>JAPFRF010000001.1:156602251-157229751 GCA_029282475.1 Phrynocephalus forsythii | reverse complement strand
CAGTTATCAGTTTAAAAGCTGCTCTGCAGCCTTTTTGAGGTTGAGTGCCAGCAATCTGGTCCCATCATGATTCAAGTGCAACCCATCCTCCTGAACAGGTTTGGCTTGTCCCAAAATGTTCTCCAGTTCCTGACAAATCTAAAGCCCTCCTCTCGACACCATCGCCTCATCCACGCATTGAAGCTCCTGAGTTCTACCTGCCTGGCAGGTCCTGCACAAGGAACAGGTAGCACTTCGGAAAATGCTACCTTGGAAGCCCGGGACTTCAATCTTCTACCTAACAACCTGAATTTGGCTTCTAAGACTGACCGCTTGGCCTTCCCAACATCATTGGTACCAACGTGTACCATAACCACTGGCTCTTTCCCAGCTCTCTCTAATAAGCTATCTAGATTTCTCGTAATTAGAGATGAGCACGAAACGAACAATTTTTCGTTTCCATTTTCGTTGTTTCATTTCGTTACGTAATGAAATGACAAACGAATTTTGTCTCTAAAATGAAACAAAATGAACAGAAACACCGGAAATTTTGTCGTGCGTTTCGTTTCCGTTACTGCAATATGAGTGAATTGCTTAACATCTTTTAAAAAATCACCAAAAATGAAATAAATGGTAACAAAATGGTAATGAAACGAACGAAAATGAAAATGATTTTTTTCAAAAATTTGTGAAAAACGGAAATGAACCGAAACGGACCCTCCAAATGACAAACGACAAATGAAATGCAATTTTTTTGATTCATGCCCATCTCTACTCGTGATGTCTGCAACCTTTGCACCTGGCAGGCAAGTGACCATACGGTTGTCATGCTCATCACAAATCCATCCCTCTGGATGGAAAGATGAAACTGGAGACTTCTTCCTCATTGGAGATTAGCCCCACGTGAGCCCAATGCAAGTTAAGGGATTGTCTGAATTTGTTCCAGACGGTTGGATCAGTTCTGAATGTCAGCTGGGCTCCCTCATTTCATTTCGGAACCAGCCCACTTCCAAAACGAAATGCTGATGCCTAGTCCCATCCCATTGTGCCTGGCTATTTTGCAAACATGTTAATATGCCTTTGGCATTCAATCAACTCCCAACATGTCCTTATGCTTCATTTTCATTTATCAAGACAATTATTTTCGGCACTGAAGTTTCATTTTCAGCATGGCTGAGATAAAGCAAATTTGTTTTCCTGATTTATTTCTGTGATGAGCTGGCTTGCTCAAAAATAACTTGGCCAGCAATTGAAAAATTGTTTCTTGGGCTGCACATCGTGTTGTTGATAGTCAACATAACCCAAGGGGCTTTCATTGCTATTAGGAGTTTTATCCGATTGTGTCAGAAGTAGTGAAATGGATAATTATTTTTCAAGGAGGAAGGGAAACACAAGCAAATGATAGGCCACACTTTTAATTCTGAAGTCTGCTGTAGACAGAAAACCTGTCTTTTAATTGACATTTATCAAAACTGGGGAGAAGGGAGTCCATGAAAAGTTTGTTTCATGATGCTCACTTAAATTTTAGCCTTCCTGAATCTGTACGAGTAATAATGTATTATAAAATTAACATTATATTGAGGGAAAAATCACTGATAGAAACTGAGTGCAAGAAAATCCTTTTCCCCCATGTCCCTGGTATGTCTACCAAGTCAAGAAAAATTAGGAGACCTTCTTAAACAGATATTTGAGCTGCAGGTGGGAGGAAAAAGCTGAATGAGTATACGTCTGCTTGTACAGTGATGGATTTTACTCAGACGCTTTTGTCGTACTTTATCCTCCCATATAGATTGTTCCTTTACTCTTGGGGACATGTTCTGCATTTGGATGCGGTATTGAAAAAAACTTCTCTGTTGTGGAAACTACCAGGTAGAATAGTTTTTCCAATGGAGATGAGACAGAATGCCAGTCAAATATTTTCTCCACTGGGTGAATACCTATCTTCATGAGGACATTATCCTGATCACTTTGCACATTTGCTAGTAGACATGGAGACCTGATTCATAGAATTATAGACTCATAGATTTGGAAAAGATCTCAAGGGCCATCTAGGCTAACCCCCTGCCATGCAGGACCCCCCCATACAAATTCATACAAATTTGTACAGAGTAAGACTGGAGTGCCACATGGCAGCTTATCACCTCCTCGCTCTAGAATGGCCACTCCATTTACTGGGCTCTGTGTGCTACTGGGGTCCTTCTCCTGCACTAGCGTACCAATCTGGGAAGGAGCTTGGCTGGCCTCCCCAGGCAGCCAATGGCAGTGCACAGAGCCCTGTACATGGACTGACTGGTCCAAGTGGGTGAGGCATGGGCCATCACAACACCCATGCCTCATATAAGTTTGTACATAGCATGTAGTGCCCATGTCTAGGTACTATTTTTAGACATCTGGCTGCATAGACAGAGGCTGGGAGTTCAATTCCCCACTGTGCCTCCTTGAGAGGGGCTGGAATTGATGACCCATAGAGTCCCTTCCAGTTCTGCAGTTCTAAGTTTATTGTTATAGGTTTTATGTGTGGAAATTCAAGTATGGCAAAGAATGTTATGATACTTTCCAGTCACAATAATACATTGAATCCGTATCTCTCAAGGAAATAATAGCCCCTGTTTTCTGCTGATTGCCACCTTTCTTCTCCCCTGAATCAGTGTGTCACTCCTGAAGAATTTTTGTTGCACTCCTAGGCATCTATGGGGTGGGTAGGATGCTAACAAGAAAATAAGTAGTGCAAAATAAGAGCTATCTCAAGAGAATATTGTCAGAACCTGAGTTGCATGGCACCATATCATTGTTTCTTTATTTATCTATACCAGCAATGCATATGGCTGCTTTGTGTGGTCTCTTGTCTCACCGTTTTGCTCCAAAAATAATCATGCAAGATAAAATTAGCAAGAAATATTAATTGGCCAAAGGTAGCTTTGTGTCTGTGCAGAAACCTGAACTTGGTTCTGCATGTTCAAAGTCCAACATTCCAACTATACTAATTCCCTCTGATTGAAAGTTATTATGTATATAATATCAAGGCAAAAACATAGTGGTAGATAAACAATCAACAATTAAGGGTCTGCATTTGCGAAAATCCATATTACTTTGCATAATATAGATTTGCAAGTCTGTAGATTATGTAAATAAAGCTGCCTAACAATAATTTGCATAATATGCAAATTATGTTTCTGGGATTTGAAGAAATTGAATAGGGTAACTTTAGTCAAACTATAATCATGGACTAAGCCTGTTGAATGAAGTAAATATTATTTCTGAGTACCATAAATATAGATTGCTCAGTGAATTAGATTAGGTGTTTGGCTGTGGAGCCAGAGGCTGGGAGTTCAATTCCCCAGCCACTGTGCCTCCCAAGAGAAAAGCAACCCTTACAGCCCTATGATGCCTCCAGAAGAGAATAGTAAGCCTAGAAAACCCTAGAAAAGGGTCATCATACATAAGAACATCCGAACGTAAGAACATAAGAAGAGCCATGCTGGATCAGGCCAAAGGCCCATCTAGTCCAGCTTCCTGTATCTCACAGTGGCCCCACCAGATGCGCCTGGGAGCGTGCGAGACTAGATATCTGTCTCCTGATACCACTCCCCTGCACCTGGCCCTTGAAGTATCCAATTTTTAAGCCTGGAGATGACACGTCTCAATCATGGTTTGTAACCTGTGATGGACTTTTCCTCCAGGAATCTGTCCAATTCCCTTTTGAAGGCATCCAGGCCAGATGCCATCCCCACATCCTGTGGCAGAGAGTCCCACAGAATAACTGATGGAACTGACTTGACAGCACACAGTTATTAGACATAAATAGGTTTATGCTGTCAGTCTTCAAACAAATTGATTGTTCCGTATACTCCCCCTATGACAATTGTGTTTGTTGTGCCATTTTTGGCCCCCATATATTTTCCTGCAATGAGATGACATTGTGAAAACAGGAGTCACTTCATGGAATATGCATAGCTTACTCTTAAAAAATGAAAGTACTTTTCAGGCTAGAAGTGAAACACATTCTATCTTAACAAGAGATAAGAGAAAGTAGCAAATTTGTTCCTCACTGCTAAATAACATAAGATATTACGTCCTCACTGCTAAATTTTTATTGTCCATTTCATAGTAGCTGAGCCTCTGTGAAAATTTGTCAAAAATAAATTGGAAGTTCTAAATTATTAAACAAGTGTTAAACTATCCATAAATAATTATTATACTCAGCAAAATGTAATTGTCAGGCAAGCTGAAAATTTTGAAGGTATTTTATAGTCCTTCTGCTTGCCTTCATTGGATAATAAATGAGAATAGATTTCTAATACCCCTTTCTATGAGCTGAATATCTTTGTCCCTTTACGAGTTGGAAAAAGAGGAATGAAAACTTTTCCTCTAAGAAAGAAGGGCAATTTATTTGCTCAAAATGGCTATTTATGTGGTGAATGGGATATGAAAGAGCACACTTTGTCCCAGGGGCTTTTAAAAATGCATGCCTTAAGTATCACTAGAAGTGGAATATAAAATTATACCCAGTATTTCAAATGAAATGCCACCTCAATTTGTTTTATGCTAATCACCGATGTGCAAAAGAATAATCATAGATCCTGTCTAGGGGATTGTACATATTTCCTCTGCCACTGCAACTAGTGGGAAGGAAAATTAAAATATTTTCCTTCTTAAAGCCTGCCTTTAAGAGGGCTCTAAAGACCTACCTCTTTAAAGATGCATATGGTGACCTTGCTACTTAGTCCATTTTTTATTTCCCTGCCCTATTGTTTGCCGCCATCTTGCCTCCCGCCACCTCTGCCTGGTGGCTCGGCTATTTTTAGCTTTTAGCTTTTTATGCTCTTTTTTCTGTATTGTTAGCCGCCCAGAGTTCCCGTTGGGAAGATGGAGCGGGATATAAGTATTTAAATAAATAAATAAATAAATAAATAAAATAAAAAAATAAATAGAAAGAAGAACAAAATACCCCTCTCCTTCCATCTGGCTTGAGCAAGGAAAAATTTGCATTAGGACTGTTCCCATATTTTTTATGTATGGAAACATTATATTAGTTCAGGCAGTCAAAGGTTCTCTTGGACGCTATCTGGGCAATTGGTGGCTGAAGGATAGCTGTGATTTTTGCCCCATTATACTAGGGACAATCATTAATCAGAAAGAGAGTCAGAGATCCTTCAATTTGAAGACCAGTCCATTCAACCCATTGGAAGGAAAGACAAGCAAGATTTAGGAGGTGGAAGGTGGACTGAGAAAACACGTAGTTCATCCAGGTGGAAACAGCTCCATAATGGTCACAGTTGAGATGACCAAGGGTGTGATAAGGGCATATTTGATGAAATGTAGCCCTTCTAGAGATGGGCACAAAACAGAAAAATACTGTTTTGTTTTGTTTTGTTTTGTTTCTGAAGTAGTTTCATTTCATTTTGCTTGTAACGGAATTTAAAGTAGTTTCATTGTGAAATGAAATGAAATGAAACAAATGAAACACTATGCTCCCCTGGCTCCTAAGGGTCCAAAGTGGCAGAGGTACCTTCCTCAAGTGATTCGAGGTAACCTCGCTGAAATTTGGAAAGGTTTGGGGGTCAGGGAACTGAGGTATGAAGCTCCAAAGGGGTGCTCCTAGGAAAAAAAATCTTTCTATTGTAATCAGAAGCTGATCAGGTGAGTGATAGCACCACCACCACTTGGCTTCCGATTGATTCCCATTAGAAAGATTTTTTTGGAGTACATGTGTACTCCAAAATAGTATCACAGCAGCCATGAATCATCACCAAAATCATTGGGGATCAAGTTTGGACTCTTCCCAGTAAACCCCTCAAATTTGGAAAGGTTTGGGGCTCAGGGGACTGAGTTATTAAAGGTGGCTGGGTAGTTAATTGAAAGAATGTGTTTGGCCCACTTTACCAATATAGAGGCTAAGCTGATTAATTAACCCTATATTTGGATTGTGTGCCAAACACACTTTCAATTAATTACACAAAGCCCATTTACGCCTTAATAACTCAGCCCTCTGGAAACCAAATCTTCCAAATTTTAGGGTCTTAGGTAAAATTGCTTGAGGAAGCTAAGCCTGCCATTTCTATGCTGAAACATGGAGGTTGCAGTCCATTTTTAACTACTTGAAAATATGGATCATAGCCTCCATGTTTTGGCATGAAAATGGCAGGGTTAGCTTCCTCAAGTGATTCTAAGTACAACCCTGAAATTTGGAAATGTTTGATTTTCAGGGGGCTTAGTTATGAAAGTCCAAAGGGGATGCCCCTAGGAAAAAATTTATAATTGGATTTGATCAGAAGCCAGGTGGCGGTGGCGCTATCACTCACCCAATCAGCTTCCAATTCCAATAGAAACATTTTTTTCCTAGGAGCACCCCCTTTGGAACTTCATAACCCAGCTCCCTGACCCCACAAACCTTTTCAAATTTGGGGGACTTACAGAGAAGAGCATGAGGAAACTCCCTTGCCACTTCCTCTAGAGTTGTTTCATTCTGGAGGGGGGAAAGGTATTTTGTTTTGTTTCATAACAAAACGCTGTCTGCCATTTTGTTTCACATTTCGTAACCTTATGACATGATGAAACAGTATGTTGTTTTTCATTTTGTGCCCATTTCTAATCATTCCTCATTTTACCTTCTCATTCTTCACTTTATGTCTAGTCCTTTTCATGACTTTCCTAGAGGAATGAGGACATGACCTTTCTCTCATTGACAGCATTGCACCTGCAAGAAGAGATTCAGAATCTCTCTCCAATTCAACTCCTTTCCTTGTTGGGTTTTTTAAGGGTTTAAATGGAACACAGTCTACGGGGCAAGCACTACTATCAAATACTGATAGGCTGTGTTTGTCTTATTCTTATTCTTCTCGTTACACTTGATATTATTTATAGATGCCCCTGTGTCCCAAATCTTGAAGCAATTTACAAATGTATAAAAGCAAAACAAACATTCCCCCAAAAAAAAAAAAAATGAAAGCAGCATCAAAACTAAGATTGTAAGATACAGTGCTTAGTAATCTTTTTTTAAAAAAATCCACACAATACTGATTTTAATATGAATCAAAAGCTTTTGGCCACTGTTGAGTTCCATGCGACAAGGTCAATAGCTTTCCTAGGCCCTTTGTACACAACCCCTAAACTCCGCAGCAAATGGCTGCCAGCTCCGGAGCTTACAATTGTTTCCCCACCAGCTCCAGAGTTTGCAGGAAATTAAGTGCGACCACGCCCACCTAAGCACGTCCCAGCACACTTTTCTTGTACCTGCTCTAGAAGGGTGAAAAACCCCAGGTCCTGATTTAATCTGGTGAGTGCGGGGCTCTCCTTGCTTCTGTTTGGATTTTTTGCCTCCCGCCCCTTTAAGAGAAGGGGCGGGAGGCAAAAAAAAACAGAAGAGAAGGAATCAGGACAATGGGGCTTCGACCGGCTTTGGAGGTGAGCCTGCATTTTTTCCTCTCTTTCTTCCTCCCTCCCCTCACACAGACAGGATCAAGGAAGTGTGGAGCGGTGGGGACGCAGGAAGAGCAATGAACCCCCAAGATCCCTGGTCTGAATTTAAGTGGCCAGCGGATCTTAGGGGTCGTGTGAAAAGGCCCCAAGTGGTGGATGCTCCATTTGGACTGTCCATCAAATTGGCCTGGTTGCACTGAAACCACACATGCAATCACTGTTCCAAAATGAATAGCTATTTAATCTATGTAGAAACATAACCACTGATACAGTATCTGATACAGATAGGCATGTGTAATGCCTGATGAACTATAATCTATGAGAAAGGAAGCACTTTGAGTTGCTTTGAGTCAATTTGTTCAATTCAATATGATTTGCATCTGAATATTTTTAAAGTATTTATTTGTCCAAATGGAGAGAGAACCATGAAAATTGGTAAAACTGGCTTCAACCTGCATGGTGGAGGTGAAACAATCTATTACAGTCTGAGCTCCAATATGCAGGCAAAGGTTCCACCAGTTTCCTTCTTTTCTTCCCATTACCCTAGCCATGCCAGCTTGAGTTATTTTCGTAATTCCAATATGACTCACATGATGACACTGCATATGATGGTACACATTTTACACAGAGACAGGCACTCAGTTGACTGGACTGACATCTGTGGCTGCATAAAGGAAAAGAAAAATAAATACTCATTCTACATTCATATACTGTACCTTGCAAAGCAAAGCAAAGCAAATGCAAGTGTCAACGAATCTCACAAATAAAATACAAAATGGCTACCCATCACAGCCACAGGTGAATCTCCTCCTATGGGTTCTGTGACTGGGGCTTCCAAGAAAAAATGGTTTATTATTATTTATTATTATTTCTATATTATTAATGTCTTGAAGAACACAAACAAATTCTGTCTGAGTGCCACTTTGCTTTGAATCTGTTCTGAAAACCAACAAATCTCCTATTTACATCAGATTGTAAATGAAGCATGTGCCTACTAACAATTCCCTTGGCAAGTATTTTCATTGGTACCAGCATCATGTTGTCTACTAGAGATGGGAACGAAATGAGCAACTTTTCATTTTCATTTTCATTTTTTCATTTCATTACGTAACGAAACGAAAAATGAATTTTGTCTTCAAAATGAAACGAACCAAACCGAAACAACAGAAATTTTGTCGTGCGTTTCGTTTTTGTTGTGGCAAATACATTGAACTGTAATGAATGCTAACAAAACAGCAATTTTTTGTTTTTGTTTTTGTTTTTTCGTTTCGTTACGTAACAAAACAAAAATGAATTTTTTTTGCAAAAAATTCACAAAAAAATGAAAACGAACTGAAACGGACCCCTAAACGACAAACGACAAACCAAACACCATTTTTTGAGTCGTGCCCATCTCTATTGTCTACTTAAATCCTTTCCCTTTGTCCACATAAATAAGAGGGCATCAGATGCAGTTCACAAATAAATTTGTGCTGCTTTTCTGCGATGCATGCCCATCTGTAAATGAATCAACCATATGGGTAGAACTAGAGGCATAAGTTTTTCCCATAGAATGCTCCTTTCCCTCATGTTCCGATTCTGAAAAGATCCACCGAGTTAGCCTTCCACAGTTTTTGAGAGCATAATGCAGTGACAGAGGATAGAGTGAAAGAGAGATGCAATGACATCATATATTGGCATATCCTTGGAAACACAGGATATTATTTTCATTATGAAGAATAAATCATGGAAAGGCAGATTATATGTAATTTAGGAGCTTCATTTGAAGGGCTCTAGATAAGATACCCTGTTTCCCTGAAAATAAGACCTCCCCCAAAAATAAGCCCTAGCAGGATTTCTATGCATTTGTTAAATATACTGTAAGCCCTACCCTGATAATAAGACCTAGTGATGGGTGTGGCTATGGTTGTGTGCAGGGCTGACATTCAAGCATATTATACTTAATAAAACAAGAAATCCCCTGAAAATAAGCCCTAGACACGAGGTCTCACTCGTCATCTTCAGGCTGGTGATAAACCAACCTACTACAAGACCCTGCTTACATACCTTTGAACACAGACCCCACCACCTACCTGGAAAAAACCACCAAAGCCAAAATAAAAGCCTCTCCCTTAAGTGAAGAAATCAAGCCAAGCATCATCCCCAGAGAGAAATCATCCAGATGCCCCAAGCTCTACGGCCTCCCCAAGATTCACAAAGAAGGAACACCTCTCAGACCCATAGTCAGCTCCATAGGCTCACCTCTACAAAACCTCGCCAAATTTCTTGCCAAACAACTCCAGCCCTATGCAGAATCCATCACTTCATACGTACAAAACTCGTTCCACTTCATAGAAATTATAAAGAAACAAGACCTACAACCCAATGACCTACTCGTGAGCTTCGATGTTGTTTCGCTCTTCACACAAGTGCCCATTCAAGAAGCCTTGACAGCTATCCACAACAAATACAACCCCCAAACACATCCTAGATCTGACCAACCACTGCCTAACTAACACATACTTCATCCACAATGGACAAAGATACAAACAGATAGAAGGAGCACCCATGGGATCACCCCTCTCACCGGTCATCGCAAACCTATATATGGAACACTTTGAAACCAACGCGTTACAGAAGTCCGAACATAAACCCAAACTCTGGCTCAGATATGTTGACGACACCTTTGTTATCTGGCCACACGGGAAAGATAAACTGAACAACTTCCTCACACATCTCAACAGCCTACACCCCAAAAATACAATTCACTATGGAAATAGAAGCCAACAACCAACTTCCCTTCCTGGACGTCCTAATCTACAAAAAAACCCGACGGCTCCTTAGGACATACCATCTACCAGAAAAAAACACATACAAACCGCTACTTAAATGCACAATCACACCACCACCCTGCACAGATCAACTCCGTAGCAAAACCCTCATCTCCAGAACCAAACGCCTCGCTGACAAAGACCACCTAAAAACTGAATTACACACTCTCTCGAATGTTTTAATTGCGAACGGATTCCAAAAAAACACCATCACCAAACTAATCCAAAAGGAAACACCCCCAAGAACCAAGAAACAGAAGAGAACAACGGCACCGCCCTCCTCCCTTACATCAAAGGCACCACAGACAAAATCAGCAAAATTCTCCACAAACACAATATCAAGACAGCCTTTTGCACCGACCAAAAAATAGCCAACATCTTAAGAAACCCCAAAGACAAGATTGAGCTAGAAAACCAAGGAGTCTACGAAATACCATGCAAAGTCTGTCCAGCCACATACATCGGACAGACAAACAGGAGAATAAGCGCACGCATCGCAGAACACAAGAACGCAGTCAAAAAGAAGAAAAAAATCTTCCTCTCTCTTCCAGCACATAAAAACAACAGGTCATGAAATTGATTTTGAAAGAACTAAACTCATCTCCAAAACTGAACACTTCAACAGTCGAATAATCATGGAAGCCATTGAAATAGAGAAACACCCAAACAACATGAATAAACGCGATGACACCTCCCGCTTGCCTGACATCTGGAAACTAGCCCTGGTCAACAGACGAGCCTCTGTCACAAAGACTGACACCAGGTCCAAAAGGACACAAGACGCCACCACCTTCCATCCACACCAAACACAAACCCAGACCCTTCCCACAGATGAAACGAAACCACCTTCCAATAACAAAACCACGACTGCACCATCTACTGCGGCACCCCACTCCAGTCACCACATGGAGCACACTCACACACACCCCAAAAACATTGGGAGACCACAGACACGTAGCCAGACCAAAATGAATTCACAAGACACAGGACCCCACTCCACCAAAAGCCCAGGATACTGCCAGAACCTACCAGCCATCTAACCCACCAGCATGTAAACAGCCATCTAAACAGCCATCAGCAGTTAATCCCTTAACGATCGCCTCAGCCACACAGCAGATCACAAAAGAACAAAGGAACAAAGGAACCTACAATCAGCAACAGAGCAAGCAAACCACACACCCCCCCAGCAGTATTTATAGAAGGACTTCAACTGAGACCACGCTTTGCTTCAAGAAGAAAGAAGCCAGAACACCAGCCTGAAGATGACGAGTGAGACCTCGTCGAAACGTCGCCAAAACAACCAGATTTCTACACGGGAAGAAACCCGAATCCACCCTAACATGCATACCTATACCCGTGAAAATCTACGAAAACAATATATATATTTCTCAACTCCCACATTGTGTTAGACAGGATTATGTTTGTTTGCTATTTCATACTCAAATCATTAAGATAAATATTTGCTTAGAACTCAGTTTCCCTTAAGAAAATAGTAAATTCAAGTGATTTGTTGCGTAATACCTATTTAACACCAACAAGGTTATTAATTGAATTATTTAAATTCATGCAGATGAAGTCAGAATGAACATTCAAGTAGTTTTAAAAGGTTGCTTTATTTGTTGTTAAGCCATTGACAAATAACAGGTGGAGACAAGTCAGCATGCATTCATTGCTGGCTTCTGTTTGGACAGATGGCCAGCCAGCACAGACACTGAAACTTTTTTTTACCCTACTTTTAATTATATAAGCTGTGATAGCTCTAGCAGTATGTCAATTGTGTGTCTGTGTCTTAAATATGCCGAGGTGGAAAATAATGTCAGATGAATTTTCTTTAATTTTACAGAGGCTTTCCCATATGACTTCCTTTCCTTCTTATTATCTATGTCTTGAATATTGCCATATGAAATGCCACTGCTCCTAATTCCTGCAAATACAGCATCTTATAAAAACACTTCAGGTATTTGGCTGCGGAGCAAAAATGGTTGAGTTTCAGTTCCACACTGTGCCTCCTCTAAGGAGGGCAGCCTGTATTGCCTTGGGCAAGCTGCACAGCTCCAGGAGGTCCCCAGAGAAAGGGGGATGGCAAATCAATTCTGCGTGTTCGCTAACTAGAAAAATCCCAGGATCACCATAAGTCAGATTTGACTTGAGGGCACATAATTATTAATTATTGTTTAAATTTACTATATAAGAAATAGGGATTGGTAGACTCTCATATTTTCATTGTATAATTGTTCTGGGATTCCAGTTGCTTCTGCATCAGCTCAATGTGGGTCAGGGAGGCTGATTTCATAACAGAGATGGCAATATTGTATGCACATACCATTGCTTAAAAGGTAGAAAAATAAATGCTGGAATCTTCTGTATTGTGACTAGACTATAGAATTCAAAAAAGGAATGGAGGAAGGTTTGGTTTGTCAAGCAGACGTCATGATGACAAATCACCAACAATCAGTTGAAGCTCTGCTCCTGCACTGCCGCCACCACTGCTCTGGGGGCATGTGTTTGTTGGTTCCTGCAGCTTCAGTGGCATGGCAGTCACTATCTTGGAGGATCTTCTTTTCCCTGGCCCTTACCGTGGTGGTCATAACCGGCTCCTGTCCTGGATTTGAATTAATCAATTGGAATGATCAATAGGGAGGAACATGTTTTCTGGTGTATTAGAAGGGAGAGGCATCAGGTATGATCCACTGGGGACTTTAAAAATGTAGACCAGCTGCTTCAGAGCTCTCTTCTTTCTGGAGGCTTCTTCCACCCAACTACTTCATGTTGTTTCAAGTTTGAATTTTTTTAACAAACAGGTGTGAAAAGTATATGGTGAGTTAATAAAGTTTTGGAGTAATGTTATTTGGCTACATGTCAAAGATTTTTGGGGTGAAGCAGTTTTAAAGCATGTGCAAGGATCCAAATGGTTGTGATTAGCCCCTTGGGTGCAGGACCACCTTCCTGGTTGCACCCCTTTATGTGGTAAAGGGGTGGTGCGGTTGCCTGCACTCTCAGCTCTGGGGCTGTTGCACACTGCCCAATCCCTGGGCAACAGTAAGCATCCCTAAGAGGCCTAGACCCATGTGGGCAAACCTGTATTGTCTGCCTGGTGAACATCAGATGTCAGGTGGGGGAGCTGATGGGATGCATCTACTATGCTATGAGGCCAATTTTATTTTTTTATTATTATTTTTAAAAAAAAACAGATTAAATGTTTGTGGTTACTTGCATTTTGGCCCTGGGACCACCGGCAGTGCCCCCCTCTCCATTTTGGAGGCCTAAGCAACTGCCTAGTTCGCCTTAATGGATGCGCTGGCCCTGGTACCTGGATCCACCTTCCAGAACGAAATAAAAAAGTCTCTTAACCTTGTTTTGGGTCCCATGTGGCTAAACCCCAACCAGGAAACAGCCTCTGACACATCATCTTTCACTCCCCCTGGTGCTGGCCAATAAGGAGCTGTGCAAGCACATGTATCACCCTGCTTCCCTGTCTGATTGGCCAGTGCCAGGGAAAGTGAACAATGATGTGTCAGAGGCTGCTTCCTCATTGGAGTTTAGCCCCACGGTACCCAAAACAAGGTAAGAGACTGGTTGATTTCATTCTGGAAGGTGGGTCCCGGTATACTGTGACCATGTGACAATTGGTGGCAGCCATGTTGGGGTAGCTGTATGGGCACCACCATGTTGGAGGTAGCTATTCAGCATGCTTGAAGCATGAAACATTCTCAATAGGTGGTAGGGGCGGGGATACTGTGACCACAATTCTTTATTTTCAAATCCAAAACTTGCCCTTTTTTCTTTTTTTCTTTCTTTTCTTTTTTTGGTGATTGGGAGCCCCGCACCGGAGAAGAAGGGGAGGGGAGTGGGAGGGGCTCTTTGTTTGGTTTTTTTTTCTTTTTTTGCAACTGGGAGGGGAAGGGGGAACTTTGTGGTTTTTTTGTGATTGGGAGGGGAGGGGTAAGGGAGGGGGCACTTTGATTGTGTTTGTGTACATATGTTTTTGTTTGCATGTGTGCGCTCCAATATGTGTGCACAAATTACACCTCCCCCCTCCTGTCCCAGCTGGCACCAGAGAAAACTTGACAGCTGTGATCCTGGGTGAGTTGGGGTCCTTTTATTTGTGTTATCCACTTGGAGCCCTTGAAGTGGCTGGAAAATAAATTCATTTCTCCCCCCTTACGTCTTTAGTTAAGAAGCTTAATATAAATTATGAATAGTCTTGTCTTTTGTTTTATGGGATGAAATTATTCAATTTCAAAAACACAATCTTAAAATCTATTCTGGGCACAGTTGATAAAATCACAGCTTCCTCTGACAAATAAAAACACTACTCAGTCAGAAACAGGAGATATTCAAAACCTCAGGACAGTAGAAGCAATGGAGAATAAGGCATTTGTGCATAAGTACACATACACCTTCCACTACTTTCAACATTTTTTCAACAACGTTGTAGATCTTCCTGGAACAGCTTGAGAGATGGTCCTGGGTGCTGGTGAGTGCTGGACAAATTATACTCTGGTTTCTCTTCAAATCATATAAATCTTTATCAGAGACTGCAGCCTCACCCTAAGGGTCCAGAGCAGAATATTTTAGGGTGTTCCCAGATGGGTAAGAGAAATAACAGGATCCAACTTAATGGAAATTCAATTATAAAACTTTTTGTTTCGCAACAGTTGATGATAATGTTGCCTTTTGGTGTGTTGTTGTGTTGTGTCATTACAGTTGTAACCAACTCTTCATGACCCCATGTCCATGGAGTTTTCTTGGCAGCAATACTGGTGTGGTTTGCTAGTTCCTACTCCAGGCGCCTACAGCACCTGGTATTCCCAGGTATTCCCAGGTAGGTCTCCCATCCAAGTACTAACCAGGGCCGACCCTGCTTAGCTTCCTAAATCAGGCAAGATTGGATATGCTTAGGGCATCTAGGCAGCTTGCCTTTTGGTAAGCTCATTCAAACAAAATGCTTAAAAACCTTTATCTTGATTCAGGTCATAGGTTCTTTTTTTTTTTAAGCTTTTTTATTGAGGAAGTAACAGCATATATTTCAATCTTTACAATTTTCCAAAACATTACATCATCGTTTAGTCTCTTCCTCATTGACCCCCCTCCCCCCAGCAAGCCGATATCACTATCCTTTCATGTTGAACATTATTAAGGCATGATGGAATAGTCTAGCCCATTTCTCGTTCTCAGGCTTCCCTTTTATCCAATTTATATATTTCTCCCACTCCTTTAGAATTCTATGTTTCCCTTCTATGTTTTCTTCTTGCATACTTTCTAACCAATTATTTTGAAAAAATTCATGTATATAATCTTTCCATTTATCATATTTCCATTTCTTTTGGTCCTTCCATCCACCCATTAGTACCATTATAGCTGCTGCTATTCCGTAGTAGACAATCTTTTTTACGCTTCTCCATTGTTTTTCTCTATCTACTAGGCCTAAGAAAATATAGTCTATTTTTAGCTCAATCCTTTTCTTTGTAATTTCTGATAACCAATTTTCTACTTTCCTCCAATATGTTTGTATTTTCTCGCAGTTCCATATCATATGTACAAAAGTACCATTTTCTTTTTTACAATGCCAACAATTTTGTGATATATTATTATTTATTCTATTTAATTTCTGTGGGGTATAATACCATTTATGCAATATCTTCAATTGCATATCCTTAATTTTTTTCCAATTTTACCTCTCTTATCCCCCGTAATATAGCCTGAATCTTTTCTGTATTTAAGTCCACATCTCCCTCCCAATTATATTTAATTAAATTTTCATTCTGATTTCCCAATCTAACCAAATATCTATAGATCTCTCCTGCTCCAACCTTTTTTTCTTCATATTTCTTATACACCACTTCCCATTGTCTATCTTCTTTTCCCTTAAGAGAAAGGAACCATTGATCATATTTCCTTTTCATACTTTCTGCCACCATCCATTTTTGATTCCCTAATATCCCTTTTAATTTATTTATTGCCCCTCCTGTTGACATTAATTCATGCATATCTTTGATTTTGTAATATCCTTTCTCTTTTAGATTCTTTATATCTTTTTGTGACAAAATCTTCCCCTCTTTATTAAACTGTTCTAAAGGGCCCCAATTCGATACTCCACCTATTTTCGTCCTTTTTATTAAAATTTCCATTGTTACTTGCCTTGGTCCCTTAACTTCTTTCAGTATTCTTTTATCTCTATCAAATATCCCTAAGTAACCTGCTGAGTTATTTATTGCATCTTCTACTCTTTTCCATTTGGGTGTGGGGTATTCCTCCACCTTCATTGCCCATTTTAATTGGAAGGCTATATAATACTTTTCCAAAGAGGGCATACTCCATCCTCCTTCTTCTTTTATTGCATATAGGATTTTATGTTTAATTCTTTGATTTTTCTTGCCAAGAGCCCATTTCCTTAATGATGTGTCCCATTTCTTTAAAATCTTTTCTGAAAGTAATATTGGGAGAACCTGAAATAAATATAACAATTTTGAAACTATAAAGATTTTCAAAGCCCTAATTTTTGACAGTATTCCCATTTTTTATCTTTCCAGCCCTTTATTATTTTCTGGATCTTTCTCCAAGTTTTGTTATAATTTTCCTTACCTAGTTTTTCCCAATTTTTTGTTAATACCACTCCTAAATAAATCATTTTTTTAACACCCTTTCCCATTTTCATTTGCAATCTTAATTGATCTTGCTCCTTCCTAGGAACGTTTAGAAACATAATTTCTGATTTTTGTAAATTTACTTCTAGTCCTGATATTTTTTCAAATTTCTTTAATATATTAAACAGGGGACCTGCCGCTTCTAATGGGTTAGTCAATATTAAAATTAAGTCATCCGCAAACATGTTTAACTTTATTTCCTCTTTTCCTATTTTATATCCTTTTATTTGAGCACATTCTCTCAAATTTTGGGCCAATGGTTCCATCGCTAATGCAAATAATGGGGGAGATAAAGGGCATCCCTGCTTTGTACCTCTTTCCACTTTAAACTTTTCTGTTAATGATCCATTTATTCTTACCCTTGCAAAGTTTTCTTTATAAATTTCCTTTACTGCATTTGCATAGGGACCTATAATATCCATCTGTTTTAATAACTTTAGTAAATACTCTCTTCCTACCGAGTCAAAAGCTTGTTTAATATCCAATTTTACCATTGTTACTTTACTTTGTTTCCTTTTGGCATCTGCCATTATATTCATTACTATTCTTATTGGATCACCTATATATCTTCCCTTGACAAACCCATATTGATCCTCCTGTGTTAGATCTGGAATTGCAACCTCTAATCTTTTAGCTAATATTTTTGTAAAAATTTTGTAATCTTGATTAGCCAATGTGATTGGTCTATATGAAGCTACTTGTTCTTCTGCTTTACCTTGCTTTTTAATAGGGATAATTTCTGTCTCCTTCCATGTTTCTGGGATTCCTTTCCCTTGCATTATATCATTAAATAATTTCTCCATTCTTTCCCCTAACCCCTCTTGAAACTGCCGGTAAAACAGAGTCGTAAAACCATCTAGGCCTGGAGCCTTCCCCATTTTTAATGTTCCAATTACCTCCTTAATTTCATCTACTGTAATCTTATCATTTAGCCTCTTCTTTTGTATTTCAGAGATTTTACTTCTGACTTGTAAATCTTCTTCACCTTGTCTTTTCTTTTTGGAACGCTTCCTTAAAATATTCAGTTATAATTCTTTTTTCTCCTCTTCTTTATATTTACATTCCCCTTTTTTATTTTTTAATCTCCTAATGAAGTTTTTACTTTTCTGTATTTTTAAATAAGATATAAATCTTTTCCCTGCCTGAATTGTCGTCCTTTGAAATTCATTTTTATCCAGGGCTTGTTTCTTCCATAGAAGTAAATTATTTACTTCATCTAATTTTCCTCTTTGTTCCCTTATTTGCTTTTCTATCTTTTTGAATAATTATTTTGTAATTTTTTCTGTAATTCTAATAATTCCTCCATAGCTTTATCTTTTTCTCACTCAATTCCTTCTTATATCTCCTCTCTTCCTCTAGACACAACCCCTTATGACCGATTTTGAGGCGTCCCATAGAAGAGATGACTTAATTTCTTCTACATCATTTTCCCTAAATACTCTTTTTATCTTATTTTCCATTTCCTTTTCTTAACTTCTGAAGAAATTATTCTTGGGTCAAATCTCCATTTCCAATTCTTTTTGGAAGGTTTCTAATTGCATTAACAAATGAGCATGATCTGATAGAAATATACCCCCACTTGAAATTTTGAGATTGTTTCTTTAAGTTCCTCCCTCACCAGCATAAAGTCTATTACGCTAAACTTTTTGTGCCTGTTTGAATAAAACGTTGGATCCCCTGTTTACCTTCTAAGCTAGCCACATTACTCCATAAATGAGATCTACAATACAGTTGAGTTTCCTTATTTTCCTGTATATTCAAATTAAAATCTCCAGCCACTATCACCAACCCCTCAGAGGCTTGTTCAATTTTACTTAAGGATTTTTTCAAGAATCTAACTTGACCTTTATTGGGAGCATAAATCGAAGCTAAAGTATATTTTTGACCCCAAATTAAACACTTGACCATTATAAATCTTCCTTGAGTATCAATCCTTATTTCTTTCACTTGGACATCCAGGTCATTTCTAAATAATATTCCAACTCCTCTTGATTTTTTTCGTTCCATTTGATTGAAACTGCCATTTGGTAGGCCATGCTGGGTGGGAGAATAACACTCTATTTTCTATTTTGTCCATATGAGTTTCCTGTAGAAATAGAACCTTCACCTTTTCTTTATTTAACAGCTGTGCTAATTTCATTCGTTTTGCCTGAGAAGACATTCCATTAATATTTAATGAGAGGAATCTCATGTCCCCTCCCATTGATCTTTCTCGTCACCTATTTTGGCCTTACCATTCCACCTTAATTCGCTTTTATTTGCTTGCTTCTTGTTTCTTACCCCCTACTTTGCACCCCCACCCCCTGCTTTGCATCCCCACCCCTTCCATGGGCTTACTACCCATTCTGAGCACCATGCAAAGGTTGGACTTCCCGTTGCCGCTCCCCTTTTGCCCCTGTAGACAATATTTAACACATTTGTAATGACTGCTCAGCCTCCTTTCTTTCCCTAAACATTTCATTATTTATGTGTTCTCCTTACAAAATTATCACGACCTATAACTTACTTCTTCCTTCTCCCCTCACTTAATTCAGTACTCCTTATCTACTCCACCTCCCTTTACCTTGAAACATACCCATGGCAGCCCTCCCCCGGCATCATGTACTTTCTGTTCTCCCTCGCTTCACCTCCCTCCTCCCTTCTCCCTTATTAACGCTTTTCATATCTTATTCTTTTCATCCCTGTAGTTCATATGAATTAAGTCCTGTAACAATATTCTTTTTACATCTTTATGTCCTATATCCCTATTCCTATACCATATCCTATTCCCATTTAAACTATTTTTCTCTCATTCACAGTTAACTCTGCTATTCTCTGTTTACACAAACAGTTATTTATTCTTCGTCACGAGGCTCTTGTTCTCCTTGCAAATCTCCTTCTCCTTTGGATCTTTCTGGCGAAGTAATCCCCAGGCTTTGTAGCATCAGTTCTGCCTCACTTGGATTTCTTGCTTTAAACTGTTTATTGTTTTTAATTACCAATATTGTAGCTGGGTAAATCCATGTAAATCTGCAGTTGGCAGCAGTCAGTTCTCTTGTATATGGGCGCATTTCCTGTCTTCCTTGAAGTTTCCAGAGATAAGTCCGGGAAGAATCTCATTGTAGCCCCCTTATAATTTAAAGATCCTTTTTTTCTCGTCTCTTTCAATAGCTGATCAGCCAGTCTCTCCTTACACAGTGCAACTATAACATCTCTCGGGCGTGCAGAATCTTTAGGTTTGGGTCTAAGTTCTCTATGAGCTCTTTCTATATCATTTTGTGATATTACTCCCACATTGTTAGCAGCCAAGAGAGATAAAAGTTCAGGAATAATGTCCTTACCATTAATCAATTCCGATAAACCAACAAGTCTGACGTTTTTACGACGTTGCCTGTCCTCAGCTTGAACAGCCCGATTCTCCATCTTCTTTAATCTCAGTTCTGTTTGATCAACCCTTTTTTTCAAGCGCTGTGACATCAACACTTAAATCGCTTACATTTTCCACCAGTTTTTTTATGCTGTCATTTAATTTCCTGTTTTCTTGCTGAATTAATTCTGTGAGGTCCTCCTGGATCACTCGTCGTAACTCTGCTCGAACTGTTTTAGAAATCTCCTCCTTCACTGCCTGTACAGTTTTGCTTATCAAGAGGTCTTCTTGGCGTTTGGTGAAAGCAGCCATTTCGTTTGACTCTCCTCTCCTTTGACCCTCTGATCTCGAAAGACCTCCAGACCGGAGGGAGATATCAATCACTGGCTGGAGGGGATTAGAGGGAGGACTCCCCCTTCCTTTCCCACAAGTTTCAGCTTCTCTCCTTTATGACTGAGCCATTTAAAGTTATAAAATACTTATCGTCTCAGGGAGCTCGTCCGGAGGCGACTCACCCCTCTCGGCGCATGCGTGAAAGTCCAGGTCATAGGTTCAAGAACTGAACTTCTTAATAAACCTCAGTTCAGCAAATTTTAATAGCTTATTTGAATTTTTGAAGGATTGCACTAGAGCAAAGTCAAGTTCAGTATGGAGCTTGTCTTAAGAAATTCATCCATTCTGAAACGAGTAGGATTGCAGCTGGAAAGTGACAGATATTTAGGGAAACCTCAGGCAGATAGCTGGGTCAACGTTTAATCAGAGAGAGCCAGGCTATATCTGGAGCAGTAAAATGCTACTTGAAGAGCTTATTCTGAGGCCCTGAAAAGCTTTGCTGTATTTTATGAACAGTGAGTTTTAGTTTTTTAGATACTGTTTTCTAATAGTTGACTTTATATGTGTAGTTATGTTTTATTAAGATTTTTGTTTATTTTACAAATCCAACATGAAGATCTCCCTTTTAAAGAAAAGTGGACTACTCTGGGCCTCCAGATGCCTGTGGAGTACAGCACCCTAATCCTTCACTGTGGGCTATTGGCTACAACTTATGAAAGCTGTATTCCAAAGAAACCTTATAGGACCACCAGGGTGCCTTACTATCTTAAATGCCATTTACAACCACCACCACCATTGTCATTATCACCATCACCACTACAGACGGGCACAAATTAGAAAAAATAGTGATGGTGATTCTTTTCCATCTGTGAATTGTAAATATCAAATATTAAAGTGTTATTATTTATTAAAGCATTCTTATTATTATTTTAAAAAATCAATTAATCGCTTTGTCAATTCATTTCTTACTTATCCCCAAATGTCCCAGTTTGGGTCTATCCAAACTGAAGGAATGGGCTATGAAATGGCAACTGTGTTTCAATCCAAACTTTATCTACAAACTCATGGGCTCTGAGCTATCCGTGATGGATCAGCAAAGATATCTTGGTGTGCTGGTGGACAGCTCAATGAAGGTGTCTACCCAGTATGTGGCAGAGGTGAAGATGGCCAATCCCATGCTAGGGATTATCAGAAAGGGAATTGAAAATAAAACAGCCAACATTAAAATGCTATTGTACAAATCGTGGTAAGGTCGCACCTGGAGAATTGTGTACAATTCTGTTCACTGCCTCTCAAAAAAGACATAGCGGAACTGGGAAAAGTGCAAAGGATCACAACTAAAATGATTACTGGGCTGGGGCACCTCCCTTATGAGGAAAGGCTAAAACATTTGGGGCTCTTTAGTCTGGAAAAAAGGCGCCTGAGGGGGGATATGATTGAGAGGTACAAAATAATGCAGGGCATGAGTAAAGTGGATAGAGGGACACACTTCTCCCTCTCACAAAATACCAGAACTAGGGGACATCCACTCAAACTGAGGGTTGGGAGAGTGAGAACAGACAAAAGAATTTTTTTTAAACCCAGCATGTTGTTAGTCTGTGGAACTCCCTGCCACAGGATGTGGTGATGGCATCTGGCCTGGATGCCTTCAAAAGGGGATTGGACAGATTCCTGGAGGAGAAGCCCATCACAGGTTACAAACCATGATGGAGATGTATAATTTCCAGGCTTAAAACCAGGGTGATTCAGGGGCCAGATGCAGGGAGTGGTATCAGGAGATAGATAGCTAGTAGAGATGGGCACGACTCAAAAAAAATGGTGTTTCGTTTGTCGTTTGGTCATTTAGGGGTCCGTTTCGGTTCGTTATCATTTTCATGATGTTTTTTGCAAAAAAATTCCTTTTCGTTTCGTTAGGTAACATAATGAAAAAACGAAAATGAAAACAAAAAATTGCTGTTTTGTTAGCATTCTTTTTAGTTCCATGCATCTGCTGCAATGAAAACGAAAAACACGGCAAATTTGGTTGTTTTGTTTTCATTTTTGTTTTGTTTTTTAAAAAATTTGTTTTGTTTTCATTGCATAACAAAACAAAAATGAAAATGAAAACGAAAAAATCACTCGTTTCGTGCCCATCTCTAATAGCTAGTCTTGTGTCCTCCCAGACACATTTGGTGGGGCCATTGTAAGATACAGGAAGCTGGACTAGATGGGCCTTTGGCCTGATCCACCATGGTTCTTCTTATGTTCTTAAGAAACCTAGAGGTATTAGAATTACAGAAACTTTTCCGCTGGCTCTCCTTTACAAGTTATGCAAGTATGGTGAGCTTTGGGTTCTAAATGTTTGAGTTCTGCTCTCTCAAAAAGGGATCCCCAGAAAAGTGCACCCAGGCCCCTAGAGACACCAAACTTGGTGAGATCTTCTCCCAACTCATCTCTACATCTAAAGCAGTGATGGTGAACCTTTTAGAGACTGAGTGCCCAAACTGCAATTCAGAACCCACTAATTTTTTTTTGCAAAGTGCCAATACAGTAATTTAACCTGTATATAGGTGGCTATGAAGGGGTGATGTCGGGTGCCCACAGAAAGGGCTCTGAGTACCACCTTTGGCACCCGTGCCATAGGTTTGCCATCACTGATCTAAAGGTTTAGTAAAGATTGGATTTCAGTCATGTGAGTTATACACCCACAGGGGGGGGTAGGAAATTGCCCTTTAGCAGCAGACCTGGGGAATCCCAGTCTTCATAAAACTTGGAGAAATCACAGAGGAGAGTCAGAAAAAAGCTTCTCTGCAAGGTATGGGGCCTCTAGATTCATGGAGGAAATTTTCCTGGGGAGGCCTCTTTGGGGGTGCATAATCCGGACATCAGAAACCAATCTTCACCAAACTTCAAGAGACTGTAGATTCAGGGGAAGCTTCCCTGCAAGTTTGGTGTCTCTAGATGCTGGGGAGGCAGGAGCATTTTATACCCCAATAGATCAACAAATCAAAATCACTAAAAATGCATCAATTCATATTCCTTGGAGATTATCAATTTTGCACAAATGTGAACTGATACATTCGCTATTATTGAACAAATATAAATCTGTGTCCATTTCCAAGTACCACTGTTATATTCACACTCCACCCTGCAGCCTCAAATGGTTATCTAATGTTGAAAATTGTCCTGTGCTATCTGTGTTCGTTACCAATATGTATACATTGTGGAGCTCTAGAAATGTATCCCCAAAAACCTCTCCTGTTGGCACCATCTCTCAAATATGTGCAGCTCTCCTTATGCTACTGTCACATGCATATTAAATATGAATGTCTGCCGCCAGTGTCATTGATATAATAACTTGCAGAAAATCACTAAAGAATATGGATTTGTCCCCTGTGAAAGAACAGATTGTCCTGGATACGTATGCAACCAGGAAAAAAAGTGTTTCATGAAAACGTGTACTACAGTAGGACCCCCAGATCCACTGATTCATTAACCACTGATTCAGTTATTCACGGTTGATAGAGGAAAAATTAAATAACTAATTCAGCAGCCACAAAGCAAGCTACTCTCACAAACAGTAGCCATAAAGCAAGCTACTATCACAAAATAGCAGTTGGGGGGGGTTGCATTCTCTCTTATCCATGGTTTTCAATATCCATGGGAAGTCCTGGAACCAATCCCCAGCAGATACCGGGTCCTACTATATTTGTGTTATTATAATTAATATTAAAAGGGAAGTAATCAACTGAAATATTTAGCATTTTATTGTCTTATAGTGTATTAAGAACAAAAGTTGGAAAGAGGTCTAATTAAATGCACCTGTAAGAATTTCTGAAGCATTTTCGGCAAACCCTGTTTTCTCTTTTATGAAACAGATGAATGTGCAAAGTATATTATCTAGGCAAGGTTAATGGAATTAATGCTCACACCTTTTATGACTTCTGTGTCAAAGGCCTATGTCAGGTCTCTGCTATCCATAATTTTCACCAGTTGTGCTATGTGGCAGACAATGTCTGTGCCATGCACAAAAATAATACTGGCAATTAAAAGACTCACAAGGCAAATTGAATCCATACAAAGATGTGTAAAAAGGTCAGTTTTAATGCAGTATTTGCGAATTAAGAAGGAAGGTAGCATGAATCTTAGTGAAGGAGAGAGGACGAGATCTGCATTTTCTCTTTGTGTATTCTTAATTCATATTGTGGATTTCATATTGCGTTACTTTACACAGAATAAGTCTCAAGTCTGCACACCCAAAAGGGGGCAATTCATTTCATGTGCCTAAAATAAAATGAGTTTTTAAAAATGGCCACTTGGCCAGTACTGTCCGGAGAATTATGGCCAGCTGTGTGATTTATTTATTTATTTATTTATTTATTTATTTGTTTGTTTGTTTGTTTGTTTCCCAAGCCCAGGAAGAGCACACGAGATGCTTTGCCAAAAGGGTGAAGCACTGCTTAGATTCCCTTCTTGCACAAGAAAAGAGGGATTGGGCAAGTTCCCTGTTGATCAGTTTGTAAAGGTAAAGGTAAAGGTTCCCCCCACATATGCATGCTAGTCGTGTCCGATTCTAGGGGCGGTGCTCATCTCTGTATTCAAGCCGGAAGAGCCAGTGTTGTGCAAGTCCAAGGCCATGTGGCTGGCATGGCTGCAAGGAAACACTGTTTTTTCTTCCCGCTTTTTACAGCGGTACCTATTTATCTGCTTGCATTTACATGCTTTCAAACTGCTAGGTTGGCAGGAGATGGGGTTTTCAGCGGGAGCTCACTCCGCTGCATGGCACCCGGGATTCGAACCGCCGGCGTTTGGTGCATTATAGTGGGCATTTCCACTAAAAACAGCATTGCCACAACAAGGATAATCTGCCATGTAGATTATTAGCCATCTCCATCACCAATGTTCTCTAAAGTTTTTTTCCAGAAACGAGGGCACTTGTTCCTGTGGTTCAGGAAAAACTGAAGGATGCAGCTTGATGGAGAAAATATAATACCCAGAGTCCTAAACCAGGAAAGAATCTGAGAGCAAATTATACTTGATATTTCATCCTCTCCAGAGGACTATCACTATGGTTGTATTACGGTGAGGCATTATATAAATATATAGGATGAAGAAGCCGGGATGACTGGCTTTTGTTTGCTGGGGATCAGAAGAACTTGACATAAATCTGTTGTCTCATCCTTGTGTATTGTTTACAGATAATCCAAGGTAATTGGATTTTTTTCTTCCACAGTATGGATGCCAATTTAGAACACTTATGGCAGCCACAGAGAAATGGGTGGAAATGAAAGCATCACAAACAGAGATTCAGAAAAGAGCACTTTTATCAATTTGATGTGAAAGTTCACAGAGATGAGCAAGTAATTTAGAATAGCACAGGGAATTTGACCCTCTCATTTGTCTTTGACTTAACTTTGACAAAGTTGCAACAGGGCCCTTGCCAGAGTTCTAGTTAAAGTTATTTTCATCAGCATGTGTTTATGGGAAGATATGGCTGCTTGAAGAAAACCTAGATGGGAGTTGGAAGATGGGTAGAAGGACTAATTCAAGAGAAGATCTAGTAAAAAGGGAAAGAATGGATTAAGGTTCCGGCTAGCAGGTCTTGATGTTGTCCAAGCAGTGACGGCAATTTATTTTATTTATTTATTAGATTTATATACCACCCATCTGGCAGCAAGGCCACTCTGGGCCATTCACAACAGTGCAAAAAAACCTGACCCTATAACAAGACAATCACAAGTGAATAAATTGAAAACAAATAAAACAATATGTAATGTATAGAAAAAATATAAAACAGATTAATGAAGCAGTTAGAAAAGAGCAAAGGCAATAATAATGTTTAAGAAGGGAATTGAAAATAAAACAGCCAGCATTATAATGCCATTTCACAAAATGATAGTAAGGCCACACCTGGAATATTGGTCACCACATCTCAAAAAAGACATAGTGGAACTGGAAAAGGTGCAAAAGAGAGTGACTAAATTGATTACTGAGCTAGGGGACCTCCCTTATGAGAAAATGCTAAAACATTTGGGGCTCTTTAATGTGGAAAAAAAGGCGCCTGAGGGGCGATATGATTGAGATGTACAAAATAATGCAGGGCATTAGTAAAGTGGACAGAGGGATGCTCTTCTCCCTCTCACAAAATACCAGAACTAGGGGACGTACACTCAAACTGAGGGGTGGGAGAGTGAGAACAGACAAAAGAATTTTTTTAAAACCCAGCATGTTGTTAGTCTGTGGAACTCCCTGCCACAGGATGTGGTGATGGCACCTGGCCTGGATGCCTTCAAAAGGGGATTGGACAGATTCCTGGAGGAAAAGCCCATCACAGGTTACATACCATGATGGAGATGTTTAATTTCCAGGCTTAAACCCAGGGTACTTCAAGGGACAGATGTAGGGGAGTGCTATCAGGAGGCAGATATCTAGTCTTGTGCACTCCAGGACACATTTGGTGTGGCCACTGTGAGATACAGGAACCTGGACTAGATGAGCCCTTGGCCTGATCCAGCATGGCTCTTATTATGTTCTTATGTTCTTATGTTCTTAGAAAGAATATAATGTTGGAGTTATGTCTAGGAAGGCTTGCCTAAATAGCCATGTTTTTGGAGACTGCTTAAAAATTCCCAGTTAGGAGTCCAGGTAAATTTCAGATGGTAAGACATTTTAAAGGTGGGGTGCCTCTTCTGAGAAGGCCCAGTTCTTAGTTTCTTTCTTTCTTTCTGGGCCTCCCTCAGGATAATGGTCCTCAGTCGCCTTGCCTGGGAAGAATGGGTAGCGTGGCAGTTTTCATTGGAAGGAAGCACCCTGACAGGTACTGAGGTCTGAAACTATTTAGGGCTTTGTATGTTATCACACACACACACACACACACACGTTATCATTATCACCTTGAGGTCGATGTAGATATGAATTGGCAACCAATGTGAGTCAGCCAGAGTGGGTGATATATGATTTCTTTACCCTGTCAGTAGTCTGGACACCATATTCCGGACCAGTTGGATATTCTGCATTGGCTTCAGCAGCACCACCACATAGAGACCCTTCCAGCAGTCTAATTTCAATATCACCAGTGCATGAACTAGCATAAGTAGGGCCCCAGTGTCCAGGTAGGGATGCAGCTGGTTGATGCATTGGAAATCAAAGTGGTCAGAACAGACCACAGATGCTACCTGGGATTCCATGGAAAGTACTGAGTCCAAATGGACACCCAAGCTGCTTGCCCCTTCTGAGTGGAAAGAGTCACACCCCCAAATGAAAGGGTGCTTCCTATCCCATTAACAGTGGGGGCCATACCCACAGGACTTCCATCTTGCCCATATTCAATCTGAGTCTGTTCATCCTCCTCCATCTCAGGACAGCATTCACTGCAGAACATAGAAAGGAGAGATGGAACTGAGTGTCATCAACATACTAATGACACGAAGCTCCAAAACTCCTGATGATTTCTCCCAGCATATGGTCTGATATAGATGTTAAATAGTATTGGCAAGATGGTCAGTCACTGTGGAGATTCACAACAGAGGGTCAACATGGGATGGACATCAACTCACCAAGTTGCACTCCCTGAGGAGGGTCTCCCAGGAATGACTGGAAAAAGGCCAAAGGAAGGCATCCAGCCCCCAATCCAGAGAGCCTCCCCAAGAGAATATTGTGGCCAATAGTAGCAAAGGCCACTGAGAGATCAAAGAGGACCAACAAGGACATCTTGCCCCCATCAGTCTCCCTCAGGATGACATTTTGCAGAGCAACCAATGGTGTCCCTGTCCATGATGCAGCCTGAACACAGACTGGAATGGATCAAGGGCATGGCAAGAAGCTGTAAGTGGGAATAGAATCATAGAGTAATAGTATCATAGAATAGTGAATTTGGAAGGGCCTACAAGGCCATCAAGCCCAACTGGTTGCTCCATACTGTAATACAAATCAAAGGATATTGGCCAAGGGTTGTCCAGATTTCTCTTCAATGCCTCCAATGTTGGAGTGCTAAAACCCAGAGAAGATTGTGAAGAGCTCCAGGAGGATCTCTTCAAACTGGGGGATGGGCTGTGAAATGGCAAATGTGTTTTAATGTAGCCAAATGTAAAGTAATGCATATTGGGGCAAAAATCAAAACTTTATCTATCAACTCATGGGCTCTGAGTTATCTGTGACAGATCAGGAAAGACATCTTGGTGTGTTGGTGGACAGCTCCATGAAGGTGTCTCCCCAATGTGTGGCAGCAGTGAAGAAGGCCAATTCCATGCTAGGGGAGATTATCAAAAATGGGATTGAAAATAAAGCAGCCAACAATATAATGCCATTATACAAAAAAATAGTAAGGCCGCCCCTGGAGTATTGCGTACAATTCTGGTCACCGCATCTCAAGAAAGACATAGTGGAACTGGAAAAGGTGCAGAAGAGAGTGACTGAAATGATTACTGGGCTGGGGCACCTCCCTTATGAGGAAAGGCTAAAACATTTGGGGCTCTTTAGTCTGGAAAAAGGCGCCTGAGGGGGGATATGATTGAGACGTACAAAATTATGCAGGGCATGAGTAAAGTGGATAGAGGGAAGCTCTTCTCCCTCTCACAAAATACCAGAACTGGGGGACATACACTCAAATTGAGGGCTGGGAGAGTAAGAACAGACAAAAGAAAATATTTTTTCACCCAGTGCGTTGTTAGTCTGTGGAACTCCCTGCCACAGGATGTGGTGATGGCATCTGGCCTGGATGCCTTTAAAAGGCGATTGGACAGATTCCTGGAGGAAAAGTCCATCACAGGTTACAAACCATGATGGAGATGTGTAATCTCCAGGCTTAAAACTGGGGTACTTCAAGGGCCAGATGCAGGGGAGTGGTATCAGGAGACAGATATCTAGTCTCATGAGCTCCCAAACGCATCTGGTGGGGCCACTGTGAGTTACAGGAAGCTGGACTAGATGGGCCTTTGGCCTGATCCAGCATGGCTCTTCTTATGTTCTTATGTTCTTATGTTCTTATTCTTATGTTCTTATGAGGTAATTGGTTCCAAGCCATACATGATACTTTCCTGGTCTAAAGCTCAAGGCCTAACACATATTATGTTCAAGATTATTTTTAAAACAGGTCAAGGAAAATTCTTGTCTCCAGTATAGACTTGATGTTCTCTTGAATAAGAATCTACAAATCCAGACTGTAGCCAAAGGTTGGTGCGAAGCAGTTTTGCTCATGAAAGTTAGCATGCCTGATTTTCATTTGTTTTCTCTTTGACTCCCTTCCAAACCTATTCTTCAGAACTGATTCTAAAAGAAGGATGAACAGAAAATGAGGTGTGGTTTTGAAGTAAAGACAAGCTTAGAAGAAGCAAAAGGCTTTTATTTATAGAACTCCATCTAGGATATGACAATTACTTATGATGATATACTAATTATTAGCTGTAAAGAGCTGGAGGAAGTCTGAATGGGGCAGAAACTACTGTCAATCTAAGTATATAAGTGTACAATACAACGTGAAATGTCTGCCAGATTCACTCTTTGGAATACGCTAGCTAAACTCCTATTGTGTCATGCAATAAGTTGCACTACAGTAGACCCATTGAATAAGTGAGGATTTGGTAAGTCAACTTTTCTGTATTTTCCAGTGATTCAAAATGGGCCTTTTCTGTTTATTTATATATTTAAAATATTTTATACTGCCTTTTTCCTTGAAAAGGATTCAGAATGCCTTACAACATTGAAAGACAATATTAAAATTAAAAATAATAAGCATACAGCAGTGGCTAACATCATTAAGAGATGGTGTTTAAAGCTAAGAACAATGAGTAAAGAGGCATCTTACATAATTAAAAGTCAATATTGAAGCTCAGAACAATAAATATGCACTTTAATATGCCACTCCGAGAAATGGAAAATACAAAAATGTAAAACACCAGTAGTACTAAAAATTTAGTCAAAGTAGTAATACATAACAATAACAATCTGTTGGGGTTGGGTGGTGTTACCAGTTTCTACAGATTATTTTTGAGTCCGTGCTTGGCTTGGAACCAGTGTCCAATAATTAAAATGAAATAAATTAAGGAAGCGCATACACTGAACTGTTTAAGACTGATTTATTGAAGCCAAGCCAAAAGTAACAGTCAGTGGTCTTACCCTGGATGGTGTGAGTGAGCCCTGATTATTTGTTCAACATCAGTTTGTATACATAAGAAACCAGTTCAAGGTTTCCCTCAATCTACATTATCTTGATGAACCAATTTCCTGAGCTATTAAGCTGTTGATGGTCCAAATCCTTGAGTCAATGTTCCATAGATTGGTGCCCTATTGTTCAGCTGGGCCCAGTCTGGCTGAGAAAGGGAATGTGGACAAACTCCTGTCCCTCAGGCACAGTTTACCCTGGGGATAATCCTCTCATCCAGGTGTTCTGCCACTTCATGGGGTCTTATACTTCCAGTTAATTTACATTCTTAATGTATTCAAGTTCCTATAATTTATCTAGGTAGAATAAATATTTTGGAGCCTGACTTCTCACAGTAACAGTGGGATTCCAATTACCAACAGGTAGGTAGTTGCTGAGGGAAATGCAGTGGACCCAAATATCAAAGTCACCAGGGAAAACACCAAAAACAACAGATTGGTCTTTGTGGATGCAGTTATAATAGGACTCAACCATGGCTTGGAAATAGAAGTTTACAGGAAACCTACTTGCAGAGATCACTACTTAATGTTTAACTGTCATCATCCATTGCAGCACAAATCAGGAGTTATCAGGAGTAGGACTCTAAACCACAGAGCAGAGAACATCCCCACCTCCAGAGAAGCTAAAAAGAAGGAAGACAGGCACCTAAAGACAGTGCTTAAGACCTGTGGATATCCAAAATGGACCTTCAACAAAGCAGTATCTCAACCCAGAACAATGGATCTCATCCTGAGACCCAGAGCTGACAGAAAAACGTGGCAATTTCTTACATGTCTAGAGTGTCTGAAAAGCTTAAAAGGATTTTTGGCAAACATCACATACCCATTTACTTCAAAATCACAAACACACTAAAGCAGAGACTTGTCCACCCAAAAGACCCAACACCAAAATACAAGAGGAGTAATATAGTATATGCATTCCAATGCAGTGAGGAGTGTGCAGAACTCTACACTGGAGTAACCAAACAGCTACTAAACAGGAGGGTGGCCCAGCACAGGAGGGGCAACAGTTCAAGACCAGAATCAATGTTGTACCTTCACTTGAAGGACAAAGGACACTCATTCAAAGATGAGAATGTTCAAATATTAGGCAGTTTGAGAGGGGGATCAGGGAAGGCATTCATGTCTGTACAGTATTGGCAAAATCTGTCTCCCACTTATCATCCTACCCTTTCAACCATCTCCAGACAAATCAGAAGCATTTCACACCTCCACCAGGAAGGCCTTAGCTAATGACACATTTTTGCAAGTTATTTTCCCTACAATAATATTTTTTGTGTGTTATTTCAAGGATTTACACCTTTTCCAGCTCAGCTGCATCAGTTTATGGGGGGCTTGCAGTTTGCACCAAAAATACACATATCAAAGGATAAATTTCCTTTTGATTTGTGTGTTAGTTCAGGAAGCATTAATTAGAAAAAAAAATCCCCATAATCTTCACTTCTGATTCTGAATATTTGCTAAACCAAAGCTACCAGTAGAACCTATGGTTGAACCCATGGATCATCTCCACAGAATCTGTTCTGGCTTGATGAACGCCCTTTGTGATTTCACACTGCCCATTTTAAGAGTTGCTTTAACTGACATATGGTGTAGGAGATTAACATTCCTTTAAAAGCAATTTTCTCATCCCTATTCATGGTGTTCATAGTGATGCTTCTATGTTTGTTTATTTGTTTTCTGTTTGCACTCTGTTGCATTTGTGCTGATTCCTTAGGGACAACATTTAATACAGTCTTTCTCAAATTCATGCCAAGAATCCATGCCACAGACCTAAATAATAAGTACACATGGTAGCAGAGCAATCTGCCACCAAAGGGAAACAATAATTTGAATGAATGATAAAAGGAAACAAAAGCATCTCACCAGTGAGTGATAAGGAATGTAAATTATACATCCCACTGCAATGGCATGCTGCCTGAATGAAATGCAGATAGATTAAAATAGTGGGGAGAAAATGTGAAACCACCACAGGAGTAAAGGCAAAAAAGAAGAGAGAAAACATTGGGTTTTTTGGGTCTGAAGGACAAAGTGTACCAGCAAGGACATCTGTGACTTGTAACTTGGAAAAGTGCTTGAGAGCATCTGGGTAAAAATCACAGTGTTAAAAAAGGAAAACATTATGATGTCTCTGTGTCATTCTGCAATAGACTACAAAGCCAGACTGATCATTTGGCCAACACTCTCCTTATCTTCAGTCATATCACTTTCAGGGTGCAAACATTTATGATGCCTAGTACACAGATTTCTGAGGCTAGCTGTTTGACATCAACCCTCTTTAGGGTCTACCCTGTCTCTAAAGTTTATTCTATATTAATGCTAAACATTCTAGCTGTTCCTTGTCCCAAGGAAAATCAATGGATGAGCTGGAGATCTAAATTTAAAAACTGATAAAATAGAAAAAAGAAACACTAAATTTAGAAAACTGATCAAGATCTGGAAAATAAACTGAATTAGGCAATGCTCAGATGAACACAGACCAAATTGGGATCCATCCCAAAAGGTTGAATTAATTTCTGAAACAATTTACAGGTCTAATGTAAATATTTACTTGTAAATCTTTGACCACGGTCATACCTGCGTTTTCTGTGTAGTTTCCCGTTGGCGAACTATGCAGTAAAAGATTGCGTGCTAACCAGGAAGAGAAGCAAATTCTGCTCCCGGCTGACCATGCCCCTCAAACAGCAGTTTCAGTGAAGTTTCCTAAACCACCGCCAGGGGCTGGATTTAGAAACTTCGCTCAAAAATGCTTACTTGTTTGCTTCTGTTGCAACGACAGGACACTGAAAATATGCAGTAAATTCAGTTTCTCAGCTTTCTATCCAGCTTAAAAGATGGAGCCTTGGAAACTGGAGCTGGAAAGTAGGACAAAATGCGTAGTACACAGGTTAGGACAGAGCCAGAATAGAAAGGTACGACTCAGAGGAGAGGACACTAACTGCTCATTATAAACCATGTGACCACTCCCAGAAAAAATATGCAGGAAATTTAAATATGAAGGAAACCCAGGTATGACCGCGGTCTTTGTTTTTTGTACAAGTGTAAAACTGTTATCTGAACTGTAAAACTGTTAACTGAAAGGATGGCATTAAAGTTACAACTTATATATATATAAAGTTAATTCACTTAAATTCAGTTCCACATGATCTTTTATTCCCCAAGCCCTCTTTGGTTAGCTGACTCACAATTCCAATCTTCTTATAAAATGAGGGAGAAGTTGAGGTCAGAATAGCTGGAAAATAATGACATCACAATGAAAGACTAAGCCTTAGTTAAGTTGGGACTCTTTCCCCTCCTGTCAGGTCCATTTGTCTATAATGAAAACATTTGTGTGTGTGTGTGTGTGTGTGTGTGTGTGTGTGTGTGTGTGTGTGTGTGTGTGTGTGTGTGTGTGTGTGTGTGTGTGTGTGTGTGTGTGTGTGTGTGTGTTTATCCATGTTGGCATGAGTAGATGGGTTTCCTTTTTTCCTTCATGTAATTCTGTGAATCACAAATTAACATGACAAGTTCTTTTGGCGCTTCCTTCCACTGATTAGTACAAATTAAATTTCACACTAATTAGCACAAGCTGTTTGTACATAATATAGAAAAATCTGATTTCCATCGATGGCTGTAAATATAGTTCTCCAACTGACACTTGATTGTCACTGCAATAATTAAGTTCCACATCATTCTTAATAGGACTTGAAATATTTCCTGACACAAGGTTTGGATATATCTGACTGTACTTCCTGCAAGTTTGTTCACAGTTGAACTTCAACCTGCTAATGTTTTTTTTACAGTTGTTGAAAAATGGTTTTAACGTGAAAATTGCAAGCCTAGGGGCCCGAATGCTACTTCAGGATTTCTTCAGAGCAGGAGGATCTTTTCACAGCTTGATTGAATGGTGGCCTTTTGCTTCTGCACAACACAAAAAGCCTAAGTCATAACTCTGCATTTTCATAGTAGAACAGCTGAAATGCCATTCAAGTTGAAACGTGCCAGGCATCATGCCAGAGAAGTCAGTATTGCAAAATTTGAGTGTACAATTGATCACATGGCTCACATTATTTACAAAACACAAGAGGAACTGCTTTTAGATATTGCTTCCACCCTGATGCAATTTTTCCCTACCACTTTCTAAAGAAAATCAAAATTAACATCTGTATACAAACTAGGGGATCTTATGAAAGGAGAGGGGGAGGGTTAGCTGGGTGGTGGCTTCCCCTCACTATCTTTCAAAAGAACCATCAGTTTCAAGTTTTATAAAGTAGGGATGGACACAAAACGGAAAAATTAGGTTTCCTTTCATTTTGTTTCATTCCCCCAAGTCGTCTTTGTTTGGTTAGAAATGATTTTTTTTAAAAAACATACAAAATGAAGCAGTAGCAAACCAATTTGTTTCTCTACAAAACAGGTTCCCTGGGTCCTAGAGGCACCAAATGTGGTGGGTACCTTCCATGGACACTCCCCTTTAAACCCTCCAAATTTGGAGGTATTTGGGGTTAAGGGGGCCAAGTTATTCAACTTCAAAGAGGATTCCCCTAGGAAAAAACCTTTTAATTGAGTAGGAAGCTGATCGGGTGAGAAATAGCGCTGCTGCTGCTTCCCATATGATTCCAATTAGAAGGTTTTTTTCCTAGAGTACACCCTTTGAAGCTTCATAACTCAGCCCCCTTACCCCCAAATGTTTCCAAATTTCAGAGGGTTCCCTAAAATCGCTTTCTTAAGGTAACCCTGCTACTTTGGTACCCCAAAGGTAAGTAATTTTGAGTGCATTTTTTAATATGCACTCAACATTTGCTGGGAGTGTGGACAGTTAATTGGCAACGTGTGCTGGGAGTGTGGACTGAGGAGGCAATCAGGGAGTTTACTCTATGATATTAACTCCCTAATTGCCTGCACACACACACAGCACACATTGCAAATTACTACCCCCCAGCCCCTTTAGAGCTTCCTAACTCAGAACCTTTACCCCCAGGGGGTTTATCCTTTCAGGGGTTCCCTAAAATCACTTTCTAAAGGTAACCATGCTACTTTAGAATCCCAAGGTAAGTAAATTTTGATTGCATACTTTAAAAAATAATTTTCAAGTGCATATATTTTAATGTATTATAAGGTGGTTGTGCTATGAAGCTCCAAAAAGGGTGTCCTTAAACATTCTCATTGGAATCATATAGGAGGTGGAGGCAGCACTATAGCTCAACCAATCAGCTTCCAATTCTAATTAGAAGGTTTTTTCCTAGGGGCACCCCTTTGGAGTTGAATAACTTAGCCCCCTGAACCCCAAATCTCTCCAAATTTGGAGAGCTTAAAAGGGAGTGTCTAAGAAAGGTTTACACCTAATTTGGTGTCTCTAGGACCAAGGAGAGCCATTTTACATATAGATTTTAAGAAGAAGAAGCCAACTGGCTGTCTGTGCATGCACCTCCCTCTCAGTTAATAAATGGCACATGGGCAGAGATGACAGTCAGGGCTCCCATAAGGGAAGCTGAGCTACTGTCTCTGGAGATGGTGGCTGTGGTGATGCAGGGAGGTTTAGTTTTTCAAAAGATAGCCACTGGGCTCTCTCTAAAAATCATATCCCTGATGATCCACAAATCAGTTCATAATTCATCAGGAAAGCTTAGGAAATCCATTGTTTGTTGAAGTCAGTGAACCACAAACCAAGATGAACTGCTATTTTGTGATTCATGTCTATCTCTAGCTGGCCCTTCATTAGAGCAATCAGAAATTTTCAGTGTGATGGGAAACTTTGTTCCATCACAATGGAGGAGAAATACAATATAGGACTGTGGCTGTTTTTTGAGTGGATGAGGTCCATAGCTGTGGATCCAGATGTTGCGAGTTAAATCTCCCATGGTGTCTCCTTGATGGGCAGAACTTGATGAACCACAGGGTACCTTTCCAGCCATGCAGTTCTAAGATTATTAGATTAGAATAATATATGACATATATCACAAACAATAAATGATACTGAAGACCAGTGCTGTAGACAGAAAAGATTTGTGGGGGAAGTTCAAGTGGATGGTAATCTAACTCTATGGTCATACATTGGCTGGGAGATTCTTGGAATTACCATCCAAAAGAGAACAATTCCAAATTTTGAAACAAAAACAAGATGGATGACAAGCCTTCAGTGTTACCTTTTGGGAGCAAAAGTACTGAGCATCATCCATTTTTCTTTTAAGATATTGGCTCATTAGAATATGGTATTGCTGCACATTGAATTGAAACAAATAGGTTCAATTTAGAGTCTTGCTTGATGTTTCTTAAACTCTTGAGCTACTGCCAAAGAAAGAGAAAAAGACTGCCCAAGAAAAGAAAAGAATTTGGGGGAGAGAAGTATAAATCCTTTCTCTGACTGCTTGTTCCTTGTGTTGCTGCTGCTATGTATCATTTAAAGACAAAAATGATGGACTATTTTAGCTGAGGAAAAAGTTTCTTGAAGTTGAAATAATTACTATGAATGGTAGAATATTTATTTCCCTCAAGTATACATATTATGCAAATTCATAATAATCATTAGCTGTTCCCTAGTCTTACCCGTAGGTGCCATTAGATATTTCTGTACATTGCTGTATGTAATCTATTCACATTTTTGTCAGAATTGGATTTATCAGTGCCATGGGAAGATGTCTGTTCCACTGGTACATATATTTGTTGCTTAAGAAGCTATAATTGGGCAGATGTTTTTAATTAATAGATTCTCCTTGAAGGATAAAGCATGCATGATATCATTCAAATGCATTCCCTTCAAAAAAAACGCAATGGTGATATATGCAAGAAATGTAGAAAAATAACGGTGGTTTGTCTAATACAGTAGCTTATGGGTTGTGTGTGAAGTGCTATTATAGTTAGTTCTTGGTCAGTTAATACTCTTCTCAAATAAATATACTTGAAAAGAAAAAAATACATTTTAGAAAATAGTAAGTTTAACTAAAGAAGAAACCATAAAATAAATGTAAAAAAAAACATTATTCAAGGGAAATTATCAGAATGCAATACAAAGCTACAGAGCAAAGTAAAACTACAAAAGTAAAAAATATTATTGGTGTTGTAGCCCCTTGTGAAACTAATTTTTTTTTGTAGGAATGGGTTATTCTTGTCATCCATGTGTTTCCACAGAGAAACACCTTTTTAAAGAAATGGAAGGCAAATGACAAAATATTGAAGTACAGTAAAAAAACAACAACCCACATCTGCTAATTCACTAACCGTTGAATTTTCTCTGAAGGTAAAACTGATGAAACATTTGGGCATATCATGAGTAGGGCAAGATTTGCTGGAAAAGATAATAACACTTGGACAAATTGAGGGCAGTGGGAAAAGAGAAAGACCAAATACAAGATGGATTGACTCTATAAAGGTAGTCATAGGGTTTATTTGAGAAGAGCTGAGCAGGACTATTGAGCACAGGACATTTTGGATATCCCTCATTTCATACAGTCATCATCCATCAAAGGCAAGTTGACAGCACCTACCAACAACAACCTTAAAAGCAAACATCTGTTTCTATGTGAGCTTTTGTGGATCAGATCCACTGTCTCAGATCCACTTCCTCAGACACAAATATCTAAATCTTGAAGTTTTTCTCCACCACCTCCCACTTTTGACACTATCCATATGTTTCTTAGATGGCTTCCCCGTCTTTCCCCTTAAAGAAACATAGACTGTATATTCTCTACACACAAGCAGCTTGATCCAACTTTTACTATGAAAGCTCCATCCTGTCCTATTCTGGGATTTATAGTTTGATGGAGACCTAAAATTATCTGTAAAACAGCCCTTGTGGTCTCCCCAGACTACAGTGCTAGAACATACAAGCAGACAATTACAGCTTCCTCACTAAACAGATATCTGATAAAATAATATCAAACTGTTGCAGATCTGTAGTGCTGATATTTTTAAACAGAGCACAAAATAGACCTACAAAATAGACCTACAGTGGCATATGATATTATAGATATCACCTTCATACTCCCTCAGCTGTCTTAAGAACATAAGAACATAAGAAGAGCCCATCTAGTCCAGCTTCCTGTATCTCACAGTGGCCCCACCAGATGCGTCTGAGAGCGCATGAGACTCGATATCTTGTCTCCTGATACCACTCCCCTGCATCTGGTCCTTGAGGTCCTTGTCTTATAGGCCTATAGCCTGTTTTATTGAATAACCTAGGAGGAGAAATCTAAATTGTCATTCACCTTATTCTCATGCACAACAAGAAATTGTATATTTTTCTGCACATATACAAGACTGTAATATATTTTCTTGGACTCTTAAAAGAATTCTAACTTTCACAAGGACCTTGTGTGTTCAAATGGCAAAACTTGTAGAAACCCATAGTATATCTGTGACATCAGCTTTTTAAGATCAGAAACACCAGATGACTACTTTATCCCTCTTTGATCAATCATCCAGACCTTCTGAGCTTATCCTGTAAGTGTTTATATGTGTGCATGTTTGTTTAATAGAAGTAATCTTTTGCCTAGATAAAATTTGTGCAAATTACAAACATGGGGGGGGTGGAGAGGCTGGGAATCTATTTATTTATTTATTTATTTATTTATTTATTTATTTATTTATTTACTGCCTGATTTTCCCAAAAGAACTCATGGCGGTGAACAGTATAAGCAATTAAAAATGAATAAACAGATTCCACAATAGAGAATATAGAAGAACAAACTCAAAACCAATAAAAATACGAGAACAAGAATACCAAGGCAAGATGGCAAAACACAGGCAACAAACAAAACACATGAAACAAATCAACCTCCCGGATTGCCGAAAGTAGCCTTAAAGAGCCAGGTTTTCAACAGCTTCTTAAAGACTGGGAGCGGTTCTGCAGTCCTAACTGTGGATGGGCATGAAATGAAAAAAATATGTTTTCTTTCATTTCCCTTTGTCACCTCCACACATTTTTTCATTTCATTTCTTACAATTATTTTCCAAAAAAAAGTACAAAACAAAAAATTAAAAAAATGGTTCATGGGGGGGCCTGGAAAGTGGGGGGGGGGTTTAAAAAACAAACAAACCTGGGCTCCTTTTATAAACTTTTTTTCCATCCCCAAGCCCCACCTGCCAGCTGATCAAGCTGGGGTGGGGGAAAAAGGTTCCCCCACAATAGCACCCATCAGCTGGCAGGCGGGACTTGGGGGACAGAGAAAAGGGTTTTTTTTAAAAAAAAACCTTGGCCTTTAAAGAAAAACTCCCCACACATCCCGCCTGCCAGCTGATTGGCGCTAGATTGGGGGAAGGTTTTTTCCTCCACCCCAGCGCCAATCAGCTTGCAGGCAGGGCTTAGGGGATGGGGAAAAAGTTGGGTTTTTTGTTAAAAAAAAGCCCTTGACTTTTTAAAAAGTATTTTTCTCCCCAAGCCCTGATTAGTGCTAGGGTGGAGAATAAACAGTTTTTTCCACCCTAGCACCTATCGTTGTTGTTGTTTTTAAAGCCTGGAGCTTTTTTTAAAAAAATTCCCCTCCCCCAAGTGTGGGAGAACAAAATGGTTTGTTTCAACAACAACAAAACACCATTTTGTTTCATCTATAACGAAATGCTGCTTCCTCATGTCATTTTGTTTCATTTCATTTTGTTACATAATGACACGACGAAACAGCATTTTATTTTTCATTTTGTGCCCGTCCCTAGTCCTAACGTCACTTGGAAGCTGATTCCAAAGTGTGGGGCCAGCCACAGAGAATGCATGATTCTGGGTAGAGGCCTTACTCCTGGGGAGTGGCGACCTGAAGAGCAAGGGACTGTGATGTTCTGGTGGGCCGGGCCAATGTTGACCTTAGGATGATATGCTCTGTCAGATATTCTGATCCCAAGCCATGAGGGGTTTTATCTCTTTTTCACACTGAGAGCAAGAACTTGTGCAGAGGCTAGCAAGGAATTGACATGCTGTCTTAAGGTGTCTGTAAGTATCTTCATCACTTTTTTCATATAAAAGATAAGTGAATGCACCAATTCTTTCAGTCTGATGAGCACTGACAGGCATCTTTATGGTGACTGGTTGTTCCTGACATCTGTCTCTACATCTTCAGGGCCTACCTCTGGAGCTAACCTGTCTCATCTGCTCTTCCTTTTTGGAAATATGAAGGAGATTTTATGACATGTGGGAGAGACAGTGACAATGCCCACACTTCTCCCTGAGCAAGGGAGCCTAGTAAAAATAATGGACAAGCTAGTTATTTCTCAGATCCTCTGGATTCCTGGGGTTCAAGTATGCACTCATGCTGTGCTGTGCTGTGCCTCTCACTATCAAAATGTTGTCATCTTCCTTCCTTCCTTCCTTCCTTCCTTCCTTCCTTCCTTCCTTCCTTCCTTCCTTCTTAAGAACATAAGAACATAAGAAGAGCCATGCTGGATCAGGCCAAAGGCCCATCTAGTCCATCTTCCTGTATCTCACAGTGGCCCCACCAGATGTGTATGGGAGCACATAAGATTATCTGTCTCCTGACACCACTCCCCTGCATCTGGCCCTTGAATTACCCCGGGTTTAAGCCTGGAGATTACACATCTCCATCATGGTTTGTAACCTGTGATGGATCTTTCCTCCAGGAATCTGTCCAATCCCCTTTTGAAGGCATCCAGGCCAGATGCCATCACTACATCCTGTGGCAGAGAGTTCCACAGACTAACAACGCACTGGGTGAAAAAATATTTTCTTTTGTCTGTTCTTACTCTCCCAGCCCTCAATTTGCATGTATGCCTCTGGTACTTTGTGAGAGGGAGAAGAGCATCCCTCTATCCACTTTACTCATGCCCTGCATTATTTTGTATGTCTCAATCATATCCCCCCTCAGGCACCTTTTTTCCAGAATAAAGAGCCCCAAATGTTTTAGCCTTTCCCCATAAGAGAAGTGCTCCAGCCCAGTAATCATTTTAGTTACTCTCTTCTGCACCTTTTCCAGTTCCACTATGTCTTTTTTGAGATGTGGTGACCAGAATTGTACACAATACTCCAGGGGCGGCCTTACTATTGTTTTGTATAATGGCATTATAATGTTGGCTGTTTTATTTTCAATCCCCTTTTTGATAATCCCTAGCATAGAATTGGCCTTCTTCACCGCTGCCACACATTGGGTAGACACCTTCATGGACCTGTCCACCAACACACCAAGATCTCTTTCCTGATCCGTCACAGATAGCTCAGATCCCATGAGTTGATAGATAAAGTTTTGATTGTTTGCCCCAATATGCATTACTTTACATTTGGCTACATTAAAACACATTTGCCATTTGGCAGCCCATTCCCCGATTTTTGAGAGATCCTCCTGGAGCTCTTCACAATCTTCTCAGTTTTTCCTTCCTTCCTTTCTTCCTTTCTACCTTCCCTTCCTTCTGGAAAAAGCCCCTCCTAGCCACCCATAGCTGTTGTTTTCTTGTTTGTCAGTTTTGTTCATTTCTTTCTTCATTTGAAACATGTATTCTGAGTGTGAGGGGGAACCAAGGAAGTGGTGACCCACCTCTTAGAATGACAAAATAATCCCCCACTCATCCCAGAAGATAGATATTTGAGGAAGTTTTTAAAAATAATATGGAAGGAAGAAACCCTATGTGTGCTGGTAGGGTATGACACTTATGTCCCCAAAACCTGTACTTTGCCTACCCTTGCTGTTTAGGTTTGCCTCCTGTATAGTCACCCATGGATATCCTGTTAGAACAGTGGTTCCCAACCTTCCTAATGCCGCAACCCTTTAATACAGTTCCTCATGTTGTGGTGACCCCTTGCCCTGCTTGGAAGAGGCCACAAGGCCCCTTTGGCAGGCCACTGCTGCAGGTGCCATAGAGAACTTTCCTCTACAGGTACCCTCAGCCAATCGGAGCCTCCGGTGCCATTGACTGACATCCCCTCCAACCTATCAAGCTGTAACTCACTTCCCCCCTTCTTCCCCCTTCCCCTCCACACCCAAGCCATTTGTGCCTTTTTCTTCACTGGCTTATGACGACCCCTGTGAAATGGTTGTTTGACCTTCCCCCAAAGGGGGCCCGACACTCCCAGGTTGAGAACCACTGTGTTAGAAGATTAAATAAACCAGGCTTGAATTGAACTAAATTACCTGTGCTCCAACTCTTTTTGTGCTGTTACCACTTGCAATAGTCCCATACAACTGAAAGGAAAGAAACAGTAGCCAGTGAGATGTGTGTGATGTGGTGGTAATAGACAAAGTAAATGTTTGGGGCTGACTTATTTGTGAAGTTGAAAGAAACACTGAAGACTTGAAAGATTGTGCAACTGGAAACACTGGGCTTTACTGAAGTTACATTTAGCAATACCACTGGATTTTGTCTCTGTCCCTTTCCTAATAAAGATTATCTGGGTATTATCCCAGCAGTCAAGTGCTTACTGCTGGCATCAGAGCCAGAGCAAAATCAGTTGTTAATAGTTTTGTGCTTCGAATTCAAAGTTTCTGCAACAATGAAAATGTGATTGAAAAATAATTAAGTTTAATAATCAGGCTATTAACCAGAGATATTTGCTACATTATAGGGAGACAGATTAAAAAGTCTACACTAGTTCCCACAAAACATCTGTTAAACAATGTCAAGTTGATGAAAAAAAATTGAGTTCCTTTTGCAGTTGACTTTAATCCAGCAGTACCCAGCTATAAAAGAGCTATCAGGGAAAGCACCCCATTTGTTGTTCATTTAGAAAGGCTATCTTTAACCCTCAAGTGATAATTTGCTGTCAGATTGTTACACCACTGAAGCTGAAATACAAAAAAGATTTATCTGTTTAAGAAATGTGACCTGATGGCTCTGTCTAGCTGGAAAGGTAGGGATGGACAATTCCAACATTTTGGATTCTATCCAATGTCTTGTTTTGTCATACTTAAGATCATTCGACTGCATTCCTATGCAATTTTTAAAAGCACCACAACAATCCATGCACATTTCCATGCTCGTTTTGTACAAGTTAATGTATCCCTTTCCCCCCCAATGGACTCGCATTTTGCAAGCAATTTTCTTTTTTTCCATGTAATTGTCAGTAAAGTATGCATTTCTGCATGCATTGTTAAAATACAAGTGTACTGCTGCACTTCTATTCATTTATCGAGCTGAGAGATATGAATTTAGTAAGTTTACGCAGCACTATGTATTGTGTGAATTTATTTTTCTTGTCTATAGTGGTCAGTGTACCAGATGCCCTAAGGATATCCTGTCTCGCCTGATTTTTGAAGCTATGCAGGGTTGGTCCTGGTTAGTACTTGGATGGGAGGCCACCAGGTATACCAGGTGCTGTAGGCGCCTGGAGTAGGAAATGGCAAACCACTCTAGTATTACTGCCAAGAAAACTCCATGCACATGGGGTCAGGAAGAGTCAGTCATCATGACTGTAAGGATGCAACACACACACACACACACACACACACACACACACACACACACACACACACACACACACACACACACACACACACACACACATAGTGGTCAGGAACTAGTGGTTAAAGTAGGCTCCTTCTGTTTGCTCAGACTAAGGAAGGACTGATCTAGGAGGGATTACCAATTGGACTGCTGTAACCAGTCAAGATATAGCATCTAGCTCACTTGATGTAGCCTTCTCTGCATCTTCTTCTACTATAACTTGTTAGCCATACCTGCACATGTCTTAAGATGGAAGCAAATTAAAAACTCCCACTGAAGCCTGCACAATCTGCATTAAGTGGAATTTCTGTGGCAGTTGTCCTATCTGGAAGATGTTATGACATGGACAAACTTTACCAGATTGCTTCTACTCAACAGGAGTCACAGCAGTGTAGCAGCCCTGGCCTGTGGAAAGCGTTCCATTGCCATAGATCCAGTGTTAAGTCCAAAGCTAACAGGACCACAACCAGAAAACTGGTACAGAAAGGCAAGGCTGTCCAAAATGGGATGAATGCTACTTTCCCAATTAGCTGAACCACACGCTCATGTTATGGGCCACACATTGGGGAGACACCTTCATGGAGCTGTCCACCAACACACCAATATCTCTTTCCTGATCCGTCACGGATAACTCAGAGCCCATGAGTTGATAGATAAAGTTTTGATTTTTTGCCCCAATATGCATTACTTTACATTTGGCTATATTAAAAAGCATTTGCCATTTCTCAGCCCATTCCCCCAGTTTGGAGAGATCCTTCTGGAGCTCTTCACAATCTTCTTTGGTTTTTACCACATGGAAAAGTTTTGTGTCATCTGCAAACTTGGCCACCTCACTGTTTATCCCTGTCTCCAGGTCATTTATGAACAGATTGAAAAGCACACCCTGGGGCACACCGCTTTTCACTTCTCTCCATTGTGAAAATTTCCCATTGACACCTACTCTTTGTTTCCTGGATCTCAACCAGTTCTCAATCCATAAGAGGACCTGCCCTCTTATCCCTTGACTGTGCAATTTTCTTAGCAGCCTTTGGTGAGGGACTGTGTCAAAAGCCTTTTGAAAATCCAGATAGACTATATCCACCGGTTCACCCAAATCCACATGCCTGTTGACCTTTTTAAAAAAATTCTAAAAGATTTGTCAGACAACACTTACCCTTACAGAAGCCGTGCTGACTTTCTCTCAGCAAGGTTTGTTCTATGTGTTTTAAGATTTTCTCTTGGATGAGGCTTTCCACCATCTTCCCTGGGACAGATGTAAGGCTAACTGGCCTGTAGTTTCCTGGGTCCCCACTCCTTCCTTTTTTAAAAATTGGTGTGACATGGGCCATCCTCCAGTCCCCTGGCACTGTGGCCGTTTGAAGAGACAAGTTGCATATTACCGTTAAGAGATCTGCAATTTCATTTCTCAGTTCCCTAATAACTAGAGATGGACACGAAATGAACAATTTTTCATTTCCGTTTTTGTTTTTCATTTTGTTACGCAACGAAACGACAAATGAATTTTATCTCTAAAATGAAATGAAACAAACAGAAACACCAGAAATTTTGTTGTCCATTTCGTTTTCATTACAGCAATACATTGAACTGCTTTAAAAGCTAAAAAAATCACAAAAATTGAAATAAATGGAATCAAAATGGTAACAAAATGAACGAAAATGAAAATGAATTTTTTGCAAAAATTCACGAAAAACTGGAAATGAACCGAAACGGACCCCCTAAACGACAAACAAAACACCATTTTTTTAATTCTTGCCCATCTCTACTAATAACCCTTGGGTGGATGCCATCTGGGCCCGGTGACTTGTTAATCTTCAATTTATCAATTAGTTCTAAAACATCCTCTCTTTTAACCTGTATTTGATTTAATTCTTTAGACAAGAGAGGCGGTTCAGGCAGTGGAATCTGCTCGAGGTCTTCTGTCATGAAGACAGCAAAGAACTCATTTAATTTCTCTGCAATTTCCAAGTCCTCCTTAATCTCCACTTTTCCTCCCTCACCATCAAGAGGGCCAACTGATTCTCTGGCAGGTTTTCTACTTCTAACACATTTAAAGAAGCTTTTATTATTACCCTTTATATTGCTAGCCATGCATTCCTCAAAATCTTTCTTTGCCTCTCTTATCATTTTCTTACATTTCTTTTGCCAGAGTTTGTGTTCCTTTTTATTTTCCTCATTTGAGAGGATTTCCATTTACAGAAAGACCTCTCTTTGCGCTTTAGAGCCTCTCTAACTCCACTCATTAACCATGCCGGTGCCCTCTTGGACTTAAATGAGCTCTTCTTTCTTTGTGGTATACACTTGTGCTGGGCCTCTATTACTGTTATTTTAAACAGGCTCCATGCACTCTGAAGAGATTGGATATTTCCAACCTTCCCCTTCAATTTCTCTCTAACTAGTTTCCTCATCTGAGGGAAGTTTGCCCTTCAAAAATCAAGGGTTTTATGTCTGATTTGCTTGACACTCTTCCTCCAACATGCATGACAAAGGAAATTGCAGCATGGTCACTGTTCCCCAGAGGCTCAGTGACATTCACATCCCTGACCAGGTCCTGAGTATCACAGAGTATTAGATCCAGAGTTGCCTGTTCTCGGGTGGGCTCCATGAGAAGTTGCTCTAAGGCACTGTCATTCAGCAATTTGAGAAACCCAGTTTCTCTTTCTTGCCCGGAGCTCACATTGGCCCAGTCAATGTGGGATTAATTGAAGTCCCCCATGATTACTATCCTATCCCTCTTAGCCACCTCCGTGATTTGTCTCCTCATTTCAAGGTCCCCCTCAAGTTTAGGACCCGGATAATTCTATGACACAAGGAGCAATAATCCACCAACATTATATCCAGAAACCAATAGGTAGTTTAGAAGTAAAATCCCCATAGCTCATTGCAATCATTATCTAAACAGATACCCCCACAAGGATACCAATGATATATAATACTGCAGTAAAAGAACTTCCTGTTCTACCTTTCAACCCAATGAGAGTCTGAGTCTTGCATTTGGGAAGAAATTAATTACTTTAGTCATTATAATGATAGTACCAGCAGCAAGTATATATGTGATGTTATTCCTTAAAAATACACATGGCAAGAGGTATACTTTTGATCTAGCAATGGTTATGCTGATTTTCTTCTTCCAGCAGAGGTGTGTCATTTCTAGAAGTCAGCTAATCCGAGTACTTCTGAAACATTTCATCAACTTAAAATTGCTTTGATTCTTATGCTTTTCATAGTGTTAAAAAAACCCTCTAAGCCTTATGTGTGATCTTTTGCAATCACAAAATGCCTTTGGCCAAAGGCACCTCAACTTAGTAAATTATTTTGGCAGATTTGTACTTCCATGTTATTAAGGCTATTACATCTTAACTGCATTTCCAAATCTAATAAGCTCTCAAGTACCAGGCTCTTATGTTTTGCCAAGCTCTTATAACTTACTTCAAAGAAACTTTCTCCACTGCATAAAAATCTTGTACGTATCGACTGTGTTTAGTGTAAACTGCCAACTGATTTGGATGCATACACTCAGAATTTATTTTCACTTGATTTATTCATGGCACACATTTATACCCTACACTTCACTCCAGAAGTTTCCAGGGCTGCTTAGAGATATCAAAAACAAGGCCATCCCTGCCAGCAAGTCAATATAAAGACACTACGCAAAAGGAAAAGAGATTGGACAAGACAAGGGGGAAAGCAACTAAGAGCACTCATAGTTCTTGGTTGCAGAGAAAATTCATACACCATTGAATTTCAGGCAAAATTCAAAGAAAAACCAAAAATAAATTATACAGCTCACCATTTCATGTTCTCACCAATTCTACTAATTAACTGTCTCTCCTCTTCTCCCCCCTCCTCCTCCCTCCCCTCCCCTATACACACACCCCACCTCTATTTGCTACATCATATCATATCTAGGCCACAACCCATGAATGTCTGCTATGAAATGTATATCTCAGCTCATATTATATCTTACACCTCATTCTGCTGCTATATATGTCTGAAGAAGTGCACATGTGCACGAAACGTTACATTAAAATATGAAAGTTAGTCTTTAAGGTGCCACATGCTTGTGTCTTTTATTTTGTTTTGGTTTGGTTTTTTCTTTGAATTTTGCCTGAAATTCTTGAAAAGACTAACACGGCTACCCTCTCTGAAACTTATACACCATTAAACAAGTCATAAACATTAATTTAAGCATAACGGAAAAGCTGATGATTCTTCTCTTGTCTTGTTCCTTGACTGACCAATGGCAAGTTGTTGCAGGGAGAAGTGAGACACATGGGATCAAACTATGCTAGAGATAACATCATTAAAGTTCTAATCACCTTCACGTTAGCATTCCAGAGGCATGGTTTAGGCAGACGATTGTATCTGAGAAGCCAGAAACTACTTGAAGACTGTCATTATTTCCTCAGAAACAGTCAGAAAATGAAATAAGCAGATTTTCCAAAAGCATGAAATGAGGTGGAGAGAGAGAGAGAGAGAGGGAGAGAGAGAGAGAGAGAGAATCTAATCCAATGCCAATCTCAGGCTTTCAATAGGTGGGAAGTTCCCTCTTATAAGGAGAAAATGATTGTTTGTAACATCCACATGCTCAGTAAAAATATGTGCAATGATCTGTAACCTTCAGAAGGACAGAAGCAGTGAGAATAATGGCATTTTAAATCAAAAAAGCAAAGTGCTCTGCTTATATACCACCCCATACAACTTCAAGCAGTCCCTGAGTTGTTTGCAGTTTTTAACTACAGTATGCAGGCTACACATTGCCCCCCGCCCCCACACCCCAGCAAGCTGGGTACTCATTTTACCAACCTCAGAAGGATGGCAGGCTGAGTCAACCATAAACCTGCTACCTGGGATTGAACCCTGGGTCATGAGTAGAGATGGTCACGAAATGAGTGATTTTTCATTTTCGTTTTCATTTTTTTGTTTCATTACGCAACAAAAATGAAACAATTTTTTTAAAAAAACAAAACGAAAATGAAAACTAAACGACCAAATTTGCCGTGTTTTTCATTTTCATTGCAGCAGATGCATTGAACTAAAAGAATGCTAACGAAACAGCAATTTTTCATTTTCGTTTTCATTTTTTCGTTTCATTACCTAATGAAATGAAAACAATTTTTTTTGCAAAAAACGTCACGAAAACAAAAACAAACTGAAACGGACCCCTAAACAACCAAACGACAAACGAAACACCATTTTTTTTGAGTCGTGCCCATCTCTAGTCATGAGCAGAGTTTTAGCTGCAGTACAGGCATTTAATCAATGTGCCACAGGGCTCCTCCTTTACTTCTAATCCAATATTTGGCCCCTCAGTTAACGCTAGATCCAGGAACAATGGGTACCTGACGACTAAGCAAGAGAAGCAGCAGAAGTCTCAACAGATGGGACAGTAGCTTGTTTCATAAGTATCTTTATGTTAAGTGAAATTATTTATTAGCCTTGACATTTTTGGTTCATATCTAGAGCAGTGTTTTTCAACCTTTTTTGGGCAAAGGCACACTTGTTTCATGAAACAAATCACGAGGCACACCACCATTAGAAAATGTTAAAAAATTTAACTCTGTGCCTATATTGACTATATATAAAGTAATTCTCTTGAATAGGAATCAAATAAACACAAAGAAAGTATTTTATAATTACTTTATTATGAAATAGTAACTAAACAGAAATATGAAAAATTATAAAATACTTTTCAGTGTGCAACCTGGGCCTGTTTGGCTGAACACAAAGCTGATATTCTGGCATGGGTGCTAAAGGTGGCACTCAGAGCCCTTTCTGTGGGCACCCGACATCATCCCTTCACAGCCACCTGTATTCAGGTAAAATTGCTGTATTCCCACTTTACGAAAAAATTAGTGGGTTCTGAATTGCAGTTTGGGCACTTGGTCTCTAAAAGGTTCGCCATTGCTGGTGTAGGGAGAAGCAGGACAGAGGGGCCACAGATTAAGGCAGCCTGCTCTCTAGCACCCAGTTCCCACTTACCTGTGTTGTTTTTTTAAAGACATTTTGCCCTGCATGGACTTCTGTGTCCAGTGGAGACCTGAGAAGGGGCACTGACTCTCCAGGAACACAAATAAGACCCAAAAGCCCATCTTGCTCTCCACACTGTGGCCAAGGCAGATGCCTTCAGCAAGTCCAGCGACAGGAGGGGAGGAGGATGAAGGAAGGCAGGAAGGAAAGAAGGCAGAAAGTGTTCTGCTTGTATACCGCCCCATACCACTTCAAGGAGTCTCTGGATGGTTTACAGTTTTAATTACAGTAGGCAGGCTGCTAGACATACACATATGCAGGCTAGAAATGAGCACGTTTCTATGAAGAGGGGAAAGGGTACGAATGGAAAGAGAGAGGTGGGGGAAAAAGAATGAAAAGACAGAGAGAGAGAAGAGGGCAACCCAAGACAGAAAGGGGCAAGACTTCAAGGAACCCATCGTGGGGCCCCTCAGAGACGGCTCTTCCCCTCCCGGACCTTAAAGGCCGGCCGGCCGGCCACCCATGCCAGTAGCCCCCCCACCCGCCCGCCTCCTCAGCCCAGGCCCGGCGGAGGCCTCCTCCATCCCCTCCTCCTCGCAGCCCTGCCGCAGTGCTCGTGGGGCAGCCGGGCGCCCCTCCTCCCCTTCCCCTCACCTGGTGGTTTGTTCTGGGCTGGGGCTCCCGGGCCAGCTCGTGTTGGCGGGCGGGCTGTTGGGCGGCTCAGTCCATTGGTAGCTCCCAGGAAAGGGGTGGTGGTGGTCCAGGGTAAAAAAAGGAGGGGGGAGAGGGAAGCGAGTGATTCGCGGCGGCGGCAGCAAGCACAGGGCAAACACTAAGAGAATGAGCGGGGCCAGGTCCAGCCGGGGAGGAAGTGACACCAGCACCGCGGGCCTCGGGGGGGAGGAGCCAAGCTGGCCCTTGAACGCTATTTATAGTGCCTCCCAGCTGTGGGCCGCCCGCCGGCCCTGGATTGAATTTCTTTAGATTTTTTTGAATTTTTCCCACGGCACACCAGGCAACATCTCGTGGCACACTAGTGTGCTGCGGAACAGTGGTTGAAAAACGCTGATCTAGAGATGGACACACTATGGTTTGATAGTTCAGTATGGCAGGTTGGATCCACAGGTGTTGGCCAGAGGGCATAGATTTTGTGTCCCACCTTCTCCCTTAAGTGCTTCGTCAGAAGCAGAGCTCCAAGCTTTCCCTGCCCTATCTCCTCCTCTGAGTGGGAGCCCCACGGTAAGAGATGGGGCACAGAATCCAGGGTTCCTGGGGGCACGGAATCCAGGGTTCCTGGGGGCCCAGCCTGCTGAAACATGGTAAGTCCTGATCTATTCATCTCAAAAGGAATGCAGTGGTACCTCTGGAGTTGAAGGATTAGCCAATAGGGTGCTGGGCTGTTGCTGCCAAGAGGATGCCTGAACATAACATAAGAACATAAGAAGAGCCATGCTGGATCAGGCCAAAGGCCCATCTAGTCCAGCTTCCTGTATCGCACAGTGGCCCCAACAAATGCATCTGGGAGTGCACAAGAGTAGATATCTGTCTCCTGATACCACTCTCCTTCATCTGGCCCTTGAAGTACCCTGGTTTTAAGCCTGGAGATTACACATCTCCATCATGGCTTGTAATCTGTGATGGATTTTTCCTCCAGGAATCTATCCAATCCCCCTTTGAAGGCATCTAGGCCAGATGCCATCACCACATACTGTGGCAGGGAGTTCCACAGACTAACAACGCACTGGGTAAAAAAATATTTTCTTTTGTCTGTTCTCACTCTCTCAACCCTCAGTTTGAGTGAATGTCCCATAGTTCTGGTATTTTGTGAGAGGGAGAAGAGCATCCCTCTATCCACTGTGAATATTTTCACAGTCTTCGTATGCTTTGGGGAGGCTTCTTTTGTACCTCGCATTTGATGGATATGACAATGTCATTTTGATCTATAATTTACGTATGTAATGACATGCAGATTTGCCTCCATGTGCTAACCCATGGATAACATTTTAACTATTTTGGGATTCTTGCACCAAGCTGAATCCTGGGAAGTATTGATGTCACTCCTGTTAAGTACATTGAAGAACTGCTGATTTCAATATGACAATTAATTTATTTATTATTTATTTATTTGTTGCATTTATACCCCGCTTATCTACAAAGTGTACTCTAAGCGGCTTACAAGGCTACCAAAGCCATAAAATTACAATAAAAGACACAAGTAGAGCAGATAATAATAACAATAAAACAGAAGATAAAAACCTTATGGCACCTCAATCACTGTACAGTTGAGAATGAAAGCAAATTGCGATGGCGGAGGAAAAAAAAAGTCAGTTAAGGATCATAGGTCTTTAACGCCTTCCGGAAGGCCAGCAGGGACTCTGCAGAACGCACTTCTCTGGGGATGGAGTTCCAGAGGCTGGGGCCGCCACTGAGAAAGCCCGGGTCCGAGTACTTCCTCCGGGCTTCACGAGGTGGCGACCCGAAGCAAGTGCGCTCGCACCTGCCGAACAGGACGGGCCGAGGTTGATCGCTGAGCGATACGCTCTGCCAAGTAGTCCGGTCCCAAGCCATGGAGGGTTTTATAAACTAAAACCAAGACCTTGAATCTAATCCGGGCTGCAATAAGCCAGTGCAAGCGGGCCAGGACTGGGGTGATGTGGTCATAACGACGCACACCAGCCACCAGCCTGGCCGCTGCATTCTGTACCCGCTGCAGACGCCGGAGAAGAGCCAAGGGCAACCCCATGTAGAGGGCGTTACAGTAGTCCAGCCTCGAGATAACCAGAGCTTGGACCACTGCTCTCAGAGAGTTCGCGTCCAGGCTGGGCGATCCGAAGATGGAGATAGGCGGACCTGGTCACCGACGCCACCTGGGACTCCATGGCAAGCGCCGGGTCCAGGAGCACACCCAGATTCCGCGCCCTCTCCGCGAGCTGCAGGGAGACTCCCCCCAGACAGGGGAGAGGGCCACCGTACCCCGACGGCGAGCTCCCAAAGAACATAACCTCCGTCTTCCCGGGGTTGAGCTTAAGCCTGTTCGCCCCGGTCCAAGCCAGTACGGCCTCCAGGCACCCGTCGAGAACTTCCACAGCTTCCACAGCAGAGGTGTTAAAGGAGAGATAGAGCTGCGTGTCATCAGCGTACTGATGACAGCAGACTCCAAAACTCCTGATGACCCCGCCAACGGCCTTACGTAGATGTTAAACAGCATGGGGGACAGAGACACCCCTGTGGAACCCCACAAGGGAGGATCCAAGGGGCCGATAACTCCCCCCCATGCTGCACGTACTGTGGACGGCCCTCCAGGAAGGAACGGAGCCAACTGCGAGCAGTGCCTCCAATTCCAACCTCAGAGAGCCGATCCAGCAGGATACCGTGGTCGACGGTATCAAAGGCCGCTGACAGATCCAGGAGGACCAACAGGGTAGAGCAACCCCTGTCGGCCGCCCGGAGAAGGTCATCTTGCAGGGCGACCAAAGCTGTTTCGACCCGGCGAGGCCTGAACCCGGACTGGCATGGATCGAGGCACTGCCGATCCTCCAGGTATGACTGCAGCCGGACCGCCGCCACCCTCTCGATCACCTTGCCCATAAAGGGGACATTGGCGATTGGGCGATCGTCCACCGCCAGGCCAGGTTTCTTCAGAATGGGCTTAATCACATCTCCTTCAGACGAGAGGGAAAAATCCCTTGAAGGAGGCGGTGGCGATGGCAGAAGCCCATTCGGCCATAGTCCCTCTGGCAGCTCTAATAAGCCAGGCAGGGCAAGGGTCGAAAGGAGTGGAGGCAGGCCGGCAATGCGCCATAGCCTCGGAGGCCTCGACAGCAGAAACAGGCCCAAGCGCATCCAACCGAGGCGAAATGGCGGGGCTGGACCACTGCAACCGAGTCAAAGCCGGCACGGATGGCCTCTATTTTAGTTCGAAAAAGGCTGCAAATTGCTCACTACTGAACTCAGTAGGAGGAGGCCTGGCCAGACTAGGATTGCTGAGGTCCCGAACCACCCGGAAAAGCTCCGCCTGGCGGTTCGAGGCCTCAGCAATTCTCAGGAGGTAAAAGATGTTCTGGCCTCCTGATCGCGTTGGTGTAGCGAAGACTGGGCATCAACGGCAGCCTTACTCAGTAGTTTTTCCTCCAGCTGCGCTCTAACCTCCTCCTCTCCTGCTTCAAACCCTAAGCTCCCCATGAACCATGGGGAGGGCCGGGCTCGGCAACGGAGGAGGCGCTTGGGGGCGATCCGGTCTATGGTGTGGATAGCTGTTTCATGCCAAAGATTAGCCACATCCTCGGCCGGATCGTCAGACATACCACCAGGTAGTCCCCGAAGAGCTCACCCGAACCGCTGGGGGTCCATGAGCCTCCGGGGCGGGCCAAAACAGAAGGCCGGTGGTCCCCACGGGGAGGGGGCGGAATCGCCAGGGAGAATGAGAGCAGGTGATGGTCTGTCCATGACACAGGAAGGGAGACGAGGTCCCCCCCTCCAGACACGAATCCCCGACATGGAGGTAAACACCAGATCCAGGGTGTGACCAGATCTGTGGGTGGGGCATAAAACGTGCTGGGACAGACCCAAGGAAGCCATGGATTCCATGAACTCCAGAGCTGCACCGGAAAGTCCACCTTCCGCATGCACGTTGAAGTCACCCGCAACCAATAGGCGCGGGGACCTCAACAGGGCAGCGGCGATGAACTCCGTGAGCTCTGGCAGGGATTGTGCAGGGTTGCGGGGAGCTCGGTAGCCCAGCACAATGCCAAATCTGTCCCGCTGTCCCACCAGCAGGTGAAGGACTTCTAACCCCTGGCTGACCAATGTCGAGGCCCTGCTAACGCGAAGAGAGTCCCTGTACACGATTGCGGCCCCTCCCCCCCTTTGACCCCCCAACCTTCCCACTCCCTCTACCAGGTACCCAGGCGGACACAGCAGGGAGAGAGAAGCCCCCTCCGTGCCCACCCAGGTCTCGTAATGAATGCCAGGTCGGGCTTCTCATCCACAATGGTGTCATAAATGATAGGGATTTTACACCGACCTGGCATTCATCAGGATGCAGGCAAGGTTGGGGGCGCTGGTGGGATGACTCCCGGACACGTGGCAGAGAGCCGAGGGGTCAGAACGAGGGACAGACACGAGTTGTCTGACCCGATTCTTCTGGTCTGACAAACCCAACGGCTACAAGCGTGGGCCCATCACCGTCGGTATGTGAGCCCCTGCACTCATGGCGATAGAAAGAGAAGAAAAGAAGAGGAGAAATAAAAGGAAAACAAATAAACAAAAAAACAAAAAAACAAAAAAAACAAAAAAACAAAAAAAAAACAAAAAACAAAAACAAACAAACAAAAAACCTACCACTGCAATCTAAAAATGCACACAATGAAGTAGTAAGCTACTACAGAAACCACAGGACTAAAAAACAACGTTTACTATGATAGTACAAAATAGAATAACAAAACAGCAATACTACTGTAAAGGAAGGACAATAAACTACAACAAGCTACTACTTCAATAAGAGGCAGCAAACCGCCTGTCAAAGCAATAGTAAATAATGAATTAAAAAAAAACCAGAGTGCCAGGATGACATTGGGGAAGGGGGAGGGAGCCAAAGTCCAGGGCGGGCGGAAGGCTACTGATATCATAATAATATTATGATATTTAATTATTAAGCATATTAAATGGTCTTTTTGAAGCAAACATTGGGTTGCATCATAGCTGCAGAGATTAAAGAGGAAAATATGGTAAACCACAATCCAAAAAGATAGAGCATTTCTTCAATGTGGAATCAACTGAGCACTTAGATTATTTTTAAAGAAAATAATGTGTACAGCAATGCAACATTTAAATTCTTTACAAATAATTACAAGAAAAGCTTGCAAATAACAACCCTCAGAAATGGATTAGACTCCCACAAGATGCACAAAAACTCAGGCCTAATGGAATTCATTTCCCTAATATAAATTGCCCTATAGAATGTAAACAAATCAAATGAGAGGCAGCAGCTGCGGCTCAAAATTACCAGTGAACACCAAAAATTATCCAAAATAGTAATTAGAGAAAGACAGCCATTAACAAAGCAGACAATGCTGCTTGTTATGCTAATCTGACCATCAGATGGTAAATGGAAATCAGATACACATCCCTTTAAAAAAAAAAAAAGGGGGCTGAGCCAAAGGCTTTTGGGGAGGAGGGGAGGGAGGCACTTTTGATGATAACCTATTAAAATCATGGCTGAGTTGTTTGAAGTTGAGATCAGAAAAGACTGACATTGTTAATCCACACAGAAAGATGGCAAATATCATCCTCCGATTCTGAATTAACATGAAATATGTGGCATTGCAGTATTGTCCAGCCACTTAGATGCTCCCTTCAATTCCCAGGAAGAAACCTGGAATGCAGTTTGATTTCAGATGTGTGTGTGTGTGTGTGTGTGTGTGTGTGTGTGTGTGTGTGTGTGTGTGTGTGTGTGTGTGTGTGTGTGTGTGTGTGTGTGTGTGGTGCCGTTACAATCATGACAGACCCTTAATGACTCCATGTCCATGGAGTTTTCTTGGCAGGAATACTGGAGTGGCTTGCCAGTTCCTACTCCAGGTGCCTACAGCACCTGGTATTTCCTGGTGGTTTCCCATCCAAGTCCTAACCAGGGCCGACCCTGCTTAGCTTCCAAAATCAGGCGGGATCGGATGTGCTTAGGGCATCTAGGCAGCTGATTTCAGATATACCTTAACTTTAAAGAAATGTATGAAAGAGAGAGAAAGCAAATGGTTTCCAGTTTCACAGTTTGAATGAGACCCCTGGATTGTTTTTTTGTGTGTGTGTGTGTGTATTCCTTTGCAGGAATAGTCCCATTTGGCTCAGCTGCAGGGTATAGTGATATAAGGTGTGTGTGTGTGTGTGTGTGTGTGTGTGTGTGTGTGTGTGTGTGTGTGTGTGTGTGTGTGTGTGTGTGTGTGTGTGTGTGTGTGTGTGTGTGTTGAGCTCCATAATCTGCTGCATTCAGCCATGGTCTTTTACTGCATAACTGTATAGCCAGCCCTGAATTCTCTGTATCTGCATATCAGCTCAAATGTGTACTGTAAAAAAGTGGGTGCTAGTCCAAAACCAATATCCCTTCAGCCTGAAGAATTGTGGGAGTTGTAATCAAAATCAGTTATCTGCTTATCTTTGATAATGGTCTTTCTTTGTGGCATGAAAGGAGATCCCTGCTTTTGCATCTTCATTTCGGTTGTTGCCAGATAGGGAAGAATCCACATATGGTATTGCATCTTTCCACTTCACAATTATGCATTAAGATTAGTGGCTCTAACTCAGGCCTGCCCAAGGTCCAGCCCGGGGGCCAAATCCGCCCTGCCAAGCCATTCTGAGTGGCCCGTGGCTGGCTGGCCCGCCCCTCCCTCCCCCTTCTTCGCTCCATGTTTTTTTTTAGTTTAAATCTTCCGCCAACACTGACACCACCGGAAAGCTTGAGGGGCTGGGCGGGCTGGCCGGCCGGTGAGCAGAAGCTTGTGGGGCTGGGTGGGCAGGCGAGGGGTGGGCCACCACCACCAGCACTGTTGGGAAGCTTGTGGGGCTGCGCGGGCTGGCTGGCCAGCCATCGCGCAGGCTGCTGCCACCGGCACCACCGGCAACCATGTGAGGCTGGTTGTGTGGGTGGGGGTGGCACATGGGCGGGCTGCTGCCACCGGCATCACTGGGAACCTTGTGAAGATAGGCATGAGTGCGCAGGGTGGCATGCAGGCAGACCGCTGCCACTGGCATAGCCGGGAACATTGTGAGTTTGGGCACACATGCGGGGCAGTGATTGGGCGGGACGCACCACCGGCACTGCTGGGAAGCTTGGGCAACTGGGCGGCTGGGCAGATGGGTGGTCTTCCGCCATCGGCACCACAGGGGAATGTGTGGGGGTGGTCAGGCCAGCAGGCCTCTGCCACAGTCGAGGAGCTTTGGGGCGGGCTGTCGGGTGAGCCGTCGCCACCACTGGGGTGCTTGGGGGGGGTGCCAGGTCGCACAAATTGCCTCTTCCAAGGGGCGACCTGCGGCCATGGCTTCCTGTGCTTCCTTTGGCCCCCACCTTCCTTCTTTCCTCCCTCCCTTGGTCCCCACCTTCCTTCCTTCCTTGTTTCCTCCCTCCCTTGGTCCCCACCTCCCACCCTCCCTCCCTTCCTTGTTCCCCACCTTCTTTCCTTCCTCTATTGGTTTCCACCTTCCTCCCTCCCTCCCTTGGTCCCCACCTTCCTTCCTGCAGGTGGGGTTGCAAGGGGTCATTGGGTGGGCCTTATGGGCCAGTGGGTGGAGCTTGCAGTGGGGTGGCAGGGTCGGGGAGCAACTGGCCCCTGACACATTCCCAGTCACCAAATCTGGCCCTCCTTACAAAAAGTTTGGGCACCCCTGGTTTAACTCTTCCTATTCTGTTCTTCTCATTGTTCAACTTCCTCCACATTTGATGAACAAAGCAGAACTTTTTGCCCTATATCAAACAGGGGAGGAAAGTTGACAAGGTGTACAGTTGTGTTTCTTCAAGAAAATTAAGCACTTTGATCTCTATTCTTTTCATTGTGACTGAAGAATGAACTCTGCTTGGCTTGAAAGAACCTTATCAATGTATTTTGAAGATGAAAAGGTTATTCCACTTGTTTTGCTGAACCACATGCTACATCATGTACATTTCTTTTTGAACAATCACTTTCAGAGATGCATTGCTCTTCCATCCAAGGTCTTTTTCAAAACAGGAGGAAGTGTTTATCCAATAAGCCTTGTGACAATGCCAAGTAGCATACATACACTTTAGCCAAGGATATATTCAAGTGGTCAACAGCCTATTGATGAGATTGCTGTTAAAGACGCTATCAGATAATTACAGGACTTCCTGAAGAAGAGGGATTATTGAATATTAATATAAATCAATGTGGCCTCCCTCATTTCCCATCCTTTCATAGCTTTCCAAGTAGCATTCTGCCAGCCAAGGTTTCAGGAAGTTGCAGCCCTAGGGCACCTGGGTTACTCACAGTTGGTAACCACTGCTCTACATTATGTGGTTCTCAATTGTCACTTGCATGTTGCATGTTGAACTATTTATTTTTATTGATTTAGAGTGTTTTTACCCTGTCTTTCTCCTTGGAATAGGACCCAAGGAGGCTTGCAGTAATGAGGGACAATATACAGTCCAGTACAATTAAGACATATTCAAGTTTCAGAACTGGGAATTGAGGGACATCTTACAGCATTAGAAGCCAACATTAAAGTTAAAAGAGAATGCAATCAATTAAAGCAGGCATGTCCAAACTTTGGCCCTCCTGATGTTTTGTACCACAACTCCCAGAATTCCAAACCTATATTTCCAATGGCAAAGGACTGTGGGAGCTGTGGTCCAAAACATCTGGAGGGCCGAAGTTTGGACATGTCTGAGTTAAAGAAAGAGTAAAAGTTCCTTGTCCACCCAGCCCTAAATAAAGAGATGAGACAGGTTCTTTGGGATTAATAATTGGCCACACTTTTATTAATAATTTATTGTACTATTCATCCTACTGGGGAACCTGAAAGGGCAAGTGGTGATGAGGGAGTTACCCATTACAAAACTCAGGAATTAACTGTGGGGGTTTAACCCACCTGAAATAGAGTTATGGGAAGCCCTTTGCCAGGCTTTACTTTAAGGGTCATAAATCACTATTTACTGTTTTATCTATTTCTAGGCCTAAAGTGGGATTTTAAGCACTGCCCTGGTTCTAAGCACTATTACCTCCTATTCCCTAAGGGACTTTTTGCCATCTGCCCTTACTGCCAAGTGTGACTGTTGATAGTAAGGTAAGCCCCATAGAGAAGAGAATGGGATGGGCGAAAACACACCACCACTCAAGGCCAATCAGAACAGCGGCCAAAAATTCCCATCCAGCCCTTACACGACCAGCTAATCTCATTCTCCTCAAGGGGAGGGGGTGGGTGAGTGCAGCTAGGAGACAGAGACCTCAATGATGCCGCTGCTAGCCCTTTACCTGGGGCTTTCCTTGGTGGTCAGCTGACCCAGTGGTCAGCTTCTGGCCAATCTCACCAGCTGTGCTGGCAATGTCCAATTGGCCAGCCCGGCAGCTCGGCAGCGTGTATCCATTGGGTGAGCAGACAGAGAAGCCCCTCCCAGTACAACACTGGTTGAAGCCCCCATGTAATCATGCACAGTAGACCATCCAAAAGTTATGGGGGATGGAGACTAACATTGAAAACATGGTGTCAAAGCAATCACACAAGGGAGATAGAAACACAAAGTTATAAGTGGTTATGAACACAACCAGTAGACAACATAAGTAATGGCACTGGATGATGGGAATTGCAGTCCAACAGCATAAGGAAAACTATGCACTAACCAACTGTATAATGAATGATGGGTTGCTTAGCAAACAAAGCCACTGTACTGTAATTTGCCAATCTAACATGCTGGTATATTTTTCAGGCAAAGTACATGGTGATTTTGCCAACCTCCTCTCAGGTTACATACAGAAGATGAATGGAGTTGACTTTTGAATTTTGCTTCAGCTTTGCTGGAAGAATATCACAGTGACATCCAAGAGCAGCAACATTTCATACAGGACAGAAAAAACACACCATAATACAAATTGCTTCCAGCAGCTGCCACTGCCCCCTGCCTCCTCTTTTTACACAAGAAGATAAGAACACCCTTGCTGGAAGAGGTCAGTCCAGCATTCTGTCTCACACAGTGGCTCAACATTTGCTTCAGGGTATTCCCAAGCAGATGTCTGCACCTGCTTATGATTCCCTGCAAATGGCATTGAGAAATATCCTGCCTATTTCTCTAACCTGGAGGTTGTCCTTAGGCATCCATAATGATATCCATTGATACCATTGTACTCCATGAACTCGTCCAATCCTTTCCTAAAGCTGTAAAGGCTAACAGCTGTCACCACTTCTTCTGGCAGGGAGTTCCACAGAACAGTGATCCTCTGGGTGAAAAAGTACTTTCTTTTATTTGTTTGAGATTTAGCACCCAAAAGTTTCATGGAGTGTCCCCTAGTTCTAGTGATGGGGATTGGAGACAGACGTTTATTGCAAGAAAAACCCACTGCTGCTACTTAGAAATTCAGGCAGTTAAAATACCTAATTTTTGCATGTTTCTGTGTTGTGCTTTGGTAGGTTTTGGACCACAATTTCAAAAAAAATATTGCGGTCGCCATTTTGGATCCCCCCGCACCGCATGGCATGGCGAGATGATGAGGATGCCCCCCACCAGAGCAGCCCAGGACAGGAGAGGGGGGGAGGCCGGGGACCCTCCCCCCAGAAACCACCCCTCTGGTAGGTGCCCTCACTCAGGCAGGCATATTTTTGCCTGCTTTTTTGGCCGGGAATCAGGGTTTTTTTTTTTAACTTTTTTTCTGTGCCGCTTGGCATCGCGCGATCGCAGTGATGCCATGAACAACAATGACAAATCAGACCCAATTTTTCTTTTATCGGTTCGAGTTCGAGTTCTGACGGCTTAATTGTCGTTACCATTTCCATTGCGTAACGGAAACGAGGAATGGAAACGGAAACGAGAATTTCGCCAAGTCGTGCCCATGTCTACTTCTGATCAATGCCTGCCTGGCAGGTCCTGCGTGAGGAACCAGCAGCACTTCTGAAAATGCTACCTTGGACGTTTGGGGCTTCAATCTTCTTCCTAACAACCTGAATTTGGCTTCCAGGACTGACCGCTTTGCTTTCCCAACATCATTGGTACCAACGTATACCATGACAACTGACTCCTTTCCAGTTCTCTCTAACAAACTATTTAGATTTCCTGTGATGTCTGCAACCTTTGCACCTGGCAAGCAAATCACCATATGGTTATCATGTGCATCAAAAATCCATCCCTCTGTATTTCTAATAATTGAATCACCTAGTACAAGGAGCCTCTCTCCTGAAGACTCTTCCTCTGCACCTCATCATCTTCAGTGTTTTCCTGTTATTTGTCTTCCTTCATCTCATCATGTGTGATGAGGGAGAGATCCTCAGGTGGAACCAGTTGGATATTATCTTTCTGGGCACATGAAGACAAAGGTATTTTGTGGAAATACAATACTTAGCATTTAACTGTTAACAACACTTGTTAAGTGATTGTGTTTCGTTAGTGACCATCTTCTGATCAGGTTCTGCTCTTTGGCCACCAGTTGGTGATCCTTACTATACAGGCTATTTTACATCTTTGGTAGCTTGAATAAATACTTATGATATAAAATACAATAATAAGCAGTCACAAAATTCACTTGCTGATTGAAATTCTTGCCTCTGTTGAATTCTAGAGATCCATTTTTGTACAGTTTCCATGGAAATACCCTATGGAAATTTCAATCTTAGTACAATTGATATTTGTTTCCAGATTCGCAATGCATTTTCTTCGGCTTAATCAGGAATTGCCCCATTTTCTCTACACCCATTCTCTACTAGAATCATTCATATTAGATTCACATTTATCTCCTTGCTATTAAGGCCTATTTCAATCATACCTACCAAGATAATCTCATTCCAGTTTGTGAGCTGTTATGTTAATAGGCTCACAATTCATTGGTTTTCTTCTTGGATTCGCTTGAAAAAACAGAGTCATAGAATAATGAAGTTTGAAGGGGCCTATAAGACCATCAAGTCCAACATTTGCTTTTATATTACCAATTTTCCTATCTCCTGGTAAAGGTGGTGATATTGGTGGCATGTTTTGGAGCCTAAAAGATAGGTAACCTACTTAAGCTTTTTGCTGCTTCCTGTCCAGGATATGCCTGGTTACCATGCCTTATAGGTACTACAGTAACAATCAAAAAGAAAAATGAAATCCAATCACACAAGGTGGGTCAAAAAAGTTAATACTTCCTTGCCTTGTGGTTTTAAGGAATGTGAAAATTCCACTTCTGTTTCAAATCCTACTTGCGTTTTTTTTTTTTTTTTTTTTTTTGTCATGTGAAAATACTTGAGGCAAGGAATGTTTCTTCCTGGAGAGAGTTGTAAAACATTGTGAAAGATTGCTTTAATTGGGAGGGTGAAATCAAACAATATTGTTTTTCAACCCTAATTGGCATGCAGTGTCAAGGTCTTTAGCGCTAACTACCCATATCATTGCCTTCAAAACATCCATTGTTGGCTTCTTCTCTGGTAATGTTCCTCATTCTTAGAACCCAGAGTCATCCACTTCATAAACTCAAAATACATAAGAGATATGTCAGAAATGTTGACATTACTTTTTGTTATATTACCCTGAAATGGTTTGTCTAATCTTGGACATCATTGTGGTTATATTGATTGGGATGTGAACATTCTAAACAATGTTGTTCTTCATCCAACCCAGTTACCCAGTTTCCCAGGTTGTCCAGCCAGTAAATTCTTCTTCAGTACCTTCTCCCATTTTCTTAATCTTGGGCAAACATCTGTAACAATCAGTTTCTCATTATATCATCAAAGCCTTCTAGCTTGCAGCACTTTGTGAATTTTATTATTTCAATGATATTTCTCTCTCTCTCTCTCTCTCTCTCTCTCTCTCTCTCTCTCTCTCTCTCACACACACACACACACACACACACACACACACACACACACACACACACACACACACACACACACACACATTTAATTTAATATTGTCGACTGAAAGTTTGAGGATGAAATTATTTCACAAGGACTACAACACATATAAATTGACCCAAGGGCCCCCAGAAAACTCTTTGTGACCCTTGTGTGGGTCGCAACCCGGAGCTGGGTAAACACTGCATTAGGGTGGAGTGACTGGCCCTAAACCCTTTTTGCTCATCCATTAAGATATTTTCCTGTTCCAGTCAGGTCCAAAACATGAAGCAAAAGCTTGTTCATAACACTGAGCAGCAAGAATAAATATTGATCAGAGCCAGGAGAATCGGAAGCACCATGAAGTTATATGGGGGTACATAAATATTTCTCCCTTCATTTAATCTATGTAACACAAAGTATGTGTCGTGAATTTTTTTGTAATACTGTGTAAATTAATACATACCTATTAGAGATGGGCACGACCAGGAAAAATGATGTTTCGAGTTGTTGTTTGTCGGGATGGGTCCGTTTCGGGTCATTTCCGTTTGTCGCGATAATTTTCAAAAAATTATCGTTTCCTTTTGTAGTTTGTCGTTTGTGTTGGGGTTGGTTTTGGGGTTGGGGTAAGTGGGCTCTTGGAGGCACCTCTCTGGGTGCCTCTGACGTCTGACCCACTAAGAAGGGAAAGGAACGGAAGTGTTTTGCGTATCCGCCACGTACCATACATTACATTATGTTAGGGTTGGGGGGTAAGTGGCAGAGGCACCTCTCTGGGTGCCTCTGACTCACTAAGAAGGAAAGCATACTGGCGTACTGGCGTACAGGCTAGGGGTAGGGGTAGTGGGCTCTGGCTGGGAGGCACCTATCTGGGTGCCCCTGTGACCCACTAAGAAGGGAAGCATACTTTCGTATGGATCTGGGTTAGGGTTGGGGTTATGGTAAGGGCTAGGCTTAGGGTTACGGTTAAGGTTAGGGTGGGTTAGTGGGCTGCACCTCTGGGTGCCTCTGACCCACTAAGAAGGACAGTGTACTGGCGTATGGATTAGGGTTAGGGTTAGGGTTAGGGTTAGGGTTAGGGTTAGTGGGCTTTTTATGCCCTCTGGCACATCCAGAAGTCTCAGTCAAAACCTGGCCATGCGATTGGTGGAATGGGTTAAAAAAATGCATGGTCCCATCCCATGGCCAGTCCATCATTACGCAGGTATAAAAAAATAAAAATAAAAATAAAATAAAATAAAATCAATGGAGACGTTTTATTGCAAGAAAAACCAACTGCTGCTACTATAAAAAAATCAGGCATTTAAAATACCTAATTTTCAAATGTTTCTGTGGTGCTTTGGTAGGTTTTTGGACCAAGATTTAAAAATAAATATTGTGGTCGCCATTTTGGATTCCCCCCCCACCGCATGGCAAATGGAGACGATGAGGATGGCCCCCCCAGCCTGGTACCAGCAGCCCAGGACAGGAGAGGGGGGAGGCCGGGGACCCTCCCCCCAGAAACCACCCCTCTGGTAGGTGCCCTCACTCAGGCAGGCATATTTTCGCCTGCTTTTTTGGCCGGGAATCGGTTTTTTTTTGAAAACTTTTTTTCTGTGCTGCTTGGCATCGCACTATCGCCGCGATGCCATGAACAACAACGAAAAATCAGACCCAATTTTTCTTTTTTGGGTCGGGTTCGAGCTGGAGCGGAGTAATTCTCGTTACCGTTACCTGTTACGTAACGATAACGAGAACTGAAAACGGAAATGAGAATTTCACCGCTCCGTGCCCATGTCTAATACTTATATGGATAAATGTTAGTTCCGATTCTAATTAGTGAGAAATTAGTGGCTCAGACAACCTGTGTATATTTGGTGTACCAAGCGGACTCACATGAGGCAGAGTCTGAAGGATTGTGTCCCTTTGTTCTCCCTGTACAAACAAGTGCAAGATGCTGACAGTCTCATTCGTGGTGGGAGGGGGAGGAGGCCTGTATATAACAGGACTCATCCCGTGCTTGGACCTCTTTTGGTGCTCAGCTTTCAGCAGGATGGGTCGCTGCTGCCTTGCCCCTGGCATTTTGTGGAATCTGGGGAGTGTTGCCATTTTGTGCATTGCTGAGGCAAGGCATTTGGGCCCCTTCTATGGCCACCCAAGTGCCGGGGAAGACTGGCAGGTGAGCTGAGAGGTGCACAGGGTAGTGAGGGCCCAGCAGAGGGTGGAACTGGCTCTTGAATCTCCTGCATAGCAAGAGGAGTCAGAGGAGCAGAAGTGGGACCCCACCCCCTTTTGTCTGGGTTAGCTGTGGCTGGAGCCTTGGCTCTTGGCCACCTTTATTTGATACCCCCTCCAGCCATGGGGAATGGGACATGGGGCTCAAGCAAGGGCAGAATAAGGGCAAGGGGAAGCAGCCCCTTAAGAGGGTACTGCAGGCGGCTTCTTCCTCTGAGTCATCCTCAGATGATGGCAGCAATTGCAAGCCAGCCCTGGGTCTCAACTAGGCCATCTAAGGCCCAGCACCGGGTCACGTTAAAAGAAATGGCTGTTGACTTTGAGGCCTGCTTTGCTTGGATCACCAGCCTTTGCTGTGAAGCCTACAAGGAAGGAAGGGATGTCAGGAAGCAAGGCAAAGAGTCAGGGGAATGTGTTGGAGTGGTGTTGGAAGGTGGCAGTGCTGGCCATGGAATCAACAGCAGGCCACCAGCTGGCAGGGGAGGAAGCCCAGGCTTGCACCAGTGGATTGCAGTCAGGTAAGTTAGCCATGGCACCAGACACTACACAGCCAGCGTGTTGGCCATGGCATGTGACTCTGCCCCCCAATGAGAGGGTGGGGTGGATCCATGCCACAGCAGGGTACATCTTTGCCTTCACCATGGGCGCCTCCCATGGAGCCGGGAGGTGGATGGGGTACCAGTGCCCCATCTGGAGGTGTCTTTGGAGGGTGGCCCATTTCTTACCCCCAGCAAAACCAGCAGTCCACCAGGGCAGCCTTGGTGGGAGGGCAGACATGAGCACAGCCGGTTTGCGGCCCAGGGTTGGCAGGGGTGCCAGCTGCCACCTTACCCTACGGGGATTATTTGGCCCCTCTAGGATGGCATCTGGCACAGGCCACCAAGGACAAATTTTGGAGTGGCAACTATGTTTAGCCTGCTTAATAGGGAGCTGGAAACAAGGGAACTAGACAAGGAGGACACAGCAGACAAGGAGTGCAGTCTTCGCAGGAAGCTGGAGTGTTCCTGGGCCAGCTGCTGCTGGCATATATGATATATATGTCACAGGTCATGCAAGCCCACCCCTGGCTCATGCAACAGGACGGCCTGCCATTTTAGAGATGACTGTTCTATCTGCAGTGCGCTGCCATGCACTGTAACAGAGCAGGGCTTTCTTTTTTTTTTATTTCCATGATATTACACACACACACACACACACACACACACACATTTAATTTAATATCGTCATCTGAAAGATTGAGGATGAAATTATTATGGCAGATGGGAGCAGCAGCTGTTTGCGGAGGCTGCGCCACAGGGGTAATTTTTATTTTTCCTCTTTGTTTTTCAATGTTATTCTTTATTTTTAATCTGACCTGGGCCCTTGCCAGTGGTCATGGGGGCTGTGGAGTGGTTTCGGGGGTGCGTAGCTTTTCATCTTTCTCACCCCCCTCCCTCCTCCCCTGCCTTCTCTGGAGCCTTGGGTTCTGCCCTACCGCCTCCCTTGGCCCGCAGCCCACACCTGTTCTTCCCGGCTTCTTGCTCCATGGTGTCGGACTTGTTGGTGCTCGAGGGGAGGGTGCCGCTGCCCCTCACATCTTCCCTGATCCTCCTGCCGACCCTCAGCTGTTCCTTTGTACAGGCGGTGGCTCAGCCCTGTGGCAGCGGCTGTGGTGCCCTCCCACTGGGACACTTTTGGAGCCCCCCGCCTCCTCTCCCCCATCATCAGGGGCCGATCTGCTGGGGAGGTGTGGCTGCTGTTATGGCCGCGGATTCCTCCTTGATCCCCAGTGGTCTCCGCAATGGTGGTGGCGGCCCTACCGGGGGGGGGCAACAATGCCAATGGAACATGCTTGCTTCATTTGCTGGCCGCCTTGCTTGCTGTGGAGAGCCCACTCCTGTCGATGGCGGTGGTCATGGCCTGGTGGTGGTGAAGAGAGTAGGCCTCACCGAAGAGAACCATCTGGAGGTGGAGGCTCCCCAGCTCTGCTTTGATAGCCCTCTGGAGACTGTGGTGGTGGAGGTCCTCTAGCTTTGCTTGCCTGTGTCCAGCAAGCCTGCTCGTGGAGTTCCACCTGAGGCAGCCCTGCCCAGCCACACACATCTGGGCTGGAGAGTCCGCCCTGCGGGGATCCATCTTGAGGCGGCGGCTGTGAGGCTACCCAGCCACGCTTACCTGGGCCTGGAGAGCCCGTCCTGGTATGGAGGCCTGTTCCTGGTGGTCTAGGTGGGTGGTGTTGCTTTGGAGGCTCCGGTGAGGACCTTACGATCTTGCTCTGGTTTCGGTCACGGTGGATGGATGAGTGACTTGAGTGACTCTGGCTGGAAGATGTCCCTGTTGGGATTTATTGACTCTGATGAGGTGGCTTTCTGCAGCCACCATTAGGCCATCTCACATACTGCTGATTCACTTAGGTGGTAATGATTTAACCTACCAGCCTGGAAAGTCCCTGATCCTGCACATTTTGAGAGAGGGAATTTAAAGTGGCATACACAAAGGTGCATATAGTATGGTCTACCATAATACCAAGGCTCCGCTGGTGAGTGGATTGTGACCCTCAGTGCATTAATCGTTCAAGGAGCCAGAGTCAACAGAGAAGTATGTTGGGCAGTGACCAGAGAGTTTGGGTTTGTTGTGGGTCACTCAGAAATTACAGCAGGAAAGTGTGAGCTCTTTTGAGATGATGGCATACATCTGTCTGATAAAGGACTTGAAATTTTTCTGTGTGACCTGGGGAGGGGCCTGGAAGCTGGGGTCAGCTTCTTGAGTGGGTGGCATGGGCAATAGAAAGGCTAGGCCTGTGGCCGTAATGTAGTGTGGCAGAATAAAAACAATTGGTGTGTGTGTCATGAAAGGGAAGACCCCACTCCTAGTCAATCTGGCCTCGGGCACTGCAGATCCAGAGATTACAGGAGGAGGATGCTCTGGGAGGCACCCCCAGAGGACAAGAATCACCACTGGAAGGAGATTGAGGACTTGGGGGTGCTGTCTTCAGACTGTGTTACCAGGGGGTAGCAACCCACTCAAAAGCTTGCTTGTTGGAAGGGTCCCAGGAGACCCCAGGGGTTCCAACCTTGAGCCGCACTTCATCAGGCCCCTTTCAGTTAATGTTGGCATTAATGTTTATATGTTAATAGAGTGTGGCCCTAGTTAAACCCAATTTCTGTGTCGAGCCTCTTTGTTTCACTGTTGGAGGGCAATGACCAATAACTTCCTGGCATGTCTTCTTTGCTGCTGCTACTGTAGCCTTCATTATATACTGTATACCCCGTTTCAGTGGAAGTCACAAAAGAAATAGATGGTCACAGTAGAACATGTTGTATATGTGAGATGACCATGACCAATGGCAAAAGAAATACATTTAATAAGTTACACTGCTTTAACAGATAGCCAGAAGTGTAAAGGATTGGTTGATTAAATGTCTAGAAACACATTTAATTTATTTTTATTGGATTGACTATAATAACTGAACCACACTACTAGAAGAAGTAGTTATCCTGAAGGAAACATCACTGCCTGATATGTTTTCAACACAAAAGTGGTATCAAGGTTAGTAAAACAAATGTTTGTTGTATATTTCCATGTTTCTTCCTCCTACTTTTTTTTCTTTTTAAGACCAACTGTCTTCTAACCACAGTTTCTATCCTTTTTAATTGGTCTTGCTGATACAGGACAATAAAGATGACCAATTTTGTAATTCACTACTTTTAATTTTTAATTTGGGAATGTTCCAAACTGGATATCACTAACACACATATACATCTGCCTTAAAATGCATATTTTGCTTTGTTCCATAGAAACATAGGGGGGGGGAGAATGTTTACTTTTCTGAATTGAATTTTTTTCTTTTCCAGATGGGAACTCTCAGAAGGGAATCCCAGTGTCACCTATCCCTAATTTCAGCAGCACCATAAATTCCTAGCAGACATCTTTTCCATCATCTGCAGCCTGGTCCCCTGACACCTGCTCCTCCTCATAGTTCATTGTCTTCGGACAATGAGGCTTGGGCGGATTTCAGGATCAATATAGCAAAAGCTGAGGAAACTGGAGAGGGACAGGCCTGAGGAATCAGGCGTGTTTGGAGCAGCTTTGTCCTGCAGAGCTGGAAAAGGGTCCAAAACCAAGAAAAGAGATGATTTGAAACATAGGGGGGAATTGATATTTGCACATATTGCTATTCTAGGGACTGCAGACCACCAGCCTGCTCTTATGAAATCAGGGACAAGGCAGCCTGAGGGGCAGGTTGGGGTCGTTTTGGAGAAGGTTGGTTTGACTTCATCTGTGCAGGCCTCACACTTGATGATGTCAATGCCACCCTGTGAGGGGACTGCTGCAGAAGATCAGCAAGTTTTGCACCTGTCTATGGGTCAGCATGGAGCAGGGAACTTAGCACCGCCACGTGTGTACACGCCCCTGCCAGGTGAGTCCACTCACAGATATGAAGCTTTGGGGGCATCAATCACCTGATTGTGGGTTAGAAGGAACCAACAGGTGCTTCTTCCCCCAGCCTCATCATCCTTGCCCAGGATACATAGTGTGGCTGCTGCCCAGGTGACTGGAACCCAGTACAGAACTGACCCAGGGTTATCAAGGCAAAGACTTATGTAGTTTGGGGAAATACTTGTATGGACCAAATTGAGGTGTTGTTCGGGGCAGCCACTTTGGTGGCATTTTTGTTGCCCTGAGAATTAGGGAACTGGTTGTGGTCTCCAAAAAGGATAATTCAGGATCCTCTTTGCAAAGGAGTGACTTATCTTTGGAGGCAGACCACATCAGGATCACGTTGTGGCAGTCCAAGACTGACCGATGGGGCACTGTCCAGTTTCTTGTCCTGAAGGACTGTGGTGATGTTAGATTGTGTCCTGTGAGGGCTATGAGAGATTCTCTGGAGCAAAGGGGGGATTCATCTGGCCTCCTATTTAGACATCATGATGGGGTTCCCTTAATCAAGTACCAATTCTGGACCATCACATCTTGTGTTCTGAAGAGGGTTGGAGCTCAGGATCACAGCTTGGGGACACATTGCTTTCAGATTGGTGCAGCCTCTACAGCTGTTGCCATGGGCTTTAACCCTGTTGACATTCAGAGGATTGGCCGTTGGGAGATCACAGAAGTTTTTCCTTTAAGTACGGTCGTTGCCTGACTGGTAGGTTGTTTGCCCCCCCCAACTTTTCTCTTTGCAGGACCACTGCCAGGGTGCCATGCCAGAGTGGTTCTGTTGGGGCACAGTTTTATTTACTGGGCAGCTGTGTACGCAAGCTGTACTTGCTGGGGGCAGACTCCTGGACCTAGGCGCTCATGCCATTCTGGAATGGTATTGTCCGCCAACTGCCTTTCTGCCTTTTCTTTTTAAATTGATTTTATGTGAACTGTTTATTCATTTTAGGTGTTGTTGTTCATTATTTTACCTACTCTTTGTTTTCTTTTTTTTTGTAAACAGCCCAGAGTTCCATCCGGAAGACGTGCGGTATATAAGTTCAAATAATAAATAATAATAAATAATAAATATGCACTGGGATGAGTTATTAGTAACTGCAGCCCAGGCAGTGAGTGCAGTGTCCCCTGCCATCATGGTGGTCCACCTTGGTGGAAATAACTTGACCCAGCGGTCGGGCAAGTCTTTGATCCTGCAGATCAAAGCCAACCTGCAGAATCTTAGTGATAGGTTTCCCACATTAAAGTTTCTGTGGTCAGAGATCATACCTCGATTGGTTTGGAAACATGTGTGCAACCCTAAGCAAATTGATAAAGTCCATTACAGTGTAAATAGGGCAATTGGCAATTTTGTTTGTAAACAGTCTGGTTCAGTTATCAGGTACCTAAGTGTCAAGTTTGGCCACCCTAAATTATTCAGGAAGGATGGCACATCCACCTTTTGGATGCTGATTTGGAGATCTTCCTGTCTGACCTCCGGGGGAGGGGTGCTGTTGGCCAAGTTAGGTTACTCGGTGGGGGGAAGGGAGTATACCTAGTAGCTCCCTTTCCTTGGTGGTCAGTGCAAAGGGCAGAACAAGTTAGACAGCACTAGAAAGTTGAAAGTTACTAGTTACCCGGCAGCTCTTTATATTAACCTTAGGATTTAGAATTTTAGTTAGAACATTAAATTGTCCCTTAGAGGTTCAAAGAGGGCTGGCCAGACCGTTGCTTTGGGAGGGGTGCTGTTTTGGTTGACAGGACCCTCCTAAATTTAATTAGACCTCGGACTTATTCCACTTGCACTATTATCAGCTTCCCCCCCCTTGTTTTTTCCTTTACACAGTTAAATACATGGTTAATCAATAAATTGTGACCAATTTAACTCCAAAATTCATATTTTGCCTATTTATTTGGGGGCTGGGGTGTATGATTTCAATGAATTCCTCCTAGGGAAACAAGGGCACAGTGAAAGAGTGTTGTACTGGGACCAAGGACCATCTAAAAAGTCTGTCAGTTGAACAAAAGCTGCCAGGCCTGCTCCTATCCTCCAACTGTGACTTAGCCTTACTCTTTTGCTCTTCTTTGTGACGGAAAAGAGACTTTGAAGTCTTTTTCTAAAAACAAAAAATCAAAAAAGCATGAAAGTGGAACTGGAACCTGGACTCCTTCCTTGAATAGTATTATTTGATGCTGAAGGTGACTTGTCAGTCAGTTGGCGAAGTGAAATACATGTGCATTGTACTAAGGGAAGGGAAAACAGCCATTTTCTTTCAAATGCTGAAGATTGTATATTACAAGTAATTTAATGGAGAGAGAGAGAGAGAGAGAGAGAGAGAGAGAGAATCTTTTAATTTTAAGCTTTTCAAAACTTGCTTAAACAATTAAGTATCTGAAATTATTATATCCATAATAATAGCTACATGCCAGCCAGTCAATTCTGCCTTTCCAGGGCTTTCTGTGGACAGGGGACCCAGAAGTGGTTTGCCATTTTCTTCTTCTAGATGTGCTCTGAGGCTATGCAAGAGACCCAAGGCTATGCATTTTCCCTCTTTTCCCAGGAGGCACAGTCAGGAATCAAATTCCTTAGATATAAGAAAGGTTAAGGAAGAAAGGGAAAATATGGAATGGAAGCCTCCTCAGATAGGGCCTGAAGGCATCTGATGCCAGTGTTTTGTTGAAGCTAAGCAGATTCCTGGACTTTTTCACTCATCCTACAGTTCAGGGTTGTTGAGGAGATAAAATTGGGTTTAATATAATTAGTAGTTGCTGTTTACCATCATGTTGCTTCTGACTTATGGTTACCTTATGAATGAATGATCTCAAAAATGTCCCATGCTCAATTGCCCCAGCTCAGCTCCTGCAGAATTAAACCTGTGGCGTCCTTTTTTGGTTCTCTCATTCTGCTGCCTTCCATCATTCCTGTCATTACTTTGGGGCAGGGTGGTGGTGGATCAGAGAATCCCAGAATCCTATGACACTCAAAACTCTTTGGAAGAATCACCTAGTCCTTGGAAGAAAGATAAGACATGAACATGATAAATATTCAAACAATTCCTGATCGATCAGAACTTAGATCTTTAATTATTTTCTTCTTCCCATGTGCAAATAATTTCCTCTTTCCCTTACAGGACGCCTGTACCTTTGTCTATTTCTGCCCTTTTACCTCTAACTGCTGCTGTATTTACCTTATTTCCCCAGACAGTGTCCAAAGAGTTAAAACATCATTTCTCACCATGAGCTAATCTGCAATACCTGTCTCATGTAGTACAACAGCATTGGATTTCTTTTATTAAAAGTTACATGCTGTCCTTAAGTTTATCTTCGTCCAGGCCATTAATAATTATCAACAAATTGGAGGGATGAAGAATACAATTTATCTTTCTGTTAATACACTATCTGGAATCACACTTTGCCGTGACGAGGTTGTTGCTGTATCATTTTGCTCTATCATTCCACGTTCAACTGCCTCAAGGTCAGGAACAAGCTATAATAATGAGAAAGGAGAACAAACAACACCTAATGGAAGGAGGGCTTTATATATACCAAAAACTGCAATGGCAATTCCACAAAGAGTAAGATAGCAAAGGAATGCAGTTTTAAGACAGAACACTCCTTTACAGATTCAATAATCAGGGGAAAGCCTTAATTGATGACACTTCATTAGCATAATGAGTTGAAGCTGGGAAAAGAGAGTCCCTTATTAATTAATCAAGCAAAGCACGGACTGTTTCAGTCTCCTACCCTCTGCCATTTTCTATTAATCAAGAGTATGTGTAGAAAACTCATTTGAATTCACCCTGTGTCGAATATCAGTCTGGGGGAACATTGTTGGCAATGAGGTATGCTCAAGTGAACCCACTTACGTACAAACCGCGCACGTCAGCCGTTCACATCCAGAAGCCTAAAATTACCATCACACAGGGTGTCATGATAATATTTCAAACTGTCTGGCTCTCAATAGCATTCGGAAGGCAAACAGAAATGGCTCCTGGAAATCTGTTACCTGGCTGCAGGTGGCTTCTGCTATCCGACTGGACAGAGTACAAATGGGAAATTGGGAGGCTGTTTGCCACTCGCTGACAGAATAACCTTTTAATGGTAACCACAACATACGTTGTTTTCACAAGAGTTATGTTGGCAGTTATGATCCATGTTTATGCTTGAAGAAGATAAAGGAAAAGTCAAATCAAGAGTGAGTTCCTGCTTTAAAAGGTGAGGCTTAGGTCTTTGCTCACAATGAAAGCATATTCTCTCTATGAAACCATATGGCATTCAGCAGCCTAATTTTTAAGCTTCAGCATTGTATGGCTAGTCAGTTGTTGCTAACTGTTTTTATTTGTTTGTTTGTTTGTTGAGCTGATAGAGGAAGGAGAACCCACAACTTTCCTAGGCAACCTTTGTCACTTCACTGTATTTAAAAGATCCTCCATTATTCTGCACAAGTGAATAAGTAAGGAAGCACATAGGACTGGTGCTTTCCCCCTTTTAAATTGTAGTATAATTCCTTGAAGCATTCTACGACTAGGGGTTTACAATTGAATTAGGCAGGTTTCCCCCAGTGAGCTGGTTACTCCATTTATTAACCTTGAAAGGATGGAAGGCTGAGTCAACCTTTAGCTGGCTACCTGAGCCTATTGTGATTGAAGTCAAGTTGTGAACAGAGTCCTGGCTACAGTACTACAGTTTGACCACTGGGTGGTGGTGATGATGTAATGTTTTTTTTCCTAAGGACTACAATATCCTTGGTGCCAGTGGTGCCAAATGTACATACTAATTCTGATTCAAAAGGCTCTCTACCATTTCAATAAAACATGTTAAATAACTGCTAGCTGGATTCTTTGTCACCACCATCTTCCAGGATGTTATCCAAACAGCATTCAGTACTTTTCTATTCCTTCACCATTATTCCCCCCAGCCCTGTCCCATCAGTCCTCAGAAGAAGCTTTGCCACCATCAGTTCTGCTGGAATGTGTTTGGTCTGATTCTGCCAGTCTGATCTTCCTGCAATATGACACAACCTGTGTCAGCTTCTGAGAGATGTCCAAGAAAGTACTACATAACCTATTCAGTTTCTTGACAGGGCTTGAGAGACAAAAGGCAATGGGAGAAATGGAGGGGACAGGAGCTTCTGTTCCAGCAGAGCATGATTTAGGCCATTAACACCTTGATTTGAGTAAAAGAACATCAAGGCATGTGTCCAGAAGAGCAATAGAAGACTAAATCCTTGCAGTAAAAGTCTATATATGTACCTGTCCTTATATTTTGGTGCTTTAAGGTTTATCCCTCGGAGCAATATATCTATGATCCTTGGATAATTTCCCAAGGTTAGACTGTGAGAGACTGGAATGCTCTGGTTTTTGAACTAAAAAGACTTTATAGGATTTTCCTGGGGAAAAAATCCTATTTTCTGGTTGGAGTGTCCAGGGAAGATCTTTGGCTCTACTGGGGGCCTTCAGCTGTCACCCACCGTCTCCTTTGGTGCCAACAGTTTCATCTGTTGCATTACATCTCAGGTCCCCTTTCTTCAATTCTGATCCCTGATCATCTTTGTAAGCCTATGGCTGCCAAGAAGGATACGATGGATCTTTTGTGGTGATGCAGTGATCTGGAGCAAACAAGCAGCTCCTTGATCCAAGTCCTTTAGGGCTTTATAAGACAAAGCTGACCGTTTGAATTGTGCAGTAAAAAAGGGGGGGGAGATAAACGGGAAGAAAAGCTGGCTGATGTCATTCTCTCAGTGCAAGTGCCCATTATCTTGGGAAAAGTACTGTTCTCAACTACAATACCCAGAATTCCAAAACCACAATAGACTGTAAACTTGCTGGCTGCCAGAGAGAGAGAGAGAGAGAGAGAGAGAGAGAGAGAGAGAGAATAGGCAATAGAGAATGTTATCAAAGTCTTCAGGAAGGAAAGGATTTTTAAAACTGCTATAGCTGTTGTGATTAGAGATGGGCAAGAAATGAAGAAATTACCTTTACCATTAGTCGTTAGTCGTTCCGTTACATAACGGAACAAAGAACGACAATTTGGACGGGTCAGGCTCGACCCAAACAGAACCAAGAAAAATTTGTTTGGTGCTGTTCGTTTCCGTTAGTGGCGGCATGCGATAAAATGGACTGGAGCTGTGGGGGAAAACGGCACAGGAAACCGCAGTTTTTTTTGGGGCAGAGCCCCAAGCACCGATCAGCTGTAGTGCGGGGGGCTTGGGACTTGGCAAAAATAGTTTTAAAAGCCCCTGCTTTCCCAGCACCGATTGGGCACATTGGGGGAGGGATGCTCCCCGGCTTATTTTTAAACCTCCTTTGCTTTTTAAAGAACAAGATAATTTTTGCCACCTCCCACTGCCCCCTCCGGAACTCTGGGTCAAGCATGCCTAAACAAATCAAGCGATTGATTCCTAGCCAAGGTTTTGGTGCTTGCTTTCTTACATTCTCCTCCCCCCCCTTTGCCGTGTCATGGTAAAAAAGGAAAATATTAATGAGCGAGCTGAGCGAAGTACACCCACGTGGCCTCACCTTTTCTCTGGATCTCCCAGGCTTGCCTCCTCCGCCCTCATGGTCATGCCCTCCATGCTATGTGTGTTTGTATGTGCGTGCTGCGCATGTGTATGGAGAAGAGGGGGAAGCTGGTGGGGATTCTGGGAACAATGCTGTGCTCCTTAAAGGGGTGGGTTGTCTTTCCGCATCCATTTGGCAATGAGGGTGAGGGACCATGAGGCAGAGGAGAGAGCAACCCCAGGAGGAGATCCCGAATCAAGGTGGGGGTAAAAGAGGGTGTATTTCGCTGAGCTCGCTATTTTGCTATTTTGCTTTTTTGTGACGTTATGGTAAAGGGCAGTGGGGGGAGGGGGATAATTTAAGAAAGCGAGCACCCAAACCTTGACTACCAGGAAACACTTGATTTTATTTTAGTTTTGTTAAGAGAGACCAAAAGGATGTGGGCATATTGGGGTGGGGTGGTGGAAAAGGCAACTTCTCCTTTTTATTTGGGGGTGTGTTTTGCTGGGTCGTGATCTGATGTTTGGGATCCTTTAGCCACACTTGTTCCAGAGTTTGGGAGGCAGGGGCAGTGGCAGAAGACGGCGAGAATTATTCTTGTTCTTTTAAAAGCAAAGGAGGTTTAAAAATAAGCCAGGGCACTTCCACCCCAATGCACCCGGAAAGCATGAGCTTTTAAAAGTTTTTTTTTTTTTTGCTGAATCCCAGCTGATTGGCGCTTGGGGCTGTGCCAAAAAAATATGCTGTGGTTTCTGTGCTTGCTTTTCCCCATAGAAATGCATTGCTTCAATGCATTCCTATGGGAAAACGACAATCGAACCAAATCGACAAACGGAACAAATTTTTCTAGAAAAATCCATTTCAACATAACCGAACCGAAATGAAAAGGGCCCGAACCAAAATGGAAATGGAATGCCATTTTTGCATTTCGTGCCCATCTCTAGTTGTGATTATTTGACATCTTACAAATATCTTACTTGTTCATAGAGAAGCCTACGTAGAGTGAATTTTGGGGGCTGCTCTGCCATGCAGGATATGGGAGTGTGGTGTGCAGGGGAAACGATGCTGTGATCTGCTGGGGTGAAAAAGGCAGAGACTGCTATTGACATGGCCAGCCCTCTTTAAAACATTGGCCTTAAAGGGATCAATATCCGCAGTTTCACTTAGACATAGTCTGCAAGTATTACAATTATTACAGTGGACCCTTGTATAACAAACAGCGTGTATAACATAAAATCTGTACAACATAAAAAATTCTGGAGATAGGGGAAATTTGTTTAACATAATCACTTATGGGGCAAACCCATACAACATAAAAATGGGATCACTCTGTTTTCAATGCATTCCTATGGAAATTTGTATAAAGGAAAATTTGCTTAACATAATTTCATTTGGAATGAATTAATTCCTTTATACAAGGTACCACTGTACTGTATACACTCAAATATAAGTCTAGTTTTTCAGCCCTAATTTTGGGCTGGAAAAAGGGGCCCTCAACTTATATTTGGGTCAATACTTTTAGCCACTGAGGCAAGTGCTTGGGTTGGTGGCTAAAAGTCATTTTAAACATTGCGCACCACTTCTCCTGAGTGGCATGCAATGTTTAAAATGACTTTTAGCCACTGAGGCAAGCGAATTTCCACAACATAAGAGGAGCATTGCTCATTTAAAATCTCAGAAGTCTGCAGGACCAGATGATATTACACCTGATTTATTAAAGCAGGAACCTGCATGGTGGGCAAAACTGCTGGCCCCCTTATTCACAATCATAGATCAATCTGGAATAATACCTAAAGATTGGCTCCATGCAATCATAGTGCCTATCTACAAAAAGGCGACCCATACCACCCAAATAATTTCAGACCAATCAGTTTACTTTCCGTAATCGGGAAACTTTACGCTAAACATTTACTGAACAAACTGACTTTATGGATAAATTCAGAATCTATCCTTGACGTAGAGCAAGCAGGTTTCAGAAAAGGTAGGGGCCCACTCCATAACTCCTTGATCTTGGCCCATATGGTAAACTATTCCATAAGGAGACTGAATACCAAACTTTACGTGCCCTTCCTTGACTTAAAAGGGGCTTTGACTCAGTCGACAAGAATATCTTATGGTACAAACAAACTACTTAAAATGGGTATAGACAAAAGACTCCTATCCCTCATCATATCGTTATATTCCGACACAACCTCACAAGTGAGATAATCATGGGATGGTGAATTAACAGAGGTTTTCCCTACCAACAAAGGAGTTAAACAGGGTTTTATCCTTGCACCCACCCTTTTTAACCTCTTTATAAACAACTTAGCCTGTTACTTTAAAAAGGTCGAAGGCCACCCTCCAAAATTAAGGATGCGGCCCACCGCTTTATTACTTTATGTGGATATCACAGTTTTAATTTCTCAATCTCATATAGGATTAAAACGTCTGCTTAGTGGCTGTGTGAAGTACCTCACCATTAACAACCTACAGCTTAATTTTGACAAATCCAAGATTCTGGTCTTTTCCAGATCATGGAGGAAATTGCTGTGGAAAATAAATGGCCACAGCATTGAGCAAGTCAAACAGTTTAAATACCTAGGTGTCCTCTTCCATTTTAAGCAGTCCTGGGTTGCCCAATGGAAAGCTGCTGTCAATTCAGCAAGAGTCACTGTACAGTCCACTCTACACTTTTATCACACTAAAGGCAATCAATTTGTACCTGTGGCCTTACAGGTATGCCAAGCAAAGATCTCCTCAGAAATTCTATATGGAATTCCAGTTTGGCAGGTGGCCATGGATTCTTCAGTGGAACATATTCAAGCCCAGTTTCTTCGGAAAATTCTGGATCTTCCTAGATGTGTTTCTTACGCAGTTCTCTGCCTTGAGACAGGCTCTTCCCTTTTGGAAACAACAGCCTGGCTACAAATAACCAAATTTTAGTTAAAAATCTATTACAACACATATACTCACACCCTTTAAAATTATCTGTTTAGAGATAGAGAGCCACTTTATGGATAATTAACCTGGCTAAAAAAAAAAAAAAAAAACTGAAAACATGGGGGCTAGATGTCAAACAACTTGGCTCACTCAGTGAGAAGCAAGTTTTGGGGGCCATAAGAAGACGAGCATTAGATATAGAGCAACAGACTCTGTGGAGCTCAGCACACAGGGTATGCTCACCCTTAATATTGGCACATTACCTTTATCCCTAGCAAGCAGGCCCCATATCTCTCATTGCTTAAATCCCCACAAGTCCACAGACCGATATAGCACATGTGTTCCAATGCAGTGAAGAATATTCTATACTGAAGAAACTAAACAACCACTAAACCAGAGGGTGGCCCATCACAGGAGGGGCAACAACTCAGGACCAGAATTAGAGGTGTAGTTTTATTTGAAGAACAAAGGACACTCTTTCAATGACAAAGATGTACGTATCATAGGGCCTTTTTACACAACCCCTAAGATCCGCTGGCCACTTAAATTTGGACCAGAGATCTTAGGGGTTCGTCGCTCTTCGGGCGTTCCCACCCCCCTCCGCACTTCCTGGCTGCTGGCTGCATGAGGGGAGGGAAAAAAAGAGAAAGAAAAGCATGCCGCTCACCTCATTCTGCCTCTCGTCTCTGTAAAAGTAACTCTTAAAGGGGTGGGAGCCAAAAAACAACAAACAGAAGCAAGGAGAGCCCCACACTCATTATCCTTACACCGGATCAAATAATATTCACCTCCAAAAAGCAGGTACCTGAAAGCTGCGCTGGGACGCGCTAAAGTGGGCGGGGTCAGACTTAATTTCCTGTTAACTCTGGTGGGTAAACATTTTTAAGCTCCGGAGCTGGGAGCCATTTGCCCCGGAGTTTAGGGGTCGTGTATAAACGCCCATAGACAGAGAACAGAGGTGATATGAGAGAGGGGTCAGGGAAGCCATTCATATGTGTGTAGAACATCCTTCTTTCAAAGGAGGTGGGGATTAGGTTCAATCTGTTGCCTATTTATCATGCTGCCATTTCATCTATCCCCAGAAAAATCAGGATCACTTCACACCTTCACCAGCAAAGCAACTGCTAACGACCCATGCTTAATGGGTGTTGGGAAGAGCTAAAGAGGCATTCATCCCAAACAGGTTGCTTTTGCTTAGCAAACAGTATTCCCAGGTCATCACTGATCATTTGGCTACAAAAGGACGTCCCTGTTCTAAAGGGCTACAACTTTTATTTTTATCCATTTCATTTCACTTTATTTTTACTAATTTCATTTGATATATTAATATAGTTCTACATGCAGGGATAGAATGGGGTAATAACTCATAGATAAAATTCAGTCTTTGGAAAGTAATTATCTGACACGCTGGAGTCTGAAAAGTTAAAAGCATAGATGTGTTAAACAGTAAGAATTTATTTTCACCAAGTAAATTTTATGCCCTCTCAAAATAAACAAGAACAATTTTTATTTTCCTGTTTTTTCCCTGGGAATCATAAATATAAAATCAATCTATGAAATACTGCTTTTCGTAATGCAGTGTTTAAAATATATCTTTTTGATAGCTTTTCTAATTGTACTGTTAGATAATTTATTGCTGTTGTAAATGCTATTGCTCCTACAAGCATTTTCTGATTACCACAGATATGATGAAATAAACTTAACTAAGCACATTCTTTCTCCTCCCCCTGGATCCCACCATTTTAAATTGTGTGAGCTGTTTAAATGAGATTTATTTAGAGATCCAAGAAGTTTTGCTGGCCTTATGGTCCTTTCAAGCTCAGGTTGTGAACTGACCAATGGAGGTAAAGGGGGTGCCTGATTTATTTAAGTGTGGGATTATAATCCAGCTAAAATCAAACAAGAGAATAAGAGTGAAATCCTAAACCCAAAACATGCTGGCTCAAAATAGATAGAAATATCGTTTACCTGTACAACTGTCCTTGTGGCAACAGATATACATCCAGGTTATTCCATTTCAGCTAATGGAATACTAGTTCAACTGCTTTTTATCTATGAAGATTCTCAGTCTTCCAGGTGAGTTTATCTGGAAGTTGAGTCATGGCAACTGGACTTTTTTTTTTCTCTGAAGAGATTGAAACGTTTCACTGCTCACCCAAACAGCTTTGTCAGTCAGAAGAAAGCTAGTTGTGAGTCCTTCTAGTTCAGTTCCTCCAGCTAAAGAGATACAGAGAAATGTAGGGCATGAGGGGCATCATGTTGTGGGGAATCACTGTATCTTCTCCAGCCAAGGGGACACAGCCATCATTGAGGCACAAAAGTTAGGCCCCAGGGAAAGCAGACTTTCCAACACTGGGGCAGGATGCAGGATGGATTCAGATGGGCCAGAATGTGTGTGCCTTAGACGTGGGCACGACTCGGCGAAATTGTCATTTCCATTTTCGGTTATCATTTCCGTTACATAATGGAAACGGTAACGATAATTAAGCCGTCAGAACTCGAACTCGAACTGAAAAAAAGAAAAATTTGGTCAGGTTTTTCATTTCCGTTTGTGGCATCGCGGCAATCGCATGCGAAGCACAGAAAAAGTTTTCAAAAGTTTTTTTAAAAAACCCGGCTCCCGGCCAAAAAAGCAGGTGAAAATATGCCTCCCTGAGGCTTTGCCACCTACCAGAGGGGTGGATTTTGGGGGGTCCCTGGCCTTTCCCCCCCTCTTCTCCTGTCCTGGGCAGCTTGCACCAGGCTGGGGGAGGGTCATCCTCACCGTCTGTCTCTCGCTGCATGCCATGCGGTGGGGGGGGGATCCAAAATGGCGACCGCAATTTTTCTTTTGAAATCATGGTCAAAAAACACACCAAATCACCACAGAAACATGTGAAATTTATTTATTTTAAATGCCTGAATTATAGTAGCAGCAGTGGGTTTTTTATAGCAATTAAAACGTCGTATTGATTTTATTTTATTTTATTTTATTTTTTATTTTTTTAGACCTGCCCATTTGGGCTGGGCATGGGATGGGACCATGCAAATTGTTTGAACCATTCCACCAATGGCATTGCCAGGTTTTTGACTGACACTTCTGGATGCCTTGGAGGGCATAAAAAGCTGAGGCACCTTCCAGAAATCGCAGTCGGGTCGATGTATGGATGTGGTTGAGGGAGGAGGGCTGGCTGCTGCTGCTGGTGTGATCCGATCGAGATTGCGAATGAGGAGGGAGGCTGGAGGCTTTAGGATTTAAGTTAGGCAGGCAGGGAGGGAATTGAATTTAGAAAATAATTTCTTTGATTCCCTGCAGCTTTGTCTGCTGAAGGGAATAGCAGTTTATTCCTTATTTCTTCTCTGACAGTTTGAGGATTTTTTTCTGATATTCGATAAAGGGAGAGGTTCGACTGGGAGTGGGAGGTGTGGATTTATTTTAAAAATATATTATATACTACCATTTATTTTTTTATTTTCCCAACTTCAATTTGCTTGCACACACACACATTTGGGGTGCAAGCCAAGAACAGAACCTCTATCCTAAGTGATATCCTAACTGCCCACTCGCCCATCTGCCCATGCCGCCACCTGCCTGCGGCCCGCGCCGCCACCCGCCCACTCAACCGCCCGCCCGCACCTCCCCACCACCACCCGCCCCCCGCCCCGCGCGTTGCCTAGGGTGCAAAAGCACCTAGCGCCGGCCCTGATTGCGGGATGCCCCTATGCTCTGGGAAGTCAAATCGCGCTAAATCGCAGTGGAAACTTGTGACAAACCCTGCAGACAGGAGTGATGAATATACAAATCATCAGCCAATCCCAGCAGGAGGGCGGGGAATGGTAGGATATAAAAAGGGTGGAGCCTAGGCAGTTGGGGGAGTTCAGTGAGTTGAGTTCAGTTGAGAGCTAAGAGTGCTGGGAGAGAGCACTGCTCTGTGAGAGTTCTCTCAGGCAGTGAGGGCTATACTGTTTACTAGCTATTTAAGACAGGGAGGCTTGTGGAGCTGATTAAACCTGTTACAGTATATGTTAAAGGCAACGCATACCGTCCTCAGATATTGTTATAGTTATTATCTTCTCAATAAACTTCGTCATTACTTTTATATTATATATCTCTGAGTCAGTCCCAATTCATGAGGCGACAAGTGTAAAAGGTGGCAGCATTCTCAAGTGAATAAAAGGTGGCAGCGGTACCATTTCCATCACAGAATTCAGTGTGTAAAAGGGAGGTGTCGTCACAATTTAGTGGCACAGCAGTGGGATGTCGAAATAAACCCGGTTGTGCCTCTGAAAACCACAGTCTGGGAAAGGGGAACGTCACAATTTGGTGGCAGCGGTGGGATTTCGAATATATCCAGTTTGCCTGAGAGAAAAAATCACCAGCTCAAAATATTTAGCCTGTACCCTGTGAAGAAATTGAAACTGGAAGTTTAAAAAGAAGCCTTTAGTAAAAGTTAGCCCTCAAGTGTTGTAGGTAGTCTGTGGAAGTTCCTCTGAAAAGGGGTTAGGACTGAGAATTAGGTGAAGCTAATGTCAGTTCCTTGGAAGCCCTGTGTGTGAGAGAGGAATTCAGACTTAAAACCCTGTAGTACTATCTGATTTTTCTTTGGTGGGCCTGTTAGAGTGTCTGGAGGCCAGGACTCCAAAAGGAAAAGGAGTCTGGCTTGACAAATTATAGGACACCTGGAAGGGAAAATCTGTAAGGATAGACTAAAAATTCTACAGTGGTTTGTTTGGGAGAAACTGCCTGAGAACCACGGAACTCTGTGCTGTCCAGCAGCCTGAAAATTAAAAAGGTGCTGAGGCAAATTTCCTTTGGGGGTGACCCTGTAGTGCTATCTGGATTTTCTTTGGTGGGCCTTGTTAGTGTCTGGAGGTCAGGACTCCAAAAGGAAAAGGAGTCTGACTTGACAAATTATAGGACACCTGGAAGAGAAAAATCTGAAAGGATAGACTGAAATCTACAGTGGTTTGTTTGGGGAAACTGCCTGAGAGTCACGGAACTCTGTGCTGTCCAGCAGCCTGAAAATTAAAAGGTGCTGAGACAAATTTCCTTTGAGGGTGAAAGACCCAAAGTGTTTGACCTGGAATTGAGGGTGGCTGTGGTAAAAGTTGGAAATCACCCTGGGTTTTAACAGAAAGAAATCTCCAAAGTGAGAGTCTGTAGGGACAGAAAATTTACCTCAGAAAAATTTACCTCAGAAACTGAAGAGGTCTGAGGAGATTTAAAACTGACAGAAGCTCTGTGAGAGCAGGAGTTGGCTAATTAGAATCCCTTTTGGAGGGAAAGTGAAATTGTAAGGGCCAGAAGAAAAGTTACAGATTAAAAGCCGAAGAAATATATTTAAATCTGTGTAGTTTAAACACTGAAATAATATTTTAAATAAAGAAAGTTTGAAGTCTGGGCACTGTGCCAATCTTGTCCTTGGCAACAGTTGCTTAACAGGAGTCAGGAGCTGGGAGCTGAGGTGAAATTTTTACAGTTACCATTGAAATAGCTGCCTGTGACCCACTTAACCTTCCTTTTCTTAATAAAGAAATATACACCACATATAACAAATAAATAAATAAAAAGATTTTGATTTCAAGTCAGTTCCAAAAGTGAATACTAAGAACAGGAAAAGAGTTAGTGTTTACTAGAATTGGCATTTCAGCAGAACAACTGAGGGAAAGATTTAGGTCAGTCACTAAAGTGCCAGAGAGATACCAAGAAAACCTTTTTTTTTTAAATGGCCCATACTGAGGTGTCTGAACTTAAGCCGCTGTTGGGGATGCCTTTTTTTGGTATTTGATTAATAGCCGGTGGTTCGAGCAGTGGAAGAAATATGTGGGCTTTGACAGCTGGGATCGGTATAATGTGGGAGAGCCCAAACTCTTCCCAGGGCCAATTGACAACTCGGGACTTTTTGCAAATTCAGAAACTCAAATATTGAAAGAGTACCTTGTTGATGAAGTGGATTATGTTTTAGTTCCCACTGAAGCCTGGAATAAATTAGTAAATTGGTATGGGTGTGTAGAAGGGCAGAAGCCAATTGTGAGGAAAGTTGTAGAATATGGATTATTTGTGAAATATTATAAAGTCAAGTATATCTTCGGGAACTGAAGCTCTGTCAAAACAATGATCCTAATAATCTCATAAGCTGTTATTTCAGCAAAGCGGATACCATTGATACTATTGGAAAAGAGATGCGGAAGCTGTTTAATATTCCTGATGGGAAGGAAATTAGGTTGTGGCGCAGATATATGAGTAATACCAGTATTTATGAGCAGTTAAGCAAACTTGACAGCACTATACAAGATGCAGGGCTCTACCAGAGACAGGTGGTGGTAATAGAGGTAAAGAATGAAGATGGTACTTGGCCCAGACAGTCTCCTGTGACAAAATTGGGCAGTGCAATCAGCATAAGTCTAGCTACCTCCTCAAAATTGACAGCAAACCCTTGCTCCACAACAGTTGTCTCTTCAGACATTACAAATGATGACTGCAATAACTCATATGGTTTGAACTCCAGTCATAGAATAGGAGTTTCAGATCAAATCCCAAGAGCAGGTTTAAGTGCAATAGATGTCTTAGAGCATGTGCAGAGTGCTTTTGTAGTAAAACAAGCTCAGACACACCAAGCTGAACAAAATGGTGAAAACAACACAGTTACAAAGCAAATGTCCATAGGAGAACTTGAGAGGGAATCTCAGCAATCTGAAATGGTAGGAAAAGACAACTTAGCTGACATAAAAGGGCCAGAAGCAGACTTTAGTCTAGAACAATGGCAAGATGACAGTTTGAAGGGATGTTTTGACTTAATGGAATCGAATACACACTTCTTAAGTTCCAAACACCCTGAAAAGTTCATAATAGAGGAGAAAATGATACAAGCTTGTGATGAACTTCGTGTACCAGTAGAGAACTCCAGGCTAGAAAAATATTTTAAATTAAAAGAAGAAGAAAAATTAGGACAGCTGGAAAAGGAACAAAATAAAGCAATAGCAGAAGCGCTGGAAGAAGCTAAAATTCTGCAGCCATCAGTTATTGGTGAACTCCAGAATGAAATTTCACCTTTGAAAGGACTTTTAGAGATGAAGGAAAAGGGTCTGGAGGAAAGGAGGAATGAATCTAATACAATTGTTTTCGAACTCCAGAAGAAATCAGCAGAACTAGAAGCAATTACTGCAGTGGAAAACATTAAAGAAAAGGAAATATGTAATTTGGAAATGCAATTGTCCGGTGCATCAGAAAGTGAAGAAGATTGCTTACAGCAACTTACACCAATGGAAGCAGAGCTTGGAAAAGAAATATTAAATAACGAACAACTTCATCTGGATTGGAACAAAGTGTCACTGGACATGGAACAAGAATGGAATAAGATCGCTGAAGAATTTAGAACACTGCAGGAAGCTGAAAAGCAAATAGAAAACGGTGTAAAGCAGAAACCCTACTTGGAAGTGAAGGATGCTAATGACAGACCTGATTCGGTAGTTGCAAAAGACACCTGGGAAAAACAACTACAGCCTGTGAACATCATGCTTCAGCGGATCCGAGAGGCCGAGAAGACGAAGGGAGAATCCAAATGGCGACTAGGAACTCCAGAAATTAACTACCTGAGAGACGACGTGGGACGAGGCATGACCGGCCCCCTGCAGAGGAAGGTCGACGCGATGGTCCCGTGGCCAAGACAGACCAACAAAGAGAAGGTGAGATCTTTTTTGGGTCTTGCGGGATATCATAGGAGGTTTGGTCCAGATTTGAGCACCGTTGCAATACCACTGACTGAACTGACAAAAATGAAGCACCCGTATGTCATACAGTGGTCGCTTGAATATCAAGCTTCATTTGAGGGGACTCTAATGAACTGTACCAGGAGTGGTGTCAGAGACTTGAATCCCACATTCCAAGAACCCAAGGAAAAATGGCATCAATTTACTGTGAACTGGACTTTGAATTTATGTGCCAGAGGAAGTGGTCAACCGTGGCCTATCATCGTCCAGCCGTTGCAGCAAGAGGCGGAAGACATTGATTACATGGACCATGGTTAAATAATAATAATGTAATATTGTTATTTTATTGCTGATGTAAGAGGAAGTTGTTGCTTTAAAAAAAGTATGGAAATGTAATATCATAAAATGTTAGTTTTGTTGTTAATGTAAGTTAACTGTAAATGAAAATGAAAATGAAAATGCAAGGTAATGTATAATTACAGCTTACTATAAATCAAAATGTTTATGTGATATTTAGAAAATAAGTTAAAAATTGCATGTATGTTGGTAAGTAAAATAGCTTAATATGTAAAACAAATATATGTATTTATTCATCTTAATATAGATTGATTCTAGGATGATTGATCAGGTATTCAGAGGTATCTGAATTTAGTATTTTAACTAATGTTATAAGAGTATAGTCTATTTAAAATGTAATGATATAGAAAGAATGATTGCATGTAATGGTATTATAGAGTAAGAAAGTTGAACCTATTATAAAACAGTTTATAGATATGTATAGTTGAATATGATAAACAGAAGAATGTATGTATTAGTTAAATAGGCTCCAAAAGAGAATTTTAAGTGAGCAAACCGAGGTAAGTTTACTCCCTTAAAATTTCTTTATAAGGGGGGAGGTATTGTGACAAACCCTGCAGACAGGAGTGATGAATATACAAATCATCAGCCAATCCCAGCAGGAGGGCGGGGAATGGTAGGATATAAAAAGGGTGGAGCCTAGGCAGTTGGGGGAGTTCAGTGAGTTGAGTTCAGTTGAGAGCTAAGAGTGCTGGGAGAGAGCACTGCTCTGTGAGAGTTCTGTCAGGCAGTGAGGGCTATACTGTTTACTAGCTATTTAAGACAGGGAGGCTTGTGGAGCTGATTAAACCTGTTACAGTATATGTTAAAGGCAACGCATACCATCCTCAGATATTGTTATAGTTATTATCTTCTCAATAAACTTCGTCATTACTTTTATATTATATATCTCTGAGTCAGTCCCAATTCATGAGGCGACAAGTGTAAAAGGTGGCAGCATTCTCAAGTGAATAAAAGGTGGCAGCGGTACCATTTCCATCACAGAATTCAGTGTGTAAAAGGGAGGTGTCGTCACAATTTAGTGGCACAGCAGTGGGATGTCGAAATAAACCCGGTTGTGCCTCTGAAAACCACAGTCTGGGAAAGGGGAACGTCACAAAACTACAAACGACAAACGGAACGACAAATTTTTGAAAAATTTCGCGACAAACGGAAACGACCCGAAACGGACCCGTTCTGACAAACAAAAACTCAAAACGTCATTTTTTCTGATCGTGCCCATGTCTAGTGTGCATTAAATAGTCACTGCATTTTGACTGCCCATGTGTGAAGTATAAAGGGCAAATTCTAAGGACCTCACCAAACGACAAGGCCCAAGATTCAGTTGCATGGAGTCATTGTAGTTAAAATGGAATCAAAGTGCCAAAACTGTGCATTGGAGATAGACACTTAGGTGTCAGCTTTACATGCATTGCCAAATAGAATTGTTTTTGCAACTCAGTATTCCTATTCAGATAGAAAGTCTGCAGAATTACAAGGACAGTTGCCAGAGCCTTTTTTTATTACTGGGCTTTGCTGATTAGCAGATGAAGGTTAATGCTAATATCTCAAGATAAAGCAATTGTAAAGGGCACAGGAGCAGTGGGATTGATAAAAGCCTTTCTTGAAACTTTCCAGAAGTGCATGCCTGAGGAGAAACTCAGAATTAGCTTTTTGGTGAAATCTGACTGCAGTCTAAAGATGTTTAAAGTCAGACGCTCCTTATAAACTGAATTGAATTGAATTTATTCCCTTTCTTTTAGAATTTGTTTAGACTTATTCAGCCCCCCCGTTCTTTTCTTAACATGAGGATGAATTTTCAATCCACTTTTATTAGGGGACGCAGCTATCTAGGGGTACCAAATTGATGCTACATGACCAGGAGCACTTTACTGGAGTAGGCAGCCTCCTTCAGAAGAGGAGGAGGAGGAGGAGGAGGAGGAGTTGGAGGAGGAGGAAAGGGAGTTGATTGGGTGGCCTCCTTTGGAAGACAAGGTGGGAGGAGGATCTGGAGGAAAGGGACAGGGGACTGCCAATGGAACACTGCCCTGGCGGCGGCTGTTGATGGTGGCAACACCAGCATGCAAGACTGGGCCATGCACATTTGCCTTCCCTGGCCTGTAAAACAACCTCCCTCTCCCTCTCCCTCTCTCCCTCTCCCTCTCCCTCTCCCTCTCCCTCTCCCTATCCCTATCCCTATCCCTCCCTCCCTCCCTCTCTCTCTCTCTCTCTCTCTCTCTCTCCCCCCTCTCTGTGTGTGTGTGTGTATGTGCATACACACATCTAAGTTTTATGTTAGTTGGTGGGGGAGATAAGTTGTGCAGGCAGATTTGTGGGAGCACCAGCACACACACTCATGCCTGATGTTCTCAGAGATGTCGTTTCAATGTCTGTGTTGACTCCTCCTCCTTTCCTGATCATCTTATGTCCCTCCCAAGACTTTGCATGGGGCTTTCCTTTTTTTACCAAGTTGCCTTCACAACTGCCCAGCTAAGTAAATCAGGCAGACTCAATGTCAGCTGGGGAGGTCTCAGATCTGTGGCTCATTTTGTCTTTTTTATATTAAAATATTATTTCTATTTTGCATTTGCATTTAATTTGGTATTGAGCACAGGGCTGTCCTTTCTTTCTGGGCATTTATACACAACCCCTAAGCTCCGCCGCAAATGGCTGCAAGGTCCGGACCTTAAAAATGTTTACCTACCAGCTCCGGACTTTGCAGACAATTAAGTGTGACCCTGCCCACTTAGTGCGACCAAACAGCAGTTTTCTTGTACCTGCTTTTTGGATGTGACAAAATTTTGATCCGGTGTAAGGATAGTGAGTGCGGGGCTCTCCTGGCTTCTCTTTGTTCTTTTTTTGCGCCCCGCTCCTTTAAGAGATCTGAATGCTCCCTGGAACAAAATGGAGGTAACTGGCATGCTTTTCTTTCTTTTTTCTCCCTCGGGCAGCCAGAAACCAGGAAGTGCAGAGGGGGGTGGGGACAGAGGAAGAGCGAGGAACCCCTAAGATCTCTGGTCTGAATTTAAGTGGCCAGCGGATCTTAGGGGTTGTGTAAAAAGGCCCTCTGTTAGCACTTGGTGGTGATGTCAGTATCAGTAATGGGTAAATGAGAGCAAACTGTGATGTTGCTTTAGGGCAGTGGTTCTCAATGGGGGCGGTACCGCCCCCTGGTGGGTGGTGGGTGGATGCTGAGGGAAGGTGGGCATGATTTGGGCAGTAGGGGGGCAGTGGGCATGTTTTGAGCAGTAGGGGGCGGTGGGCATGTTTTGGTTACCCCCAGTGGGGCGCACCAGGGAAAACAAGCAGAAGGCTTGCAAACTAGAATGCCCCAAGTCTCCAATGCGCTTCCATGCCTTCTCTATATCAGGGACTGCCCACTTTGCCTGGGAAGGAGGGAAGCCCAAGTCGTGTGCCAAAGCTCAAACCCAGCCCACCTGCAGGATTTCAGGATTTCCCCTTCCCGGGCAAAAGTTTCATTATTAAACGGACAGGAGAGGTGGGAGCCAGAGGGGCTGGGAGAGGGTGCTGGTGCCCTGTGGCTTCACCTGCTTTGCCCGCCACCGAGGTGTCCGGTGGTGGCGATGCAGAAGAGGTGGGGGATGTGGGGAATGGGGGAGGCTGTGCCAGTGCCCTACAACAGTAAAAACTGTTTACCTGCTGAAAGAAGTGGTTAATATCTCTGTGGATCTGCTACTTACCACGTTGGCGAGTGGGATTTGCAGCAGCCATCGTGTGGTGTCCCAAGTCCCCCCCCCATCTCCACCCCCAGACCAAGTTTCTGAACAGGAGCAAGTGCGAGGAGGAAATAAAAGTGATAGGTGCTTTTTCTTGGGTTGTTTTTTTCCCTGCACCCCTTTCCATCCATCTCGCTTCTAAAAAAACATTGTGGAAATGGAGGAGATCCAGCTTGCCATTATGCATCCCCAGCTTCATTGCTTTGAAGTTCATTTTGGGGTGTTCTTTCTTTCTTTCTTTCTTTCTTTCTTTCTTTCTTTCTTTCTTTCTTTCTTTCTTTCTTCCTTCCTTCCTTCCTTCTTTCTTTTCCTTCCTTCTTTTCCTTTTCCTTTCCTTTCTTTTCTTTTCTTTTCTTTTCTTTTTGAGAGGTGAGGGAAGTGTTGCTGGCCACTCAGGGACTCCAATGGTAGAAAGGAAAGGCTGGAGTGTTCTGGGGGGGGAGGGAGATGGGGAGGGGATAGTGACTGAAGGGTGATTGAGATTCACAGAGCTGTCTGTGGCAAGCACAGTCTGGAACCCCCATTTTCCAGTCACCCAAGAGAAAGGAGGAGAGAAAAAATGGCAGCCATCAGGTGGGTAGGTGAGCAGAGAGAGAAGCTCACATCCTTGCTGGTTCTCTGGATCCCTGAAAATATATATATTCGAAGAGAGGAATCAACCCACCTACCCCCAGTGAGTCTCACTGGGGATGGGTGGGTTGATTCCATTCTCTGAATGAGAAGATGCTTTGAGACCCGCTCCCTTCCTACAAAAATTAAAGCTGGAACAAATCCCCTGGCTTATTAAAAGGAGTTTTGTGTGTGCGTGTTTGCTTTCTTTCTGTCTAGAACTGCTTTACAGGCAGCACATGCAGGCAGGGAAAAGAGGAGAGACAACATGGATGGAAAAGGCAGGTTAGCTTGTGGGCGTGGAGCAGCTGATCAGGAGGGGAAGAGGAAACCTCTGCTCCCCCTTGCTGAACAGCTGGGGAGGAAGTGTGCATGTGTGAGAAGTAGGAAGTAGCATCCCGATGCTTTCAGGTGTGGGGAGAGAGAATTGGAGCCTCTCCGTTCTCTCCCACCACCACCACCACCACCACCACCTCCACCTTTCCACTTTCTGTTACCCACATCCTATGTCAAGTTCCCTGCACATCATCCCCCTGTGATCGTGCACAGCAGCTCCACAGTGAAGCGCAACCTCCCCTCTCCCTCACAACCCTCCACACACACACACACACCAGGCAGACACCCTCACAGCCAACTTGCTGATGATGGACTCCTGCTAGCGCTTTCCATTGTAAGAGATGGCCCTTGATCAACAGGTCCACCAGCCCTTCTTGGTGACCATTCAGATGGCAGACACACACCGCCCCCATCGCTTGGTTGGGACTTTGCCCTTTCTCCAGAAAAGGAATGGAGTGAGCACAGTTGCCTGGCTCAGATCCAGAACAGCCCAGGTGTTCACCTGGAGTCTCTGAGTTTTTTGGGGAGAACTGCTTAATATGCCCCCCACCCACCAGCTCAGCACAGCCCAGTTCACTGAGAAGAATAGAACTGCAGCCAAATCTTTTCCCTAAAAGCATGGGTTGTTGATGATTATGTTGATGATCCAGCATGGCTCTTCTAATGTTCTTATGTTCTTATTTCTTAATTAACATAAGAACTTAAGAACAGCCCTGCTGGAACAGGCCACAGCCCATCCAGTCCAGCATTCTGTCTCACACAGTGGCTCACCATTTGCTTCAAAGTATTCCCAAGCAGATGTCCTCACCTGCTTATGATTCCTGAAAAGAGTATTGAGAGATATCTGCTTATCTCCCCAACCCAGAGGTTGTCCTTAGGCATCCATAATGATAGCCATTGAAATCCTGGTTCTCCATGAACTTGTCCAATCCTTTCTTAAATATCTCAAGGCTGACAACTGTCACCACTTCTTCTGGCAGGGCGTTCCATAGACCAGCGAACCTCTGGGTGAAAAAGTACTATCTCTTATTTGTTTGAGATCCAGCACCCAATAGGTTCTGGAATCTTTTCGACTCTGTACTTGAGTTCCTCAAAGAAAAAGATGTAGCTCTGAGACAGATTGCTACAGTTTGATGATGCTTACATGACCGATTTATTCGCAAAATTCAATGGAATTAATTTGCAGTTTCAAGGCGAAGAGCTTGATTTGATCACAACAAAATCTGTTATTTCTCCCTTCCTTAAAAAAAATAAACTCACTTTGTGGAAGCAGAATTTTGGTCGCAACGAGTTCAGCCAGTTTTCAATCATGTCTGATCTGCATAAGAGCAGTGAAATCCCCTTTGATGAAACACAAGTTTATTGTCAACATCTTGAGTCTTTGCACAAGGGCTTATCTGAGTGTTTTAAGAATATTTTGTCCCTGGAAGTCCCTCAATGGGTCATGAACCCTTTTATGAATATTGAGACAGCAGAGGTTCAGAGTCAGGAGGAATTGGTTGAACTTTCAACTAATGAAAATTTGAGAGCCAGCTTCCAGAATGGTAGTCATCTCACAGAATTTTGGCTTTGTAACATCAGTCGCCTCTACCCAGGACTGTGGAATATTGTCAATTTTTAAAAAAATTGCCTTCCCTTCCTCCTACCTTGTTGAGTGAGGATTCAGTGCTGTGACTGATCTAATACCCTAAATTACAGGATTTTTACAAAGGGGGGCATTAAAAATTTTCTGCTCCATAGGGGGGCAGTAGCTTTTAAAACTTTAGGGTCATCAAAAGGGCATTTCAGGAAATGGTAATTCCTGCCTGTAATACTTACTCTGTCCCTTAAAAAGGGATTGAATGGCCAGGAGAGTGTTGCCAGAGCATTGTCTCTAGGCATTTTTTCATGGGGTTGAAGTATTACACAGTGGCATGTGCCTTAGTTATATCTTGGATGAGTGTGATTTGCTGTCCATGGATCTACTTTTGACGAAGCATTGAAAAAAATCAGCTGGTCCAAAATGTAACAGTCCAAGTGTTGATCACTCGTCTTCCAACCCCACTGGCTAAAGCCCCATTTTGAGGCTCAGTTCAAATTCCTGGTTTTGACTGGTAAAGCTCTAAGTAGTGTGGGTCTGGGTTGTTTCAAGGATCAGATGAGTCTGAGTAAAAGGCGGATCCTTGAAATCAAGAACAAATCCTCTTAATTTCCTATGATTTTTGCATGGGATCCTTCCCAAATCACCATCTGTTCATACATCTTATTAATTTCCAAACACACAGTAATAATCATGGATCCTCCAGCGCATGGATGTGCAGTGGTGCAAAAGCATGGATCGGTGGTACGGATCCACTTGATTTCATATGATTTTTTTATATTTTATCATACTAAAGCCCCTGTCCTATGATTGGAGCCATCTCTGCCCACAGATTGCACTCCATAAATCAGGGGTCGGTCAGTACATCACCCCATAGTGGCGCAAAAACATAGATCCAAGGAACGGATCCTCACAGATCTGATTTTTATCCAGAATTACTGTGAGGCCCTAGGTTGACAGACCCATGGTTTTTGATGTGCAATCCATGTGCAGAGATGGGCCTATGATGGGAGAGTGGTTTGGGGGTGATCCTGAATAAAAATCAGTTAGATTCATGAGGATCTGTGCCTTGGATCCATATTATTGCAATACTGCACAGTAGAGATGGCCACGAATCGAAAAAATGGCATTTCATTTCATTTCATTTTGTTAAAGAGGCCAGTTTGTTTTGTTTTGTTTTGTTTTTCGTGAATTTTTGCAGAAAAAATCATTTTGTTGTTTCGTTAATTCATTATTTGTTTTTACCCTTTTTCCCAGCACTCACTGCATGGCCCCTGGGGCCCGGTAGGTGCTGGGGTTTTTTATTATTTTGTTTATTTATTTTTTGGTGCCGAGTCGACCAGGCCACCCTTGGGGCCTGGTCGGCACTCCTTTTTTTAAAATTTTTTATTTTATTTTATTTTATTTTTTTTTTCACTTCTGGGTTTGCCCTGTGCTACAGCTGTAGCGCGGGGCTTTTGTTTTGTTTTGTTTTCTTTCAGCGCCGTCCGCCCCTGGGGACTGGTTGGCGCTGTTTTTTTTTAATTTAATTTAATTTAATTTTTTATTTTAGGGTGCTGACCAGGCCACCCTTGGGGTCTGGTCAGCACTCCCTTTATTATTTATTTCTATTTTTATTTTTCTCCTCCCCCACTTCCGGGTTCAGGCCCCACGTTATGGCTATAGCGCATGGCTTTTTTCTTTTTCTTTCAGCACTGACCGTGCAGCCCCTGAGGCCCGATCAGCACAGTTTTTAAAAATTTAATTTAATTTAATTTTTTTATTTTAGGGTGCCGACCAGGTCACCCTTGGGGTCCGGTCAGCGCTCCTTTTTATTTTTTATTTTTATTTTATTCTCCCCCACACACACACACTTCCAGGTTCAGGCCCTGTGCTACAGCTGTAGCACAGGGCTTTTCCCCCCCTTTTCTTTCAGCACCGACCGTGTGGCCCCTGGGGTCCGGTTGGTGCTGGGGTTTTTATTATTATTATTTAGTATTATTATTTTAGGGTGCTGACCAGGTCATCCTTGGGGCCTGGTCGGTGCTCCTTTTTATTATTTTTATTTCTTTTTGTTTTATTTTATTTTTTTACTCCCGACCACATGGCTGCACTACAGCTGTAGCACGACCGTTGGCTTTTTCCCCCTGATCGCTGTCCCAGAAGCCAGGAAGGCCGGACCTCTGGACCAGCACCAGGTAGGAGACATCTCCGCCCCCCTCCATTAACGAAATGAACCTAACCAAACCAATTTTTCTTGGTCCAGTTTGTTTCGTGTTAAATTTGCCTCTAGGGTTGTTATTCATTTCATTACATAATGAACTGAATAATGAATGACAAAATGAAAAAAATTCATTTCATGCCCATGTCTACTGCAGAGCCATGAGCTGACCAACCTATGATGCCTAGTATACAATCTGTGAACACAAAATGGGGCCTAGGATGTGACCCTGGTTTTAGTATGACCCAATGTAAACAACACATGAATTCAGGTGGATCCGTGCCACTGATCCATGTTTTTGTGCCACTGCACAGCCATGCGCTGGAGGACCCATGGTTATTATCATGTAGTATTTGGACATTAATGAGATGTATGATTTGATTTTGAATTGGGAAGAATCCCATGCAAAAACCACATGAAATCAAGAGGATCCATTCTTGATTTCAAAGATCCCCCTTTTACTTTCTCCATATGGATCTGGATAAATGGCTAAAGCTGGCTGAGAAGAATGTGTCTGACATGAGTCTGGCTCCAGCTGAGCTCCGAGAGACAGAGGGAATACTGGGAGAAGAGGGGACACCTGTCTGGGCAAAGAGGAGCTATGACCTCACAGGGCTGGTCCAAGTTGTGTGTATGTGGGAGGAGGTATCCCCACCAGATATTGAAGACTGATTCCCCCACCACCACCTTAGAAGGGGCCACCCTGCTGTTCAGAAACTTTTCAGCTGGGGTAGCCTTACCCAAGGCCACATTAACCTTTCTCTGGGTTGTTAATGTGCTTAACAGGAGGGGGTGCGAAAACTGAGTTTGCCTCCAGGCACTGAAAACCCTGGATATGCATCTGACTTTTATGTCCCTTTAACTGAAGTTCAGTAGCAACTATAATCTGAACTAATTCACACTAAACAGTGAATTTCCATCCATGTGTAAATGAATTATTATTCTAGCAAGCATATTGTTTATACTCAGAAGTAAATTGCTGTTCCACTGCTCTTATGAGGAATAGGAATACCTCCTCAACAAAAATGTATCCTCAATCATGAAGAATGATTATTGGTCAAAATCTGTTGTTTCTAGAGATTGGCATGAAGTGATTTATTTTGTTCATTTTTCACTTTTTGTTTCATTTCCTAACAAAACCAAAAACGAAGTACTTTTAAAAACCAGATCAAAATGAACTGGAAATTTTTGTTTTGTTCTGCTTCATTTTTTGTTTTATTTTTATTTTTTAACAAGTGGCGTGAGGCCCTGCCAGCTGCCCCCTCCCTAGAGCGAGGCCCCACACGCCAGCTGATCGGTGCTTGGGGGCGGCTGGGAGGGCCCACCACATCAGCTGATTGGCACTTGGGGGTGCTAGCAAGGGGGAATGGTGCGGGCATTTAAAACATTTTTTGACACTGAAGCAAGCATCGAAGGCTTGCTTTGCTGGCAGAAAAAAAGTTTAGAAAGCCTGCAGTTCCCCTCGCATGCCTCTGAAAATGGTCGGGTCATCAGTTTGGGGCTCTCTTGCTGGTGTAATGACCATTTTCAGAGAGCTTCTGCCAAGCTGTCATCTGCTGGACCCCTTTAAAAATGGTCCAGTCGGCACCAGGGGGATCCCCAGGTGGTGAATCGGCCATTTTTAAAGTGGTCCAGCCGATGACAGCTCGGCAGGAGCCCTCTGAAAATGGTTGGAATGCCAGTTCGGGGCTCTCGACCTGGCGTCTCGACTGCCGCTTGCTTCAGTGGCAAAAAAAAAAGTTTTAAACCCCCGTGCCTCCCCCCCCCCAAAAAAATCGGGTGCATTAGAGGGAATGGCACAGAGTTTTAAAATAAAATGAAAAATGAAAATAAATCAAAACGAAATGAATTTTTAAAAAATTGTTTAATGTGAAACAAAATGGGGGAATGGAAACAAAACAAAAAGTAAAACACCATTTTGGCATTTTGTGCCCATCTCTAGTTGTTTCCATAAGCTAACAAGATTTTCTTATGATGTCAACTCAAAGATTCTTTCTTCCTTCAGTGACTCTAGCATTTCAACATATTTGGAAAAATGTTACTGGCCCAAGAATACAAATACAGTGGTACCTTGTATAACGTAAATTATTTGTTCCAAATGAAATTATGTTATACAAAATTTCCTTTGTACAAATTGTGATTTCCCATAGGAATGCATTGAAAATGGATTTAATCTGTTCCAATGCATAGCCAAGGCTAATAAGATTGCCTGGGAGGATGAGTTGCTGCAGGAGCCGGTCCGGATCATCCTCTTTTTCATTGTTGTCACCTGCAGACAGCAAGGGGTGAGGATGGTGGTGGTGGTGGTAGTGCTGGTGCTTCTTTTGCTCCACCCAGGCAGCGCTCTGCAACCAGCCCCGGCTGCTTGGCCACCTGCGGACTGCCTCCGGGCACATGTCCGTTGTGGGCAGCAGTGGTGGCGGGGGAGCTGGCATTGGTAGCAGTACCAGTGAGGAGACTAGTGCGGCAGTGGCGGGAAGGGAGGGGAAGAAGCTGAGCCCCCTCGGTGATGCGTAGGGAGCCTCTCGGTCCCGGCTGTGATGCCTGGGAGGGAGGAGGAGGCAAAGAGTCACGTCCGCTGCAACAGCAGGAGGCAGAGGTGGCGGCGGCCGGTGCAGGACATTCAACTGCAGCACCTCGCCCAGCTTGGCCACCAAGGCGTCCACTTCTTTGGAACCTCTGCTGATGGCCCCGACGACGGGCCCTCTTGGCAGGGACATGGCAGCACGCTCCAGCAGCAAAAACTGCAGCCGGCCCTGGGGAAGGGTGGGGGTTCCTGGACAGTGACCGCCCAGCCACTGGCTCACTTCCTCACCCAGCTTGGCAATGGCATCATTGGCAGCTACCAAGGAGGCATCCTCCTCCCCTTCCTCCTCTCCCCCTCCCTCCCTCCCTCCCTCTCTCTTCACTCACTCTCTCAGCCTGCCTGCACTCCCCTGCTAATGAACAGTGAAGGAGGGAGGACAAAGGTTCCCGGCCTGATTTTTTTTTACATTGTGCGGATTTTACGTTATACAACCCCTATGTTATATGAGTTACCACTGTACCTGAAAAACAACATTGTTTATTGTCCAGAGATTGCTTAGATATCAATAAAGTGATTGAGTCCAAAGCCTTGCTCAGTGCAGGAATATGTATCAAAGGAGAACTGACAGATGGTTGTCTCTTGAATTTTCTCTTGAATGCCTCCAGTGTTGGACCACTCATCACATCCCAAGGTAAATGGTTCCATTGTCATAGTCCTCTAACAGTTAGGAATGTTTTTCCTAATATTCAGCCCAAATCTGATTTCCCATTGCTTAAACCCATTATTACATGTATTGAACTCTGGGATGATTGAGAATAGATCCTGCCCCTGCTCTGTATGACTGCCTTTCAAGTATTTTAAAAGTGCTATCATATCCCCCTTTATACTTCTTTTCTGAAGGATAAACTTGCCCAGTTCTCTCAGTCTTTCCTCAATGAGCTTGGTTTCCAGTCACATTTGGCATACTACCTGAAAAATATACAGTGGTACCTCTACTTACGAGTTTTATCCGTTCTGAATGCATGCTCATGAGTCAAACAACTTGTTAAGTAGAGTAGCCATATCTAAAACAATAAATAAATAAATAAATAAATAAATAAATAAAAAAATAAAAATATAAGTAGAGCAGACCACATCTACAATTTGTAAGGGAGCAATTAGAACACCAACATTTTTCTGCTCTTAAGTCAAACTGCTCGTAAGTAGAGCTGCTTGTAAGTAGAGGTACCATTGTATAAGATCCATCGCAACAACAGACAATATGTTAACTTCTGACAAGCTTTTCTAGAGTTTTTCTAGACAGAGGAGTGATTTGCCATTTCTTTTTATTGGCAGTGCTAGATTCTGTTCAGGTTATGCAAAGTTATATATCCCCTCTAGGGTCATAAAGAGGATCATCAGATTCCTAACCTCTAATTCACTGAGTCAGCTAAGCCAGCTGAAAACTATCTTGAGTTGTTATTTCCTTGAAATTACAACCTTCTATGCAAACATTACAGTGGCACCCCGTCTGGGGAAGTTTTTAGATCAGTGGTTTCCACATTTTGAGTCCTCAGATGTTGTTGAAGCCAATGTGGCCAATGATCTGCTGTTTTCTACAGCAATATTTAAAGACCCAAGGTTTTTGAACCACTGCTCTAGTTTCAGCTACGAATGTATAATGTTTTTCCAGCAAATCAAAAACCTAGAGCAGTTCTACCTCAGGTGGTATTAGATTCAGTGATGGTAGTATGCATTAGGGTTGCCACCCCCAACTTAATCATCTTTAAAAGCTATATGGTGTGGGGGGATCGGGGTCAATAAAGTTGAAAAAGATTCTGTGAAAAGATTCTGGTGAGCCTGTAGGAGGATTTGAATTTGGCCATTGTTTTATTGTTTCGCTTTACTTGATGCATTTATTGTTGTCGATTTTAACATTCATTTTTGTTAGTTAATTTTTGATAGATTTACCAAAATAAATAAATTGGCAATTTTTTTTTGATTTTTGCAAAATTCTAAATAAACTAAATAATTTTTTTTTTAAAAATTGAAAAGGCAGGAGAAAGCAAAACTAGCAGGCTTTGCTATCCTTAATGCTCAAAGCTGAGAGATATGAAGAACAGATTTGGAGTAATATGCATCTTATACCCAAATTGAGAGGCTGCCTTTTTTTACTCTGCAGTAGCAGCCAAACAGAGCACTATCCTTAGCCTCACTGAGGCAATTGTCCCCGGTTCAGAACATCAACTGTGCAATCTATATACTCAATTAAAATAAGAGCTACAATGATATGCCCCCCAAATGGTCCAAGTTATCTCTTTTCCTTAGATGAACCTCTCCACATGGAGTCATGTGGACTGATGCAAGAAACTGATAATGGGCGAGGAATTTATTTACTCTATTTCTACAGCTATCTGTTGTCTGGAGAACATCAGGTAAATAACCATACCTCCTGGTGTCATTAAGTTTCTAAAGCTTTGTGTGGCACTTGGACCAACAACTCACATCATTCTTCCCTCCTGTAGAGAAGGAAGAACAGTAAAGAAGCATTCTCTGGTCTGTCTGTATTAGAGATGGGCACGACTTAGCGGTATTCCCGTTTCCGTTTCTGTTACTCGTATCCGTTACTTTACGGAAACGGGAATTACTCCGCCAGAATTCGAGCTCGAACCGACAAACGAACAATTTGGTCTGATTTGTCGTGCTCATTACTTGCATCGCGGCGATCGCGCAATGCCAAGGGGCACAGAAAAAAAGTTTTTAAAAGTTAAAAAAAACCCGATTCCCGGCCCTCAAAGTAGGCGAAAACTGTCTGAGGGCACCTACCAGGCCAGAAGGGTGTTTTATTTGGGGGGGTTCCCCGCCCCCCTCTCCTTGGCTATTGCTACTGCTGCGCTGCTGGTACCAGGCTGGGAGGGCCATCCATTTGCCATGCAGTGCAGGGGATCCAAAATGGCGACTGCAATATTTTTTTTTGAAATCGTTGCCCAAAACCCCACCAAAGCACCACAGAAATATGCTAAAATTAGCTATTTTAAATGCTTGAATTTTTACAGTAGCAGCAGTGGGTTTTTCTTGCAAAAAAAAGTCTCTGTTGATTTTATTTTATTTTATTTTATTTTATTTTTTTACACCTGCGCATTCGCAATGATGAGCTCGCCCATGGGAGTAGACCATGCAAAGTTTTGGAGCCATTCCACCAATCGCATGGCCAGGTTTTGCTGACTGTACCAGGCTGGGAGGGCGCATCCATTTGCCATGCAGTGCGGGGGATCCAAAATGGTGACCGCAATATTTTTTTTTTAATCGTTGCCCAAAACCCCACCAAAGCACCACAGAAAGATGCGAATATTGGCTATTTTAAATGCTTGAATTTTTACAGTAGCAGCAGTGGGTTTTTCTTGCAAAAATGTCTCCGTTGATTTTATTTTATTTTATTTTATTTTATTTTTTTACACCTGCGCATTCGCAATGATGGGCTTGCCCATGGGAGTGGACCATGCAAAGTTTTGGAGCCATTCACCAATCGCATGGCCAGGTTTTGCTGGCTGTACCAGGCTGGGAGGGCGCATCCATTTGCCATGCAGTGCGGGGGATCCAAAATGGCAACCGCAATATTTTTTTTTAAATCGTTGCCCAAAACCCCACCAAAGCACCACAGAAACATGCGAAAATTAGCTATTTTAAATGCTTGAATGTTTACAGTAGCAGCAGTGGGTTTTTCTTGCAAAAAAAAGTCTCCGTTGATTTTATTTTATTTTATTTTATTTTATTTTATTTTATTTTATTTTATTTTATTACACCTGCACATTTACAATGATGGGCTCGCCCATGGGAGTGGACCATGCAAATTTTCCACCAATCGCATGGCCACTTGGCCAGGTTGACCACAGAGACTTCTGGGATGTGCCAATCGGGCATAAACAGCCCACTAATCGTAGCCCAAACCTGAACCCTAAGCCTAAGACTAACCCATACTCCAGTGTCCTAAGTGGGTCAGAGAGGCACCCAGAGGTGCACCCCAATACTCACCCTAACCTCACCCGTAACTAGCCTAACCCTAGCCCTTGCACTAACCCGTCTTAACCCTAAGCCAGATCTACTTGCATTGCACTACATGCAAGTACGTGAGACACAGCGGGTGCAAAGAGTCTGCCAGTCCGTCACTTGTGGCTCTGGCTGACTCCTGCAGCTCCCTCCAGGAGCCCGCTACCCCCCCAAACCAGTACTAATGATAACGAAAAAACGAAAAAACGAACTGACTAATTTTTGTGAAATTTCGCGAAAAACGGAAACGAGCCGAAACGGACTGCCTCCGACACACGACAACTCGAAAACGTCATTTTCCCTAGTCGTGCCCATCTCTAGTCTGTATGTCTTTTGCCTTCTTAAATTTATACCAATTTAGTACGGCTTGACAGTGAGCATTCTTTCTGAATAGTAATTTCTAGCAATTTAACAAATATTGTATGTACTTTTATTACATTTGCATGGTGCATTCCTTCAACAAAAGTAAAATGACTGTTTAATCGTGAGAAGTGTCTCCTACTACAAGGAGGCAAAAATTTTGCCTTTAGCAAACACGTTCGTTCCTTGAACAAGTTGGTGAGTTGAGATGTATTCATTAAAGTTCTAATTAACTATTCCTGGATTGAAAAGGACATTCACAGACACTGGTCAAAATGCCTTACAAAAGGCTAACAAAGATTAATATTATGCACAGAAACAATGAAAAAAAATCTAACTTAAATGTAGACATGCCACATGCTGTGAAGAGGAGATTTTACACAGGCTATACCGTGGATTGATGTTCTTAAACTGATTTGTATGAAGTGCTTAATCAAACTTGCACTTTTGACAATTATGCAAAAATATCAATAAGGAAATTAAGGAGAAGAAAATTAAGTCCTTCAACTGAGGGTACAAACTAGAAGAGAGGATGGGAGATCTGTGATTAGATCTCCCATGGTGCTTTAAAAAGACAACTACACCTTCAGGGTTCTCCAGTTTAGTTTGGGGCCATGGCACTCGAGCAAGCAATGGAGTTTGCTATGTCCTATCTTTTCTGCAAGGCAGTTTCCTACTGGAGAAAGCAATAGGAAAAAAAGAAAGTGAAACCAAAGGAAGCCATGTCCTTGAGTTTGCAAACCTGAGCAGAGCTCCTACTGACAGGAACCCTGGCAGGTCGTTAATTGGTAGGGCTCTCATAAACCAGTAGTGACTTAATGGCATAGAACAATCACACATCTTTTCTGATCCAAAATTATTTTCTGGAAAATGTTGTCCTATTAGATAACCATATAAGACATGAGGAGCAACTCAGATTTTTAAAAAATTAGTCTGAAAAAGGGTTGAGTATCATTCTTCCGATGCTATAGCCCCAGTTGGAAACCTGTACTGTTGCAGTTATTGCTGTTGATTATGATGATTACAGGCATCATGCTATATTGTACTGCACATATATGGAATATCTGTTGTTGGAATGCCATGCATTCCTTTGCTGAGATGGGCTTTTCATTTCAGAAGTGGTCAGCTTCCAAAATGAACTGTGGGAGGCCAGCTGACATTCAGAACTGGAGAAATGAAATCAACTAATCCCTTACCTTATATTGGGGTTACACAGGATTAAACTCCAATGAGGAAGAAGCCTCTAACACATCATCTTTCCTTCTCCCTGGTGCTGGCCAATCAGCCAGGGAGGTGGGATAATGCATTTCCCTGCACAGCTCCTGATTGGCCAGTGCCAGGGAGAAGGAAAGATGATGCGTTGGAGGCTTATTCCTTGTTGGAGTTTAACCCCGCACAAGCCCAGTGCAAGGTAAAAGATTGGCTGATTTCATTCCTCTGGTTCCAAATGTTAGTTGAGTCCTGTGGTTTGTTTTGGAGGATGACCATTTCTGAAATGAAAAGCCCATCTCTACTTGCTAACGAATGGCATGGTCTAGATCAGTGGTGGAGAATATTTGACACTCCATATGTTTTGGACCACAACTCTCACAGTCCTTTGTCATTGGCAATTGTGGCTTGGAATTCTGGGAGTTGTCATCCAAAACATCTGGAGTGCTGAAGGTTCGCCACCGCTGGTAAAGTCATGTTTTTTTTTTTTTTTTTTTTTTTTTTTTTTTTTTTTTTTGCTGTATAGCTTGTACCTCAGCTTCTTCCGTAAAGCACATTGACCACACAATATCCCACAGAAAGAAATGCAGGAAATGAAATGTGCCATTTGAAGGTTTATAGAAGGAAGCTGTTGGAGAATAAGTAAGTGGCAGTGCAGGAGCCATGTTAACTTGTGGACTCAACATCTTGAAGCTCAGAAGAATTACCTGAGCACCCTTCCCCCTATGAAAAGCAATCACATCCAAACATTTTTTTCTGAGAAAATAAGGAAAATGTTTAAAATAAGAAAATGTTACATTTGTAACATTGTGATATGCAAAGTGGTGGCTGTCCTACAGTAGTTCTAACCAAATTAGAGATCTGAGAATCCTGAGCCATGGCTGTCTCTTTTGTCTCTAGAGAACTAAGGGAGGATATTTCTCTCTTTTGAGAGAGAAGAAATGAAACTAAACCCAGACAAGACAGAGGTTTTCCTTGTCAGTTGAAAGGGAAAAAAAGAAGGGATATGGATGCAACCTGTATTGGATGGGGTCACCCTCCAATTGAAAAAATGGTACGCAGCTTGGGGGTGCTCTTGGACACATCCTTGAGCTTGGATGCCCAGGTCACAGCTGTGGCCAGGAGTGCATTTGCACAATTAAGGCTAGAACGCAAGTTATGTCCATTTCTTGAGAAACCAGCTCTGGCCATGACACATGCCCTAGTGATGTCCCAACTAGACTACTGTAATGCACTCTATGGAACTCCCTCCCACTAGAAGCCAGGATTGCCTCATCTCTGATGTCTTTCCAGAAACAGGCAAAAACCTTTCTCTGCAGGCAAGCTTTCCCTGAATGATGGTCTACCTATTATGTGTCTTTTATATGCATCTACAGGATCACATAGACTTTGTGTTTATAACTACTTATAACCATATGGGTTTACATTGACACTATGTTTTCAATGTTAGTTTCCATCACTCATAACTGTACACAGAACTTTACTCCCCTTTAATTGCTTGTGTTCTCTTGTAGCTTTAATGTGATGTTGTCTATTAATGCTGTAAGATGTCTCTCAATTCCCTGTTCTCAATACTTGAACATGTCTTAATTGTACTGGACTGTATATTATCCCTCATTCTGTGAATTATTTCTAAAAGCAAAAATAATGAAGCTGAAGCTTTGGGACCATCATAAGAAGAAAAATGTTGCGGAAAAGAAAGTAAAGCTAGGAAATATTGAAGGCAATGAGAAAGGAGAAAGAACAAATATGAGAAGAACTGATTTTTTTTAAAAAAACGAAGACATTACCTTGAGTTTGCAAGAGCTGAGAGGACTCTCATAAGAGTGAAGAGCAAAATAACACCACATCACATCTACAACAATGACAACAACAGCAGTCAATGGTATCCTTCTGACACTAAGCTGTGGATCTAAACTGATCTGGATGAAGCAGACTTTTTTAACATCCCTATAACAATCTTTCCAACTGTTTAAAATCCAGCCAAGAAGCCAAGTAAAGTCTGTTAAATAAATTGAAGTCATATGGTATCAAAAGATTCCCTTGCATCAGATAAACTTTCATGAGAACTGAGAACATCCTGACACTGTTATCAAAAGTCCTCATGAATACAGGATGAACTGAAATGCCATTCCTAATTTTATTGTCCCCACCCCATGTGCAACATAATTTTGATGGCAGTGACCAATTTGTGAGCTTGACACTCCCTGGTATCCTTCTTTTCAGAAGTTCCCAAAAGCCATGGCAACACAACAGTGCTGTATCATCATGTAACATCATGCTGAAGTCATTCAGAATGGAAGCCAATCAGCATGAGGGCAATCCTTCCCACCCTCACTCTGGAGACTTTAGTGTTGTCAATGGGAGAGGTGCTACTCTGAAATCAGACATGGCAGCCATTCTGTAACAACAACAACAGCTTTGACAACGACTAAGCTCCAAGTATATTCAAAGCATGCTGAACATGATCTCATGACACCGCAGTCATCTGAGACTAATAATCTGTCTTAATTTCCCTAATACACATACACTCATATGTGAGGAATATCTCTTGCTTACTTGATTTCTGCTCCTTCCATATTCCAAAGAGAGAGAATCCAACAAGCACAATATGATAAGGCATCATATTCATACTGTGTTTCCTGCCCCAATAGCCAAGAATATAATCTACTTTATTCTGGGATACCAGGAAGCCTAGGATGCAAGAGAATTCTGCCCGCATCACCTGCTTGTCTCAAGCAGGTATCTTGAGGATCCCTACACCAAAAGAGGCCTGTAAATCTTCAACAAGGAACTGAGCCTTTCCGGTAGCAAGGCTTTGGTTGTGGAACCAACTTCAACCTGAAATTCAACTGGCTCCCACACTATCTGTCTTTAAAAAACATCTGAAGGCATGGCTTTATAGATCTGCTTTCCCTGATCATTAATTATTCTTTTCATTACCCAGTCTTTCCTTCTTATGCCGTCTTTGCCGATCTTTTTTTTTTGAATATGCGTTTACAATTTTAATGTAGACTTAGTCATGTGTATTTATTATTTGTTTTGTTGTTTTACACTGTATATTGTTCCAGTTCTTAAATGATGTATTTTGTAAACTGGCTAGAGTGGTTGTGCTGCCGGATGGCATGGTATAGAAATTCTATAATAATAATAATAATAATAATAATAATAATAATAATAATAATAATAATAATAATAATAATAATAATAATAATAATAATAGAGGTTGGTTTGGAAAGATGTTGAAGGCACTGTTGTTTTGGGAGTTAGTTGTACAATGCGGGCTCCGCCGGCGGCTCGTCCGCCCGCGAGCCTATTTGTACAATGGTGAGGGACCGGCAGGCGGCGACACAAGAATGTCCCAGATGGGATGGAGCGCCCTATAAAGGCGGCTCCTCCCCCAACCCTGCATTCAGTCTTCTTCCGTGTTCCCCACCCACCCACCGCGTTAGGACTAGTGTGAGTTTTACTGGTCGCCATCTTTGGGGCCGGATAGGAATTTTTGACCCGCACTCTAGATTGGCCGTTGAGAGCGGGGATTTTTTGCCTATCCCACACTGGTACCTCAGAGTTGGAAAGTTTATGTGATTCCCACATTGGTCACACAATGGCGGCTAAAAGCTGATGGAGGGCAGCGGTGAGCATACAATTAACAGCTGGACCCAAATGCCCCTCAACCACAGCAAGGAGGTCTCGGTGCTGGGGCGGGGAGAGACAAATGCCTCCCTGCGCTGGGAATCACCCAGGTTGGTGACAGCAGGCAGGGAGGATCAAATAAAACCAACTGGCCTGGTGGGGTGCTGTCGGACGACTGCACCACCTGGGGGTTTATGGCTCGCCCGATGCTGCCCGGTTGGTGGGGTCCCGGGAGACCCCTTGGACCCAACCAAGTCATGGATGCCCGGCCCCTCCTGTTGTTGTTGTTGATGATGATGTTATGCGTTAATAAAGTGTGGCCCAGTTACCCCCAACATACCGTCTTGCCTGGTCATTTCGAGTGGGGGGGCAATGGTGATTTCCTCATATCCACATGCTACCATATGTGTTTCCTAACATTCATCCATGTGAAATCATGCAAGAAAGAGAAGAAGCAATTTAAAAAAAAAAACTCAGTTGAAAAACAGTAAAAAAAGAATCACTTAAATGTTTGAGGAAGGAAAAAAACAAATGTAACAGAAAATAGGATCACTAGCTAAACTATTCTAGTACCTGTACTCAAACAAAGCTTCAGCATTGTGTGAAAGCATACACAAAGCAAAGTCCTTGCAGCAGGGCAGCAAATAAGCAAAACATCTCTTCTAACAGGTGATTAAGTCAAGTCAAGTAACATCTGTCTTCTGTTTATACCTTCAGCTTCAGCTTCTGGATTCCTCCAGAGTGTCTTCTAAGCAAGCATCAGGGACCCTAGAACATTCACAAAGGCAAGAGCAGTTCCCCCCACTGCACATGCTTAAACTATGTTCTCAATTAACTCAGTGCCAGATAATGAGCCAGCTTGACCTTGAAGATCACTGTCTCACACCAATAAGTTGCAAGTGTTTCCCTCTTCTAAGTAATGGTAGGCATTATCTTCCTGTCAGCCAGCTCAAACCAGGTATCAAGTATCCTAAATTTTCCATAACAACACCAAAATCTCTTGATCTCTCAGTTTCTTCACACTGGGCAAGGGGCCTCAAAACCTGAAGTTCTGGTAAAAGGAACATCCCTTTCACTGTCCTTAGCTACACTTTAATGTTGCTTCTTGTTTTCTCCTACTGTCTACCACTGAGTATCTTCTTAGACTTAAGATAGTTTCAATTTTTGCTTGTTTATTTATTCAATTCTATTTTAATTAGCATGTAGTTTAATTGGTTTTTTCATCTTTAACTTATTGTGTTTTTATTTGTATTCCTTTTTATATTGGGAGCCATCTTGAGGTCCCACTTTTGTGAAAAAGTTGGGCTATCACACAAACAAGCAAACAAATGACCAACTATTTAATACACTGCTGCCCTTAACCAATTATCCTGCTTCCTCACTTAGCCCTCCTTGCAGGTGGGCAAAAGAGCTCCTTCCATATATTTTAATGAATACACAAATCAGTCAAGTCAAGTGCAAAAATCCCTACCAAGGCTCAAAAGGGACCACTGCAAGTTGGGCTGAACCTATAGCTTGGGAAGCTGGGACATCTCAGAAATTCAAAGGCAGGTGGTGGAGAAAAGAGGAGTTAACCCCCTTCTCTTTTGCTCCTGTGTCCACTGCAGTAGGATGCAACTTGTGATGTCATCCTCTGTGACCCACTCCCTTCCAACATGATAGATAAGCCATCCCTAGCAACCCGCTCTTTAGGCACATACCACTTGACCAGAACTGGACTCAAGCATTAGAATGGTTAGGAGTAGAGATGGGCACGACCAGGAGAAATGATGTTTTGAGTTGTCATTAGTTGGGACGGGTCTGTTTCGGGTCATTTCCGTTTCTCGTGGAAATTTTCAAAAATTTGTCGTTTCCGTTTGTTGTTGGGGTTGGGGTTGGGGTTGGGGTAAGTGGGCTCTGGGAGGCACCTCTCTGGGTGCCTCTGACATCTGACCCACTAAGAAGGGAAGGGAAGGCAAGGCAAGCGTTTTGCGTAGCCGCCGCATACCATACATTATATTAGGATTGGGGGGTAAGTGGCAGAGGCACCTCTCTGGGTGCCTCTGACTCACTAAGAAGGAAAGCATACTGGCGTACTGGTGTACAGGTTAGGGGTAGGGGTAGTGGGCTCTGGCTGGGAGGCACCTCTCTGAGTGCCTGTGACCCACTAAGAAGGAAAGCGTACTTTCGTACAGATCTGGGTTAGGGTTGGGGTTAGGGTAAGGGCTAGACTTAGGGTTATGGTTAAGGTTAGGGTGGGTTAGTGGGCTGCACCTCTGGGTGCCTCTGACCCACTAAGAAGGACAGTGTACTGGCGTATGGGTTAGGGTTAGGGTTAGGGTTAGGGTTAGGGTTAGGGTTAGGGTTAGTGGGCTTTTTATGCCCTCTGGCACATCCAGAAGTCTCAGTCCAAACCTGGCCATGCGATTAGTGGAATGGGTCCAAAAATTTGCATGGTCCCATCCCATGGCCAGCCCATCATTGCGCAGGTGTAAAAAAATAAAAATAAAAATAAAATAAAATAAAATCAATGGAGACGTTTTATTGCAAGAAAAACCCACTGCTGCTGCTGTAAAAATCAGGCATTTAAAATACCTAATTTTCAAATGTTTCTGTGGTGCTTTGGTGGATTTTTGGACCACGATTTAAAAATAAATATTGTGGTCGCCATTTTGGATCCCCCCCACCGCATGGCAAATGGAGATGATGAGGATGCCCCCCCAGCCTGGTACCAGCAGCCCAGGACAGGAGAGGGGGGGAAGGCTGGGGACCCCCCCCAGAAACCACCCCTCTCTGGTAGGTGCCCTCACTGAGGCAGGCATATTTTTGCCTGCTTTTTTTGGCCGGGAATCGGGGTTTTTTTATTTTGAAAACTTTTTTTCTGTGCTGCTTTGCATCACGCGATCGCTGCGATGCCATGAACGACAACGAAAAATCAGACCCAATTTTTCTTTTTCGGTTCGGGTTTGAGCTGGAGTGGAGTAATTCTCGTTACTGTTACCCGTTACGTAATGAGAACGAGAACCAAAAACAGAAATGAGAATTTCGCTGCTCTGTGCCCATGTCTAGTTAGGAGTGATCAGCTCATTTGACATATAGTGGTACCTTGTATAAAGGAATTAATTTGTTCCAAATGAAATTATGTTAAGCAAATTTTCCTTTATACAAATTTCCCATAGGAACGCATTGAAAACAGAGTAATCCCTAATCGCGACTATTTTTATGTTGTACGGATTCACCCCATAGGCGATTCTGTTTAGCAAACTTCCCCTATCTCCAGAATTTTTTGTGCTGTACAGATTTTATGTTATCCAAATGATTTGTTACACAAGGGTCAACTGTACTGCCCTTTCTGTGCATGTGCTTTTACCTGTTAAGTGATGGTTTTGAGCCCTTCATTCATCACAGTTTATCTTCTAACAGTATTAACTAGCATTATTACCCATCACAGCACCATTACCCAACACACAATCCTTTCTTCGCACGATGGAAGCAGCTCACAATGATAACATCAGCACAAAAATGAAAAGAAAATGCCGTTTTCAGGGGCACGGGGAGGGTCTCTGTAATCCACAATGAGCCCAGATGTTATTTTCATTAAAGACACAAAACTGCCTTCTCCAAATCAGATTCAGGGTCATGTATTTGTGATCCCCACCTTCTGTACTATTGCTTCTGCTTTGTAAAAGCCTTTCAAGCCAAATTATTTGCATTGCAATGATATTTTGAGCCAAAAGATCTTCTGAGCAAGTCACAATGCAATGCATGCATTACTCTAAATGATTCACAAGTGCTTCTTCAAGCCTCTTCTGGAGATGTTCAGGTGATTCATTTGAAAGATCTGCTTTTTGGTTAAGGTTACATGGATGAATACCCTGCATAGTATATTCTATTTCCATGGGTGTCATGTAGTTTTTTTTTTTTTCCTACAAAGGATAGGGCTTGGTACATAGTTTTTTTTATCCCTACAAAAGATAAGGCACCATTTCAGCTTGCTTGACCTTTGGTGTTCTCACACATTAATCTTTGAATAATTGCTACACTCTTTCATCTACACCTTTTCAGCTTTTTCTATTAATGGCTATTGTTACAGGTGAGATACATTTCCTGAATGTGCAATATTTCAGATTAAAACTGGCATGTTGCTCCTTTATTATTAAGCTGATGGCCAGAATAAGATTATCGTATCCTTGGCCTTTAGAGTCTTCAGGATCAAAGACCCATTCATTTCATGCCACATGATGTCTATCTCAAAAAGGCTTGATTTGTCCAGTTTTTCTGCAGAAGATTTTTTCCCCTTATAAGATACCAGAAATCTATGTCAGGGGGTTGGAAATGCCACTGACTGTGAAGAAGAGTGTCATTGATTTCTATATCCGCTATTTCCCCCCGGGAGACAAATGTGGCAGCAAATGACTTCATGCTTGAACTTTGAGGAATGTACTGTCCCTTTAGTTTTTAGAGTCCTGCTTCCCAAATGCACCAGTTAGCTCTTTTATAAAATGCAGTTTTGAAGACTATGACCTTCTCACCTGCATTAATATTTCTTAGGGTTAAGGAAACATCACATTCAGGCAGACCAAGCTCCCTCTGAGAGAGAGAGAGAGAATAGAATAATAGAATCATAGAATCACAGAGTTGGAAGAGACCTCAAGGGTCATCCAGTCCAAGCCCCTGCCATGCAGGAACTGCAATCACAGTGTTTCCAACAGTTGGCCATCCAGCTTCTGCTTAAAAACCTACACACACACACACACACACACACACACACACACACACACACACACACACACACACACACACACACACACACACACACACACACACACAGAGAGAGAGAGAGAGAGAGAGAGAGAGAGAGAGAGAGAGTTGAATATATTAGCTGATCTGACACATTTCCTGCTGTAAGAGCATCCATCTTTTAACAGCTACTTCCAGAAAACAAACACAAAGTCTGCCACCTAAGAATTATATATATATTTTTAAATTTATGCCTTTCTCAGTGAAGGCTTAAATGTTCCTTCCTGCAATTAATGTCTTCTTTGCCACTTCAATCCCTCCAGGGAACATTGGAATAATGTTCCATACCTTGAGTGTTGCTGGCAGAAACTAGTTGTAGAACAGATGCCCGCTCACCCCAAGCCAACACTTGTCAATGCTTCCTCCCCCATTGGCAGAGAAGACCCTGATCTCATGCTTAAGAGACTTGCTGGCTTCACTTCTCACTAGAATTCATTCCGTTATGGATGCAACTGGAGGCCATGTGATTATGGCCTGGAAGCTTGCCATCCGAAGGCATCCCGTTAAGATCCCAACTCAACTGCTAGTGAGAGGAGTCAGTTTCCTGAGTACTGATGAAAGATTTGCTAATAATCTTCAGCGGGTAAAGGGTACCGTATACATTTTTTTTTTTGCATGTAGGAGAAAGCTGTCTTTGTAAAAAAAATAATCTGTATCCAATGCACTATTACCACAACTCTGACATCTTACAAAGCAAAGATGTTTGACTAAGAGTTTCCATGGCAACTGGCAGACATCTCACCTCCACATATGTATCAGTCTTGCCCCAGAGTTTTTTAGATTTCTTTATCCTGTGATATTAATATGTCGACTGTTATGTGCAGGCTGTGATTTACAAGGTGCATTGATCTCCATACAATTTTTCTTTACCATGGGCAGCAACTTCAGCAGGAAAGCCTGAATGTGCTCGCACAGGATGGAAGTTCTGTCCTTGAGACTGACTTCCTGCAATAGACGGGTTCACCTAATAAAGATATCTCATCACCCTTCCATTCATCTAGATATAATTTTATATTCCATTATTGCTCTTTTTAAAAATCCCATTTTCATGCAAACATCTCAAATGTATGAAGTCATGCATGCAGCAAATGCATGAAATAATACATGCTGCACATAAAAACAATAGGAACAACCACCAAATACCATTATAAGGGGACAGCTGAGGGTTCCAACCCTGAGAGAGGCCCAAAAAGTATTGATGATCAGTCGAGGAACACCCTCCCTGTGGAGATCAGTCAGGTACACTCACTCTTAATTTTTAAACACAAATTAAAAACCTGCTGTTTAACAGACTTATCCTGATCCATCTTGCAGGGGACATATCTGAATTCTGACTGTTCTGCTATTCTTGATTTGCTTTACCCTTATATGACTTATTTTATTATTTATACACTTTTTGATTTTGTTTCTCCCTGTTGTTATCTATAAAGTGGTACCTTGTATAAAGGGTTTAATTTGTTCCAAATGTAATTCTGTTAAGCAAATTTTCCTTTATACAAATTTCCCATAGGAATGCATTGAAAACAGAGTAATCTCTAATTGCCACCTTTTTATGTTGTACGGATTCTCCCCATAGGCAATTCTGTTAAGCAAATTTTCCCTATCTCTGGAATGTTTTATGTTGTACATATTTTATGTTATATAAACCATTTGTTATATAGTGGTCCACTGTATATGTGTTTTGAGATTTTGATTTTATTAACATATGGAGGTTGTTTTTGTTTTCATTACTTGGATTATTAGTACATTGGGGTTTATGTTAATGTTAATTTGATTTTTGGCTTTGGATTTATCTCTCTCTCTTTTTTTTAACATTGTAAACTACCCAGAGTGGCCTTTGGGACAGACAGTATTTTGTGGTACATAAATCAAATAAATGAATGAATAAATAAATAAACAAATAAACAAATGACATCAATAGATTAATGCACATTAAAATATCAGACATTGATATTGACTCATACTGTGAGCTGCCTCAAGTCCCCATATTGAGTCAATAAGACAAATAAAATAAAATAACTGAGGACTACAACTTTAAGTCTAACATAGATACCAACATATACTATTAGAGATGGGCACGGAACGAACATTTTTTCGTTTCCATTACCATTTCTTTCTGTTACGTAACGAAACGACAAACGAAAATTGTGATGAAAATGAAACGAAATGAACAGAACTGCAAAAATTGTGGTCGTTACATTTCGTTTCCGTTAATGGTGACATGCAATGAAATGAGCTGTTTTAAATGTTAAAAAACACCTTGGACATCCATAAAAATGCAGCGATAATTATTTATATTGTCTGATAATACCTACCAGGGGGGTTGGGGTCCTTAAAATGTTTGTTTTTGTCTTCTCCCATTGCAATGTATTTTTCTTTTCCCTTTAAAATGGATGTCGCCACCAGCCACAAAATGGAGGCAAGCCATGTGATGGGATCATGTTCAACCAATAGCATGCCCAGGTTGCAGACTGGGCAGGTCTGGCAGCCACAGAGGGCATAAAAACCTCTGGCAGCCCCCATCTTCCTTGCAGTCTCTGGTGGGAGTTAGGGTGGGATTGCTGTCTCTGCACCTCTAGCTTCAGTCCTGCAGCCTCCCCATGTGCGTGCATGCTGCGTACCTCTTGGTGAGTACCCTCCCTTGCCCCGCAGTGCAGTCACTCTGTGGCTGCCTTGCACCCTGGGCAACGCCCGCCACTGCCTTTGCAGCCTCCCTGTGTACCTAGTCTATACTGTCTCTCTGCCAGCATCCATTTTTTTAGTGTTTTCCCTCTGGTCTGGGGCGTTGGGGGATGCCTGCACACGGAAATGGTTTAAAAACCACGCAAAAAGCGGGTAGAAATGACAAACGAAAAAATGAAAAACGGTAATGAAATTTTTTTCCAAAAATTCGTGACAAATGGAAACGAACCGAAACAGACCTCTCAACGACAAACGAAAAACCAAAACACCATTTTTTTTATTCGTGCCCATCTCTATATACTATAGCCGAGCTCAAATGGATAATATATAACCTGGAATTTTTCTCAGTTAATCTACACATTTTAGCAAGGAGTCACACCTTTCATTTGTGTCCTTTCAGCTCTCATCTTTCTCAGTTTAATTCCCACCTCTAACAGGAGGAAATAAAGAGTCCAACTCTCCTTTAAGACACCAATTCATTCACAAATCATATTGTCACTCCATGAGAGAATCAATCTGTCTCTAAAAGGAATGCTCCTTCAACTGGTGAAAGAGGTGTAATTGTGAAAACACATAAAAATTAGAATGGTGTGCCACTGGAATTAGACCTAGAAAGTAAGCACCAGGACTCTTGATCAGAACCCTTCTCCACTTCAGCTACATCCACTCTGACCACAGAAATGGGAAATCTTCTCAGGTGATGCTTGCTGGCTCTGAGCTTTTGATGTAACACTTTAAGTTAATGTCATTCTCCATGCCATGTGATTTGGAAGGGAAGCAACACTGCAACATTAGTCTAGACTGCCGTCATATGATACTGAAATCCAACTCATGTTAGCTAAGGAAAATAGGACAAAGATGGCAGTGATCTGAAAATCAGGAAACTGGGGGAAGAATAGGTTGCAGAGATATGGAGATGAAAACAAGAGTGAATCAGATAAAAGGCCAAAAACTGAGGAAGCAAGTTGGTTATCTGTGAATTTTCAGTCTGAATCCAGATCAATGGTAGGAATAAGGCAGGCCATTGGCCTACCAATCATTTTATGGGGCCACAGAAGCTTCTTTCCAAAGCTAACCATATGAAAAGAATAAAATAAAATAATTTTATGACCAAACCGGTGAGTCACACCTCTAAAAGAAGGCGCAAGTCTCACATTAAAAATGCTATTGAGACTCATCGTAGAACTCAATGTGGGCTGAAATAGCATTTTTTGAAAACTAGCTGTTATTTCTACGGTTGTAAGTGGAGATGTGCTTCATTTTTTGGTTTTTTATTGTTTTTTTGCTTCATTTAAAATGAAATGATTTTTTAAAAAAATTGTTTCATTTTTTTCATATGTTTATTTTTCATGTTTTTATTTATTTATTTTTTATTTATGCCGACCAGATGGATATGATTTTCATTTTTCAAAGTTTTTATTTATTTTATTTTTCAAAAAGAGACTTATGCCGAAAGGGTCTTTCATCAACTGATGGGTTCTTATACAATCTCAGACCCTTGTCCACACCTTCAGTTGAAGCCACACCTTCAGACACTTTATTCACATCCCCCACCTAAGAACAGTAATGCATTGCTTCAATTCTGCCAGTCTTAGTTTCCAACATTTAACAGGTGTTTCCGCTGCTGGGCACTACCAGCCGTCAACAGGAAGCCACTGTGGTTTTGCTAATTTCCATTTCATTTTTATTTCATTTTTCTGTAACATTACAGGTGATTACTTACATTTTAAATACACAATGATCATTATTACTACTTATTGTTACATATTTATTGTTAACCCTTCCAATAAAATGAATATTCCTATGAATTTCATTTCATTTCATTTCATTTCATTTTTCTTTGAATTTGTTTTGTTCCGTAATTGAATAAATTCATTTCATGCCCATCTCTAGTTGTAAGTTCTCATTTTTCTTGAACTTGCAGATGAGGCAAAGGAACTGCACTATTCCCCTCCTTGCCTGAAAAGACTGAGTGAAACCTTATTTGACTCTGTAATGGTCTCTTGCATTTGAGAAGACCATTATAGGGGCAAAATACAGCTCTAAACCAGGCAGCTGAGCAATATAGTATTAAAGCAAAGGAAACTGATGGGTTATGCTTTGTTTCATGGGCATCTGAGGATTTTACATTTTGAACAGGTTCTTTATCTTCTTATTAACACTCATTCAATTGTGCTTGTGTATAAGCAAAAGGGTTTTATATAAAATAAAGAGGACTTAAGAAAAAAAATCTCTTGTCTTGCTCTCAATGGGACACAAAGAATCTCCTTGCCAAATTGCTAATGAGTGATCTCCTGGCATTCAGACAGCCATAATCAACGAGAATGAAGCATTCTACCATTCTTTACATTCCTAGTCATTTCTCTTGTCATCAGAAGGACAGGCAGTAAAAAAACAGAGAATGTGTGGATCCCAGACCTTCCATATGTCTGTGAAGATTCTCAGTCATCCAGGTGAGTTTATCTGGAAATTGAGTCATGGCAACTGGACTTCTTTCTCCCATTCTCTCAAGAAAAATAGTCCAGTTGCCATGACACAGACCTCCCATAGTTATCCTGACTAGTCTAAATACTCAAAGAACATTTTGCCATTGTGGATATCACTGTTACTCCATATTTTTCTTTTTAAGGGGTTGAAAACGGCCAACTAATCAAGGTGGGGGCTAATATGTAGTAATAATTGCATGCTGTCACATCCACTGTGATCTATGAAGACCCTTTCCAGGGTTTTCTAGGTAAAGATTACCTGTACACAAGAGTGGCTACCATTCCCTTCTTCAATAGCGATTGTGGGAATAAGCAGTTTGCCCAAGGCCACACGGGCTGGCTTTTCTTGCAGGAGGCACAGAGGAGAATCAACTTGTGCATCTGTAGCCATATACCTAAACCAAACTTGTGCATCTGTAGCCAGATACCTAAACCACCGAGTAGCAAGCAGCCATCTCTCAGCACCATATTTCTGATGCAAGTGGGGTCACTTATTTTACAAGACCCCTTGTGAGTAAAGTAGGAGATCTTAAGTCTTGAAATTACATATTTTACTGTGGGAAGGAATACATACATCAAAAACTTTTTTATGATAATGATGTAATTTTGAACTGTTTGTGCTCCCCCACCCACAGCCCCATCTGGGTATCCTCATGAAGGAGATCTGCCATCAGAACCATGTTCTCATTATTGCTAACACACGTTATTAGCAAATGAAAATAATGTAACAGTTCCTCACAAAGAAATACTCTACTCAAAGTTAGAAATGGTTATAATTTACCTTTACATAACACCTGGATTTGGGTGAACCGGTGGATATAGTCTATCTGGATTTTCAAAAGGCTTTTGACACAGTCCCTCACCAAAGGCTGCTGAGAAAATTGCATAGTCAGGGGATAAGAGGGCAGGTCCTCTTATGGATTGAGAACTGGTTGAGATCCCGGAAACAAAGAGTAGGTGTCAATGGGAAATTTTCACAATGGAGAGAAGTGAAAAGCGGTGTGCCCCAGGGCTCGGTCCTGGGACCGGTGCTTTTCAATCTGTTCATAAATGACCTGGAGACAGGGATAAACAGTGTGGTGGCCAAGTTTGCAGATGACACAAAACTCTTCCATGTGGTAAAAACCAGAGAAGATTGTGAAGAGCTCCAGAAGGAGCTCCGGTGCCGAGCTCGGCCCTCGCCGTGGTTTACGACGGAGCTCCGAGCAATGAAGCAGGAGAGGAGAAGACTAGAGCGCAGCTGGAGAAGAACCCGGACGGTTACTAGTAAGGCTGCTGTTGTATCCCAGACTAGGCGCTATTCCAACGCGATCAGGGAGGCCCATAGATCTTTTGTCTCCCTGAGAATTGGTGAGGCCTCGAACCGCCAAGCGGAGCTCTTCCGTGTGGTTCGGGACCTCACCAATCCTAGTCTGGCCAGGCCTCCTCCTACTGAGTTCAGTAGTGAGAATTTCGCAGCCTTTTTTTGTTCTAAAATTGAGGCCATCCGGGCCGGCTTCGACTCCGGTTGCAGTAGCACTGCCCCGGCATCTCCAGATGCTGGGCCGCCTTCGTCGCCTCGGTTGGATGTGCTTGGGCCTGTTTCTGCTGTCGAGGCCTCCAAGGCTATGGCTCACTGCCGACCGGCGTCCACTCCTTTCGATCCCTGCCCAGCCTGGCTCATTAAATCTGCCAGCGGGACTATGGCCGAATGGGCCTCGGCTATTGCTACCGCCTCCTTCAGCGAGGGTCTTTCCCTCCCGCTTGAAGGAGACGGTGGTAAAGCCCATTCTTAAAAAATGGCCTACCCTCTGACGATTTAACCAACTATCGTCCAATTGCCAACGTCCCGTTTATGGGCAAGGTGATCGAGAGGGTGGTGGCGGTTCGGTTGCAGTCATACCTGGAGGATCGGCAGTGCCTCGATCCTTGCCAGTCCGGGTTCAGGCCTCGTCGGGGGGACCGAAACAGCTTTGGTCGCACTGCAAGACGACCTAATCCGGGCGGCTGACATTGTTGGTTCTCCTGGATTTGTCAGCGGCCTTTGATACCGTCGACCACGGTATCCTGTTGGATCGGCTCTCCGAGGTTGGTATCGGAGGCACTGCTCGTAGTTGGCTCCGATCCTTCCTGGAGGACCGTCCACAGTACGTTCTGCATGGGGGGGAGTTGTCGGCTCCTTGGATACTCCCTTGTGGGGTTCCACAGGGGTCGTCGCTGTCCCCTATGCTGTTCAACATCTACGTAAGGCCGCTGGCTGGGGTCGTTAGGAGATTTGGAGTCTGCTGTCATCAGTACGCTGATGACACGCAGCTCTATCTCTCCTTTTCCACCTCTGCAGTGGAAGCTGTGAGGATCCTTGATGAGTGCCTGGGCGCGGTCCTGGCCTGGACCGGGGCGAACAGGCTTAAGCTCAACCCCGAGAAGACGGAGGTTATGTTCTTTGGGAGCTCACCATCTGGGTACGGTGGCCCTCTTCCGCAGCTGGGGGGGGTCTCCCTCCAGCCTGTGGAGAGGGTGCGGAATCTGGGTGTGGTCCTGGACCCGGCGCTGACCATGGAGGCTCAGGTGGCGTCGGTGACCAGGGCCGCTTACTTCCATCTTCGCCAGATCGCCCAGATCCGCCCGTACCTGGATGTTGACTCTCTGAGAACAGTGGTCCAAGCACTGGTGATCTCGAGGCTGGACTACTGTAACGCGCTCTACATGGGGTTGCCCTTGACTCTTCTCCGGAGTCTGCAGCGGGTTGCCCGTTGCAGCCCGGATTAGATTCAAGGTCTTGGTTTTAGTTTATAAAACCCTCCATGGCTTGGGACCGGAATACCTGTCAGAGCGTAAGCGATCCATCTCGGCCCGCCCAGTTCGGCAGGTGCGGCGCAAACCCCTCGAGAGGCCCGGAAGGCGGTTACCCGGAACCGGGCTTTCTCTGTGGCAGCCCCATCCATATGGAATGCCATCCCTAGTGAAGTGCGCTCTGCAGAGTCCCTGCAGGCCTTTCAAAATCCTTAAAGACCTTTCTTTTTCGAGAGGCCTTTGGCATTCCCCCTTTTTTCTTTTCCGCCATCGCTAATTATTACGACCATTGGTGCCTCCAATTTTATTTGTTAGGCTTACGTCTTTGACGCGCTGGGATGCTTTGGAGGCCTTGGATTCTCGTATTTTAGGATTTTAGGATTTTAGGATTTAATAGGGCAAATGTTTAATTTGCATGTATTGTGATATCTCTTGTTGTCAGCCGCTTAGAGTCCCATTGTGGAGATAAGCGGGATACAAATATAATAATAAAATAAATAAAAATAAATAAATCTCTCCAAACTGGGGGAGTGGGCTGAGAAATGGCAAATGCGTTTTAATGTAACCAAATGTAAAGTAATGCATATTGGGGCAAAAAATCCAAACTTCATCTATCAACTCATGGGCTCTGAGTTATCCGTGACGGATCAGGAAAGAGATCTTGGTGTGTTGGTGGACAGCTCCATGAAGGTGTCTCCCCAATGTGTGGCAGCAGTGAAGAAGGCCAATTCCATGCTAGGGATTATCAAAAAGGGGATTGAAAATAAAACAGCCAACATTATAATGCCATTATACAAAACAATAGTAAGGCCGCACCTGGAGTATTGTGTACAATTCTGGTCACCGCATCTCAAGAAAGACATAGTGGAACTGGAAAAGGTGCAGAAGAGAGCGACTAAAATGATTACTGGGCTGGGGCACCTCCCTTATGAAGAAAGGCTAAAACAATTGGGCCTCTTCAGTCTGGAAAAAGGCGCTTGAGGGGGGATATGATTGAGACATACAAAATAATGCAGGGTATGAGTAAAGTGGATAGAGGGAAGCTCTTCTCCCTCTCTCAAAATACCAGAACTAGGGGACATACACTCAAATTGAGTGCTGGGAGAGTAAGAACTGACAAAAGAAAATATTTTTTCACCCAGCGCGTTGTAAGTCTATGGAACTCCCTGCCACAGGATGTGGTGATGGCATCTGGCCTGGATGCCTTCAAAAGGGGATTGGACAGATTCCTAGAGGAAAAGTCCATCACGGGTTACAAACCATGATGGAGATGTGTAATCTCTAGGCTTTAAACCAGGGTACTTCAAGGGCCAGATGCAGGGGAGTGGTATCAGGAGACAGATATCTAGTCTCATGCACTCCCAAACGCATCTGGTGGGGCCGCTGTGAGATACAGGAAGCTGGACTAGATGGGCCTTTGGCCTGATCCAGGATGGCTCTTCTTATGTTCTTATGTTCTTATGTTCTTACCTCTTATACTGAAATTATCTCTGAGTACATTGGAGATGGATTAGATCCTGGTAATGCAGAAAGAGTGAAGACAAGCAGAATACCTATTAAATGCTCTGCCAAAGCTCCACACAGCTTTGAGGCTGACATGAATTAAAAAATGAATTGCAAAATATGACAAATTCATCTATTTGTATTCATACAAACTGATACCCCCAATGAATACAAATTTAGCAATTTTTATTTGTTGGGATGTAAAATTGCCCAAGGCACCTATAGACATAGCAGGGTGTCCTCCTCTGATGCTTTTCCTCGATTCCTCCAAGTTTGGAGAAGATTGGCTTTCTTCTTCCACATTAGCTCCTTGCTCATAGAGAAAATCTGAGTTAGGCACCCCAAAGTATCCCACCTAGGAATTGACCTCCCATGCACTTAGAGTCACCAAACTTGCAGAGAAGCTTCCTCTGACTCTCCTCTACAACCCCTCCCAGTTTGATGAAGACTGGGGTCATGGTGGAGTCATGAGATAATACTGCTGTTGGCTCCTCTTTGTGAAGACTACAACATCAGAACATAACATCGCAAAAGAAGTATCTGAGATGTGGATCTGGGAAATTGTAATTTCCACAAATTACTATTAATAGCAGTTATGAAAAACCATGTAATTATTTTCACCCACCACATGATCCCCAACATGTGCAAGCTCAAACAGCCATGATTACTCACATTGGACACAGGTGCAGAAGTACAATGATCTATGCCTGGACTTGATGGGATCAAACCAATCCATGGATGTCACAGAGAAACTGTGTCATTGCATTCCTCGTGAGGAATCCTGTTATGTCACAGGGTTGATGGGCTGCCCTGTGTCTGAAAATGAATGCTGTGACTGGGAAAATGAAACCTTTTCATTCACATTGGCTTGGCCAAGGACCTCACTGTGCTCCATCTCCTCCCCTCCAAATGTGAGCCCCATTCTGAAAGCACCCATAATGACCCTTCCTAATTCAGATGTAGTCTTTCTTCCCAGAGCAGCTCTGATAGCCATGAGAGCAGAACCCATTTATCTACATAACCCATGCTTTTGCAGCCTTCAGTGGTAAAAGCTGTAAGGCAGACTGATTTTTCTGCCTTAATGGAAGAAGATTACTTTCCTTAACCTTCCTCTCCTGCATCACACCTCCCTACCAGCACTTTTATTCTATTATTTAAAACATTGCAGATGAACATTATTCTCAGCAAAAGAGAATGACCAATTTGGGGGAAATGCTCTATTACTGTTAGCCAGTGGAGCAGACTGAAATATATTTTTAGATTCTGCATGTTTATAACCTACTTCTCCATCATTATTTTTCAGAGGTGACCTTGTTCTAACACCTTCAGCACCTGACATAATAGGAGTGAAAGCCTTCTCTGGTAAAGTGTCCCTGCTCTGAAACAAATGTGAGTTAACATTAGCATTCCTTCCTCAAAGTACCTGCTAATTTACTTGCAGTGAGGATAGAAAGCTTTTCATTACATATCACAAACTTCATTTATGTGGGATGAGTCACCAGGCCTCCTGAAAAGCCAAATGAGTACCTAATCTCTAATGCTGCCTTCAGCAATAACATCAATCCTCCCTGGTTCAACTCATCTTTTATCAGCTACTCTGAGGTGTTTCTTTCTTTTTTTCTTATTTTTCAAATAGAAAGAAAGGGGGGAAAGAAATACTAAAGAAATGGAAAGCAAAAAACAAGTATTGTTATAAAATGATGTTCTTCAGTCAAAACAACATTGATCCCTGCTTTCCCCCTCTTTTTTAAATAAATAAATGAACACACACAAACACACACATTCAGGGGAGAAAGCTATTAAAGGCACATCATTTGGGTATCAGAATCTGAACCAAACAGAAGTGAGTAAATCAAGGAGCTCCTAAGGGTTGACCTGCAAACATAAGAAAATATCATCTGTGGAGTCAACTTGTAAGAGATGTACATACTGTATCCATGTCAGGAGTCAGGACACTTTGAAAGCAAAAATAAAAATTTAAAAACTAAATAAATAAATTTCCAGCAGTTTATGAACTCTAGAGAAAAGAGTGCTATGACAATTTAAAGCCTATTGAAAGTACAAATTTGAAGTAGAAAATCCACATATTTGGGCTGGGATTGCAGGCAGGGAGTCCAGCTAGAAATGAATAACAGTCATTACTGATAATGGCAATTACAGTACTAACAATGTCCACCCTGTAACTGAGAATACAAGTATCTTGGCACTAGGTAAAGCAGTTATCTAGCATGATACAAAACTGTTGTCCATATTCAAGCATCGGACAATAGACTACAGTTTTCTGTCATGGACACAACAGATATGTCATATAATTGCAAACTAGTCCCTCTTGACTTCTTTTCTTCATGTGGTACCTCTGTGTCATTGGCTGATACATGGCAACCTGTATGGTCATACATTTTACATGCAGAAGTCAGTTTCTAAGCTTCTAGCATGTGGCTAGGAATGGCCTTCTATGTGTGGTGGACCATTCTCTTTGCAAGTCATGGCACAAGGAGGCCTTCCATCCAGGTGACTGGATTTCGTTAGTGGCTAATAACTCCAATTTCAGGAGTGCTATCAATCCACTCTGGGTTTTGGTCTGCACTTTAGACGAGGTATCCAAGATGCTGAAACTATATGCAGGATTGGATTCTGCAACCTGAGAACCTCCTGCAAGATCTGAACTGAAACACAGAATGGATTCACAGAACTGGAGTCAATAGCCACCATTGGTTTCTTTCAAATCTTCCACAAATATTACCACAAATTAAGGATGTAGAATATTTATTTATTTACGTATTTATTTATTTATTCAGTTATTTATTTTAGAGTATTTTTGTCCCACCTTTCTCCTTGCAAAATGACCCAGGGTGGCTTACAGTACTGAGGGATAATATACAGTCCCCGACCTCTAAAATCCGCTGGCAACTTAAATTCAGACCAGAGATTGTGGGGTTTTGTTTCTATGTTCCCACCCTTCCACACTCCATTGCTCCTGTCTGCGATGAGGGGAGGGAGAAAAAAGGGGGGAAATGCAGGCTTACCTCCACTCACCTCCGTCTGCTTGTCGGAGGAGCCCCGTAGGGATTCCTGTCTCTTAAAGGGGTGGTGGGGACAAAAAAACAAACAGAAGGTGAGGAGAGCCTGGCATCCACAGCTTTATAATCTGCATCAGAATATTTTTTACCTCCGGAGACCAGGTACTTGTAAAATGTGCTGGGGCTCGCTTAGGTGGGCGTGGTCGTACTTTTTTTTTAAAGTCCGCAGCTGGTGGGAAAACAATTTTAAGTTCCGCATCTGGGAGCCCTTTGCCTTGGATTTTAGGGGTCGTGTAAAAGCAGCCCAAGATATGTTCAAGTATTGAGAACAGGGAATTGTGGGACATCTTACAACATGCCCACTCCGACGCCGGCATCAGCAGGCGGGGCTTGTTTGCCCCCCCCCGGGCAGGACTCACGCGAGACGGGACTTCCGGATCTCACGAGGCCGGCAGGTATCTCGGGAGCTCGCTCCCCTTGAAAGTGGGCTCCCGGCCTCTCCTCGGCCTCTTTTCATCCCAGCAGCTGACCAGGAAGGATCGAGGAGCCAGGTCAGCGGGGGACGGCGGCGGCGTCGACGACCGGTGGCAGCGAGGAGTGGCGAGTCAGCCAGCGGCGGCGCGGAGGGGCGGCAACGGAGGCAGCAGCAAGAAGAGGCGGCGACGAAGCCGGCGACGAGCGAAAGCAGCGGGGAGGACGCCGGCGGTGGAGGCCGCGAAGAGCTTTACAGCGCGGGGAAGCGCAGGCGGGCAGAGGCAGCGGCGAAGACCCCAAGAGGCCGGCGGCGTAGAGGGGCAGTGGCAAAAAGCGGCGGCGGCGACGTGCCCGGAGGCGGAAGCGGCGGCGAGGCCTGTGGCGGTGACCGAGGCAGCGGCGGGGAAGCCGGCGGTGGAGAGAGGTGGCGGCGAGGGGGCAGCGGCAACAAGCACGGCTGCAACGAGGAGGCCGGTGGCGGCGAGGGGGTTGGCGGCGGTGCCGACCAACAGTAAGAAGGCCTCCACCGTCAGAGGCCGGAAGGAGGCCAGCGGCCGCTCCTGCAGCGGGCCCACACGTGGCCGGTCTATCCCCGAGGGTGGCGGCACGAGGCAGACCGAGCGGGGCAGCGGATCATCGCGACCCGCCTAGGGAAAGGAGCAGCAACACCAGCCACGTGGCAAGCAGCGTGGGGGAGGTCCCACGAAGGCCGGCAGCTGAACCAGGACACCCGTTGCAGGGCTCCTTGGGGGGGCCCTGCCAAGGTTTGGTCTCGAAGGAAGCGTGGCAAGGGCAGGGCTTAAAGGAGCAGGAGTTTCCCGGCAGGAAGGGGGCGGGGTGACCCTCTCCTTGACTTGCAGGGCGGCTTCTAGGGTCAACACAGGGAGACTACCCCTGCCTTAGGCGCGATTATACCAGCTGGCTGGGGGCCATCATAAGTAGGCCGGGGCACCTGGGGTGGAAGGGACTCCAAGCACACACGCAAGACAGAGGGGGGTGCCGTAGGCCCTAGGGGCGATACCTGGAAGCAAGGCGTACATCATGGCTCCACCGAATAGGCAAGCCAGGTCCAAGGGCAAGCGCCCGGCAAAGAGAGCGCTGCCCCCTCCCCAGATTTCCCCACCCGAGTCGGACTCGGAAGACGAGACCCTGGCAGAGCTGGAGCGCTTGCAGGCCAGGATGGCGGCCGTGGAGAGGGCAGGGGGTGCAGGACCTCGCACAGCGGGGGGAGCGTCCAGCCAGGGCGGGACCAGCCATGATAGGCAGGCAGGGCGCATCTGCAAAGCCCGTAAGAAGGCGCGGGTCAAGGAATTGCTTCACGAGCTCGCTTTACGTTTAACAGCACTGGAACAAGGGCAGAATCAGACTAATGCGGCGGGTGAGCCATCGGGCATTGCGGCTACGCCGGCGGTTGATGCGCCCAGACCAGTCGAGGCACCAGCCCAGGAGGACCGGGAGGAACGAGAGGAGCAACAGCTGGAGATACAGCAGCGGCAAGAGGCCCACCCCGCGCGGCCTAGCAGCGGACCGGGTGAGTTCCCCCAATTACAGCAGCCGAATGCAGGTTTGGGGGCTTGGCCATGGGACAATCTCCAGCGGCCGCAGGGGGTGGGCGGCCTGCCACGCGGGGGGGGGTCACAGGACAGCACAGCATGCCGGGTCCCCCAGTACTGGGAGGACAGGTGTTGTGGCCCAACCCCAAGGTAGTGCAGCCATACCAGGGCTTACAGGGGGCAGCGGGGAGTCAGGCAGCAGGCGGCAATGTGGGGGGAGGTCCCCTTCCGCAGTACGGGGCAGGACCATTTAACCAACCCCCCATGCATCCCCTCCCACCACAACCCAATCAGGGGCAGCTACCCCCCGCTCAACCCAATCCGGGACACCAGCCACTCCAACTGGGGGCGGGACAGCAGCCGGGGTGGGCGGCCTGGGTACACCCACAGTGTCCCGCCCCCGGGACCCCAATGCATCCAGCTCCGTACGGGGCATACCCCTGGTCGGCGTACCAGCCAGGCTATCCGGGACCCAGTGCCATTCCTGTACACGCCATACCGTACGGCGATCAGGCACTCCCGCTGGGGGGACACCTAGCACCATCCACCAGGGACCGAATCCTCAGGGGTGAATATGTCGACATTTTCAGCCTGCTTAATACCGAGGTAGAGTACAAAGAGGGGGAGAGGGAGGACGAAAAAGAGAAGGAGAGGCGCCTCAAAAGGAAGCCTGACAGGAATTGGCAGAATTGGTTATCAGCCTATTCCATCTATATGGCAGTAATTACGCGGGCGCAGCCCTGGCGAGCCCCACCACTGATACAATATCAGGACCTGATCAACAAGGCCCATATGGACTTCCCTGGCCACACCTGGCTCATGTATGATGAGCAGTTCAGGAAGAGAGCTGCTCAAGATCCAACTCTCCGCTGGGATGTCCCACTTACGTCCTTGTGGTTGCAACTCATGACCCCCTCCCGGCCAGTGGCGGGCGACCGCTTCGATAGTGGCCATTTGATAAGGAAGCCCCTTCCCGGCAACGCACCCCGCGGAAATGCGGGGCAGGTGGTTCAACCCCGCCTGGTATGTTGGGACTTTAATGGGAGCAGTGGATGCGGGAGAAAGTCGTGCAAATTCAAGCACGAATGCTCTATATGCGGGGCCCCGCATGCAGCAGTTAATTGCGCCAGGGCAAGGGGGAATAAGGGGGGCAACCGAGACCAGGGAGCTAGCACCAGAGGTAACCAAGGGGGTGGTGGTGCGAAAGGGGCCCAGCCCAATTAGACTTGAGGTCCTCAGCCACTGGCTCGAGGACTACCCAAATAGGGAGGATGCCGCTATTTTGTTAGAGGGATTCAGGGAGGGTTTCAGAATCCCTGCCACGGGTGCACGTAAGCCCACTACTGCGCACAATCTTAAATCATTGAAGGGTATGGAGAGTGTAGCCCGGCAGAAGATTAATAAGGAGGTCGAGGAGGGTAGGGTCCTGGGGCCATTTAAACATCCCCCCGTACCCAACCTTAGGATATCACCCCTGGGACTTGTCCCCAAGAAAACCCCCGGCGAGTTCAGGTTGATACATCACCTATCATTCCCGGAGGGTGACTCAGTCAATGACGCAATACCCCATGAGTTAGCTACTGTACGATACATATCCTTTGACACAGCAGTACACATGATCCGTGCCTGCGGGGTGGGGGCCGAGATGGCCAAGTGTGACATAAAGTCCGCTTTCCGCCTCCTACCAGTTCACCCCGAGGACGTGGAGCTCCTGGGTTTCCAGTTCGAAGGGGAATACTACATGGACAGGGCCCTGCCTTTTGGGTGCTCAGTATCATGCGCCGCTTTTGAGCGCTTTAGCACCTTTCTCGAGTGGAAACTTAGAAGCACCGCATGTCCATGCAGCCCACTACCTCGACGATTTTATATTTTGCGGCAATAAGGGGTCGGGCAACTGTCAGTTTCTCTTGTCATCATTTAAAGAGTGGCTAACCAACTGGGCGTCCCGCTGGCGGAGGAAAAAACTGAGGGCCCCGCCCCAGTCCTAACCTTTTTGGGCATCGAGTTAGACACTTGGCAGCAGTCATCCAGGCTACCGCAGCCCAAGGTTGAGGACCTTAGGCTGAGGCTCACAGCCCTGCTGGGCAAGAAAAAGGTCACGCTGAGGGAACTCCAGGAGATCGTGGGCCACCTCAATTTCGCTTGCAGGGTCATTGCCCTGGGGCGCGCATTTTCCAGACCACTCTGCACGGCTATGCGCGGCCTTACCAAGCTCATGCATCGGACTAGGGTCACCAAGGGCATAAGGAGGGACATTGAGGTGTGGCTCAACTTTCTCAGGGACTTTAATGGGGTTTCCTTTTGGCGGGCGGACATCCTGTTGCGGGGGAGTTTCAAGTCCACACTGACGCCGCCGGGGCAGTGGGCTACGGGATTTACTTCAGGGGCAGGTGGGCTCACGGGGCATGGCCCGACAGTCGGCATAGGCGGGGCATAACGAGGGATCTAACCTTTTTAGAGTTTTTTCCCATCCTGGGGGCCGTGTGGCTGTGGGCCGAAACCTGGGCCAATTCCACGGTGACTTGCTGGTGCGATAACATGTCAGTAGTTCATATCATAAACAACCTAACAGCGAGGTCGGAACGGGTCATGAGCCTGGTGAGGGCTTTCGTCCTGAAAACGTTGCAGTTTAATATCGTGATGGTTGCTAAACATATACCAGGCTTAGATAACAGTTTGGCTGACGCCCTTTCCCGTCACCAGATCGACAGGTTCAGGGAACTGGTACCGGGAGCTCACCCCCACCCCAAAGAGCTACCAGAAGCGCTCTGGGTGATTGGCGAAGGGAGGCTGCACGGGCCATTGGGCTTGCCCTGGCCCCACGGACGAGGAGAGGCTACGATGCGGTAGTCAGGGACTTTGAGTCGTTCAGGGCGGGGTTGGGGTTACAGCTCTTATGGCCGGTGCCAGTGGAACATCACCAGCAATTTGTCGTATTCCTTTACAGGAGGGGGTTGGCACCGAGGTCTATCCAGGGGAAGTTAGCTGCTTTGGCCTTCCATGCCAAAACCAGGGGTAGCAGGGATACGTCAACCAACTTTAGGGTGAGGAAGATGGTGGAAGGTTACAGCAGGGAGAGGACCAGGCACGCGGATGACAGGTCCCCCATTACCCCCGAGATCATGAGGCGGCTTAATGCCGAATGGCCGGTGGTTTGCAAGGATGAATTCGAACAAGCACTGTTCGAAGCAGCAGCCTCGGTTGCCTTCTTTGCGGCCTTGAGGGTAAGCGAATTGGTGGCCGGGGGTAAGGGTGACAAATCTGGTCTAGCCTTGCAGCGGGCTGACGCGGAGGTTGACAAGGGGAGCCTGACCTTGTGGATCCGTAGGTCCAAAACGGACCAGGAAGGTAAGGGGGCTTCGCTCACGCTCGGGCCCTGCAAATTCAGCGATATTTGCCCGGTAGCCCTGATGAGGCAGTATTTACTATTAAGGGGGCCGGCGGACGGCTACCTGTTTGTACACCAGGGCGGAGCACCGCTTACTAAATACCAATTTTGGAAGGTTACGTCAATGGCCCTCGAGAGGGTTGGCGTAACAGGGACCCGCTTCTGCACTCACTTGTTTCGAATTGGGGCAGCCTCAACTGCAGCACATCTGGGCTACGACCCGGCAAGTATTAAGGCGATCGGCAGGTGGAGGTCACAGTGCTATAAGGCTTATGTGCGCCCCCTGCCCACCCTGTAACGGGCTACGGCGTCCCCACACTTTTTCTCCTCTCTGTTGTCTGGTTACAGGTCGATCGTGGAGTGGCCGGAGGAGGCGTATCTTGATCATTGGGCACAGCTATATATACTGGACGGCCCGCTTTGCGGCACAGTCATCGTGGGGATCACAGCTCGGTCTGGGGGCCTTTGCCTACGTGGAGTGGAAGGGCCAGCGGGGTTTGCGCTGGGCAGAAGTACTACCCATGGCGCTTAGGCTGGCGGAGGGGAGACGACCGGACATCCTCCTTGTGCACGCGGGAGGCAATGACCTGGGCAAGCAGACGGGCAAAGCCCTTATCATAGAAATCACGAGAGATTTGGCACACTGGAAGGAGAGGTAGCCGGGCTCCAAGGTGATATGGTCAACTATGGTGCCAAGGCATAATTGGGGGGCACCAGGAGAGAAGGTGCCCTTGAACAGGGCGCGCAGGTTCCTGAACCGCGAGGTCTGTCATCACGTGCTCCGTACAGGGGGGGCCGTGGTGGGACACCCGGGCATTGGTTTCAAAAATGCAGAGCTGTACAGGCCCGATGGGGTGCACCTATCCGAGGCTGGCTTGGCGATCTTCCTGGAGGACCTGAGGAGGGGGCTGCAGGCTGAGGTAAGCAGCCTGAGTGGGGGTCACGGGTCATAGCAAGCTTGCCCCGTGCAGTGGCGGGTAGTGCGGGAAAAGCAAAATGGCGGGGAGTGAGAGCCACTAAGAAGCTTTAACCCCCCCACCCACGGGCGCTGCAAGTCAGGTGACTACGGCGTCTGGGGGTGGGGGGTAATTTACAGTTACCATATCCGGGGTGGGGCCAAGCCAGAGGTTGGCACCCCACCTTCCGGCGGGGGTAAACTGGTGCTGGTAACGCCGTGAGCGCCATCAGCGTTATGGCGCCCTAGGGTGGCTCTTACTTCCTGAACAGCAACTTGCAGGGGGGGGTCTGGGACCAGGCCCCCCTGGACCCGGAAATTCCCACACTACTGCAGCCCCCTTTGTTTGGTTAGATGTTGTCTGCAACGTGTGCATTATTTGTATTAATAAATCTGGCCCTGTGTTCAACCCACAAAACTGTGTCTCACGTGTATGTCTTCGGCCGTGGGGGGGGGCAAATTAAAAGACAACATTACATCCCTGCACTTCAGGCCTGGGTCTGGAATGTCTTATACACATTCTGAACCCCAGGATAAAATAGGCCCAGTGCTTGTGTGTATGTCTCTCATAGACTCCGCACACTCCCTACCAGATTTAGTAGAAATGAGTTCCCACAGACTTTTACTTTTTCAGGAGTTCATCATACATGGAGAGATGCAATTGTTTGAAGCAGGTCTGCAGCCTGTTCCAACATTTCATGAAGCCCATGAAATCACACCCTTGCAGATCACACCCTTGATCTGGTGTTCACACTGAGACACGGAAATGATGGTCTGGTGAACCTTGATGCATCATGTCAAGCAATTTTCTACTGAGGACTTCACACAACTGAACCCTTCTAGTGGTAGACCTATCACTATGGTCTGTTCTGAAAGACTGATGGATTTGATGGGTTTCCGAAACATCCTAGGGCATTTTCCAGTTGATATGGTTGATGCTCCTGTTGACACTGTGGTTACTCACTGATACTCAGGGATGACACAAGTTATATACATCACCCCTGAACACCCTCTTTGCTGGAGAGCCTTCTCTGTAGTTTATGGAGGATTTAAATACGATATAGTTGATCAGGTGCATGTAGATGAACAGGCTACAGGAGAGAGGCTCCTTGTACTAAGTGATTCAATTACAGTGCACCCTTGTATAACAAATAGTTTGTATTAGAGATGGGCACAAATAAAAAAATGGTATTTCAGTTTTTCATTTTTTATTGAGAGGTCCATTTCCGTTGTTTGTGAATTTTTGGAAAAATTTCATTTTCATTTTTTGTTGTTTTTTGTTTCTACCCGCTTTTTGCACGATTTTAAAAGCATTTCCGTGCACGGGCGTCCCCCAATGCCCCAGACCAGAGGGAAAACACTAAAAAAATGATGCTGGCAGAGACACAGTATAGACTAGGTACGCAGGGAGGCTGCAAAGGCAGCGGCGGGTGTTGCCCAGGGTGCAGGGCAGCCACAGAGTGACTGCACTGCAGGGCAGGGGAGGGTACTCACCGAGAGGTACGCACGCACACACACAGGGAGGCTGAAGGACTGAAGCTAGAGTCGCAGAGACAGCAATCCCACCCCAACTCCCACCGGAGACTGCAAGGAGGACAGGGGTTGCCAGAACCTGGGCATGCTATTGGTTGAACATGATCCCATCACATGGCTTGCTTCCATTTTGTAGCTGGAGACATCCATTTTGTCATCCTTATAGGGAAAAGAAAAATACATCATGATGGGAGAAGACAAAAACAAGCGTTTTAAGGACCCCAACCCCCTGGTAGGTAATAATTTCAAATAATTATCGCATTATCGCTGCATTTTTATGGATGTCCAGGGCGCTTTAATACCCAAGAAATCAATATTAGGCATCTGGGAGCCATTTTGGGTTGATGTTTTTCCCTTAAAGGAAAGAAATACAGCGATCTGAGAAAAAAACATAAATGCACGTTTTAAGAACCCCAACTCCCCCTGGTAGGTATTATCAGACAGTATAAATAATTATTGCTGCATTTTTATGGATGCCCAGGGCGTTTTTTAACATTTAAAACAGCTCATTTCATTGCGCGTCGCCATTAACGAAAACGAAACGTAACGAACCCAATTTTCGTGGTTCTGTTCATTTCGTTCCATTTTCATCACAATTTTTGTTAGTCATTTCATTACATAATTGGATGAATAACGAATAAAGGAAACGAAAAAGTTAATTTTGTGCCCATCTCTAGTTTGTATAACAAAATTTGCACAACATAAAAAATTCCAGAGATAGGGGAAATTTGCTTAACATAATCACCTATGGGGCAAATCTGTACAACATAAAAATGAGATCACTCTGTTTTCAATGCCTTCCTATGGGAAATTTGTATAAAGGAAAATTTGCTTAACAGAATTTCATTTGGAACAAATTAATTCCTTTATACAAGGTACCACTGTATTAGAAATACAGAGGGATGGATATGTGATGTGCATGGTAAATGTATGGTGACTTGCCTGCCAGGTGCAAAGGTTGCAGGCATCGTGAGAAATCTAGATAGTTTGTTATAGAGAGAACTGGGAAGGAGCCAGTGGTCATGGTACACGTTGGTACCAATGCTGTTGGGAAAGTGCTCTTGCTGATTGATGTGTGCGGGACATTTTTAAAAAGGCTCCAGTTGGAGCCTTTTTAAAATGTCCCACGTTCAACAGTGAGGCTGTTCAGGTGGGGAGATTTTAGAAAGATGGTGGTGGTCTTGAGCCTTTTTTAAACCCCCTGCCCTAATATCCCCACTGGCTGTTGGGGCAGAGGATTTTAAAAAAGCTCAACTAGTCTTGAGCCTATTTAAAATGCCCCGTCCCAAAAGCGAGTGGGCACATTTTAAAACGCCTTTAGACAACCACCCTTTGTGGTGTGGTAGAGGCTTTTTTTAATGTCCTGCCACCAGCGCTCTTGCCGGGGCTGGGGACATTTTTAAAAGCCTCTAGCCAACCTCAGCTACAGTTTTTTTCAAATGTCCATCCTTTCCCAGCAAGAGCACTGGTGGTGGGACATTTTAAAAAAAGACTCCAGCCAACCACCCCTGTCTTGGTCTTCAGAGCCTAGCTCAGAAGATCAAGAGAGGAGAGGTGGGCTGGAGGCTTTTGAATCCCTCGTGCATCAGCACTCTCACTGTTGTGGCAGGGGATTCATTTCATTTCTCATTTTGTTTCAAAGCAAAAAAAAAATCTGTTGATTATGAAATGGAATGAAAAACAAAACAAAGCAGCATTTTTCTGTTCCGTGCCCATCCCCAAGCCTCACCATTGTCAGAGTACTGTTGGCAAGAGAACAAGAATAGGGTGATCCTTCCCTAATTGTGTATTTTATATGAATCAATGGGTTCACATAGACTTTGTATTTATGACTACTGTACTTATAACCATGTAGCTTTAATGTAATGTTGTCTATTAATTTTGTAAGATGTCCCTCAATTCCTTGTTCTCAAATACTTGAACATGTCTTAACTGTATTGGACTGTATATTATCCCTCATTACTATAAGTCGCCTTGGGCTGGGTAAATTTACTCTAAAATAATAAATAAATAAAATCAGTTAGCAGATATCTGCAGAGGTTGGGGGTGGGTTTCCCCGTTAAATAGGCAAACTTCCCTCTCTACTCCTGCTGGGAGAGGCCTGTATATTATCGTTAGGATCCCTCCAAGAGACCATGAAAGAGCCATAAATTTCATTTATAGGGGAGAAAAGAATGCCTAAAGTAAATATTTCATTTATGTAAGTAGCATTGCATCAGTGAATCCTGACCTTTAATCAAGTAATCATATTTGGCAGAACACCACTTTCGTGGGGCAGATGCTGCTCAGGAGAGCGGGTATGTAAAAACTTGAAAATTCATCAATGCTATCTTACCAACTTTAATCTGAAAGGCAGAGATGCATATGCTTAAATTCCTATGCATCACACCAACATTTATTTATTTGCAAAGGTCACCATGATTCCTGATAAACCCAGGTAATTACAAAATTATCTGGCAGGAAAAATGTGACCCCCCCCCAAGAGTAGAGCTTCGAAATGGAATTTCTGGATAATTTAGCACAGTTGTGATTCCTCTCTATCTGGGACTGCTGCTGTTTCCAAATGACTTGATTATTGTTTAGATTCACATATGGATTTATATTTTGGCAGCTCATTAGAGATCATGGGTTGCACAGGAAGCCACCTACAGCACATTTTAAAGTGGTAATTCAGAAGAAGCAAAGGGAGAAAAAATTGCTACTGCTAAACTTTCTCCCATGTCTCTAGCCTTTTCTCAAAGTGATTTTCCTTTGTAGCCACAGAGGAAAACCCTAAATAGCATGGAATATGTGGGGTTCATTTCAGTTGGAGTAAATTAAAGCATTTGTTGTGTTGACATTTACACTTATCTTGTTAGTTCTTTGTTTTCTACTATTGAGTGCAAGAACTTTAAGGAAGATATTTCTGGAACCAGATTTCCAAATGAGCCTTATGGCCCGCCTGGATCAATAGCTCACTAAAAGGAGGTCCTGCTGCATCCTTTTTTTGCTTATAATTGTGGGTTGTCAGTCCAATTTTAGAGAACCTTTCAGCCAAAAACAATAGCTCAATTAAGACAAACCGTTCTGATGTCATTGCAACTGGGTACTCATTTTACTAACCTCGGAGGGATAGAAAGCTGAGTCAACCACGAGCTGGCTACCTGAACGCCGCATCACGCATGTAGTCTGGGCTGCAGTACAGCAGTTTAACCACTGCACAATGAGGAATAGGTTTCTGTGCGGTGCTGGCCAGTGCTTGTGCTTCCCTCATGCTCCCATCTCCAACTCCTATCCTTTGGCCACCACCCCCCCGGGCCCAAGAGGCTGATCCTGATTGTGTCGGGATGCGGGAGATACGCTAATACTCAGGGGGTTGGTCGGGTGAGAAGAACTAGGGCCAGGCAATTGCGGCCTGTCCCCCATTCTAACCCCCTGAATTGCCGTCACATGGTAGGGGACCATCCCGCCCGTTCCACTGATTCTTCCTGCCTGCTGGTCAACACCAGGTCAGTTTGCAACAAGATCCCAGTTATCGACGATTTGATCGTGGATGCTGATGTTGACCTGGCATGTGTTACTGAAACCTGGGTGGGTGAGGAGGGGGGCTTCCTTCACACACCTCTGCCCCCCCCGGGTTTCATTACCAGCATGCAGGAAGATCAGAGGGCTGGAAAGGGGGTGGGGTGGCAATTGTCTACAGGGAGTCCTTTACTGTCAGCAAAGCTGCTACCTTGGTGTGTCCAGGGTTGGAATGCATGCACCTATCAGTGGGTCAGAAGGACAGGTTTGGGATTGTGCTGGTATACCGGGCTCCCCGTGATCCAGCATCATCCCTTCCAGAGCTGCTGGAGTTCCTCTCGATGGCACTGTTGAAGTCTCCCCGCCTATTGGTGGTGGTTGATTTTAACGTGCCGGTCGGCGTGGGACTTTCCGGAGTAGCTCTGGATATCATGGAGTCCATGGCATCCATGAACCTGTTCCAGCATGTCATCGGACCCACCCATAGATCCGGGAACACCCTGGACCTGGTATTTACCTCTGGGTCTGCGGATGTTGATCTGATGGTTGGGAATCTCCGCTCCCACCTCGTGTCATGGACAGATTTGCTGACTTTCTCCCTGGGGATTGCTGCCCCAACCCGTGGGGAGCCTGGCCCCATGATGTGGGTCCATTCCCGGAGGCTTCTGGATCCGTCTCAGTTTCTGGAGGCCTTCGGGGATGCTCCGGACGGGTTGGCCGACGATCCGGTTGATGCACTGGTGGAGAGATGGTTTGGTAATGCCTCCGGCGCAGTTGACCGGATCGCCCCCCAAGCGCTTTGTTCGTTGCCGAGCCCGCTCCTTGCCATGGTTTACAGCAGAGTTGCGGGTTATGAAGTAGGAAAGAAGAAGGCTTGAGGACAGGTGGAGGAAAGATCTAATGGCTATTAGTAAGGCTGCTGTTACTATCCAGACCAGGCGCTACGTCAGTGTGATCTAGGTGGCTAGAAGATCTCATGTCACCTTGAGAATTGGGGAGGCCGCGAACCACCAAGCGGAGTTTTTTAGGGTGGTTTGGGACCTCTCCAACCCTGGTCAGGGGAGGCCTCCTCCTAGTGATTTCACTAGCGAGTCCTTTGCAGCCTATTTTAAATCTAAGATTGAGGCCATCCGGATCGATCTGGACACTGGTTCCAGTACTGTGTCCCCGAGTGTCCCCTGTGCCACACCCCTCCAGTCCCCTTGGTTCATTGAGTTTGGGCCTGTGACTCCTGGCGATGCCTCCAGGGTGCTGGCTCGCTGCCGGCCTGTGGCTTCTCCGTTTGACCCTTGCCCTTCCTGGCTAATAAAATCTGCCTGGGGGAGCATGCTGGAATGGGCCGCGGTTATAGCGGCTGCTTCCTTCAGGGATGGGATATTGCCCAGTTGCCTGAAGAACACCATGATCTGGCCCATTCTTAAAAGACCAGGTCTGGCTGCCGGTGATCTTTCCAACTATCGTCCGGTAGCCAATGTTCCCTTTATGGGCAAGGTAATCGAGCGGGTCGCTGCGGTTAGGCTCCAGTCATTCCTGGAGGAGACTCAGGTCCTGGATCCATTCCAGTCTGGTTTTAGGCCGCGGCACGGGACGGAAATAGCCCTGGTCACGTGGCAAGATGACCTATTGAGGGAGGCTGACAGGGGTTGTTCTACCCTGCTGGTCCTCCTCGATCTGTCAGCGGCCTTCGATACCGTCGACCACGGTATCCTTCTGGGCAGGCTGTCCGAGATGGGGATTGGTGGTCCAGTCTTGGGCTGGCTCCGATCCTTTCTCGGCGGCCGTGCCCAGAGAGTAGAGGTGGGGGGTGTTCTGTCGGCCCCATGGACACTCTCTTGTGGGGTGCCCCAGGGGTCGGCATTATCCCCTATTCTCTTTAACATCTATATGAGGCTGCTGGCTGAGGTCATTCAGAGTTTTGGAGTCTGCTGTCATCAGTACGCTGATGACACGCAGCTCTATCTCTCCTATTCCACCTCTGCAACAGAGGCTGTGGAAGCCCTTAACCACTGTCTGAACGCAGTCGTGGAGTGGACCAGGAACAACGGGCTCAGACTCAACCCCAGGAAGATGGAGGTTATGTTCTTTGGTGGGTCCCCAGAGAGGTACAGTGGCCCTCTCCCCAGTCTGGAGGGATTGACCTTTCAGCTGGCGGATCGAGTGAGGAATCTGGGCATGGTCCTGGACCCGGCTTTGTCTCTGGACACCCAGGTGGCAGCGGTGTCCAGGGCAGCCTTTTATCAGCTTAGGTTAATCACCCAGATTCGCCCGTACCTTGATGTGGACTCCTCAGGACGGTGGTGCAGGCGCTGGTGATCTCGCGGATCGACTACTGTAACTCCCTCTACATGGGGTTGCCCTTGACCCTTATCCGGTGATTGCAGCGGGTACAGAATGTGGCGGCCAGGCTTGTGGTGGGTGCAAGCAGGTATGCGTGCATCACCCCCATCCTGGCTCGCCTGCATTGGTTGCCTGTTGCCTCCCGGGTAAGGTTCAAGGTCATGGTTTTGGTTTACAAAACCCTCCATGGCTTGGGACCTATCTATCTGGCAGAGCGGATCTCCCAGAGACTAACCTCGTCCCGGCCAACCAGAGCTTCATCTACTCTTTCTTTAAGAGTACCAACACCAAGAGAGGCCCATAGAGTGCCCACCAGGAATTGGGCCTTTTCGGTGGTTGGCCCAGCCTCTTGGAATAAACTGCCAGCTGAAATCAGGCAGGCGGAGACACTGCCTGCCTTTAGAAGGGCTTTAAAGACCTGGCTCTTCAGGCAATGCTTCGGGGCCCTCTGAGCATACTGTGATATTGTTGGTTTTCCCCTTCTGCGGATTAGTTTCTTGCCGGATCTAAACTCGCCATTAATTTTGTATTGGTTAATTGGCGTGATTGCTTATTTTATCAGTTATTTCTGTATGAGTGTTTTATGTAGTATTTTTATATTATCATATTTTGTTAGGTTTTGATTGGTTTAGGCTGTGGGGTTTTTGTATTTGGGAAGTCACCTTTGGTGATGTCTGTACACCGCCCTGAGTTCCCTATGTTGAAAATCGGGCGGATAATAAGTGTAATAAATAAATAAATAAATAAATTCTGGGGAAGCCCAAACCCTTTTTTTTTCTTCAGGGTTCCACATGCTAGCTCCCAATTCCACCCTTGGCCATGGGGTGGGTACTACTTCCACTATTTCCCATCTCCTCTTCAACAGCTCTTTGCCTTGTTTCTTGCTTTTCCTCACCTTTATTTGTCTCATCTCCTTGTCCTTCATCCATCTTCTTCTCGGCTTCATTGTTTTCTCATGTCTTCCTTTGGGCATTCCCACTGTATCTGCTATGCAATGACTCCTTCTCCTTGCCAGCCCTTCTTGACTCACTTTCTCCCTGTTCAGTTCCATCCATTTCCCTTGCTGTGCCATCTCCTCTGGCCTTTGCCCATCTTTGCCTTATCCTCCAGTTCCCCTCCTTTCATCTGGCTACTCTGTCTGCAGTACCACCAGGTTGCCAAGTACCTCCCTGCTGAGATGGCACATGCTGCTGGCTTCACTTCTGACCACCACCACAGGAGACAGCCATATCTGATTCACCCTTGCCTTGGAGGCCCAGAAGTGCTCCCATTGCTTTGACATCAGTAAGTATGGTGGGTATAGTGCCAAGAGTGTGCCCTCCATCACAGCTGGATACTTATTTGATATGAATGAGGGTCTGCATGAAAGCAGAATCACCAGATTAAGTTCTGAGTGTCTGAAGTGATTCAGACACGCAACATCAGCATTAAAGAAAGCACAAATAAAAGAAGGCATGATGTGAACACAATATGGCTGCTATGTAAAAGGAAGAGCTGTGTGAGATAGTTAAGAGTGCAACCTGGTTACCACACACAATCCCTCCCTGAAACAGGTGACTGGAGAGTGGTGATAAATCTCTTCACTAAAATTGCATATTATAGCTGTCAGTGGACAACACACAGTTCCCCTGCTTCTACTCTCCTAATAACACCACCCTACTGTGTGCATTTCAATGCAGACCCAAGCTTCTTGCCCCCCATGATACTGGGGAGCTTTCCTTGTGAACCAGAAACTAAGCAGAGGTAGGCTTAGCTGAGCTTCAAAACCATCCAGTTTAGGAATTTTCTCCTAGATTAGTCAACTGTAGGTATCAATGCTGTTTATGTTAGTCAGTTAGCGAAATGAGGAATTATGGAATTTGTAGTCCAAAAAATAAAAAAATGCTCTAATGTCATGAGCCATATATACTTGGAGCTAGACCAATGGAATTCCAGACATTGAATTTAATTATATTTATATGTTTATTATAAACTACCATAGGTTGCAGTTCTGGGAGACAAATAGCAGATTACATACATACATACATACATACATACATACATACATACATACATACATACATACATACATACATACATACATACATAGAATTTTCAGCTTTCTAATATTTGAAACTCTTGAGGCTCTGTTGTATGACATCTTTGTTTTGGTAGCAAAAATTGTTGTAGTTGTTTTTAATTGTTATCTTTTTGTTTTTATTTGTATTCATAAACAGCCCTAATACCATTAGCTAGTTGAGCACCATATGGGTATCTTAAATAATAAAAAATGACCTGAAATTGAATTCTCATTCATTGTTACCAGGGACTCTGTGGGATTAGCCAGTGTTGCTGTGTTAGCTTTCTTCTCCCCCATTATTCTTCTTTGTCATCACTGAAGGAGAAATATATCAACTAGTTACACCAGAGTAAGCTCTGGTGTGTCAGCAGCCATCTTAGCTAGATCATCAGACTATCTCTCTGTGACATTGTAAGTTTTCCTGTAATATAGGTGGACCATATTATGGGGAGGTTTTATCTCTCAGGTGGGAGTGCTTACTGGGGAATTTTAGTGATTTTGTACAACAGATGCAAGGCAAAATATGTATTTTGTGTGCAGGGCAGCCAGCACTTCCTGTAGAAGTGGCATCTGTTCTCCTGGCACCTGCTGAATAATAGTGCTATTGAGCAATGAGCAGATTACAAGGGTTTAACTTTTCTAGTTTCATCAGAAAATGTAGATTATGCCTCCTATTACTTATCACTAAACAGACATTTAGACTTTGAGTGAGAAAATGTGCCTCTATGAGGATTAGCATATAAATGACCTTTTATTGGCTGTTAAGAGTGTGGGGCTGAAAAAGAACCACAAATGGAACTCTTCAATGTCTTGCAGTTTGTTTCCATCTTTAAGTCACTATTTTGATAATTGTTGTTGATTAGACCCCAGTAATTTCCAAACCACAGTAATTTTGTTGCCAGTCAACTACATTAAGACGGTGTTGTTTTTCGATTATCCTTTCTTGCTTTCTCTTCTACCAGGCATCATTATCACTCATCAGCTCTTGTCTAAATATCACAGTGTCCGTCTTTTTGGGCAAGTCCTATAATTACTCAATAACGGCAGTATATTGATTGCACTTCTTGCTGGCATCCCAAGTTATTGAGAAGTGCAGCCGGCTGACTGGCCTTTAATGCACTTCCAAGCCAGAAGTCGCTCAAAGTAGATTTAAAGTTTTACTCGCCTTGTTTGACGCCAAACCACTCTGGAGTTGCTACACTACGACTTTATTCTATAAGCAGATTTGAACTCACAAGGCGAGCCGCCAGCCTCGAGCTTTGTAAAACTTTGGTGGAAGCCTGCCGAGCTCAATGTGAATGAAGACATATCAGAGGTTGCACAGGCCCGTTAATAATGTATATTCACTGTATTACCAGGAAGTCATATTGTGAGACATCAGAATCCCATGAAGAAGGATCCCAGAGTAAAACATCACACAGCTGTGTGGTCAGTGAGCTAGCAAGGCTCTCAGCATCTAATTTGTGAAGCTGTTTTATCTTTTGCCTCCTGTCTCCCTGAAGTTTTTCTTCTTTAGTGATGCTTCCCGCAGCAAGCAAACAACCCCTTAATCTCATTATTTAGAGGAAGGGGGATGGAACTCAAGTCTATTCAGCAGTCACATGTAGTTGGACATGGAACCTAGTTTTGAAAAGTCTCATTTATGTATCTACATAGTTGCCAAGTATTCCTAAGTAAACAAAAAAGGCTCCCCTCTGCTAAAACACCAGGGAACTTGGCATGGAAAGTAATTTTGTTGTTAAGTGGAAAGCGGGAATTCATCTCATGATACAGCCGGAGAAACTGTTCCGATGCTGTTGACAAACTCTGGAGAGAAAAGTCACTCTAATGCCTGCCCTTTGCTATTTATAAAGTGTCCTTGTTCACTTGTGTTCATTTCTGATGTGGGTCTCTTTCTTTCTGAAGGGGCAATTGATTGACAGCCACTGGCAGGTGCACAATGGCAGATTTGCATGCAAAATCAATTGGGGAGGCTGGAACGGCACAGTGTGGGACCTACCTGAAAATGATTTCTTTCCCCTCGAAACTGATTGGCCGCTTTGTATTGTTCGGGTGCGCAAGATAAGCTAAGTGACTCAGCAGTCTGTGTGGTTTTGGACAAAGAGTCTGCCAGCAGCCATTGCTCTGACAATCTCCAAATGTCAGCTCAGTTCAGTTTCAGATTTGTAGGTCTCCCAATTTAAAATGGCTTTCAGGTTGGATCCTGTGCAGATGGTTCTACCATTGAACACAGGCAAGGGCTTTTTCTTTCAGCAGGGAAATCAGGTACATTGTGATGACTGTGACTCGGGAGGTCAACAGCCAGGCATAAGATGGACTATGAACATGCCATTTGGCATCAACATAGCAACATATTTATCTTTTCACAATATTACTAATAATATACTTTTCCACTGTAAGGAGGCTTGCATTTTAAAAACCAGACAATGAATAAGTGATAACTACCCTAAAATAAGCAGAATAAAAACAGCACTAACCCACAGTACTTTAGTGAGTTAAGTGTCACCATAGTAAATACAAAATAAAACCTAGGAATTAGGCCCAATCCATCCTGTCTCCATTTTTGAACAGCAGGTAACATGGAAAAAAATGAATATGGGGGCAGATGACCCTGCTTATCGTAAAGCAGAAAGGAACATGGACAAATCTTCTTGGCCTCAGCAAAAGAAAGAAGAAAAAGAAAAGGGTGTCCTGGCATGACAATTCTCAAAGTTTTACAAAGAGAGAATGAAAGGTTTCCTCTTTTTTTTTTTTATTCTCATCTGGATGAAATTCACAATGACTTAAGCCCCTATCCCAGAAAGGCAAAGTCACTAAAGATAAAAACCATTTCAACATACAGTATAGTGGTCTTCAGAAATGCCTCCTAATTGGTCAGCTTGTCTGAGGGTAGCAAACAATTCTTCAGATATTTAGAGTGCAGACAGTGTCCTCATAGGTCATTGGAGTCACAGTTTCTATTCAGCATTTTTTGATGTGGAGAATCTTTTCAATTATCTTTTCCAAACAATCAGTAATTTCTTAATTATATGATGAACCCTCTTGGATTAGGCCAAGGTTTAATTCAACCTTCCTAGTACAGTTGCCAGGTCTCCAGGCAATGGATAGAATACTACAGTGGCTTGACTGGGTCACTGGGTGTGGAAGAATGTTTAAGGCAAGTAGCATTGGAGAAGGGAGGGAGGACAGTTTTCTGTGAGATGGCTTTAAAGCCTGGGCATCTATTTCTACTCATTCACAGTTGGCCCCAGAGGTCACAGGCCCAGGGCTAAAGTGTTTTGCCATGTGTTCTACTTGCCCAACATGGGCATGTCAAGAAGAGAGGAATGATAAAAATGGCTGGTAAAATCATCACCCGCAATATTATAGGACCAAAGGTAAGCCAGGCAACTCTATGGGTAGCTCTCTCTCTCTCTCTCTCTCTCTCTCTCTCTCTCTCTCTCTCTCTCTCTGTGTGTGTGTGTGTGTGTGTGTGTGTGTGTGTGTGTGTGTGTGTGTTGTGTCATTACAGTCATGACCGACTCTTTGTGACTCCATGTCCATGGAGTTTTATTGGCAGGAATACTGGAGTGACTTGCCAGTTCCTACTCCAGGCGCCTACAGCACCTGGTATTCCCAAATATTGTGTTTGTTTTATAAAAATATACTGTAGTGTTGTGGAAACTGAGTAAAACAAGCATATGATTCAGTTTATGAAAACCTACATAAACCTGATAGAATCTGATTTGTATTAGGAGGACTGTGCACCTTGTTGGCCAAATCTTGAACCATGAATTGAATCAGCCTGATCTATGGTCCATTTGTGAGATTTTTGACTGAAACAGAATGGGCAGATATGGTTCTCAGTGGCGTGAAGACTATTCAGATTCATTAAGGGATCGGTCCCAGGTCCCTTTAAAAGCAGTTTAAATTACTAGATAAACCGTGTCTTAAAATGCCGTCCCCATGGCCACCGGGCTTTTTGAAAAAGAAAGAAAAAAGAAAACCCAGTAATGCCCCTTTAAGCGAGGTTTCTGTGACTCACCCAAGAGGTAGGGATTTTTTTGGCTCACTTTAAAAATTCACCTTTGAAGAAGGCAGACGTCGTGGGACCATGCAGATGATCCGGGTTTCTTCTTTTTTTTAACTCATAGCACCAACTGGCTGTTCCTGGGGCCAATCGGTGCTGGGGATTTTTTTATTTCTTTTCACCTTTGGAGAAACAGGAATCTCCATGTGGTGCCCTAAGTTTTAATTTTCCCCAGCCAAGTGGTCCAATTTTTTCAAATACTGGTACCACCTGCTGGCCAAGGGGACACTTTAAAATAAATAAAAAACCAGCTTTGGATGTGGGAACTCCTGTCCCACTTAGTCAATCACGTGATGGGACGAAGAGGAAAAGCCGGACCTTCAGAAGATCAGGATCAAAACCCAGGTGAGATAGCAGCCTTAGTGAATCTCTAAAAGGTGCAGGAAGGCAGACCCTGGTGACAGATTGCAGGAATGAATTGTCAGGAAGGAAGAGTTTATTAAGTGCCCAGTATGCCCAACCCATAGCATGTCCCCAAATTCCATGTGATCAATGCAAAACCAAAAGCAACAGTTACAGCCATTTTGATTTTTCAGTGCACATCAGTGGGTGTTTGTGTAGCAACCTTAACTAACCAACTAATTCAAGGCTAAGTCACAAATTGAATCAATCAAGACCAGCAGCACCACAGACAGCATTTCGCTCTATCCCAAGTGCTGAATGGGCCTCCGAGATGAAAGGGTGGATTTGTGCACAGCCCTCATTGATATTCAGAGCAAGGACCAATATAGTAGATGTCTTTCCACCACGTCAATCTCATCTAATTTAGGTCAAAACACACATTTCGGTAAACACAGATTTCCTTCTATTGCAACATTTCCTCCCCACATGAGCTACATGCCTTAAATATCAGGCCAAACATTCCTGTATCCCAATTTACCAGTGTAAAACAAAAATAAGCTGTTTTCTCGAAAGTAAATTAATGCAAGCTTGTGTTAGAATAAACAGAACATCTTTTTCCTGTCATGTGTACACTGTTTCTATATATGGAATCTAATATAATCTATAATCAGTGATTTTATAATCAGTGTCTCATCTAACAAGCCCCTTATGTTCGTGTAGGTTTTTCCTTTCTGTGAAAATATGTCAAAGTTCATATATTTTGCTAAGTTAGAGGAATTGAATTTTCTTCTGCAAAAATAAGTTGTGAAAACTACACATCAAACTTCTGATTTTGCAGAGTTCCTACTTGCAAATATTTCAAAGGCAAGAAACATGCTATTCCAGTCCTTTTCATGCCATTTCCCAGACAGAACTTGAGTACAATTTTGAGAAACTTAAAAACCTAACTTTCTTTTCCAGTTCTGTTATTATGTATAGTATATCTTCTCATCTGAAAAGTTTGTGGTCTCCACATACAACGGCTCCAAATACAAGGAATCATAAACTTTCTAGCCTAGATCTCAGCAACTGGAAGAAAGTTTTGTTATGTATCCAAATGTTCTTACATGGAAACTTTGCAGCACTGCTTACGGCAACAATCAAATATGCATCAAAAAGAACATTGATCATTTCAGAGTTCAAAATGAAGATGCTGGTTGATAAAAGGAAGATCAGACATGCCAATAAACATCCATGAAATAAAAACGCAGCTGTACAGTCAACTGAAATTCTAAATTTGCAGTTGGGAGAATAGTTGAGAATAAAACATGGATTTGTGATTATTTGTTGATGAGAGGAAAAGGTAGTAACTGACCTATGTTGGCTCAGTTTTTGTTTTTCTTAGCATACAATGTATGTATTCCTGATGAAGACAAATCTGATCCCAAAATGCCTTGAGTCACACTAGTTAGATGCTTTGGAGAATGGAAGAATGAGTGATAAGAAAGACCCTTCCACACTTCCCCACCACCACCCTATAGAACCTTGGCACTATTTACACGGCCCCAGCTCAAAAATCTGAGTGGTCAAATTATTACCATTCTGCTTGTTGTATCAAAGCTGTAATGACGCGCACACCATAAGCATTGTTTAACTTCAGGGGAATTAAAGAGCATGATTCTGCACAGGTTTGCCAGCACTGAGATTAATACCAACATGCATTTCAGGCAGAGTAATTCAACTTTTATCCTGGCATGTCAGGCAACATGTTAAATTAAATGTGCATTTCCTCCACACACAATGTTACCTTTCTGACCTGCAAATCTTTCAGATATTTGGAAGATGAGTCATGGCCAGTGGACTACTTCTTCTTCTTCTTCTTCTTCTTCTTCTTCTTCTTCTTCTTCTTCTTCTTCTTCTTCTTCTTCTTCTTCTTCTTGGTGGGGGTGTTTCCTGTTTTCTATTCACTGTGTTATTATTTAATTTGTATTTTGCTTTTGTTTGGTATTTAATTTACTTAATTTACTTATATTTAATTATATTGAGTCTGTCAGACATTTAAGGCAATATCTGTATCTTCTTCTTCTTCTTCTTCTTCTTCTTCTTTTCTTCTTCTTCTTCTTCTTCTTCTTCTTCTTCTTCTTCTTCTTCTTTGAGAGTAGACATGGGCACGACTCGGTGAAATCCTCGTTTCCGTTTCCGTTCCTCGTTTCCATTACGTAACGAAACGAAGAACGACAATTACTCCGCCAGAACTCGAACTCGAACCGACTAAAGAAAAAATGGGTCTGATTTGTCGTGGTCGTTCCTGGCGGCATCACAGTGATCGCGCGATGCCAAGTGGCACAGGAAAAAAGTTTTAAAAATAAAAAATACCGATTCCCGGCCAAAAAAGCAGGCGAAAATATGCCTGCCTGAGGGCACCTACCAGAGGGGTGGTTTCTGGGGGATCCCTGGCCTCCCCCCTCCTCTCCTGGGCTGCGCATCCTCGTCGTCTCGCCAACTAGCCAAGCGGCGCGGCACAGAAAAAAAGTTTTAAAAATTAAAAGAAAAATCGATTCCCGGCCCAAAAAGCAGGCGAAAATATGCCTGCCTGAGTGAGGGCACCTACCAGAAGGGTGGTTTCTGGGGGGGGGTCCCAGGACTCTCCCCTCTCCTGTCCTGGGCTGCTCTGGTGGGGGGCATCCTCGTCATCTCGCCAAGTCGCCATGCCATGCGGTGCGGGCAGGGGATCCAAAATGGGGCAACCGCAATATTTATTTTGAAATCGCGTGGTCCAAAAACACACCAAAGCACCACAGAAACATGCGAAAATAGCTATTTTAAAACTGCCTGAATTTTTTCAGTAGCAGCAGTGAGTTTTTCTTGCAACAAAACGTCTCCATTTATTTTTTTTATTTTTTTATTTTTATTTATTTACACCTGCGCAATGATGGGCTGGCCATGGGAGTGGACCATGCAAATTTTTGGAGCCATTCCACCAATTGCATGGCCACTTGGCCAGGTTTTGACCGAGACTTCTGGGATGTGCCTTTCAGGCATAAAAAGCCCACTAACTATAGCCTGAACCTGAACCCTAACCCTAACCCTAACCCATACGCCAGTACACTGTCCTTCTTAGTGGGTCAGAGAGGCACCCAGAGGTGCACCCCACTAACTCACCCTAACCTTACCCGTAACCCTAAGCCTAGCCCTTGCGCTAACCCCCTAACCCTAAGCCAAATCTGTACTCGCATTGCACTACACACGCAAGTACACTTCCCTTCTTAGTGAGTCACAGAGCGCCGAGACTGGGGAGGAGCCTTCCCCCAGTGTGCGCACTGTGACACTGCAGTTAGCAGTGGGCCTGTGGTCAACAGAGAGAGGCACCCAAAAAAGAGGTGCCTCGAGTCTCAACTTGGTATGCATATCCAATTGGCTATGCATGCCATTTTGTAGCGGGCCAGAGGAGGCACCCACCCCAGAGAGGTGCCTCCAGGAGCCCACTTTCCCTTCATAGTGGGCCAGAGGAGGCACCCACCCCAGAGAGGTGCCTCCAGGAGCCCGCTCCCCCAAACCAGTACTAATGACAGACGAAAAAACGACAAACGAAATGACAATTTTTTGGAAAATTTCACGAAAAACGGAAACGAGCCAAAACGGGCCGGCTCCGACACACGACAACTCAAAAACGTCATTTTCCCTGGTCGTGCCCATCTCTATTTGAGAGAGAGAGAGAGAGAGAGAGAGAGAGAGAGAGAGAGAGAGAGAGAGAGAGAGAGAGAGAGAGAGAGAGAGAGAGATTATAATGTTTTGCTGCTCATCCAAACAGCTTCATCAGTCTGAAGAAAGCTAGTTGTTAGTCCTTCATTTTATAGTTCACTTTAACCTCTTGTCACCCTGGTCTGAAATAGGCTCATAAGATGAACAATGGCCTGAATAGGCTCATTAGGTAGGCAACAGTCTCAATAGCCTTAAGATGAACAATGGCCTATGGTGCTTAAACCTATAAAGTATGGGTTGTTAGCTATGGCCTTGGTGGTGAATGTGTGAAGTATTTTTGATTTGTCTGGGTATTGTTAAAATCACAGCCTGTGTCTGAGCCCCCTACCTCTGTTGAGAGAGAGGTTTTCAATGCTCACATGAATGGCTTCCCTGACCCCTCTCTCAAACCACTTATCTTCTGTCTTAATATGTGTACATCCTCATCTTTGAAAGAGTGCCCTTTGTCCTTCAAATGGAGGTGTATGGATGATTCTGGCCCTGAGCTGTTACCCCTCCTATGTTGGGCCATCCTTCTGCTTAATGGCTGTTTAGTTTCTCCAATGTAGATGTCTGCACACTCCTCACTACATTGGACCACGTATACTATATTGCTCCTTTTGTGTTTTGGTATCGGGTCCTTTGGGTGGACAAGTCTCTGCCTTAGTGTGTTTATGGGTTTGAAATAAACAGGGATGTGGTATTTGCCAACAATCCTTTTAAGCTTCTCAGACACTCCAGCAATGTAGACAATGACCAGGTTCTTCCATTGTGTCTGGGTCTCAGGCTGATCCCTTGTTCTTCTTGGTCAGCACACTGCTTTGTTGAAGGCCCACTTTGGATCTCCACCAGCATTAAGTGCTGTCTTCAGGTGCTCATCTTCCTTCTTCTTGGCTTCTGTGGAGGTGAGGATGCTCTCTGCTCTGTGGTTCAGGGTCCTGATGATCCCTAATTTGTGTTGTAATGGATGGTGGGAGTCAAACAGTCAGTAAGTACTGATCTGTGTGGGTGGGTTTCCTGTAAACTTCTACTCCCAGGTCACAGTTGGGAGTATAGCTTTATTTCAGATATAGCTGTAAGAAAGAATGTGCACTGTCCTCTTTGGGAGGGATCACCTGACCAAGAGAGTCCTGATCCCGTGAAAGAAATTGTGGACTTGGGGAGGACAAGTGGGGGGACAAGAGGAGAGAGGAAAGAAAAAGGAGCAAGACAAGGAAGTGGCATTAGGGGGATGGGAGAAGCGGGAGGAGGAGATATTCGGTGTAGTTAAGGATGACCCGTGGACTGGAGAGTGGGTCACATTCAAACTACCATGAGAGGCAGTGGAGTGCAAGTGGCAGGGATGAAAGGCAGTAAAACCTCCATATTGGGGGCAGACTGCAGAAAAGGAGGAACACAAACATGCTTGTGCATTCTTTGAGCAGAGGAGAGAGAACCAGTGTGCACTCAAACAAGCATGGGAGAGAGAACTCTCCACCCATGGGGAGAAGCAGGAGCTGATGACCCTCCTCTTGAACACACCCAAGGACCTGGGATTGGGTCATGGAGAGTAATTAGCAGGATATATGGGATTGGGTCATGGAGTGTCATTGGCAGTAGGTGAAGGCATAGCCAGACTTAACTTGGGCCCAGGCTTAGGGGACAAGTGTGTATTCCCAGTTAATAGGTGGTTTGTAGAGCCCGATATTTCACTCAGGCAAATTGAGGACTTTTAGTCAGAGGCGGAACCCTTGATTGGAGATAAAGACTTTTCCACTGGTGAAGACAAAAGCCCACCAGCTGTTGTTGTTAATAAAAAGTTGGAGAAAAAGGAAGCTGCAGCATCAACAATGGCAGTGATTCAAGGGTTGGAGATGGAGGTAGGGGAAGCAGGCAACCCTCACAATAGCATAGACATACTTGGAAACAACCAGAAGCTTCTGCCCAATTGACTTGTTGCTGAAAGAAGCCAGGAAATTTGCCCAAGGCAGTTTAGGAAATTTGCCAAAGGCACACATGTTTTAGAATAAGTAGGTTGTCTCCCCACCACCACCAATGAAGTTCTGTTTCCAATGATATGTTAACTGTACAGTTTTGTAGACTCCCAGAAAGGATCTTTCCTTTCTTTATTGTTGAAAAAGCAATCAGGTTTAGCATCAATTTAAGTCCCAGTGCAGGGGTAAAATTCTCTTGCTGATTCACTTCCTGGCATTAGGAATTTGGTTGAGCAGCAAGCAGCAGAGAATAAACAGTAACAAAGGAAGATGAGGCGCTCCCTGGCAGTAAAACACAATTCCCTGTTGACCACTCAAAACACTCCATAAATGCTTTGTTTTTGACAGCTCAGTGAAGGTATTTACTGTCTATCTTCTACAAACCTGAGCATAGCCAATGCTCTTGTTGTTTGAAATAAAAGCCAAGATCCTTCTAACCCATTGCTTAGATATATAACAGAAGTGTCACATCTTAACGCAGGTGGAGAGTGCTAGAGGGAAATCTATCTATCTACAATCCAAACAGGTCAACACAATAGGATTATGAATAAATCCTGCCTGGAATTCTGAATGGATGCTGCCAGTTAGAATTGAGAACACTGGCCTAGCTGGATGAAACATCTTGACTTTGTCAAAGGTAGCTTCCTATGGAGAAGCCCATGAGAAACACCCGTCAAAAGAATAATGCCCCCATCTTAGCCTTGAGTATTACAACATAGAAATAATTCCTTTCAAAAATTTATTACCTTGGGACATTATTTTTTTAATATGTTAGTGTTACATAGACATTTGGCTTCTGCTGTGCTAAAAAGGAGCAAACAAATAGAAAGAATGTTCTAACTTGGATATTGTAGATAAGTTTTACATTTGACCCTAAAAGCTTCTTGAGCATTTCACCCAAGCAAACTGTTTACCTCAAAATTTCACCATCATTTCAGCCATCATTTGCTCGCAGAGTGCAAGGAAGTAGGTCAAGGTTCCTTTATTATTATTTTCTTCGTGACACTAGGGAACATGAGAGAAAATACTGTTTCATCTTTTGTCCGTCTATCATACTTAGATGTGACATTTTGTTAATGCTGCTAGATAGAGTTCAAAGTATTATTCCAAAGAGAGTGCATTAAGTTCACTTCAGGACAAAATACTCCGCATGACATTATACAATGATTATGTTATAAATAGCTACTGTACAAACATACTTGCATGATCAGTGTCAGGTTTCTTTTTTGCACTCTGTGGCAGAAAGAAAAGGTTTTTTTGGTGATAGATTGTGAGGAGAGCTACAGCCACAGTGTATATAAGCTGTTCTTAAAAAGTCGGAATTAGCCATTAAATAAAGAGTAAAAGTGTGAGTAGGCACAACACACACAGTGGAAGTACAAAAGTACCCTCTAACATTTGAGGTAAATGAGCTTCATGGCGCAGTGGTTAAATGCCTGTACTGCAGGTAAAATTGTGCTCATGACCTGGGGTTCAGTCCCAGGTAGCAGGCTCATGGTTGACTCAGCCTTCTGAGGTCGGAAGGGGGACAATGTGTAGCCTGCATACTATAATTAAAAAACTGTAAACCGCCCAGAGACTACTTGAAGTGGTATGGGGCAGTATATAAGCAGACCGCTTTGCTTTGCTTTGCTTTAAATTAATTCTGCCATGCTTGCTCCCCAGAATGCAGGATAGAAAGCCATGTTCTAAACCCTTTCCTTTGGTTTGACAACCTAAGGAAGAAAAAAATATATTGAACTTAAAGCTCTGTGAATATGCATGCATATTTTCCAAAACATGCCCCTTTGCTTTTAGAAATTAAACAAAGAAAGAAGTTGTAGTTTGCAAATAATATCACTGGAATCCAAGGTCAAAATCATCCATACTATATGAGAGTTGTCTTAGTTTATTGACTGTTAGTGTTTTTAAATTGTCCTATTTAATTGTTTTGATTTTGTTTACACTTCTTTGTTGTGAACCGCCCGGAGTTCCTCTGGGAAGATGGGCGGTATACAAGCTTAATAAATAAATAAATAAATAAAAATAAATAAATAAAAGCATTGAAAAAAGACAGGAACAAAAGTATAGCCATTTAAATGCAGCATTGGAGGACAGCCATACTGGTACCATACACAGAAAGGCAGATAACAGGGTGTTCAATCAAATGAAGATTGAACTCACTCTCTAGAGCAAAAGCAAGTAAACAGAGACTATCCTACCATGCACATGTAATGAAAATACAGAACTGACAGGAAAAGGCCATATTTCTGGGGAAAGTGGGGGATATAGGAAAAGAGTAAGGCCCTAATATCAGATAGATAATCTCAGTAAAGGAAGTCAGAACTGTTAGTTTGCAACACCAAAGAAAAACCTACTGGAAAAGACAAGATTGTTCAGAAGGGAAAAGGCTGTAGGCAGAAAAAGCAATCTAACATGAGATTTTGGTTTGCAAGATCTGAACAAAGCTGTTAATGATTAGGTTAATAGTAGTTAATTCATATAGTCACTACACGTCAGAAGTGACTTGATGGAATGTAACTTCTTTGGAGACTACTTTAATTGCCAAAAAACTGGATGATGACAAGAAGGTGGAATAGCTGAGACTATGACAGGACATACGTATCAAATATCATCCCCAACAATGCTGCAAAAATAGGAAATTCAGACACTAAATGAGTGAGAGTCTGAATATTTCTTTTATTTTATTTTCAAAGTATCTTTTTAAATGGTTTACAACCAGACACATAACCTTTTTGTGAGCACAAATCATTTTTTTGCCCAGTAATGAGTTAAACATTTCTTCTCCTGATAGTCAGCTAACGGGACCTTTACTGACAGGGCAAACATTCAGATTGCCCCATACCTGGAACTAATTTCCCCTTTGAAGACTTGTGTCACAAGCCTGATCTCAGAAATCCTGAGAAAATGTTTATTGAAAGCAGTCATGGGTAGGACAAACACAATTGCATTGTGCTTTTGTAGTGCAGAAATACTTTTAATATGCTTTGCAAAATTATCCTAGTGCCCTGGAAATATATGGCAAAATATGGCATTAGTAACAAATGTTTAAAGAATTTTTGGCATGAAACATAACACAATGATTCATTAATGGCTCCTCTGGGTCCTAAAAGCATCAAAATCGCAGGGTAGCTTCTTTGGAATGGTTAATCGGCCCCCATCAGGGGGAGGGGTATTAGCTGCTTCCCAACTAAATTAGAAATTATTTTTCTTCTAGGAGGATCTCCATTGGAGTTTAATAACTCAGCTCCCTGAACCACAACCCTCTCCAAATTTGGGGGGCTTATAGGGAAGAGCTTGAAGAAGCTCCCCTGCTTCATTTCCTGAACCAGAAAAGGTGGTTCATTTTATTGTATCATGAAATGGTTTCTATCATTTTGTTTTGTAGCGAAACAATTTGTTATGTAACAAAATGACACAGTAACATTATGTCGTTTGGTGCCCATCTCTAGTTTTGACTGTTCTATGATTTTTTTTAACTCTGTGCAAATAGCAAACTTTTCTATAACAACGATAATGCAAAAAAGCAATGATACCAAAACTGTTGCGAATTTCTACATTTACAGTGGACCCTTGTATAACAAACAGCTTGTATAACATAAAATTTGTACAACATAAAAAATTCCGGAGATAGGGGAAATTTGCTTAACATAATCGCCTATGGGGAAATCCATACAACATAAAAATGGGATTACTCCATTTTCAATGCATTCCTATGGGAATTTGTATAAAGGAAAATTTGCTTAACATAATTTCATTTGGAACGAATTAATTCCTTTATACAAGGTACCACTGTATATGTATTTGTGTATGTGTGTGTTCTGTACTGTTGATTCTGAAGCAACAATCACCTATAATTCAGCAGGGGGAGGCAGGGAGGGAGAACCACCATTGGATCACTTATGATCATGTGTCCTGTTCCAGTGCTTGTATGTCAAGACATTGCTTGTTGATCAAGGCAAACATTTAGAAGAAATGTTTGCTTGTCTTGTAAAACACTCTTAAACCAAGTTACTCTTAAACCATTGATAAGTTCAAATTTGGTTTTTAAAAAATAACACTTCCATGCCTTGCTGTCCTGGGCAAGTAATGCTTTATTGCAAAATACAAAGGAAAAGCAGAGATTGCAAATATAGGAATACACTCGACTAAACCAATACTTAAAAGCTAGACATGTCTAGGGACCTGGGTCTGGGGATCATCAATGGTGACCCCAGGAGTCAGGACTCCCAAATGGAACTGAACACTTGTTTATACACCTTCTTCACCACCATACCCAAAATGCAGAATATTCTTCTGATGGTTCTGCTTCTTGTTCAGACCAGCTAAAACTAGTCAAACCCAGTTGATCCTATGTTTAGAGTCCTATTTACTAACAAGACCATCTGCAAACACTTGTTCTCCCAGGTTCTTCTCCTACAGAAAGCTGCTTGAGGTTAGGCCTCTGTGGTTAGGGCTCCACAGATGTTACAGAAGTTACCTAAACTCCCTGTCTTGCTGGCTCTATGAGCTCTCAGTAAATGCAGCTTTTTTCAAACACCCAGCTGTTATACATGTCCAATCTCATTGATTATTGATTACAGAATATCAATACAAATCCAATCTTATCACCAGGTTACTCTTAAACCAAGGCATTACTCTCTCTCTCTCTCTCCCTCATTCTGTCTGTCTGTCTATCTGTCTGTCTGTCTGTGTCTGTGTCTGTGTCTGTGTCTGTGTCTGTCTCTCTCTCTCTCTCTCTCTCTCTCTCTCTCTCTGTGTGTGTGTGTGTGTGTGTGTGTGTGTGTGTGTGTTTTCCCCATCTTTTCACCTCCTGTTGCTTTGCACATATAATAAATAACATGACTTACTGGATCATATCAAACTAAATTTAAAGGACTTTCCTGGCCAAATTTTTAATTTTTTTAAAAAGAGAGAGAAACTATTGTAGACTATTTGCGTGCCTTTATCATCCTGGCTTAAGCCAAACAATATATTTTTTATGCTCATTTTATTTCTTATCTGAGAAACTGCAATGTAAGCTAACAATATGTTTTGTACAGCTGTCACAATTTCCTATCAGTTTCAAAGCAGCATTTTTCTTTTCCCTCACCACCCACATCACAGCTGTACTTAAAGAATATTGTTTCTTTTTGTTGCTCATTTTGAGGTTTGTTTCCCCCCCCCCAAGTTTTTGCCGTGGTAGAAAGAATTAAGATGGATAGTTTGGGGAACTAGTTTCCCTTAACAATTTATGTTGCAGTTTATAAGACCTGAGTCTGTTGTATGTAACATAGATTTAGGAAAGGTAAGAGAAGAGATATAGGGCAGGCAGATACTTGGCTATATTTCATTCACTGGACAGATTTAATTTGGGTTCTAGACAGAACTTCATGAGTTCAATTTCCTTTATCAGAATAAAGTTCAGGGAGAAATTTGTTTGTTAAAAGGGAAGGATTTCATTTGCTGTGATAAGTCTTTATCTAATTGCCAGTTGCAGCTATGGTACATCAACTCAGACAATGGGATTTAAAAATATGTTGTGTTCAAAGTAAACCATAGATTCAGTGGGTCTATTACAGCCATTAGATTTTGGTCACCGCTAGTTCCCTTTCTTTCAGACACAGTTTAGCTGTGAAGTCCAGAGCCTGGAAGCAGTTGTAATTAGTTCCTTTCTCAATAACAAACCTTTAACTATATCACCTTATTTATTTATTTATTTATTTATTTATTTATTTATTTATTTATTTATTTTAGAATATTTCTCCTTGGAAAAGGACCCAAGGCGAGTTACAGTAATGAGGGATAATATATAGTCCAGTACAATTAAGATGTTTATATTTATCTATTTATTTATATTTACATTTGTAGACCTCCCGACTTTTCAAGAGAAACTCTGGGCATTTCACAAGAAATCAATACAAAATCTGAATATCAAGCATAATGAAGCAAAATCAAACAGAAAAGTATGAAAAGACAATAAAACTATAAGTATAAAATTAAGAGTAAGATGGTGGCAAAAAACCCACACATTCCACCTCCATTAGTCACCGAAAGCTGCCTGGGAGGGCCAAGTTTTTAACTGCTTCATTAAGGCAGAGAGGGGCTCCACAGTCCTAATGTCAGTCCTGATGTCACTGTGGTTCCACTATATGGGGCCGACAAGAGAGAAAGGTCTTACAAGCCTCCCAAGGTGTAACAACTCTGAACATAAGGACCTGAGATATTCTAGTGGGTCAGGCCAAAGTTAATCTTGGGACAATACCATTTTAAAAATCAAGGGAAAATACATGGGGGGGCACCCACATTAAAACCTCCAAAGTTAGCCTATCATAGATTGAGCTAGACAAATAGATTTTAAGGTGCTTAGTAAAATGAACAATTAAGATTAAATAGGCTAGCTTAATACTGTACTTTGTTATTTTCACTTTTTGCACTAGATGAAGATGGAGATAAGTAACAATGAATACAATGATGGAAAAAATAGCATGTAAATTTGGAATATTCCAAACACTTGGGCTGAAATATTGGAAAAATATTTGCATTTGAACTATGTAACATGGCAACACACAAGCAAAGTATTTGTTTTAACTTGTTATGTTTACAAAATTCAATAAAATGTTTAAAAAAACCCTCCAAAGTTATAGGTTAAAAAATACCACAGAAGGCAAACTGATCATTAAATGCCAATCTAAAAAGATTTGTTTTTCCTCTCTTCTGCAAATCAGTCAGATTGGAAACAGGACACAGCTTGGAAGGCAGTGCTTTTCATATCTTGGGCAAACATCTCCTTCCTTCCTTCCTTCCTTCCATAACAATGATTATCAAACTTGCCCTACCATTACTATTTGACTTCAACTTAAATAAGTCACTGGTTACGGATTCTGGGAGCTTATGTCCATCATCTGGGCCACCAGTTTTCAAGCCTCAGCCACTAACACTTTTTCTAACTGAATCCTGACCAGAAAGCACCTATTTCTTCCACTCTCATCTACCAACTAGCATTTATCCTCCCATATGATATTTCTCTCAAATAAATGGCCCCATTTCAATCATTTGAACTGCCAAATGCCCCTGACCATGACAGCTGCAGAATCTAGAAATGGCAGTTGTTGTTGTTTCAAGAGTTGTCTTCTGACAGAATATATCTTTAAACCAATTAGGTGCAATTTGTGCTTTATACAACTTCCCACAACTCTGTACACTCAAAAAGAAGACTTAAGAATCATCTTGAGTTGAACAGTACATTATGATCCCTTGTGGAACCAAAGGGGATCCAAGCAGCAACAAGAAACATTATGGAGTGAAATTATTGTTTGGGGGATTAATTAGAAGACTCATTTTTAAGGCAAAGTCCTTTGTAGCAGGCAATGCACAATCAACTGGGAAGTGCATCTCCTGAACTATGAAGAGTTTACAGTGTAATCTGAAAGGAATGTAACATGAGATCAAGGGACCAGCAAGTACTTAAAGCACTTCCATGTAATTCTGTGAGCAAGGGGTGGAAAAAAATGATTAATGGGAAACTTCTCCCATGCATTCATCAGAAGGGGATAAAAAGAGACACACAAGTGAATGTGACTTCCATAAAAACATAACGGAAATATGTGGCAAGGCTTATGCGCTCTGTGCCAAACACAAATCCCTGATTATGGCTAATAAAATCCCAACTAAGTGCTAGAGAGGGTGTGATGAAACCAAATCTTATCAGCATATGTAAGAGCTATAAACTAATACAAGATGTCTTAAGTCTGGATGGATTGCAACAGTCTAGAATGACAGGAACAAATTTCTTCCTTGGCCTTAGAATGACTGGACATTTGAAACTAAGCCACTACACTGAAAAGACAGCACAGCAAAGTGGAGGTTGAGGCTTTTTAAAAATGTTTGTTAGGATTCTGTAAAATGGATGTTTAATCCATACAGGTGTTGCTTTATATTGTTTATAAAGTTATTCATATTGATTAAACTGTTTTAATGGTTATCACAAACTTATAAACTAATAATGAAGTTCCACTGAACCTTCTTCAATTTCAGGATTTCATTCAGGTTCGTGTTTTTTTGCAACAGGTCCAGCAAAACAGGAATAAATTATTAAGAATGGGTGATCCTGGGAGGAGTACTCAAGAAATGTGCAAAGGTGGCAAAGCATGGCATTTGGACCACATGAGTCATTCAGGCCATTTCGAGGACCCTCGAGGTTGGGGGGGGCACAACAGAGAGGAAATAAGAAGGAAATAAAAATTAAAATGGGGGATGGCTTTTCCTGGAGGCATGTAGAGGCAGTGGGGCTTGTTGTTTTGGGGTGTGTGTGTGTGTGTGTGTGTGTGTGTGTGTGTGTGTGTGTGTGTGTGTGTGTGTGTGTGTGTGTGTGTGTGTGTGTGTGTGATTTTGCACAGGAGGTTTTAAGGAACAAACACACACACAGAGTCCCATAACAGTCCCATAACAGTTGTGTGAAACTTTCCCAGCGATCAACCTCGGCCCGACCAACTAGAATGTCGTGGGTGCACTCACTTCGGGTGGCCATGCCCAGGGAGGCTCGGAAAGCGGTCACCCATAACTGAGCCTTCTCTGTGGCTGGTCCCATGTTATGGAATCATCTCCGGAGTGAGTTGTGCATTGCTCAGTCCCTGCCAGCCTTCAAATGGGCCTTAAAGACCATGCTGTTTCGGGAGTCGTTTGGTGACTGTTAATTTATTTTTTCCTTCCTTTTTTCTGCCTGTTCTGCCCTGCCATCCTGTTTTTTGCTGTTTTTTATTCTTATTTTTTATATTATTTTTGCGGTGTTGTATCTAATCTTGACAGTTGTTTGTTTCTCCCTGTTGTAAACTGCCTGGAGTTCCATTCAGTATATAAGCACCAAAATAAATAAATAAATAAATAAATAAATAAATAAATAAATAAATAAATAAATTTATATGTTCATGAAATTCTGTTTATATGCAACCTCTCAGACATCATACAGATGATTAACACACTTTGTAACCATACAGATGATTAACACTGAGTTCTAGTACTACTCTTCCACAGTAATAAAGTGAAGTGCAGCTACAATTACTGCCACAGAGTCTCCCTGTTTTGACTTCTTGACTCACTGTGTCAGTGCTAACATTTCAGGTCAGTTTGGGCAGTCAAAAGAATTTATTAGCTGACAAATAAATCTTGAAGATTTGTCAGAACCTACATTTTTTTTGCCTGCCCCCTCTGAAGACAATGCTATGGCCAGCAGGAATATCAAACAAAGCTCCAAAATATATTAACAAAAAGCCATAAATATGTCACACTAGTGCAGGCTCATTGAATCAACAGAACATACACAGAAGTTGACCTACCGTATCTCTAGTCATTCAATGGGCATACTTTGATTTTAGTTTTTAGCCACTGCTTAAGTTCAAGGATAGCAATATAATAGATTGTTAAATCATTGCATATGATCCAACTTATAAGCAAATAACCAGCAACCATTAAGTTCAAAGATATTAATATAATAGATCATTAAATTGTTGCTTATTATCCAACTTATAAGCAAATGGTCTGGCTCAACCATTATACATTTTGTGTAGTTTCTCCTGTAGAATGAAGACAAATGCAAAATTTGTATTGATGGTCTCTGTATTTGCTATAAAACCTAAGTCCAAGAACACAAGTGTCAGATCACCTTCAAGCACTAAGTGGTTTCATCAAAAATTAAACAATTAGAAATGTTAAGGTCTAATAAATCTTTATGGTGATCAGCACAAAAAAAGAATTCAGCACAGGTGATTCTGTAATTGTAATTCATTAAGAAAAATTAGCAGTGCTTAATGATCCTGAAACATTTATGTCCGCTTGTTTGATGTGCATGACTCGTGGCTGGGAATTAAAACTTGTCAGACAGAAAGTCTAGGTTCCAGCATAACACATTTTCTTTCCTCTAAGGAGGAACGTCTGCAGAATACGTGTGAAAAATGTAGAACACTAACAGCTTTTCCAAGAACTATATGTGAGCAGAAAGCCAGGCTGTTACTGATGAATCTTTCCTGGGGGGAAATAAAAACCAATGGATTTTCCATCCCAGGATAACCTTTTCCACATTCATTATTCTGGGAATTGTGTGTGTGTGTGTGTGTGTGTGTGTGTGTGTGTGTGTGTGCTGGAGACAGTCAAAAGGTATTGGAGTCTTGTTAAAGTGTTTAAGAGGTTCTTCTTCATACCTGTGTGCCTTTACTAAGTGATCAATAAGTTCCAAATAGAGATGGGCACGAAATGTTATTCATTTTGTTATTTGTTATTCGTTTCATTACCTAATGAAATGAGTAATGAACCCCAGAGTGAATTTAGAATGAAACAAAATGAACCAAAAAAATTGGTTCAGTTCGGTTCGGTTCGGTTCATTAATGGTGGTGCCGGAGATGTCTCCTACCTGGTGCTGGTCTGCTCTTCCTAGCTGCAGGGGGGGGGGGGCTACCAGAAAAAGAAAAGCTGACCAGCTCGTGCTACAGCTGTAGCGCGGGCCATGTGGTCAGAAGTAAATAAAATAAAATAAAATAAAATAAAATAAAATAAAATAAAATAAAATAGGAGCACCAACCCGGCCCCAGGGGTGGCTGGGTTGGTGCCCTAAAATCAAGAAAAAATAAATAAATAAAAAAGCACCGACCTGGCCCCAGGGGCCGCGTGGTGGGCACTTGAAAACAACAACAGGGGCCAGGATCTGCCACCATCACCACCACCACTGAGCTGCCACCGCCACCAGTAAGAACCCAAAATGGTTTGGATCCATTCGGGTTCGTACGATTTTTAAAAAATTTGTATGAACCTGAACCCCAACTGAACCAAGGGTGGGCCCAAAACAGATGAACCCGAACCATGGATTTTCTGATTCGTGCCCACCTCTAGTCCTAAATACCCTACTAATTTTACAATTATGCAGCTTGTAGTAAATAAGGTAAAATATGCAGACAAGGAAAAACAAATACAGTGGTGCCTTTTGTGACGAAATTAATCCGTTCCAAATGCATTTTCTTAAGTTGAAATTTTCTTAAGTTGAAACATAGTTTCCTATTGAAATGCATTGGAAATGAATTAATCCCCTGGATATGCCTCTTCCAATTCAATAATTCTACTATTCTGTGACTCATCCGCAACTGATGCAGCCACTTATTTTTCCTGTCAGGTTTCACTGTGTTCTCTTTAAGGTTCTCCTGTTAAACCTAACACCCTTGGATGTCTTATAACTTCCTGTGGCAGTTTTCCTCACAATTTGAAAGCTTATGGTCTCATTTGGTCCTTACTGATGCCAGTATAATAATGCCATTCTTAATAAAGCCTTTGGCAAAAGAACATGGAGAAGAACAACCTTACGGCACAAGATATTCACCCTGGAAGAACCTGATTGCTCTGGAAGCCAGAAATAATTCAAGTATCAAAATATTTGATAGAAAGGGATAAGTCGGTACCATGCTAGCTGTTCATCTATAATGTGCATAACTGTTCAAACTTGATCTGAGTTTGACCAATTACTATGTTGTTCATTGCTAATGTGCACCCCAAAGATGTGGATAATTAAAATAATAAGATGGGTTCATGGTAATTTTCCCCAAATAATCTTACATCGAAAATTGTATTCACTTTACTGATGTAGAAAGAAACCATGACTGCTAATGCATTATAGTTGGCAACACCACCATGTACAGTTGATCAATATAGAGATAACATGACCCAGAATCCATGTTAGAATCATAACCTGAATGCTGAAAGCCATAAGCTCAATATGGAATCTAGACATGGACACGGCCAGAAAAAATGATGTTTCGAGTTTTCGTTTGTTGGAACAGGTCCGTTTCGGGTTGTTTCCGTTTGTCGCGAAATTTTTCAAAAATTTGTCGTTTCCGTTTGTCGTTTGTCGTTTGTCATTTCCACCGCAATTTAGCGCGATTTGACTTCCCAGAGCATAGGGGCATCCCGCAATCAGGGCCGGCGCTAGGTGGCAGGCGGGGTGGGGGTGCGGGCGGCAGGGGGAGGTGCGTGCGGGCGGCAGTGGTGGGGGGCCATGGGCAGGCAGTGGCCGCGGGCAGGCGAGTGGGCGGGTGGCGGCGCGGGCGGATGGGCGAGTGGGCAGTTACGATATCACTTAGGATAGAGGTTCTGTTCTTGGCTTGCACCCCAAATGTGTGTGTGTGCAAGCAAATTGAAGTTGGGAAAATAGAAAATAAATGGTAGTATATAATATATTTTTAAAATAAATCCACACCTCCCACTCCCAGTCGAACCTCCCCCTTTATCCAATATCAGAAAAAAATCCTCACAAACTGCCAGAGAAGAAATAAAGAATAAACTGCTATTCCCTTCAGCAGACAAAGCTGCAGGGAATCAAAGAAATTATTTTCTAAATTCAATTCCCTCCCTGCCTGCCTAACTTAAATCCTAAAGCCTCCAGCCTCCCTCCTCAATCTCGATCGGATCACACCAGCACCAGCAGCCAGCCCTCCTCCCTCAACCACATCCATACACCCGACTGCGATTTCTGGAAGGTGCCTCGGCTTTTTATGCCCTCCGAGACATCCAGAAGTGTCAGTCAAAACCCTGGCGATGCCATTGGTGGAATGGTTCAAAAATTTGCATGGTCCCATCCCATGCCCAGCCCAAATGGGCAGGACTAAAAAAATAAAAAATAAAATAAAATAAAATAAAATCAATACGACGTTTTATTGCTATAAAAAACCCACTGCTGCTACTATAAAAATTCAGGCATTTAAAATAAATAAATTTCACATGTTTCTGTGGTGATTTGGTGTGTTTTTTGACCACGATTTCAAAAGAAAAATTGTGGTCGCCAGTTTGGATCCCCCACCGCATGGCATACAGCGAGACAGATGACGAGGATGACCCCCCCCAAACTGCAAGCAGCCCAGGACAGGAGAAGAGGGGGGAAAGGCCGGGGACCCCCCAGAAACCACCCCTCTGGTAGGTGGCAAAGCCTCAGGCAGGCATATTTTCGCCTGCTTTTTTGGACGGGAGTCGGGTTTTTTTAAAAAAAAGTTTAAAAACCTTTTCTGTGCTTCGCATCACGCGATCGCCATGATGCCACAAACGGAAATGAAAAACCCGATCAAATTTTTTCTTTTTTCGGTTCGAGTTCAAGTTCTGACGGCTTAATTATCGTTACCGTTTCCGTTACGTAACGGAAACGATAACCGAAAATGGAAACGACAATTTCGCCGAGTCGTGCCCATGTCTAATGGAAACATAAGTTTCTGCTGGAGAAATTACAAAGGGCAATTAAGTTGTTCCATTAATGCAACCCCATTCAAAGTGATACGCCACAGTCCAGTAATCCCAGTAGAAGACCATGCAAATGATTTCCTTTGGGATTCAGTGTGTTGTCATGAGGAATTATCTGACATAAGAGTAGCCTTGCAGCCAGATGGCGGGGATAGAAATCTAACAGATAAATAAATAATAGCCAGGAAAGGATTTTCCCCCAGCTCTATAATTTGAACCAGAACATTTTCCCACCATTTCCTAAGTGATTTCCAGATAGGGAAACAGCTGCCTTAATGGCTTTAAAGAGAAATTTAGGTCCCAGTTGGAAATAATGTCTTGGCCAAAGTTTCTTCATCATGAGATCACTATTACTGTTTAGTGATAGTAAATCCTATCATACACAATGCACTTAAAATAAAACCATAATTACAAGGCTGAATGGGAAAATTAGACTGAACAAGTAATCGTTATCATTAGGACTGCAGAACTTAGAAGGAACCTATGTATCATTGAGTTCAAGAAGTGCAATAGTAAACCAGACTTCCAACTTCTGGCTCTGCAGTCATACATCTAAACTGCTGAGCTATAACTTTATCTTGTTAATTAGTAATCAGTTATACCACTTATTTTGGCTCTGTAGTTAATAGAAAGACATTATATCCGAGTTGGAACCTTTAGAAAATGAACTATAAAGACCAGTGGTTCTCAACCTGTGGGTCCCCAGATGTTCCTGGACTGCAACTCCCAGAAATCTTCATCACTAGCTGAGCTGGCCAGGACTTCTGGGAGTTGCAGTCCAGGAACATCTGGGGACCCCAGGCTGAGAACCACTGATATAGATAATAACCGTTAGTCATTCAGGACCATCATTAATGCCAACTGCATAAGACAGCACGGGTGCCTATAGAGCATGAGAGCGCTCAACCATATGAATTCTGAATTTATTATTTTAATGCAGAGGGATATATACATTGTGATGCAGTGGTACATTTTTTGCCCATGGATAGAGATGGGTGCTTCGTCCCAATAACCAGCTTCACATGAAAAGCACCCCACTGCTTCATCCACAACCCCCACAGCTCACTGCCACTGGTCAGCATGCACCATGTGGGTTCTTCTCTGTTGGCCCACCACTACTTAGTCCAACAGATTGGTTGGCTGCGCAAGGGCTCCTGCCTGGAGTGGAGCACCACCAGAGAAGAAGGACCTCAGTGGTGCATGATGTCCAGTGTGTGGCCTAGTCAGCTGGGAGGCTGGGGGATGGAGCAGTGAGACACCTGTGGTGCCATGCCGATAGCTTTGTACAAAGCAATCATTGCAATGAAGTGCCCATCTGCACTCATGAACTAGGTCAGTGTTGGCGAACCTATGGCACGGGTGCCAAATGTGGCACTCGGAGCCCTTTCTTTGGGCACCCGACATCGCCCCTTTCACAGTCACCTGTATTCAGATTAAATTGCTGTACTGGCACCTTGCAAAAAATAATAATAGTGGGTTTTGAAGCGCAGTTTGGGCGCTCGGTCTCTAAAAGGTTCACCATCACTGAACTACGTAAACATAGCAAAAATAGAGTCTTGCCTTTTGACAAAGATATCCTTTTTTCCTGACATGGACTGATATAGTGTTAAGACTACAGCAGGAAAGGAGTATCATCATCAGACTGTCAGTGTTCACAATGAAAGAAAACAAGAGAAGAGAAGAGAAGAGAGGAGACAAGAAGAGAAGAGAAGAGAAGAGAAGAGAAGAGAAGAGAAGAGAAGAGAAGAGAAGAGAAGAGAAGAGCAAGAAGGGGGAAAAAAGAGGAGGGGATATGTTTGCAAATGCAAAAGTGGAAGTTTAGCTTATGGATTCTCGATTACTTCCCTTTACTCTAGCATTTTCCCCTCCTTCACTCCCTGTTCTAGTTGCCTGGCAACAGAAAGGATACCCTTTTCAGAAAGGAACCATCTACTAAAGAAAACAATTGAAGGAGAGAAGTACACAAAACTGGTGCCACTGCAAATTTTCCTGCTGTTCTAATTCATGTGTTGGCTGGGATGACTAGGTATCTTCTCTGTTGATGAGAGGATCTGTTGTTTCAATGACTCAAATGACATTTGCAATGAACAGTCCCTTGTGTAGGTAATGTTGTGATTCTGTCCATCTTTCTCTTCTCCTTCTTTCCATCAAATATGTAAATAATCTTATAAAATTAAGACCTTTAGGCTATAATCCTTACCTGGCAATACGGCTTACTGAACATGATGCTACCTACATTTTGTAGAGGTATGTAGGTTTGTGCCTCTGGCTTTCCTAATGGAGTTCTCTTTCCCTGCTCCTCAGTCATAGCTTTTGAATCACAGCTCCTAACAAGGCCAACCCTACCATTAAGCAGAGTGGGGCATCTACCCGATGCAGCTCATTTTGTGTGTCAAGAAAGGGCAGCGAGCATTTAGATGTTATTATTATTATTATTTACCACCACCAAGGAAAGAAAAACAGGCTTTGTTGGATTATATGCCTCACATGCCCCCCAAAATGAGACAATGTTTCAGAAGTATGGTCCTTGATGGAGATGGAGTCTTTTACTGTTCTATATTGGGAAGCAACAAATTTTAAATCAGTCCTAAGTTTTAAATCTGGAGACTTTGCAGCTTCTCTGTTTAGATTACTTTATTTTGGCAGTACAGAGGTGGATGAAGATGGTGCTAAATAGAGATGGGCATGACTCAAAAAATGGTGTTTCGTTTGTCGTTTGTCGTTTAGGGGGTCCGTTTCGGTTCATTTTAGTTTTTCGTGAATTTTTGCAAAAAATTTCATTTTTGTTTCGTTACATAATGAAACAAAAAAACGAAAACGAAAATGAAAAATTGCTGTTTCGTTAGCATTCATTACAGTTCAATGTATTTGCCGCAAATGAAAACGAAACGCACAACAAAATTTCTGTTGTTTCGGTTCATTTTGTTTCATTTTGGAGACAAAATTCATTTTTCGTTTCGTTACGTAATGTAACAAAAATTGCTCGTTTCGTGCCCATCTCTAGTGCTAAACCTCTCCAATATGTTTCACAGACAGTGGACAGTATAAGCACAGCAGACATTCAAGGTGGAGGGCTAAAGCTTTCCAATTTATTTGTAGACATTATTCTTTCATACATAAAAAGGAATGAAAGGTCTAAGCAACCACGGTACTGAACATTAATCATGCATTAGACCCAAAGCAGGCTCCTGTAATGGAGCTAGCCGTATCATGTTAGTAACAGATGCCAAAATCACAACTTGTGGACTTGAAGTTGACAGTGGATCATAACACACTTAATGTTAATTACTCTGTCTGTCAATCTTGCCACCCACCATATTCCACGTAGAGAATTCCGTTTATAACTTTCAAGCTAGACAGCAGATTAACAATTCAGTGTACTTATTAAGACTGATAATATCTGCCTCTGAGATGGTCAGCACTAGTTCTTTCTAAGCCCACCCAGAATGTCTAATTCTACTCCCCATGCAAAATAAAGACCATTCATTAGGAAACATATGGAAAACAAAAGAAAAGTCTGCCCCTTATTTACAAGGACCCTTTAACTGAAAGAGTGTTGATAGTATAAATACCACTATTCTAACCAGCTAATGTGCTTCAACCATGACCTGGAAAGAACTTTGTGGCTGATAGGATAGCTTAATTTTCATGCCAGTTCAATCTTTGGCCTTTGCACTGAGGCTGCCAACATGGGTGTGAATTAACACCAATTATTCCGGTGTTTTATGTACTAGACTGAGAGTATCAACTCATTTTACACAGGTCACCGAACAACTGTCAGAAGTTAATGACTTCTGGTTCCTACCTACTGACCTGCTTTGGGTTAGCTGAGAAGCTCAGAGTTAGAGGGGGTTTGTATCTCATTAATAAAGACTGACCTTCCTGGTCCTGCAATTATTCCCTTTCACAAATCCACATAGGTGTTTCTTTTCCCTTCACATGTGTAACCCAGGGGCAAATCCTGTGCTGCTGACTGGTTTCCACTTGTTCAAACCATGATGGAAGTGAGCTTATTGTTTGCAATCACACTGCAACTGTTGCAAAAATGGAAGAGTTACAAGAAAGAAATAGCAAAGAACTGCTGCAATTTTTGAGTCATTTGTTTTGTAATACTAGAAGAAAGAAGACATTTTTCTGCAAATAATGAGATGAATGTTTTGGTGGAATGACACAAAGATGAAGCAGCATGAGTAAATATGTCTATATAGTTACAAATTAAGGTTCAGCCCACGGGTTTTATCTTCCTTATCCACAATTAGGTAGTTCTACTTTTTAATTTTATTAATTTTATTTATTTTTAGAGTATTTTTACCCTGGCTTTCTCCTTGGAAAAGGACCCAAAGCGGCTTACAGTAATGAGGGATAATATACAGTCCAGTACAATTAAGACATGTTTGGGTATTGAGAACAGGGAATTGAGGGACATTTTACAGCATTACCTTAAAGATACAATAAAATGTGCACAGTTAAAAAAAGAATAAAATTGCATGTAAAAGTTATGAATGATGGCAATTAATATCAAAAACATAGTGTCAATGTAAACACATAAGGTCATAAGTAGTTATAAACACAAAGTCTATGTGATCCTATCAATGCATATAAAAGACACATTGCCCCCCCCCCAGCCCGGAGAAAAGAGGCAAGACACCAGGTTTGGGTAAATCCGGCCACACTTTATTACCTCCGCAACCAACAACTCAGAAGAAACTGGGGGCCATCTGTAGGGTGGAAGGCTGATCCGTGTGAGGCCAGCCCTGCCACACATGGACCCAGGCAGGAGCCACCATCCAATTATGGGCAACCCAGCAGGCTCAACCACCCGAGGCTGTCAGCTCTGGGTAATTGCCACCCATGGGGCCCAGCCACTTACCTCCCCCCAGCGTCGAGTCCTCAGGGCCTTCAGCGCCGAGCGGGGTGGCAAACACTCCTATCAGGTGTCCCTTGGCTCCATACCTTACCTGCCTTCTGACCCTACCCGCCTGTGTGACCAAATGCTGCGAAAGAACCACGCCAGACCCAGTAAATAACATTAAGAATGGGATGGGCGAAAACACACCTGCTCCTTGTCTGGCCAATCTGGAGCAGGTCAAAAATTCCCATCTGGCCCCATAGCGACCAGTATAACTCACTCTTAATTCAGGGTGGGAGGGTGGGATGCCACTTGCTACAAGAAGAGAGAGGCCAGCCAACCGTTGGGAGCTCCTTTTAAGGTAGGCTCCCGGCTGGCCTCTCCGAGCCACCATCAGGCTCACCCGTCTTTGCCTCCCCTGGGCGGGTGGGGGCAAAATAGCTCCCGCAGCGCATTGCGTGCCACGGTAATGCCTAAAAGGTAGTCCATCATTCAGAAAAAGCTTGCCTGAAGAGAAAGGTCCTTGCCTGTTTCTGGAAAGACAACAGAGATGAGGCATCCAGTACAAGTAGCATCCCTATCCTTTGTTCTCTCTTTCGACTGACCAGGATCACCTCTGTCTTGTCTGGGTTTAGTTTCATTTTGTTCTTCCTCATCCAGTTCATTACTGCAGCTAAACACTCATGTAAATTTGAGATAGTAGTTCCCTTAGAATCTGGAGGTGATGAGAGATAGAGCTGGGTATCATCGGCATACTGGTGGCACTTAACCACATAAGACCTGATAATCTCCTCCAGTCATTTCATATAGCTGTTGAATAACATAGGAGACAGAACAGAACCCTGGGGAACTTCACAGGTCAGCAGCCGTGGTGTTGACCATGGCAATGCAGTACCCCCAATTCTCATTTCAGAGAAATGAGTCAGGAGGATGCATGGTCTCTAGTGTCAAAAGCAGCTGAGAGGTCTAGTAAAATCAAAAGGGACACAGATCGCCTATCCATTTCTCTGCATAAGTTATCTACCAATGCAACCAGTGCTGTCTCAGTCCCATAGACAGGCCTGAAGCCAGATTGACATGGATCCAGGTAGTTTATGTCATCCAGAAACCTCTGGAGCTGCAAGGCCACAACCCGCTCTAGGACTTTCCCTAAGAATGGGATATTCAATACCATTTGGTAATTGTTCAGTATCATTGGGTCTAAGGAGGGCTTTTTTAACAGTGGTTTTACTATTGCCTCCTTTAAGCATGCCAGAATCCTGCCCTGTTGTAAGGAGGCATTCACTACTCTTCCTAACCAGACTGCCATACCTTCTCTGGCAGCTTTTATGATCCATGAGGGGCAAGGATATAACACATGTGGTGGCCCTCACCTCACCAAGGGTCCTGACAACATCATCCAGCTGTAGAAGCTGAAAGTAATCCATTAACACAGGACAAGGAAGGTGGAATGTTGTATTTACTGGCTCTGGATCAATAGCAGCATCCAAGGTAACCTGGATCTGTTTAATTTTTTCCTGCAAAGTGTTGTGCAAATTCTTCACAGTGAGATACAAAGTGGTCTGCATTATCTGCCCATGAGTCAGCATGTAGCAGACTTTTAACTATGCTGAAAAGCTGCCCTGGGAAAGTTTGTGCCAAATCAATGGTGGTAGAGAAAAATGTTTTATTTCCTGCCTGCACTGCCTTGGAGTAAGCCTTCCAAAAGCCTTTCACTGTTTCTTTGTTTCAATCTGGGTTTTCCACCAACACCTTTCAGCTCTACGAGCCACCTGTTTCAATTTTGCCAGCTCCCCAGTAAACCAAGCAGCCACTCTGGGTCGATTTTGAGAAAGGAGATGTTTAGCAGCTATCCGGTCAATGGCTTTGCTCATTTCCCCATCCCAGAGTTCAACCAAGGATTCAATAGAATCACTCATCAGAGATGTAGGAAAATCCCCAAGGGTGGTTCAAAAATTATCTGGATTCATCAACCTTCTGGGACGTATTACTTTTGTGTCATTTCCCCACCCCGACCCCAGCCAGGCTGTGAGTTACAGCCAGCTTAAAGCACACCATATAGTGGTCTGTCTAGGACAATGAACATAAGAACATAAGAACAGCCTTGCTGGAACAGGCCACAGCCCATCCAGTCCAGCATTCTGTCTCACAGAGTGGCTCACCATTTGCTTCAGGGTATTCCCAAGCAGATGTCTTCACCTGCATATGATTCCCTGCAAATGGCATTGAGAGATATCCTGCCTATCTCTCCAACCTGGAGGTTGTCCTTAGGCATCCATAATGATATCCATTTATACCCTTGTACTCCATGAACTTGTCCAATCCTTTCTTAAAGCTGTCAAGGCTGACAGCTGTCACCACTTCTTCTGGCAGGGAGTTCCACAGGCAAGTGATCCCCTGGGTGAAAAAGTACTTTATATTATTTGTTTGAGATTTAGTACCCAAAAGTTTCATGGAATGCCCCCTAGTTCTAGTGTTGTGCAATAGGGAAAATAATTTTTCCTTATTTACTTAGTTCATCCCGTGTATGAGGTCACCTCTTAGTCGCCATCATTCAAGAGTGAAGAGGCTCAGTCGCTGCAGCCTCAGGTGGTAAGGAAGGTGTTTCAGTCCCCTAATCATTCTGGTTGTCCTCCTCTGCACTTTTTCCATTTCCATAATATCCTTCTGGAAGTATGATGACCAAAACTATACACAATACTCCAGATGGGTCCTCACCATAGATTCATAAATAGAAAACATGACACTTTCCTAATGATTCCCAGGATTGAGTTTGCTTTTTTCACTGATGTGGCACACTGGGTTGACACTTTCATTGAGCTGTCCACCAGGACACCAAGGTCCCTTTCCTGGTTTGTTGCAGAGAGGTCACACCCCATCAGTTTATAAATGTAATTGTTTTTTGTTTTTTGTCCCAACATGCACCACTCTGCACTTGCTAATGTTGAAGCTCATTTGCCACTGGTTTGCCCACTCCCTCAGTGTCAAGAGATCCCTCTGGAGCTCCTCACAATCTCTCTCAGTTTTTATTACCCTATATAATTTAGTGTCCTCGGCCAATTTGGCTACCTTGCTATTTACTCCTACTTCTAAATCATTTATGAAGAGGTTAAAAAGCAGGAGTCTCAGTACTAAACCTTGGGGGACCCCACATTTTACCTCCCTCCACTTGGAGAAGTGTCCATTTAGTGCTACCCTCTGTTTCCTGTCCCTTAGCCAGTTGCTGATCCAGGACAAGACCTGTCCCTTGATTCCATGACTGGCAAGTGTATTCAAGAGCCTTTGGTGTGGTAATTTGTCAAAAGCCTTCTGAAAGTCCAGATAAACACTGCCAACTGGATCTCCCTTATCCACATGCTTATTGACACTCTCAAGAAATTCCAAAAGTTTAGCGAGGCATGATTTGCCCTCGCAGAAGCCATGTTGTCTCTCTTTCAGCAGCGCCTTCTCTTCTATGTGCATATCAATTTGTCTTTTAGAATGGTTTCCCTCACTTTACCTGGGACACATGTCAAACTGACCAGTCGGTAATTTCCTTTACCTCAATTTCCCCACTTTTTGAAGCAAAAATATCTTTGTGTCATAATTCAAATGTTAGGACAATTTACCTATAAGCCAAGCATTTCAGAATTTTATGAATAATGTTTAATAAAAGGATGCCATGAAACCACAATGGAAATGTGCAGAGAAATATGAATTATTGGCAAATCAGTTCCACGGGTAGGCTGGGAGACATGCCTTTCACACCTTTTAAAACCCTCTCCAGTCATTTATCACAGTTTTCCAGCTCCCCCACCTCCCTAATCAAGATGACTTGAAAAACAGAATGAGCTCCTTTTTTCTCTCCATTAAGAACAGTTAGGGTGCTTTTGCATGACCCCTAATATCTGCTGGGAACTTAAATTTGGACTAGAGATCATGGGGGTGCTCCTCTTGCTGTGTTCCCACCCTTCTGCATGCCATTGCTCCTGTCTGCATTGAGGGGAGGGAGAAAAAAGGGGGGGAGAGAATGCAGGCTCACCTTCGTCTATGGTCGAGCAGCCCCGGAAGCATTCCAGTCTCTTAAAGGGGTGGGGGCAAAAAAACAACAACCAGAAGGCAAGGATAGCCTGGCACTCGCTGCTTTACAATCCGCATCAGAAATTTTTTCACCTCCGGAGACCAGGTACGTGGAAAATGTCCTGGGGCGCGCTTAGGTGGGTGTGGTTGTACTTAATTTTTTAAAGTGCGCAGCTGGTGGGAAAACAATTTTAAACTTTGCATCTGGGAGCCCTTTGCCTCGAATTTTAGGGGTCATGTAAAAGCGCCCTTAGTTGGTCTCATTGCCTCACCTTATTTACTGACCAGCCATGTCTCTTTGATAAAATGGAATGTGAGAGAAAAGGGTTGTAACGATCAAATCATTTCTATTTAGCTGTATCATGCAGAGACTCTAAGAAGGAGAAAAGCAAGTCAGTGTGGATCAACTTAAGCAAATCAATTCTGCTAGGCTGACTGGTAACACACAATTTTGTTAGTACAAAGTGTGTCCCCCATCAACTTTGTAATTCATGACATTAAAAACAATAAAGCTCGTAATCACAACCTGAGATGAGTATGAACTGCTGGTTTGGCAGTGTGTGCTGCGGGTTCAGATGATAGATAACAGGTGTTCTGTGGTTTGGGTTGCTGCTCCCTCTGGCAGGCACCTACTCATAGGCAGTGACCAGAGGAGGCAGTGACCAGAGGAGGCAGGGCAGAGAAGCCAGGCCAGTGGTGGGGAAACTTCGGCACTCCAGATGTTTTGGACCACAACTCCCACAATCCTTTGTCACTAGCAATCTAGACTTGGAATTCTGGGAGTTGTGGTCGAAAACATCTGGAGTGCTGAAGGTTTGTCACCACTGAGCCAGGCCATTCCTTCTGAATGGGCTGGCTTCACCAAGGGGGGGGGAGGTGCCCAATCACAGAACCCTTGTTTGGCTATCATCTGAACTAGCACAAAATGCCAAACCAATGTTTCATGCCCATCTTTAATTTCTACAGTGCCCTACTCCACCTCCACTCCACAGGAGATAAGCAGCACAGTCTGAGCTACAGAAACAGATCAAAAGTGATATCAGATGAGAAAACAAACAAACAAACAAACAAACAAAAAACTGTTCTTGCCCCTTAAAGATTAACTTCTAGATTATAATGTGAGCTTTCATGGATCAAGTCCACTGCTTCAGAAAAGACTGGGCTTGATGCATGCATTAATAGATACAGATGCATTGTTTAACATACAATGTTTCTGTACTGTCCTGGTGAGAAGCCTGGTCTACTCACCCCTGGGCTGCTTCACTGGGGCTCGATATTGCAAACACCTTTCCTCCGCACTCCTCAAGAGTTCTATTCTACCAGCCATACACTATGCTGAAAATTAGCAACCTCTTCCATGGAGGTCTGGCCGTCTGCTCTCTTTTTTTCCTGTGGTAGTAAAATAGTTTACTAGCCTGCTCTCGGAAGTATCCATGGTCTGAATTTCTGAATGTTGCACCCTGCTGTAAGCCCCCGTTACCCTAGCCATGTTGTTACCATTGAAATCATTTCTCCTGCAGAGGATTTTCAACCACAGGCTAGGCAGTCACCTGTTGGAGTTTTTTTTTTAAGTTCTGTTTTTATTCTGCCAGGCAGCAGATCAGGCAAAGGGTAGACTTGATCCAAATGAGGGAAATGTTCTTATGTTCAGCTTCTAGCAGACTCTATTGCAGTGAACAGATTTACGTTGGTTTCACTCAAGCCTTTTAAGTAAAGAAAGAGGGGAGGCTCTGAATTCATACTGTGTCATCTTTGTTTCACACAGGATCTGCAACCTTTTTCTTACCTTGTTAGCAGAGGGCACTGAAGAACAATGGTCATCACATCTACATGGGTCCCACCTAGGGCTTTTTCTACAGAGAGATTACAGTAGGATCCCCTTATCCGCAGGAACATTAGCCACTGATCCACTGATCCATGGTCTGAAAATATTAAAAATACTAAAAGAAAATCTGAGAAATATATATTTCTAAAAATGAAGTTACCAGTACTGGCCACTAGTTGTGGGAGCGAGAAATCACACTTTGTATCATGTTCACTAAAGAAATACATTCCATGATGTCATTAGCAGAACTGGACACTAGAGGGAGCCATGGATCATGCTGTGTATAGCATTCCCAAATTAAATAATATTTGCTATAATCCGCATTCTCCAGCAAGGGGGGAGGGAGGTTGAACTGATCCCGGCTGCTGTGTAAACTGAAACTTTAGCATCTTTTGTCTCATAGTGCATCTGCAAACTCCATCTTGTCTTACCAACAGTCTGCAATCAAGATTGGTGCCCATCAGATCTGCCACCCCATCTTCCTGTCCCTCTACATTTAATGGGATCTTTGCCTGATGAAGAGTTCAGAGGAAAACACAGGCTCCAATTATTTATAAAGGTTTAATGACCCAATAAAGACATTAGCCAGTCTTTAACTTTCTAAGGTTGCATCACATGGCTACCTTTCTTCTCCTATCTAACACATCTTCTTGAGAATACGTCTGTGAAGATTCTCAGTCATCCAGGTGCGTTTATCTGGGAGTTAAGTCATGGCTACTGGACTTCTTTTTGAGAGATAGAAACGTTTCGCTGTTCATCCAAACAGCTTCATCGGTCTGAATACAGCTAGTGCAAGAGACCTTCTTATAGTCAGCTTGACCTCTTGTCCCCTGGTCTGATTGGCTCATAAGATGAACAAAGCCTGAATAGGCTCGTTAGGGAGACATTAGTGTCCATGGCCTTAAGGTAAACAATGGCCTAAGGTGCTGAAACCCATCAAGAATGGGTCGTTAGCTGTGACCTGGTGGTGAAGGCTCCTTGATTTGCCTGGGTACTGTGGAAAGTACAGCCTGATAAGTAGCAGATAGACTATGCCGGAGCCCCCCACCTCTGTTGAGGGAGGGATTTTCAATGCTAACATGAATGGCTTCCCTTACTCCTCTCTCAAACCACCTCTCTTCTTTGTCTAATATGTGTACATCCTCATCTTTGAAAGAGTGGCCTTTTTCCTTCAAATGGAGGTGTACTGCTGATTCTGGTCCTGAGCTGTTACCTCTCCTATGTTGGGCCATTCTTCTGTTTAATGGCTGTTTAGTTTCTCCAATGTAGAGGTCTGAACACTCTTCACTGCATTGGACTGCATATACTATATTGCTCCTTTTATGGTTTGGTATCGGATCCTTTGGGTGGACAAGTCTCTGCCTTAGTGTGTTCATGGGTTTGAAATAAACAGGGATGTGGTGTTTGCCAAAAATCCTTTTAAGCTTCTCCGACACTCCCGCCATGTAAGGAATGACCAGGTTCTTCCGTCGGGTCTGGGTCTCAGACTGATCCCTTGTTCTTCTGGGATGGCCCACTGCTTTGTTGAAGGCCCACCTTGGATATCCACAGGCCTTAAGTGCTGTCTTCAGGTGCCTGTCTTCCTTCTTCTTGGCTTCTGAGGAGGTGGGGATGCTCTCTGCTCTGTGGCTTAGGGTCCTGATGACTCCTAGTTTGTGTTGTAATGGATGGTGGGAGTCAAACAGTAAGTATTGATCTGTGTGGGTGGGTTTCCTGTAAACTTCTACTCCTAGGCCACGGTCAGGTCTGATGATGACTGCACAATCCAGGAAAGCCAGCCTGTTGTCTTGGGTGTCTTCCCTAGTGAACTTAATATTAGGATCCACTGCGTTGATGTGGTCTGTAAAGGCCTGTACTTCCTGCGTCTTTATTTTTATTTTAAAGGAAGTTTCAGCACCTTAGGCCATTGTTTACCTTAAGGCCATGGACACTAATGTCTCCCTAACGAGCCTATTCAGGCTTTGTTCATCTTATGAGCCAATCAGACCAGGGGACAAGAGGTCAAGCTGACTATAAGAAGGTCTCTTGCACTAGCTGTATTCAGACCGATGAAGCTGTTTGGATGAACAGCGAAACGTTTCTATCTCTCAAAAAGAAGTCCAGTAGCCATGACTCAACTCCCAGATCTTCTTGAGAAGATATATAGGAGAGTTAAAGTTGTTTAACTGGGCAGCTGTATATAACTTGAGGTTGAAGTAATGCTTCCCCCCTCTCCCGTCCTGTGCTTTTTCTACTGTTTTTGATACGAGAAATGTGAATGAAAAAGTGAATCGTTTCTGTTTCACAAAGTTGTGCTGTGGCTGGAAGACTGTGAATATAACATATTCAATATCCTGCAGCGCTCTGTCCCAAGTATGAGTAATGGTAGCATCTGGACACACAAAGCTGACTCATATTATGGCAATCCTTCCTGCCATTGGAAGGGACTCATCCTTAGTACTGGAATGACATTGCCTTGACCTATCATCCAGCTGCCCAGCTCACAGCTCACACACAGGTCTTTGTTTTTCCAACCCAAAGGAAGCTATGCATGAATGGCCCATTCATCATTCCCACTTCATTAATTCAAGCTTTCCTTCTCCATTGTTGCTTTATTATGTCCCTCAATTAAGGAAGAAGCTAAGTTCAGCAAAGGCAAAGACAAACAAGATACCTCTTTCTTCAGACTTCTTCAAAAGTTAGTCTTCAGTAGCAAGCTGACTCCTTAATTTATGTTCTCCAAAGAGTGTGAGAGAGATTAATAGTATGTGTAGTGCTTGAGATAATTACATATAAGCAGTTATGTCCCGTGTCACAACTTGAGGGTGGGGACACTATCTTCTAGACTGTTTTATCCAAGGTCTCTGAGTTTAGGGCCAATGGTTTTAAATATAATGAAAATTCTCTTTGAATTTTTGTTTGTGTGTGTGAGGGGAAGGATTAGGTAATTGAGAGAGATATTTAATCTGCTCATTTCATTTGTAAAAGCAAGAAAAATATGAGGCTATCAGCTAATTTTATATGTTTTATCAGATTCTCACAATATTATTTATTTTATTTATTTAAAATATTTTTATCCCACCTTTCTCCTTGGAAAGGGCTTATAGCACTGACGGAGAATATATAAAGTTAGAGGCAATGAATATACAACACTTGTTAACACATAAAGACAATATTTAAAATTAGGAACAATGAATGCAAAGAGTCATCTTGTGTCATAAAAAAGGCAATGTTAAAACAAAGAACAATAAAAAGTATTCTACTTATATACCGACCCATACCACTTCAAGTAGTCTCTGGGTGGTTTACAGTTTAATTACAGTATCCAGGCTACACATCCACCCCATCAACCTGTGTCCTAATTTTACCAACCTTTGAAGGATAGAAAGCTGAGTCAACCATACGCCAGCTACCTGGGATTGAACCCCAGGTCGTGAGCACAGGTTTAGGTGAAGTACAGGCATTGGGGCTCCTATAGTAAACAACCATAGACAAAATGCCACTATGAGAGACAGACAATGGAAAAATTGAAAACACAGATAGTACTACAAATCCAGTCCAAACATTGATGCATAGCAATCCCTTTAAAGTCACATAAGTAGCTGATGTTCACAAAAAACATAAAAACCACCTTGCTGGATCAGATAAAAAGGTTTATCTAGTTCAGCATTTACACTAGTGACCAGCTAGACAACATATGGAAGCTAACAAACTGAGCAGCTATCCTTCCTGTTATTTCTCTCCAGATCTGGTATAGCTGCACCAGCCACAAAAGAAGGGACTGATCAACCATTTTTGAGCATTCTCCAGCCGGAAAACCCTGATAAGGGTCACCATGTGTCAGAATTGACTTGACAGCACAGGGTGATAGTTATTATCGCTATTTGGTTATATCAACTGATAGAACACAGAAGTCCATCAACCTGCTAAAAAATGTTATGTTCATTGGCTTCAACCTTGCTGACTTAATTAACCACACAGTAACATGGATCTGATCAGTGCATTCAATTAATAAAAATGAAAGTCTTCTTTCAGCATGCTTTGCCACGTTTAAAGATGTGTACACAATATGATGTTTGTTATGCTGATATAATGAGGATTTCATGGCTGGATGACCCATTGGAATTAAGTGTGCTACTTGTTAACATTGCTGCTGAGATAGTTAAAATACTGATTTGTTTTATTTGTTTATCAAAAATATGCTTACCCTGTCTTTCTCCTTAAAAAGAGCCCAATATATTTTTGCCATTAAAATATATTTGTTTAATTATTTCTAAATAAGTTTAAAATTATTTAGAAAGAATTAAACAAATATATTAAAATGGTAAATAAAATAAATGCTAAAAACACACTTGAAAGCAACAAGGCACAACCATTCATTTAAAAAAAACCTCAGATTGCCAGTCACAATTGGAAAGCCTACCTTAGGAGATAAGGACAGTAACTTCTACTACTACTACTACTACTACTACTACTACTACTACTACTACTACTACTACTACTAATAATAATAATAATAATAATAATAATAATAATAATAATAATAATAATAATAATAAGATGATGATGATGATGATGATGATGATGATGATGATGATGATGATGATGATGATGATCTCACCTAAAGACTTCTTGAGAGAAGGCTATTGAAACATGGCAATCCAAATGCAACTTGAATCAATAGCAAAACCCACAGTGGTTTTGCTTAATGGATCTAAACTGAGGTCAATTAAAATTTGAAGATTTTTGAGGTTCTATACACAAAATGAAACAGGAAGACTCTGTGCAAAGAGGTTCAAATAGTTTTAAACCAAAATTATGACTTGCTCTGTGTATAACACCCACCCTCACAGAAAATACTAGTCAAATAACATCTCTTGAACATTCTGTATATTTTCATAATAACTAATATCAATGATTTATTATAGAAACAGCTAATTCTCTGTGAAGTTTCTAAGCATGCTGTGTCCAGCAGATATGCCAGGTCACAACTTAAACCTGGGAATGCACAAGCCTTATGACACTGTATTATAAAGTTTGCATTTGTTTGGAGATAATTTCATGCGAGATTGTTCTTCTGTGCTTCTATTAGTTTGCTGTGAATAAGGTGACACACTTTTATTCCAAAGCCCCAGATACATCTGTAGGACAGATATATATCAAGAAGAAATACAAGATGTACAGTGCTGAACACATTGTTTACATTCAGTGATGCACCTAGCCATAAATAGCCTGACAGTGTTTCAGCATGTACCTGACCAGCATGTGAAAAAAATGTTTTTAAAGACAGGAAGAATGACTTTTGATATTTGGGTGTACTCAATGTCCTTCACAGTGTGAAGCATAGTGTCTAGATCAAGGGAAGTGATAGTACTACTCTATTCTGCTCCGGTCAGACGCCACCTGGGGTACTGTGTTCAGTTCTGCACACCTCAATTTAAAAAAAGATGTTGACAACCTTGAATGTGTCCAGAGGTGGGCGAACAGGATGGTTGAAGGTCTGGAAGAAATGTCTTAGGAGGAGCAGCTTAGGGAGCTGGGAATGTTTAGCCTTACAAAAGAAGGCTGAGTGGTCATACAATAACTATGTTCAAATATTTGAAAGGATGTCATATTGAAGAGGGGAATGGTTTGTTTTCCATGGCTTCAGGGACAAGGATTCAGGGCAGTGGTTTCGAAGGAAAAGAGATTCAATTTAAACATTAGGAAGAACTTCATGACAGTTAGAGCTGTTTGGCAGTGGAATATGCTGCCAAGGAGGGTGGTGGAGTCTCCTCCTTTGGAGGTTTTTAAGCAGAGGCTGGATAGCCATCTTTCAGGAGTACTTTGATGGGGGTTCCTGCATGGCAGGGGGTTGGACTGGATAGCTCTTGAGGTATCTTCCAACTCTATGATTCTATGATTCTATGACAGACAGGAGCAAGGCAAACCATTCCTTGGCATTGGTACAGATGCCATGTACTTCACAGCAAAGATAGAAAGATCAAGCTAGTATACATGCTCCTAAGCCTGGTAAATAACACAATGGAAGGCATCTCTCTCACTCCAGAGCCATAAAACTGGAGCTCGATTATTTAGCAATCAAGCAGGATGCCTGTGCTTTCTCAGTGAGAGGTGGGAAAACAACAGACACATACATGGATGAGTGCAACCCATTCATTGGTTAATGGACCCACAGTTCTCCAGAGAGCATCAGCTAACTGCATGAATACAGCTGCTTGTCTTTACAGCTTTGTGACTTGTGCAAGGGAGGGGGGTGGATTTTGAGAGGCAGGTGGCTTCCTATCAAACAGCTCACACCAGTGAAATTTGGGCTGTTTGTTCATTTATGTTAACTCAGGATGTTGCTAATTCCAGAAGATGGAAAAGCTCAGTCTTTTAAATGCTTCTCAGAATCTCTAGTTCTAGATAGAGGTCAATAAATACCTCTATCTGAAAAGCTTTCTCAGAGGAGCTGCTTCACCTGGGAGGTCCTTGAAAAATCTGATTTATTTCTTTTAAAATAATGTTTTATAATATTTATATATTGCAGTTTTAAATTTTAATTGATTTGTTTCAATTAACTGTGGCTTTAAAATGTTTTTGTATTCTACCTTACGCCTCTAGATAAGAAGAAAGTGGGATAAAACATTAAATCGTCAACTAAAAAATATAAATATTATCCAGGAGTGCAGTCTTGGCACAAAACATAGACAACCTCAAAACAAACCTTTATAACTCACACATGGACAAGCCGAGACCCTAAATAATATCTGTCAAAATTCCCACAGATCAGAAAGGGCAAAATCCACTCTTCAGCCTTCCTCTAAGTGCCTCTTAAATCAGTATAAAGTTGGATCAGATTTCCTTTAGATTTATCTGAGGTTAGAATAAGTACTTCTACCCAACATTATTCCCAGTGGAAGTAATAATAGCTCTGATAAATATACTCTGCTGAAAGTGCCTGGCATTGCTATTTAATATAGGATCATATTGTAAATCCAAGGAAACCCTGCCTTCTACCACATAAGAATATAACTCCTGTCAATTCATAGTACAATTTAATCCTTGGTGGTTCTGCCTATTATCATATACTAGGGAAGCCAAGAGAAAGCTAACCATTGTGGGCCTATAAAAATTATACCAATTATTTCTGTCTGTGTGTCCTCTGTGTGTGTGTGTGTGTGTGTGTGTGTGTGTGTGTGTGTGTGTGTGTGTGTGTGTGTGTGTGTGTGTGTGTGTGTGTGTGTGTGTGTGTGTGCGTGCGTGCGCATGCATGCACATATGTCAACAATACAAGGGGAGAGGAAATACTAGAGCACCCTTAAGTGTGCATGCAGTATTCCTTGATCATTCACAGTTGCATGGTTTACCACACAGATGACTGCCAACAAAAGAGTGTGAGTAATGCCTCCAGGGCCAGCCTAAAACATTTTGATGCCTGGAGGAAACTGCAAGATATTATATCTTCCATTTCACATGTAGAAGCCAAATTGGTACTTACTTCAACAGTGGCAATAGGATAGGATTCCCTTGGAGAAGCAGAATAGTTTCAAGGCCACTATATAGCTTCCATGATCCTATGGGGACCAATGGAAATATCCTGCATCCCTTTCATGTAATGTTTTCTGTAGCTATTGGAATATTCTGAATATCACAGTCAGAACTCATGCAGAGATGCTATTTTTCCAAAGAACAGCTTCCCAGTGGTTAGATTCAGAGGCTATCAGACACTGTGCACAAATTTCTATAAACAGGAATGTCTGTGAAGATTCTCAGTCATCCAGGTGAGTTTATCTGGAAGTTGAGTCATGGCAACTGGACTTCTTTTCTTGAGAGATCAAAATGTTTAGCTACTCATCCAAGCAGCTTCGTTAGTCTGAGGAAACTTAGTGGCAAGTAGAGATGGGCACGAAACAAAAAAAAATTCATTTCATTATTCATTATTAGTTTCATTACGTAACAAAATGAATAACAAAAATTGTGATGAAATTGAAACGAACTGAACAGAACCACGAAAATTAGGTTCGTTACATTTTGTTTTCGTTAATGGAGATGTGCAATGAAATGAACTGTTTTTAAATGTTAAAAAATGTCCTGAATATCCATAAAAACACAGCAATAATTATTTATTCTGCCTGATAATACCTACCAGGGGGTTGGGGTCCTTAAAATGTGCATTTATGTCTTTTCTCAGATCACTGTATTTTTTTTTCTTTAAGGGGAGTTAGGGGACATAGACTCAAAATGGCTCCCAGATGCCTAATATTGATTTCTTGGGTATTAAAACACCCTGGACATTCGTAAAAACGCAGTGATAATTATTTGAAATTATTACCTACCAGGGGGTTGCGGTCCTTAAAACGTTTTTTTCTTTCTCCCATCGCGATGTATTTTTTCTTTTCCCTTTAAGGATGACACAAAATGGATTCCAGCCACAAGATGGATGCAAGCCATGTGATGGGATCCTGTAAATTCTTTGAAAATTTCAACCAATAGCATGCCCAGGTTGCAGACTGGGTAGGTGTGGCAGCCACAGAGGGCATAAAAAGCTTTGGCAGTCTCCGTCCTCCTTGCAGTCTGTGGTGGGAGTTAGGGTGGGATTGCTGTCTCTGCCACTCATTACTTTAGGCCAGCCAGGCAGGTGTGTGTCTCTGTGTTCCTGCTGGCTGCAGCCTGGCTCTTAGGGGAGAGAAAGAAGAGATTTCTCTTGCAGCCTCCCTGTGTGTGTGCGTACCTCTCGGTGAGTACCCTCCCCTGCCCCGCAGTGCAGTCACTCTGTGGCTGCGTTACGCACTGGGCAACTCCCACTGCTGCCTTTGCAGCCTCCTGCATACCTAGTCTATACTGTGTCTCTGCCAGCATCATTTTTTTAGTGTTTTCCCTCTGGTCTGGGACATTGGTGGACGTCTGCACACGAAAATGCTTTAAGTCACACAAAAAGCGGGTAAAACGAAAAATGAAAAATGAAAAAACGAAATGAAATTTTTTCAAAAACTTCACAAAAAACAAAAATGAACCGAAACAGACCCACAACGAAAAATGAAAAACTGAAACATCTTTTTTCGATTCGTGCCCATCTCTAGTGGCAAGTCCTCCATTTTATAGTTCACCTTCATTTCACATCACCCTGGTCTGAACAGACTCATAAGTTGGACATTCAGGCCATTGTCCAACTTATTAGGCTATTCAGATCAGGGTGATGTGAAATGAAGGTGAACTATAAAATGGAGGACTCACCACTAACTTTCCTCAGACTGACAGAGCTGCTTGGATCTGAACTATAAAATGGAGCACTCGCCATACCTTTCCTCAAACTGATGAAGCTGCTTGGATGCATAGCAAAATGGTTTGATCTCTCAAGAAAAGAAGTCCAGTTGCCATGACTCAACTTCCAGGTAAACAGGAGTGTTTCAATTATGCTGCAATGTGACCTTGGCTTATCATTGCCTTTGCTCAGCAGACTCATACTTTAGATGTCTGGGTTTTGTGTATGAAAAAGACCTATGGCAACCCTTTTCAAGGCTTTTCAGGCAGATAATATTCTGAAGTGGTTTACCATTCTCTTCTTCTGGGGGTGCCCCGGGACTGTGCAGCTTGCCTTAAGACCACACGGGCTAGCCTGACTCACAGTAGGTATAGTGGGGAATCAAACTCACCTAAACCACTGAGCTAAGCCAGCCAGCTACCATTTAGGACTTTAGCTATGTAAAAGTTGCCCTTCAAAATTATCTCAATTATATGTGATCAGAAAGCTACCAAAAAACTTCACCGCATTTCTATAAGGGAAGGAGAAATTAATTCTCTACAACCTTTTCAAAGGTGGAGCTCAGCATCCATGGTGGCTGTGGCATGATTTTGTTCTTCCTTCCTTCAACAATTGTTGGGTTTTGCACTGCCAATGCAAATGGCAACAAAAGAACTGGATGGGTAACTTGGAAGCTCTAGTCTTTTGCATTTTCCACAAACACCTTAGGCTTGAGTCATTCAAAGATGTGGTGGCTCTGATGGTGTCAGGGGAGCAGCCAACCCTAGAAACTGGGGTTACATAGTACAATGATGCCAAATTGGTTGGGGTTGCTAATTCCCTAGAGGATAGGATAAAAATCCAAAAGACCTTGACAGATTAGAGTCCTGGGCCAAAGCTAACGGAATGGGGTTGAACAGAGGGAAATGTAGGGTGTTGCATCTGGGTAAAAAGAATGAATTGCATAGATATAGGATGGGAGACACCTGGCTGGAGAATAGTACCTGTGAAAGGGATCTGGGAGTCTTGGTGCATGACAAATTGAACATGAGTCAGCAGTGTGATGCGGCAGCCAAGAAAGCCAATGTGATTCTTGGTTGCATCAACAGAAGCATCATATCTAGATCAATGGAAGTGATAGTACCACTCTATTCTGCTCTGATCAGACCCCATCTGGAGTACTGTGTCCAGTTCTGCACACCTCAATTTAAAAAGGATGTTGACAATCTTGAACGGGTCCAGAGGAAGGTGACCAGGATGATTAAGGGTCTGGAGGAAATGTATTACGAGGAATGGCTTAGGGAGCTGGGAATGTTTAGCCTTACAAAAAGAAGTCTGAGAGGGGATATGCTAGCTATGTTTAAATATTTGAAAGGATGTCACATTGAAGAAGGGACTGGTTTGTTTTCCATGGCTTCAGAGACTAGGACACCAGGTAATGGTTTCAAACTGCAGGAAAAGAGATTCAATTTAAACATTAGGAATCATTCCATGACAGTTAGAGCTGTTCAGCAATGGAATATGCTGCCACAGAGGGTGGTGGACTCTCCTTCTTTGGAGGTTTTTAAGCAGAAGCTGGATGGCCATATGTCGGGAGTACTGTGATGGGGTTCCTGCATGGCAGGGGGTTGGACTAGATGGTCCTTGAGGTCTCTTCCAACTCTATGATTCTATGATTCTATGAAATAATTTAGCAAACCAACCTTCCATTGCTATGGTTGTATGAACAGGATCAATCCTAAGATTCCTTTAAAACAAGTATTTCAAGAAATTTTAGCTTTGCACGGTTTGCCTTTCTTCAACAAACTCATCCTCTAGCCTGGAGCCTCCCGTACATGGCATCTAGGAAGATAATTGTAGACACATTTTGTTTCCACAGCAAGAAGATGCTTACAATTCAGCTTCCTTTGTTGAAGGCCTGCGAGAGATATGACTAAAGGCAGTGTATGGCTCCAGGGAAAAGGCAAAACTAATGTTGTTGCCAAAATCCCCCCCCCTTTAAAACAAAATTCTCAATGAAAAGGGCTTCCATTTTTCTGCCTCAAGTTCCAGGTCCCTTAGAACTTCTTTTGGTGACATCTTCGACGTGTACCATAATGTAGTAAGGTAATAGCTTAATAATAAGTATTGAGGGTCTCAGAAAGTGCAGGCAGGACTTCTCTAAGGTGGGGGGGGTTCACTCCAATAAAGATGTCATATGATCATCATCTTAGGACCAAACTGGTCTGACCCTGCAACAGATCAAATAATGGGCTAAAATATTCCTGTATATTATATTCTTCTGTACATGAACAATGGAGATATGAAAAGTAGCTATAAAAAGTTCTCTCTGTCTCTGTCTCTCTGTCTCTGTCTCTCTCTCTCTCTCTCTCTCTCTCTCTCTCTCTCTCTCTCTCACTCTCACACACACACACACACACACACACACACACACACACACACACACACACACACACACACACACACACACACACACACACACACACACACACACGAGTTGAAAAACTCCACAGAAAGACTTGCCTGCAATGTCTTCTTAGAATCAAGAAGAATTAAAAATCAGAATCAGGATCCTTTTTGTTGGCCACGTGTGGTTGGACACACCCAGAATTTGTTTTGGTAAAAATGATCTCCATATATAAAAGGAAATATAAGAATCATATATTCAACAATAAAAACCCAGTACAACAATACAATATGACCTATTATTAAAAAAGAAAGAAAAGAAGTAAAAATTAACAAAAAGTCCTAGGGCTTGTATCATCATTTGGATGTCCTTCCAAAGGAGGAGCAAGAGGTTTTTTTTTTTTTTTACATTACCTCTCAGAACATGTGGCCAGGTTGGCCAATATTGCATGATAATGAAAGTTTTAGCCCAACCCATCTGGAGAACCAAAGGTTCCCCCACCCATTTAAAGCTGTTATAACAATAATTTTCCATGTCTTCTTCTAGGAACCCCCCAAAAAGATATAGAATTTAGGTCAATTAGCTGTGGGTTTGGCCTGTGGCAACGGACTACCTGATTGTTGATGCAATTCTGTTATTATCTGTCATGACTTTTGTATTACTGGGTTTTTGTGCTGTTATTCAACTATGTGGAACTTGTTTTTCCAACCCCTGTGATTGTTCATCATCCAAAGAATGTTCCTATATGACACAATAAATGTATTAAAATAAATAAATAAATAAACACAAAATGATGTGAGGAGAGTATTTTTATACACAGGTTCATAGGACCATCAAATGAAAAACTCTCAGAGATGAAAATTTGGAACAGAAGAAGGACTGTAAGAAAAGAACACTGGTATATAAGTCAAACTTGTTTCTCGAAAGGCTGGCATCCACCTTATGATGTATTACAGTCATTAAGGGAAATTTATAATGTACACAGGTAGCATACATCTTTGTTTCATGAAATATTGTTTTCATATATTAAATAATGTAGCTCTTAGTTCAATGAAAAAGGTACACATTCATTTTCACCCACACGGTTCATTATTTCATATATGCAGACAGACACATACAGATAAAAAACCCTGAGTTTTCAATTAATTTTCACCTGCCTTCCGAAAAATATTATCTAGCCGGGGCTTATTATGCTGGATGAACACTGATTGATCTTGTCAGGGGAAAATCAACCACATTTAGCCACTTGCAAGAAAAAATATATGCTGACCAATATCTTCCTCTAGTTCCGTCTGCTGTGGAATCGGGCTGTCAGAATCAATGTGGCATTGCAGCTTCCTAAGTAATTTCCATTTAGTGGTGAAAGCTGTTTTCTTCAGTTTTGGGGGGGGGGGTTAATGTCTTTTTTCTGGCGTCCGATCTATCTAATACCACTCAGATGTCATAGGCACACTTGCATTTACCACACCCCAATGCTTCCTATCCACCTGCATGACATGCTCATAGCAGGAATGCTGATGATGCATTATATGACCAGTACTTTTTGTCACACTATGACACTCTTCAGAAAAGAACAGCCAGGGGACATTTTTCACCATGGAGGAGCTTACCTGAGAGTCAAGTTCTTTGTTTTGATTGCACACAGAGGCTAGCCCATCAAATGGGAGTAATGTGTCCTGGGCAGTAGTAGTCACCACCTTGAGCTCCATGTCTGTGTGGCGGGTTTCCTTAAAAAGCACACTTGAATTATGTGGCATGCTTGTTAACATAAAACAGGGATGTCCAAACTTTTTGCAAGAATGGCCAGATTTGGTGAGGTGAAAATGTGTGGGGGCCAACCACTCAGCCGTATATGGCCCCCGGGTCGGACTTTGGATAAGCCTCTAGAACATGCAAGCAGGTGGGGAGGATGCTGCAGCAATGGAGCCAGGGGAGAGTAGGCTGGGCAGGTGGCTGGGGTGATGGACAGAGGCAGGGAGGGTAGACAAACTGTAAAACTGCAAGCTGGCATCTCCATATGGCACGGGGAAGGGTGGCTGGTGGGGAATGCGTGACAGGCTGAGCCGGTGGGGAGAAGAGGCTGCGGGCTGCTTGAAATTTGAAACTGGGCCACATTTGGCCCCTGGGCCAGACTTTGGACATGCCTGATATAAAATATTGAAACATGAGAGACAGTGAGACATTCCTCTCATCCCTCTCGACTTGGCCTCAGTGATATGACAAACTTACGATTCTGACTCAGTCTGGAGTTGTCTGATATAAGAGTAGCAAGCAACAACTCATGACAGTTAGAGCTGTTCAGTAGTGGAATGTGCTGCCATGGAAGGTGTGGATGTATTTTCTTTGGGCGTTTTTAATCAGAGGCTGGATGGCCATCTGTCGAGGGTAATTTGATGGGGGTTCCTGCATGGCAGGGGGTTGGATTGGATGGCCCTTGAGGTCTCTTCCAACTCTATGATTCTATGATTCTATGATATTCGAGTGGCGGGGGATTAAAAACTGGCATTGCCAAAGAGATGTATGCTCAAGGCAACACTTTACATCAGGAGATATAATTCATTGGGCATGTACAGGAACAGGACTGTGATGATTAAAAACAACTTCCTAGTAATGAAGTAATCAATAATGATCCACATTCTTTTTTTAAAGTGGATGGAACAGTATTGCATTTTAAAAAATAACATAATAAGCAGAGTTGAAATTATTCGGATGTATCATGCAAAGGAATCCAGTTTTTTAAAGTTACTTTTAGAGAACATTTTAAAGTGCTTAGGTTTTTAAAAAGACATATTAACCATATAATTTTAGGTTTTATTTTGTTTCTCTTACTACTTCCAAGGGTCACTCCCTCTATCTTGAAATGTAATAAAGTGCAACATAAGAGTAGCAAGGAACACAAAGGAGAGGTCCAACAAAATTCTTTTCCAGCACCTCAACAAGTAATAATAACCAATTACTTCTTAACAGCTATAATAAGCAATGGGGACAAATCTGCTTGAAGCGTAAAGAGAACAAAAATGCTATTAAAATTGCCTCATGGCAGGGGCAATTCTGATAGGGGGAAAGTAGTAAGATAAAAGATGACTGCCTTCCATTTCCTGCATGAAAATGTAGTTCAGCTCAATGCTCAATGCAGTTTGACTCTACCATTTATTTTTAGCTGCTCTATTTGCTTTGTATTTTAACACTTCCCTTTGGAAATGTGCTCAACTTTTTGGATTATCGTTCTCCCAGCCACCATGGGGATTCCAGCCCAAAATGTAGCCCAAAATATATTTTCTGAGTTCCGATCATCAAAATGATAAGCTATAAAACCATAATGATAATGAAAAAGCATAACTGCAGATAAGGGATGGATCAAGCTAATTAAAAATGCAACAGCCAAAAAAAAGGGAAAACTCTCAACAAACTGGCACTTAATGTCAGCCTAAATGCTACGTTGTCACCATACTTTCCTGATGCGCAACTGTTTCTTTTTCTTGCCCCTCCGCTCGGACAAATTCTAACTGTTCTTTATTTTTATAGGATACATGGGGTAGTGGGGTGTAAAGAGAAAGAGAGGAGCTGCAAAAAGAGGGAGTGGTGGCAGCTTTTTGGACCCAGTGGTTGACCTGCTATGAATTCTTTGTCCTCGCAGCAGTAAATGGGGACGAACATAAAATAATATTGGAAGTAGAGATGGGCATGAAATGAAATTTTTTTGTTTTGTTATTTGTTATTTGTTTCATTACGTAACAAAATGAATAACAACCCTACGGGCAAATTTAACACAAAACAAACCAAACCGAGAAAATTGGTTTGGTTTGGTTTGGTTTGGTTTGTTAATGGGGGGCGGAGATGTCTCCTAGCTGGTGCTGGTCCAGAGGTCCTTTCACGCCGAGCTGCACGGAGGAAGCACACACCCATCGGTGCCATCGAGGGACGCGGCGGGCTCAAGCCTCAGCCGAGCCCAGGGTGACAGCCTGGCGGGGTCCCCCTTTTTACTTCTTTTGTTTAAAAAAACCCTTAAAATTGTCCTCAGATTTATCTGCGGTTTGGGGGAGTTTGTGAAGTGGTGCGGGTCCACAGCCCTCCTGGTGTTGAGGCCCATTGACTCTCCCCCTTTGCACCTCCCTCCCGCAGCCCGTTATCTCAGGACGATCAGGATGAGAGATAAGAAGTAGGCTGCGCTTAGTCGGCCAGAGCAGCACGGCTTTGAAGCCACCCCCTTGCGCCTCCTTCCCGGGGCCCATTATTGTGGGGTGATTGGGAGGGGAGATAAGAAGGAGGCCGCACTTAGGTGGCCAGTGTTACAGGGCTCCAATGCCGCTCCCCCTCTTTATTCCTCCCACAGCCCATTCATAGGCACCCCCCAGCTCCGACCGGGCCCCAGGGACCGCACAGTGGGGGCTGGAAAAAAGGGGGTAAAATGAATAATGAATTAATGAACCAACGAAACTTTTTTTTGAAAAAAGTTCATTAAAAATGAAACAAAATGAAATGAAGCCTTAAACAAAATGAAATGAAACACCATTTTTTCAGTTCATGCCCATCTGTAATTGGAAGGTCTTTCTCAGCATTCTGTGATCAATGAAAGACCCAATCACAGCTGTCAGGTGGGCACGGCTTTGACCCATGAAACAGAAATTTATGGGTGCACATGTTTTCTGAAGGGCATGAAACTATCCACATTGAGAGTATATGTGACCTCTGCTTCCTGGAGGAATGGTTGAAGTCTGCATATACAAAAAGCAGGTAGGATTTGTGCCTGTCAAAATGGCCATTGGACGCTCAGCCTCATCATTCTTCAGTCGCCTCCTCTGCCTGCCACTCTCACATGATACCCACTTAATCCATTGGATAACAGATCTCTGAGTGCCATAACTGTTAGTTCATTGAAATTAAAAGTGGAACTGCTTCTGCCACGTAAATTTCCACCTGCATGATTTTGAGCATCCTATTGGCCTCTGTCAAAAGGTTTGATGGGCAGGAACAAAAAGACTCTCAGAACCCATGACTGCCACAGATGTTGAACATAAGAACATAAGAACATAAGAAGAGCCATCCTGGATCAGGCCAAAGGCCCATCTAGTCCAGCTTCCTGTATCTCAAAGCGGCTCCACCAGATGCGTTTGGGAGCGCATGAGACTAGATATCTGTCTCCTGATACCACTCCCCTGCATCTGGCCCTTGAAGTACCCTGGTTTAAAGCCTGGAGATTACACATCTCCATCATGGTTTGTAACCTGTGATGGACTTTTCCTCCAGGAATCTGTCCAATCCCCTTTTGAAGGCATCCAGGCCAGATGCCATCACCACATCCTGTGGCAGGGAGTTCCATAGACTAACAACACGCTGGGTGAAAAAAATATTTTCTTTTGTCAGTTCTTACTCTCCCAGCCCTCAATTTGAGTGTATGTCCCCTAGTTCTGGCATTTTGGGAGAGAGAGAAGAGCTTCCCTCTATCCACTTTACTCATACCCTGCATTATTTTGTATGTCTCAATCATATCCCCCCTCAAGCGCCTTTTTTCCAGACTAAAGAGCCCCAAATGTTTTAGCCTTTCTTCATAAGGGAGGTGCCCCAGGCCAGTAATCATTTTAGTCGCTCTCTTCTGCACCTTTTCCAGTTCCACTATGTCTTTCTTGAGATGCGGTGACCAGAATTGTACACAATACTCCAGGTGGGGCCTTACTATTGTTTTGTATAAAGGCATTATAATGTTGGCTGTTTTATTTTCAATCCCCTTTTTGATAATCCCTAGCATGGAATTGGCCTTCTTCATCGCTGCCACACATTGGGGAGACACCTTCATGGAGCTGTCCACCAACACACCAAGATCTCTTTCCTGATCTGTCATGGATAACTCAGAGCCCATGAGTTGATAGATGAAGTTTGGATTTTTTTGCCCCAATATGCATTACTTTACATTTAGTTACATTAAAATGCATTTGCCATTTCTCAGCCCATTCCCCCAGTTTGGAGAGATCCTTCTGGAGCTCTTCACAATCTTCTCTGGTTTTTACCACACGGAAAAGTTTTGTGTCATCGGCAAACTTGGATCAGGCCAAAGGCCCATCTAGTCTAGCTTCCCATATCTCACAGGCTTGCTATGCACTGAACTGCTCAGCTATGAATCTGATTATTAGTTTTTTAATATAAAAAGAACATTAATTAGTCTACAGGAGCATGCTCATTGCCTAACTGGCCAAACTCATCTGCAGTGATGATGTGTCTCCAATTTAGAAAACAAAACTAAATAAAAAGTATAACATGGATATGTGCCCATTGTTCAATGCACTCAAACCTGGTCAAATTAACCTGCAGTCATTTTGAGAAAACATATCCCAGATAGAAATCCCAGAGGGATGCACACAGACAGCCAGGCACACACAGTTCTCTTTGGAAGGAAGAGGTGCCAGACAACTTTATATGGATACAATTCAATGAAATGACAAACTGATATGCCATCAAATTGAATCCATTGTTCCATCTATGTGGGCATATATGTATGCATTAGATGTGAGGATAAATCAAATCATGATTCATGATTTGTTGGGGCTAACAAATCAACAAATCAACAAACTTCCAGTGATTCATTGATGGATTGATTCATCTCCCTATTAAAATCCTCTAAAAAGAACCCCCTAGCACATAGAGGCTCCTAATTTGCCTGGATGCTTCCTCTGGTTCTTCTCTACAATCCCTGAAATTTTGGTGAGCATTGGGATGCAAGTATCCAAGCAAGGGGGTCCCAGAAGGAAAGTGAAGCCAGGGATCTAGAAATGCCAAACATGCAGAGATAGTTCTCCCAATACCTTGTTTTTATATATCATGAGATGAAAGCCACCAAATCTGTCTTTCTCTCTCTCTCATTCTCTCTTCAAGGTCTGCCTGTCTTCTCAAACCAGAAAACTGTCTAAGGTCTAGTGATTTAATGATTTTTCCCCTTGAGAAAGAACAGTTGCCTTCAAAACTGTCTTAAAGCAATGGTAGCACTAAAAGCTTATGGACCTTGCCTCTAGATTCATGAGAAACTCAGTTGATTGGCTGTTTGATTTTATAGCCCAATGCTAAGTACATTTATCTGAAAGTAAATGGCAATGATTTCAATAAGACTTCTTTCCAAGATATAGGCTTACAGCTACGGCCTTTGATAGATCAGATGACTAGCAGAAAGCAATATCATAGGAATGCTAGATTATTAAAAAAGGCTTAAGATAAATACTGTATTTATTTATTTATTTATTTATTTATTTATTTATTTATTTATTTATTTATTATTAAAACCATTTTACAATGTGCTGAGTATGTTTTATATTGTTATTGATCATCAAGTTGGAACTAGTGTGTGTGTGTGTGTGTGTGTGTGTGTGTGTGTGTGTGTGTGTGTGTGTGTGTGTGTGTGTGTGTGTGTGTGTTGCGTCCTTACAGTCATGACCGACTCTTCGTGACCTCATGTCCATGGAGTTATTGGGCCAAAAAGGGCTTTCAAGGTAAGTGATATTTAAGGGTAGTGTTACTGGTTCCCACACTGCCACTGCTTCTGTGGCTGAGCTGAGATTTTAACACAGACCTCCAAAGTCACAGTCTATCACTCTAACCACTACAGACCACACTACACTGGGTATCCATTGTTTTGTACTGTGTAATAAAATGAAGAACGTAGCTCTTGATCAGGTTCATTTTTCAGTGATAAAGAAGACAACGTGAAAATTATTTTTCTAGATGCAAGAAAGGGAGGGGAATCACTATATGTTGCTTTTAGAGCAATTAATTGCATTTAAAATGTTTTTAGCACATTGCAGAATGCAAAACTGGACTTGTTGCTTGTCTGATAAAATTATTTATTTATTTTAATGTATTCTCGAGGGCTTTCATGGCTGGGATTTGATAGCTGTCGTGAGTTTTTTGGGCTGTTTGGATGTGTTCTAGAAGTTTTTCTCCCTGATGTTTTGCCAGACTCTGTGGCCGGCATCTTCAGAAGGCAAGAAACTCAGGGAACTAGGAGTTCTCTCTGTGCTCAGATGGATGCATATTTATTTATTTATTTTCCAATGAGAAAGGCAGGGTAAAAATACTCTAAAATAAATTTTAAAAATATTTATTTATTTATTTATTTATTTATTTATTTATTTATTTATTTATTTAGCACCCCATTGGTACATGCACCATTTTGGCAGTCCGTAATGATTAAAACAAATAATAATCATTTAGTAAAAGAACAAACAAATAACAAGAAACTCCAAGAGGCATAATTTATAAAAATGAACTGTGAGGAGTGAGGCAAAATAAACAACTATTCAACAGAAAAATTGGAGGAGGGGGAGAGCCTCAGGCAAGGTTGCTTTTAAAAAGCTTCTTTGTATTTTTTTCCAGTGCCTTGGGCATAAATCAAGTACATCCCTCTTGTGGAGGCATGCTTTAACATGGTGAAGCAAGCTGTCTCTCTAAATATCTCTTTACCACCAATCCAGTATAAATGTGTACAAAGTTTTAATTCATGAAGCTTCTGACGGCTAGCCTGTACTATGCATACTCAGTCAAAGTGCCTGTTTTTATTTCATGAAGGACCTTTATTGAAGAATTTTAATATCACCTCTTTCTGAAAAGCCAACTATAAACATCTCCAGATTTAAAACAGATCACATGAATGGCAAAGACTAATATTGCTTATCTTCAGAGACAGTATTGCTTATCTTCAAAGACAATTGGCTGCACCTGTTTTATTTTAATCTAAAAAAAAAATCCAGGCTGCAGGGGCTGAACTACTGATCCTCAATAATGGTCCTTTATGTGGGAAAAAGGCCACTTTGTTTACACTGAGCATTAATTGTACAGGCTAGCCAACACAACTGTTGTATAAATCCCAATTGTGTGCTCATAATAATTTTCAACCCTTAGAAATTATTCACACTAAGTTTCTGAGAGCTATATTTTCAGTACAATACTGTGACCCCAATGTGGATTTGTGCCTAGAGGCTAGTGTAATTCCTGCTGAAGCTTGTGCCAAGGTATACATGATAAACTACTGGGTAAAACTGAGCTTTTTACCAGTAGGACTTACACCATTGACTTTGTTGGACATCTTTCAATCTCAATTGAAAAGGCACCTGTCTCAAGAGTTATTGTCTCTTGCATTTTATCCCAGCACTTTAATAGCACTGGGTTATTCTAAAGCTGAATCAGTTGTTAAGCAGAGAATCTGGGACATTGAATTATAAGAACATTGCATTAACTGTGTACATTTAGTGCCATAGGAAATAACATATTTGAGCCTTCTATCTACTTAGCTAATTTAACTTTTCTGAAATTCAAGAAAGCCTCTATGTTTTCCTGATTTAATGCCTTGCTTTGGTGCTTTTGGAAGAGAGATATCAAGGAGCACCTTATCAAGACTGTTTGTCCTTGCAATACTGGGGAAATAGAAACTGTGGGACATGTTCTTTTACGCTGTTCCTTCTACTGGGACTTTTTATAGATAATTTCTTTTATCTATTTTTCATCTTTCTTTTCTGTTACTTTCTGATAAGGTCCCCCATATAATCAATGAAGTGGCCAAATTCTGTGCAGCTATTAGAGTCTGCCACACTTCCTTGATAACATAGTGCTTTCCCCTCCTCTGACCATGGATAATTCTGACATAAATACTGCATATTTTGTATTTATATTGCTTGGCGCTGATCCTTGACTGCAACAAATTCATTTGTTCGTTCATTCATTCTTTTGAAAGATAGTGGTTGGCCACACTAGATCTGCCTGGATAAATCTGTGGTCTAGATATCTGTCTTGGGAGTCTTCTGTGAGTAGACTGAACCTGTGTAGCCTTGGACAAACTATACAGTCCCAGGATGCCCCCAGCAGAAGAGAATGGCAAACCACTCTTGAGTATTCTCTACCTTGAAAACCCTGAAACAGATCATCCTGAGTCAGAAATTTATTGACAACACATTATTAATATTGTTTATGAAACAGACAGCACAAAAGCTTCTCTTACTTTGGTACAGGACAAGGGCAGGCTATCTGCTATAATTATGCAGAATTTGGTGGTGATCTGAAGACTACTTTAAAAGTCTGGCTGCCACTGTTTTCATAATTTCCTTATAGAATATTGATTTGCTCTGCATGCACAAAATCATTACTGTACTCTTATGCAGCAATAATGCACCCTTCTCTGACACCTTCCTCTACTGAAAACCATTCGGTCTTTCCATATTTTGTCCTAACGGTGCTTTCTTGCCCACGAGACAGGTTATGTATCAGAACAATCAAGTTATGAGGCACACACATTTCTTTCAGAACTATACATAGATTTCCATGGGCCACACAGTCAAAGGCTTGCCTTCTGAAAAGCTTTCATTTGCTCCAGTAGCCAGCAGATATTTGGAACATAATCTCATGAGCCTCTTTCTTTTCAGACTTGAGTTATCAGGCATTTCTCATTCCATATAGGTAAAGGCCTTTGTTGTATCTCCTTGAGCATCACCATAGTAGTCTTATAGTATCTACACCTCCCTGCCATCTCTTTTTTTGGGTGATGGAATGTATATTGAACATTGTTTTGTTTTCCATAGTTGCCAGCATATTCAAGCCATATTTTACATGGCTTGAAATAGTTATATCAGTATTCCATCTAACCTTGTGATTTATTTTTTTCCCATTCAGAGCTGCCTTTGTTTCACATTCTAGAATTGCAGATTCTTCATCATAGGATTCCTCTACAATAGAACCTTTCATCCTTTTATCTCTTCTGTATAGTTCTTCAGCAAACTGTTCTCACTTTCTCTTATTTTCTCCTGGTCAGTGTGCTTCCCTGATGGTTTTTCAGCATACCTAATCTAGTCTTAAATTTCCCTTTGATTTCTTCTCTCTTCTGGAAGAACTCTCTTGTTTTACGTCTTCTTCTATTGTTCTCTTCTGTTTCTTTGCACTGTCCATAACAGTTACCTTTGTCTTTCTGTGAGACTCACAAAAATGTTGCATTCAAGATTCTGTCCCTCTGTCTCCCCTCTTTTTTGTCTTTTTACCTTTTGTCTTTTTATTTTATCATATGTCCTTAATATTTTTAAGTGTTTCTTCCTTCATCTATTAAGGTTTTTTTTTCTGTTTACTATAGGAATTATTATTTTGCATTCTTCTCTGAGGACTTGTCTGTATCTGTACTTCAGAATGGAAAGCCTTTTACAAGCATTTTCTGTCTACAATCCTACTGGGAGAGAATATCTTTAGTTCTGAGGGTTCCACGGGGGTTGTCCATAACCAAGAAGAATACTGTGCTAGAAGTAGGTCATCTCACAGGTATAAACAGGCTACTGGAAATTGGACTGTAATTATATGTTATTGAGATAGTCCATATCTAGGACTCCTAGATACTTGCTTAAATTATTTGCCTCTTCCCTTCAATAATGGATTTTCTATAATACAATAGTAATCTGAAGAGATCTTTTAAAAATGGCAACAGCAGCAATATGAAGGTCACAGTTAAAACAAAAACACTGAAACTGTATTAATAAAAGAGAGAGAGAGAGAAAGAAAGAAAGAAAGAAAGAAAGAAAGAAAGAAAGAAAAAGAAAGAAAGAAAGAAAGAAAGAACAACCATTTGACAGCAGCAAAAGGACACTAGTGTGGTGTAAGCAAATCTCCTCAGGAAGAAAGTTCCATAAATGGAATAATAAAGTTGAAAAGTATTGTGGGTAAAATGATTACTTTCCTAACTTCTAATAATACAATGGACTGCACAACACAATGGACTGCACAACACGGACACAGAGACGGGGTCAAAACTCTAGTGCAAACCCAGATGACAGCTGTAACCCCACATTAGAGTAACATCCCGTATTGATTACTGCAATGTGCTTTACATGGGGCTGCCTTTGAAGAAGGTCCAGCGATTGCAACTGGTTCAGAATCATGCTGCGCGGCGGGTGAGTGGTAGGGCCGCCAACAAACACATCACGCCAATTCTGTATAGCTTCATTGGTTATCAGTTGCTGCCCGAACCCAATTCAAAGTGCTTGTTTTGACATATAAAGCCCTAAAGGGCTTAGGACCTAGATACCTGAAGGACCACCTCCTTCCATATGAACCTACCCGGCAATTAAGATCTAGTCAGGGAGGCCTCCTGAAAGAGCCATCCCTTAAGGAGGTGAAAGGGGTGGATTGCAGGAATAGCGCTTTTTCAGCAACTGCCCACAGACTATGGAATGCCCTCCCAAGTGAGACTCGCCTGGCACCGACGTTGATAACATTTCCTGTTCCAGAAGTTTTTTAACTAATGATTGTGGGTCCTGATGGCAATTTTAGTGTTGTGTTTTTAATGAATTGTATTTATTGTATTTACATGTTTTTATTGTTCTAATTTTATTGTAATTTTGATGTTTTAATTATCTATTTTGATTGTGAGCCGCCCAGAGACCTTTGGGTAGTGGGCGGCATACAAGCTATATAAATAAATAAATGAAATAAAATTTATTCTGACAACATGATTACAGGATCTGACAATGTCACATGCCAAAACAAGGCTATTTTTACCGGTTCCTCAGCCAATCCCTTGCTGGATTGCTAGTATGAATGTGTGGATATATTCAAATTATATTTCTCCATCTTCTTTCTGTTTGCCAAATGATGCTATGCTTATGATACAAGAAAATCCATGTTCTTGTTTCCATTATTTTGTTTTACATTGTTTCAATACAATGTTTAAACCTTCGCTATTTGTATGGCACATGAGAAATGGCTTGAAAAATGTTCATCCCTGTTATTAAAAAAAATGGCTGCAATCCACTCTGCTCTAACCAAGACTAAACATATCTTGTGGAAGTATAAAACATTCAAAAACAATATTCACAATCTACTAACAGTAGTCATAAATAGAGATAGAGAGAAATAAAAAAATGAATTGTGATATTACATGAATATTGCTGATTCATTTTAATATTTGTCCCTTCATATTTGTCAGTTCCAGAGATCCTGAAGAATACAAAGAAATGAATATTTCTCCTTTTTATTTGTCCTTTGAGGGGTTTTTTTAGACAACTTGTGACTACATCAATGCTTTAGCCTACAATAGAGTGATCTTTAAAGGCAGGGCAAAGTGAGATGCTGCTGATCTGAAAAGCCTGACAAGATCTGAGATTGAAATAGCAAGTGACCAGATACCTAACAAAAAGCAATCCTAAAACTTAGGGAAAGCCCAGTTGAATCAGATATACTTGTATCACTAATACCAAGGGAAGCAGAGAGGTGAGGTCATAATCCAACCATCTGATAGGAAGTACTTTCATGTCCACAGCAGGATTCCAGTCTGCAACTGCAGGGGTTTTAGTCAAAATCCACATGAAACCAATATGGGTCCGTTCAAATTGGGATCAGATTAGTTTGGCCTAGCCAGGTTTTATTTATTTATTTATTTATTTATTTATTTTATTTATTAGACTTTTATACCGCCCATCTAGACCAAGGGCTGACACACTATTTTGAGGGAAACTCTTGTGAAGTTTGTCCTGTGATCTCTCTGCCATTTGTTGTACTCTCTCTATTCATAACGTTCTGAAGGTTGTTTGGTCAGTTTGGAAAATCAAAAGGAACTGACAAGAAATGAGTGACCTGCTGATCACTCCTCTAAACCTTTTCAGCATTTGACAAATTGATGTTAGGATTAAAAGGGTAGGTGTTTTGACACCCTAATGCCTGCATCTATTAGATCATCCATGTTTCCACAAAACCCTGGAATGGGGCCATAGAATTATAACATAGAATTATAACACTGATGGTTATGATCTACTAAAATACCAGCATGCTAAATTTGCAAGCAAAAAGACAAGTCCTTGAAGCAACATCTATTCTAGAAAATGACTGGGACTCCTAGCTATATAAATTAAATCATTCTGATAGATTTTAGATGCATCCATATTTTCTGCTGTTTTTGCTAGCCCGCACATAAAGCAAGGCAGGGAGGTGCTGACTTTCAGAAAATATAACGATGAATTGCAAAATACAATTGTTTGGACGATGTATGCCCTGGAGGTGCTGTGGTTTGTTGTATTATAAATAAGGCACTTCACATTATCCCTCCTGTGTTTCTGCAGCATAGCAGAGCTAATAATGTGTAACTGATGGAATTTCAAATAAAGCATTATTAAAATATTTGTTCAGTGACCTTTTTGCCCTTTACTTGTTGTCGTCTTGTGAGTGCTAGGATTCGGGTGCAATTTCCATCCATCTTATATGCTTCCTTCTGCTCTGCACTGCTCAGCAAGGTCCTCTTAATTGGTTCATTGCTTGTATATTCTGTACAACTTGCCCAAGTTAAGTCAATGAAAAATGTGTGGCATCATTTCTGAAGGTTTATATCCTAATTCAAAGCAGCAAATGGTTAGAGAAGGACAGAGCCATATGCATCTGGCCATGATAAGTTTTATGTCCCGAATCATAGCAGTCTGTTACTATTCAAGATATAACAACAAGGAAAAAGCCCATATTGGGATGTCTATATACATCTGAGAGAAAAATGTGTATATATGCTTTGGTTGTCCTACAATCAAGGGCCCATCTATAACAGTGGGATTGAGCTGAACCATTGTGATCAATGACTGCTTGAAAATAAAGATGTGATCTAGTAGATTTTCTTCCAGGATCCAGGCGAAAAATCCTCACTTATCTACAAAACGTACTGGCTCACTTTGAGTTGATTACCATTCCTCCATTTAGCTTACCTCACAAAATATTGTGAGGATTGAATAGGGTCAAGGGGAGCCATTGTCTTCCGTGGTACTTAATTTGAGTACAGTAGGATCCCTGTATCCACTGATTCATTATCCATGGATTCAGTTATCCACAGTTGGCAGAGGAAAAAATTAAATAATTCAGCAGCCACAAAGCAAGCTGTAAAGCAAGTTGTTGTCACAAACAGCAGCTGTAAAGTAAGCTACTGTCACAAACAGTGGCCATAAAGCAAGCTACTGTCTCAAAACAGCAGTCATAAAGCAAACTACTGTTAGGAAACAGCAGTTTGGGGTTGGGTGGGTAGGCGTTCTCTCTTATCCACAAGTTTCATTATCCATGGGAAGGCCTTGAACCAATCCCCAGTGGATACTGGGGTCCTACTGTACACAATTAGTGCATTTAAGGAATACTACCTGATTTTTTTAAGTGCAAGAACATAAGATGGTGCCTAAAAGAGTACTGACTGGTCAGGCTTTGTCAGGTCTACACTTACTGGCAGAGGTTCCCTAGGGCTTCATCATGAGTTCTCCTTTTCCTGAAGACACCAGGGAAAGAGATTCAAACATTTTGTGTGCTGCCATAGGATCCATCTGCCTTATGCAACACATCTTATTTGGAATAACATGAGTTGTTCATTAATTAAAAATTAGTTTTAAAGAATATGTCATTGCCTGTTATTTGCTCAAGAATGATTAAAGCTGCTTATGGAGTAAATATTACTGATTTCAACCAAGCATTGTGCTAGAAGGAAGTTTTCCAGTGTTAACATTCTTTGTGCATGTTATTATTACATGCTATCAAGTAACTTCCAAGGTTCCAGTGACCTTACTGGAGTTTCCAAGATATATGAGATGTTCAAGGAGTGATTTACTATTGGCACAGTGAATTTCTATGATTTTGAGTCATTGTCTAATACCCAATCCATTACACTTCCACTGGTTATTGAAAATATTCTCTCTTTATTCACATGAATGAGCAATGTACACAGGAGAGTTCCCATCTCCTAGTTTTATTCCAAATACCACCTGTAAAGGTTTGTCTAAGAGTTACTGGCCATTACAAGATACCAAGTAAGATTTGTGAGTGACCTTGGATTTGAACATACGTCATCCCAAGACCAGTACACAAACCGTTTGACTGTATTATATCCTCAATGTAATGGTTATCCTATAAAATAAGTCAATTTTGAAACACATTGATAGAAAATGAAGGCAAGAATCATTGTGCTTATTTTTCATAATATACAACATGCAAATGTAATATGCAAATAAGATTGCCAACTTAGCATACTATATGAATTAGGATCCCCACTTTTAAAAAATCTAGATATAGCTCCCAATACATTTAGCAATTATTTCAAGCAAGGGAAGGAAGAAACAGAAATTGTAGTATACTAATTGAGGATTTTGAATTAAGTGCACAGCAAAAAGGCACAATACACTCTCATATTTCTTTCTTGAAATATCCAAGCACACTCTCAATCTTTTAATTACAATTACAATCAATGTAGTACTAACTCAGATTCTATTTATTAATCACATATTTAATTAACAAATGATTAAAATCAAATCAAATCAACCCAGTTAATCTGTGCAAGATTAGTCTTTGTGCTCTAATACTGGGTGGAAGCTTACTGATAGAGTCCATATCACTCCCTTGTCCTGTTCTTCATCCTCCGAAACTTGGTATATGAGTCAATGCCAGGTATCTCAGAAGGACCAACATTTTTACCACTCAGTGTTTTACCGATACAATCTTAGCACCCAGTTATACCTTTTCCCACTGCCACTATCATAAGCGATACCAGAGCTATTTTTTTAAACGTCACCCCTCTTTCTTCAGAATATCCCAGCAGTGATGTTCAAATGCAAATTTTCTTTCACAGTATCTCTAATTTATATGAAGAGCATTTCTTACATATGAGCAGGAGGCTAGTGGCCATTTAGCTGGTGAGAAGGTGATAAGTCTCTCTGGGGTCTTCATTGATCTTGCCAGTTCTCACCATTGTGGTAATGCTGCATATGGAACAGTATATTAATTTCATCCATATTCTCCCTGCAAATGCTCCTTTGTGGGTTCTGCTTGCAAATGTCTATCAGATGTTTTCCAGGTATATGGATAATGACATCAATCAAGTGTTCACTAAATATTTTATCTCCACATTTGATAGCCATTGATACTTGGTTTCAGTACTTGAGATCTGAACATTCGTATTTGACAGTATTTGATAGTTGACATGCAGCAGTATTTAGCAGTTAACACTTATCAGTACTGATCACTAATAGAACATGCAACATTAAATCTCAGAGGGGTTGGCAAACTTTCATATGCCAGAAAAAAATTTCCATGGTTATTGAAGTGCCAAAAACAAAGAAACCTGTATATTTCTGCCTTATACCCCTTGATCCTGGACAGTTGTTTCAGATCCATGGTCCATCCATAAAATAATTCAGAAGTGACTGACTTTCCCCTATTTACTACAGAGCTTAAAGTGCATCTTGATAATTTTAAATTAGTGGGTTTTTTCAGTTGTTGTCTTAATACATTACACATTTAATTGCTTTTTAATATTGTACTTTATTAAGTTTTAACCATATTGGTCCATCACAAATTTCATAAGCTGCCATTATTGGAAGACATATAGTTCATTAAAAAGTAATGTATGAAAAAGAGTAAATGAATGAGAAAATCCACCAAGATTCTTCTGACAACAGTCAGAACTTGGAAATGTTTCATTTCTGTTCTGCAACCCTAATAACTGTCCAGTCAGCATGATCAAAACCAGTCAATGTTCCCAGTTCAAAATAATTGAAATTCTGATTGTGAAATATCTTGTGATACTCCAGAAAGCCTAGAGCCTATTACTAATAGATCAACTGCCCATTAGTGTGATTGATAAAGGGGACCACCTATTAACAACCATTCTGCATACATAATTACTGTGGGAAATGTATTCTTGAAGGCTTTCACAGCCAGGATCTGATAGCTGTTGTGAGTTTTTCAGGCTGAAAAAAAACTCTGCCCCTTCCCCACTCCTATCCGCAGCAAGACGAAATTGTGTGCCCTGTGATATTTCAGGAAGGTAGGCAAAGACACACCGCTTGGTGAAGCAAGCTCACCACCGCAGCTGATCCCGAGCAGGAAACTTTCCACTTCATGCTTGCTGCTGGTGTTAACGTGAGCAAAACAAGGAGTATGGATGGTGGGACTAAATTATCCCCCCATAATCATGTTGATGATTCCAGATTACAAATTGACCAGATAGAGCTTTTTACATAAATACTAACAAAGTATGAACTAAAAACATTATTTGGAGCAATTTGAATGATTTTAGCTTAATTTACCAACCTAAGAGATGAATGATTCTTTCTTATAGAACTTCAGGAGAGTTCAATGGTTTAGGTCTCTGCCGCCTTGACAGGGGCTGGACTCAATGGTCTGTAGGGTCCCGTCCCCCCCACTGCCCAGTTCTGCAGTTGTTAGATGATTACTCATATATACATCCACTTTGCTTTTCAGTAAGTGGCAAAATAGAAAAGGTACCAAGTATATAATCAAATGTCTCTTCATTCTTTGAACAAGCTGGGAAACAAATCAATATACTGTGTTCTCAAAGGCTTTTCCAGCCGGGATTTGATAGCTCTTGTGAGTTTTTCGAGCTGTCTGGCCATGTTCTGGAAGTTTTTCTTCCTGACATTTCACCAGACTCTTTCTGGAGTATCACAGTCTCACTTACTCTATACCAGTGATGGCGAACCTTTTAGAGACTGAGTGCCCAAACTATGATTCAAAACCCACAAATTTTTCACAAAGTGCCAATATAGCAATTTAACCTGAATACGGGTGGCTGTGAAGGGGCAATGTCGGGTGCTCACAGAAAGGGCTCCGAGTGCCACCTTTGGCACCTGCGCCATAGGTTCGCTGAGCAACCTCCACTCTGTAGATGCCAGCCACAGTGTCTGGTGAAACATCAGGAATAAAAAATTCCAGAACATGGCCAAACAGCCCAAAAAGCTCACAACAACTATCAAATCAATAAATCTTCAACTAAATAGAGTTTTCTTCTAGATATGGAGAGTGATGGTTAACAGCTTTAGTACAAACCAAGATATCAAACTACAGTTTAAGCTTATTTGAAAATATTCATTTATTATGAAACTATAAACTGTAGTTTCTGATTGGGGCAAAACAGGAACAACTATTATTAACTGAAGTGTGCTCACTGGCTTTTATGAAAGGAGTAACAAAGAGGCAGCATACATTAAAAACATTAATTTGTATTTATTAAGTCAAGGTATTATTACTTGAACAGAGGGATTATTAAATGAAAAAGAAATGAGAATTGAACAAAAAGGAAGATTAAAAAGAAATTAAAAGGGCAACTTTGAGAAAAGAAATGTATAAAATATTTTGTTAAAATGCTACTTCTGTACTTCAACATTACTGTGCTATGCAGTAAATTTGTTCTCTCTGTGTGTGTCTTTAAAGAGTCCACTGCATTTTAAACATGTCCAAGTACAATTCATTATAGTCACTGTTTAGTATTGCTATAACATAATTCTCTTTCAAATTACACACTGACATTTGTTCAAAACAAAAAAATTGTATGGTAAACAAAATAGAAAGTTCTTCAAAAACTGGGATACCGGGAGCAGAATTCCTGGGGAAAGATAAGTTTGAGCTATCATGGTTTTGCAGATAAGCTCATTATTATTTATGAAAGACAAATAATAATAATTATGAAATCATGAATTCTTTCTGCCTTGAAAAATGAAGGCTTCTGCTATAATAGAAAGTCATTATTATAACATGGGAAAGAAAATATATATATTTAGTCTAGCTGTTCTGATTCATTTTCTTTAAATGAATTGTGTAGAAATATCCACCACATTGTTCACAGCATGAGGTATAACTATAATAGTATCATTTGTCTTGGAGTTATGGGTTTGCAGTATTTGACTCATAAACAATGAGACAGTCATTGGGAAAATATATCTTCTGATCCTGAAATGTCCTACCTAACTTATATTTTTACTTTTCAGTAATGTCCACATGTTGCTTCCTGTGATATAATATGGGAGAAACTTCTCTTTTTAGTGGCAGATGGATCAACAAGCACATCAGAGTTGTCATTTACTGTTTACCATCCCTTTATTAAATTGTAGAGTCATGAAATTGGGTCTACAAGACCAGCAAGTCCTACTCCCTGCTCAGTACAGGAACATAAATCCAGGGATGTCCATTGGGAGGTGGTCGCCTACATTTCTCTTGAATGCCTCCAGTGTTGGAGCATTCACTATCTCTCAAGGTAGCTGGTTCCATTGTTGTACTGGTTTTTACAGTTAGGAAGTTTTTCCTGATATTCAATGGAAATCTGGCTTCCTGTAATTTGAGCCCATTGTAGTACTCTGAGTTGATCGAGAACAGACTCTGTCCCTGTTAATTTCCAGAAACATCAGGCAGTTGTACTGAGTGACTCAAGGAAGTGGACATGTCCGCAAAATGTTACATTAAAATATGAAAGTTAGTGTTTAAGGTGCCATATGTTTTGTTTCTTTTGTTTTGTTTTTCTTTCATTTTTGCCTGGAATTCTACAAGTCCATGATTCTATGATCTTATGATTATAGAATACCTGGGTACTCATTTTACCAACCGTGAAAGGATAGAAGGCTGAGTCAACCTGGAGTTGGCTACCTGGGATTGAGCCCCAGGTCATGGGGACAGTTTTGGCTGCAGTACAGCAGTTCAACCACGGCGACACAAGGATGTTCTATCTGCAAAACCATGAAAAGCAAAGCAGTCTTGCTTTGGCATTTTCTTCCTTCCCATTCAATAGAAATCTTTTCAAGTCATTGTTGCTTTCTGCCAGTAAAGCAAAGTAATGTCTACATATTAAATTATTTGGGCTTCTTCCACCAATTTTTACTTCTTCATCTGAATCTAGTCTGGGTTTCTATATGGTATGTTCTGTGTACACCTGAATAGCGAAGGCAATGAAATACACCCTTTCCTGACAGTTTTGCCTATAGGAAACCTTCTTGTCTCTCCATCATACTGACAGCAATAGAACATTTCAGTACTATGCTATCAAGTGAATTCCGACTTATGGTGACCCTTTTCAGCATTTACTCAGAAAGAAACCACTAATTTACAGTTCTCGTCTTCTGGGGACATCATGGGGCCATAAAGCTTGCCCAAGGCCACAAAGATAGGTTTATCTCCCCAAGACACAGCAGAGAACCAAACTCCCAATCTCTGGCTCCACAGCCACATATCTAACTCACGGAGCTATTCAGCCAGCTAGTACAACAGTAAGAAGACCAAACTCTAGACTAGAGAAGAAACTATACAACTTTAAAACAGAGGATGAAGACACTGAAATAGGGGAAATGTACACATCTTGGCTCAGTCATCATTCCAAATTGAAACTGCAGCCAAGAAATCAGAAGATTGAGTCTCAGAAGGGCAGCTAGGGCCGTGGTCACACTTGGGTTTCGATCCGGATCTTCTGAAGGTCCGGCTTTTCCTCTTCGTCCCATCACGTGATTGAATAACTGGGACAGGAGTTCACATGTAAAAAGCTTTTTTTAATTTTAAAGTGCAGTTCAGCCCCCTTGGCCAGCAGGTGGTGCTAGCATTTGAAAAAACCCGACCACTTGGCTGGGGAAAGGAAAACTTGTAGGACCGATAGAGCTTCCTGTTTCTCCGAAGGTGAAAAGCAATTAAAAAAACAAAGTCCATCGGCCCCAGGAACAGCCGGTCGGTGCTATGAAAAAAGAAAGAAAAAGAAACCCGGATCATCTGGTCCCACGGCATCTGCTTCCTTAAAAGCTGGATTTTCAAAGCGAGGCAAAAATTTCCCTACCTCTTCGGTGAGTCACAGAAACCTCGCTTCAAGGGGCATTACCAGGTTTTCTTTTTTCTTTTTCTTTTTCAAAAAGCCCGGTGGCCACGTGGACGGCACTTTTAGACACAGTTTATCTGGTAATTTAAACTGCTTTTAAAGGGACGTGGGACCGGGGCCTAGGAAGGCATTAGAAAATAACATCAAATGTAATGATGAGTTAATGAAGAACAAGATCATCCACACTCTTGTATTCCTGATCACATGGTGTGAAAACTGATGGGGGGGGGAAGAGTCATCTGAAATATAGTGCTGAAGGAGAGCTTTATGTATTCAAACAAGTAAGTCCTAGAGTAGTGTGAACTATCTTTGGAGGCAAAAATGTTGAGATTGAGCCTATCCTTCCATGGTAACATCATAAAAAGGCAAGATTCTCTGGTAAAGACAATAATTTTGAGGAAAGTAGAAAGCAGCAGAAAAGGAAAGCCAAATACAAGGTGGATAGACACATCCGATCTCGCCTGATTTCGGAAGCTAAGCAGGGTCGGCCCTGGTTGGATGGGCAACCACCAGGGAATACCAGGCTCTGTAGGTGCCTGGAGTAGGAAATGGCAAACCACGTCAGTATTTCCTGCCAAGAAAACTCCATGGACATGGAGTCATTAAGAGTCAGTCACGACTGTAATGACACAACACACAGAGAGAGAGACTCCCCAATGAAAGCCATAGGCTGAAGTTTACAAGACCTGAACTGGGCTGTTGAGTACAGAACATTTTGGAGATGACAAAATATAACAACATTGGCCTGGGAATTGCATAATAGAATAATTTGTATGAAAATTGGGCTGAGCATATTTTTTCTCCAACAGCACCCATGATCAAGTGAAGGTTTTAGTTCACCAAGAAAAGTACACATAGATGGCACATAAGCTGCCATTTCTATTCTGCTTTATTTTTTTCTTTGAGATAAGCATTACTTCTTTTAAATGTCTTGATTTTTCTTCCAAGATTCTCTACCTTTCCTAGATGCTATTATTTGAACATTTCCATAGCAAATAGGCTTTGTTATCCTGCACAATATTCAGTCCTTTCCACCTCCACAGAACTGTCAAAATACCAGTTACAAAAGAGATTTAAGAGAGAGAGAAAAAACCAACACCACATCTTGACAGCTAGTCTTCATTCTTTATTCATAAATGGACTTAAGATGTTTTTGCCCATAGCATACTTTCTCAAGGAGACTTTCCTAACAAGTGGTAAACTGTTTTAAACAGCTTTATATAAAAATAAGCTTGAATTAAATAGGAGCCTCAAATGTTGTTGGGCATAAATGGTATCTCAAAATGCTCCCTCCTGTCTGAGAAGTCAAAAGAAACAGTCTTTCAAAACTCTTCAAGAAGAAAAGACCATCTCTAGCATCTTCTCCAGGAGGCACAGTTCATCATCTCATCACCTGCAGAGATTATGCTTCTCACATATCCACTGGTATGCTTTTGCCAGTTTCTGTTCATTTCAATACTACTAGCTGAATCTTTCTAAATGGTGCCTCACAGAGTTGGAGCTTGTAATCAAATTCTCTCAGCGATTAGACCTCCAGTGGCCCTTCCACTGCTGCACACGCACATCTCCTCACCTCTCTTTTCTTTTCCCCTCTCTCTGTCATGCTTATATTCAGTCAGGCCTTTGGCTCATCACCCACACAAAATCCAATTTCAAATACTATTGTGATGAAGTAACCTTGTTCCAAACATTAATTTTTATTTCATAAGGTCTCTTGACTTGTATTCATTGGGTAAATTAAAATTCCAGCTAGCTAACTTGGTTTTATTGGCACTAGCTTCTTTCTTTCTTTCTTTCTTTCTTTTCAGGTCCACTTTTCCATTGCCAACTATAGTCAACAATTTTAGGCAATATGACATGATGACTAAACTCATTAGATGAGGAATAGGGATGTGGGGTGGAAATAGTCAATGTTCAAGAGAAATACAACTCTTTGGACTAATGCAGATGCTTCCATAAACTGCTTTTGTGCACGAGCATTCACGCACCTCCACACATAGTGTCAAGTGCTGTCCTGGGGCTGTCCTCCTTTTGAGGCTTTCTCTGTTTGCAAAGTTGTCCAAGTGAAGCCTTTCTCAAAGATGAAGAACTACAAGGAAAAAGAAGGATGTTGATGTTGCTTGTCTGGAAGAAGCAACCTCTGGACAGCAGACTCCTCAGATGCACATCTTAAAGGATAGACATTAGAGATGGGCACGACTTAGCGGAATTCCCGTTTCCGTTTCCGTTACTCGTTTCCATTACGCAATGGAAACGGTAATGGGAATTACTCCGCCAGAACTCGAACTCGAACTGACTAAAGAATAATTGGGTCTGATTTGTCGTGGTCGTTCCTGGCATTGCGGCGATCCTGCGATGCCAAGCAGCACAGAAAAAAAGTTTTTAAAAGTTAAAAAAAAAACCCAATTCCCGGCCCTAAAAGCAGGCGAAAACTGTCTGAGGGCACCTACCAGGCCAGAAGGGTGTTTTATTTGGGGGGGGGGTTTCCCCGCCCCCCTCTCCTTGGCTAGTGCTACTGCTGCGCTGCTGGTACCAGGCAGGGGGGCATTGTCTTGTCTGCCTTTGCCATGCGGTGTGCGGGCGGGGGGATCCAAAATGGCAACCGCAATATTTTTTTTGAAATCGTGGTCCAAAAACCCACCAAAGCACCACAGAAACATGCAAAAATTAGCTATTTTAAATGCTTGAATTTTTACAGTAGCAGCAGTGGGTTTTTCTTGCAAAAAAAATCTCCGTTGATTTTATTTTATTTTATTTTATTTTATTGTTTTATAACTGCACATTCGCAATGATGGGCTCGCCCATGGGAGTGGACCATGCAAATTTTCCACCAATCGCATGGCCACTTGGCCAGGTTGACCACAGAGACTTCTGGGATGTGCCAATCAGGCATAAACAGCCCACTAACCGTAGCCCGAACCCGAACCTGAACCCTAAGCCTAACCCATACGCCAGTACACTGTCCTTCTAAGTGGGTCAGAGAGGCACCCAGAGGTGCACCCCAATACTCACCCTAACCTCACCCGTAACTAGCCTAACCCTAGCCCTTGCGCTAACCCGTCTTAACCCTAAGCCAGATCTACTTGCATTGCACTTCACGCAAGTACATTTCCCTTGGAGCGGGTGCAAAGAGTCTGCCAGTCCGTCACTTGTGGCTCTGGCTGACTCCTGCAGCAGCATTTGTGTGCCATGCAAACCATGCCTGCAAGTGCTGCCTGACTGTGTCTCACCGACTGTTGCAGGGAAGGCACCCCAAAGAGGGATGCCTCTGCCAGTCTGCTGCATCTGCAATATGCATATCCATAGCATATGGCTATGCATGCCCTTTTGTAGCAGCGCTGGCGGGTGAGGATAGGAGGCACCCACCACAGAGAGGTGACTCCAGGAGCCCGCTACCCCCCCAAAAAAAAAAACAGTACTAACGACAAATGAAAAAACAAAAAATGAAATGACAAATTTTTGTGAAATTTCACGAAAAACAGAAACGAGCCGAAATGGGCTGCCTCCGACACACGACAACTCGAAAATGTCATTTTCCCTAGTCGTGCCCATCTCTAATAGACATCATTTCTCATTTCAGACCTGTTCACCAGGGTACTCCAAGGGCCAGATGCAGGGGAGTGGTATCAGGAGACAGATATCTCGTCTCGTGCGCTCCCAGACGCATTTGGTGGGGCCACTGTGAGATACAGGAAGCTGGACTAGATGGGCCTTTGGCCTGATCCAGCATGGCTCTTCTTGTGTTCTTATGTTCTTATGTACACGTGGATTACCATGTACAATTTTATACAAATTTGTGTCCTCTTTTGTCCCCTTTACTGGTGACACATACCCACCTTTTTGATATCATGTAAGTGTTCACCTTAACTCCAAATATCAATAGCATTCATTTCCTTATTAAGAGCCAAACCTGACTCCAATTTTTTTTTAGCTGCAGATGGAAAATGTTTTCCTAGGCTATTATTGATATTATGATCACATTGCACTTCACATTTCTCAGCATCAGTAGTACAAAGGAATTGACACAAAGGTCAAGTATGTCATGTTCTATACATTTTTGGATAATATGGCATGTTTGCAAAATCATTGATTTTTGCATTTCAGGAAGCAATCTGGGGGCTATTGACAATTCTTTTTACATTAAAATCTCAACAAACATTTCTCAGGACTTTTGGTGTTGAAACTAGTATGGGGAGGAGACACCTGATCTTGCTTCCATATTTTGTTTTAATGTCTTTCATTGTTACTTGGCTGTTTGCAATTGTGGGCATTTATACACGACCCCTAAGCTCCGCCGCAAATGGCTGCAAGTTCCGGATGATAAAAATGTTTACCCACCAGCTCTGGAGTTTGCAGACAATTAAGTGCGACCCCGCCCATTTAGCGTGACCAAACAGCAGTTTTCTTGTACCTGCTTTTTGATGGTGAAAATTTTTGATGCAGAGACTGCCTGAGCTCTCCTCGCTTCTTTCTGTTGTTTTTCTTTTGCCTCCACCCCTGAAAGAGGAACCAGGAAGTAAACAGTGGTCGGAGCAACCGAAGGTAAGCCTTTTATTCTTTTGTCTCTGTCTAAGGCTTTTTTTTTCTCCCCCCCCCCTCACGCAGACAGAACAAAGAAGTGCCCAGCGGGTGGGGAGGGAGGAACAGCAACGAACCCTCAAGATCTCTGGTCCGAATTTAAGGGACCAGCGGATCTTAGGGGTCGTGTAAAAAGGCCCTGTGTCGTTTCTGAGCTTTTGAGGTTGCTTGTGGATAGAATGTTCATGCTCTAGAAGGTAGTGACAGCTTGCTTGTCCCGGTACAGTACTGCAGTTTCAGTTTCTAAAGCCAGAAGTGACTGGAAATATGGAAGAAAATATGTGAGTAAGATTTAGCAAACTGCTGAAGAATGATATTTGCAACACAGTTATGCCTGCACATATAATTTACTGAGTCTATCTTAGAGCATTCAGCTTATCCTTTCATTCATTCCCAATGGTAGTGAATGGGGAAAAACTGACCTTTGTGTTTCTAAAGTAATGAAATGTGCAGAACTTTGGACCCAACTAAAACTAATTTGATCCAAATTTGATCCAAAGCCAAATCAGGCTATATTGCATATAATTCTGTTCATAACTGCCAGGCTGGTGTCAGAAGATTGAGAGACTTTAGACTGCCACAAATTCAGACCTACTGCTGCTATATGATACCAAAAACAATACATATATGAGAGACACAGAGACCACAACTCATGAAATATATATATATATAAAAAATCTGGAAAATATGCTCTAATGGCAGCTACATTAGAGATTTATGAAGTGGCTATTAAGCCAAATCTTCACAAAAGGACACCAAAGAGGGCAATATGGCTCTAGCAGCTCAAACCACTGTTATGCCTCAGTCTGTATAAAGGAGGAGGAGCTCCTTCCCTCCTCTTGTGTGCCTGATGATTCATTCCACTCTTTGAGACTATACTTGACATTTTAGTTCAAAATAATTTGCTTTGACCTTGTTGCAACCCACATACATTTTATCAACATTTGCTGGCCATCCTTTCATTTTCACAAGTGCCATTCTTACGGTTGAAGATGCACATCCCTACTAAAGGCTATAATCCTTCCTACAAAATTAATGTTTTGGGGGTATGTTTTGTTTTTGTACGGTTATATGAATTTTCCTTTTCATTTCCTCAATTTGCAATCTTGTTTCAGAACAAATTCCCATGTTGCTGTTGTAAAAAAAAAAAAAAACACGCACACACTGACACACCGAAAATTTGACATGTCACTGCAGTTGGTGGATGGGTGGTAAGATTATTATTCTCCTGTATATTTGAGAGACACTAGTCAAACACTTGTTCCAGAAACAGTGTTCAAGGTACAGATGAGCTTGACAGCCAGATCTTCTCGCAGCCGGTGTCCTTAAGTCACAACAACACAAGTAGGTCATGTCCCTTATGGTCTCTTTAATCCTGTATATACAAAATCTGCCTGATGTCACCTGAATGTATTTTCCTCTCTCCCTTGCCAGACAGATCAAGAGCATATGTCCTAGCAAATAGCAAAGACATCACATCAATCATTCACACTTCCCAAAGCTAATATTTTATGGCAGTTGTAATGCTACAGTTGTCCTTCAGCATTATTTCTTTCAACTTATATTGCGGTCACTGACTGTCGTCAGAAAGCTTCTTACTTCAGTGGTAAATATTACTAATAAATACCATACTTATATATCTGTTTCAAAAGAAAAGAAGGTGAAAATTTAAAATTAATTTTGAAATGATGCCTATCTCCTCCCTGCTCTTGCAATTCTATTGTTTTTTTCATGACAGGTATACAAAATCATATTTCACATATTCTCAAAAGCACAGACTTGGGTAGACAAACTCAAGATTAAAAATGCATACATATACTTGGTCTCCAAAATGCATGTGAATTCTAAACAGGCATGAAGGGACCAGTAATTTAAACCCAACAACAACATTTCCACTAATAGATAATTGTTTTCCCCCCCAAAATGATACATCACTAAAAGTGATTCTACATTTCTACACAAAGAATAGAAAAGTACTTACATCTACCCCTCCCTAAAGATACTATCCCTTACATGCAGAGCATACATTCATGGTCTGTGCTTTTTCAACTGCTAAAGAAATAAGGCCATAAGACTGCCTGTGGTTGGTGAAATCTTTGGCCCAGGCAGTTCCTCTTTGCAATGACCAGCATGATGCACTTCGAACAAGCAGTTCCAAATAATATCTGTCTCTAAGGGTGAAGTCCAGCACCATGTATCTGATAATAACAGCATCCAACAGTAAGTAGGGTTGCCAAGCAACCCATATTATACTAGTTGCACTGTGTTCTTGGAGTAAGTGGCATTGTTGTCTGACACATCACTAGATCACAGTTTCTACAAGAACCAGCCTGTGATTCATCACCTCCTGCCACATTTGTGCCTATATTTTTGAAGTCCAAGTTTTGTGACAAGTAGCAACATGAGAAAGTCCAATAGTTTTCATAACTTGGAGGAAAACCGAGGTGACATCTTAAATGGATCCTTGCTTCTGTTTCGTTATATGCATTGATTTTCCAATTGTTCTTGATTCTTATTTTTCAAACTTAGTGATTTCTCTTTTTAAACTGCACGTTGTTTTGCAGCAAGGAACAAAAGGAAGTAGCACATCCAACAAATCTGGTTCAGAGGGAGAAAGTGCACTCTCTGATTTTTAAATTGCCCATAGCATTAACTAGACACAGATGCTGCATAAAAATAATAAGTATGCATTGATATTCCCAGTACAGTCCATGCTCAAATAAAGAGGACAAGATAACAATTTACCCAATTCATGCCATGGGCCATTAAGATATCATTCCTGCAAATTGGAAAAAAAAATGGTAAGGGCCAGATCATAGAATGAATGTTGCAAGCAGGACAAAAGGGTACTAGCGCCAGTCTGCAGTGCTTTGTATTTGATTTGATTTTGATACCTCAGCACAATCACCTCTGATTCCTTTTTAAGAGGACAGTGCAGCAAGCTCACACTTATCCTTCTCCCAGCTTTTTACCGAGCCTCAAATTTTCCTATTCTCTGGATCTTAAACTAGTAGGTCAGTGGATACAATCCTTGGATTATTTAATCAAACACTTTATCGCAAGAAAGGCAATGAAGCTTCACTTCTAAAATAAGGAGCATTGTTGCTGTTCATTGCTGTCAGATTTGAACCAATAGACCCCCATTAGAGCATTTGAGGGGAATGATATATTTTAGTAGTAGATTTACCACTTCCACTGTTCCCAGTGAGTTTCCGTTGCTGAGTGGCCATTGGAATCCAGGTCTCCTAAATCCTATCCTGTCACTCTATGCACGTGTTGTTGTTGTTGTTGTTGTTGTTGTTGTTGTTGTTGTTGTTGTTGTGTCATACAGTCATGACCGATTCTTCATGACCCCATGTCCATGGAGTTTTGTTGGCACAAACACCTGAGTGGCTTGCCAGTTCATACTCCAGGCACCTACGGCACCTGGTATTCTCTGGTGGTCGTCCATCCAAGTACTAGCCAGGGCAGACCCTGCTTAGCTTCCAAGATCAGGCAAGATCGGATGTGCCCAGGGCATCTAGGCAGCTCTACTCTATGCACTACACAACAGTAGATATTAAGATAAGGACGATAGTCTCTTCCATCTCCCAGGTGTCAAGGTTTGCTACCTTGACCATTTCAGAATTAAACCTGCAGCATGAAAACATTGTTTACTACAATTGGTGCTAGCCATGTCATTGAAAGAATAACACTTTTGACAACCAACTGTTTTGCTTACCATTCCTTACATAAGAGATAGAATAAATACTGACAACTAGTGGATAACTGATGTAAACACACTTTGTTTTGCTTACTAGGAGATTGTGCAGTATCAGATTGCCTTTCTTTCATCTTGTAGATGATAACACAAAAAGTAAACAAAAGTTAGTTGTGGATTAGCAGGGAATATAAACAATGTATTTCTAATCAGTGGGTGATCACTGTTGGGTTGTGATTCATGTCCAAAAAAGCCACATACAGCAACAACTGTATGAGACACTTTATCCGAAACAAATAAGGAAGCAACTCCAGAATATCAGCAATAAGATTTCCTCCCTAGACTGTAAGGTGCTGGGTGAGTGTTAGATAGAAATGTTTTTTCTGTATGTCTCAACATGCTTAGCTAAATAATGCTATATGTTTTATAGATTCTTATTTTAAGAATGTTGATATTTTTCTATACTTTTAGTAAAACACTTTTGAGGGTTCTAATAGTTTCTTATTTTAAAATGGTGTATTCAAGAAATGTATTCTCTGTCACCATGTGTTATAAACTCCTGTATTTTAAAATGTATGCACTTCTATTTTGGAATATGATTACAACATGTCTTAAGTGTGTTCTTACAGCTTAAATTCAATGTTTTGATATTTTACAGTATGTGCTCACAGTTCTTTGAGCAAGCTGAAATACTAGTAATGCAGAAAATACTTGTACTTAAGATACCTAGGTGAATCTTGAATGATTATCTATGATTGTCTGATTTCATTCTGGTATTAACCCTTTACTGGGAGATTGCCACATATGATGAACCTAGAAAACATTTATCAGCTATAAGCACGTACTGTATAGGCTTATGTGATTTGCCCTGTAAATCTCACTTTAGGTTGGCTTCCAAGGGCCCTATCACATGGGCAAAAGAGGTGGTTAACAATAAATGCCGCATTTCTTTCTGAAGTCATCACGTGATTGAAAATCTGATTCCCATGTCCCCATGGACATGGTTTAAGTAACCGCATTTTATATGCCCCCACATCCTTAACCCCCATCTAGAAGCTCCGAGGGAGAGCAGCAGCACCCTGGCATGGGCTTAGAGGAGCGCCCAAGGAGGGGAAGGAGGTGGCATGACGTGGTGGTGGCAGTGGCAGGTGGTGACTGCCATTGGGGACAAAAGTGGAGAGGCTTCATGCTTTCCCAGTGAGAGAACAGAGAAGGTGGGGGGGGTAAGGGGGAAGAGAGATGATGGGGTGGGAGCAAGGCTGCCTCCAATGAGAAACAAGGCAAGCGGGTGGGCGAGAATATGTGTGTGTGTGTGCATCTGTGCATGCAGTGGTGTGCATGAGAGAGAAGAGAGGGAGCAGGTGCCAGTTGCCCTACCCTTCACTTCTGTGCTTGCTATCATCCTGGTGCCACTGCCACAGAGCCCTCCTCAGCCTCGCCTGAGGCAGGCACCAATGAGGGGCTTCCTCCTTGATGGCCCTTGAGGGAAAGCCTGCCAGTGCCTTGCTTTCATTGCTCCAGGCTGCCTGTCAGTCAGTCACTCTCTCACTCAGCAGCCTCAGGATTCCCTTTTGCTCCTTTGCCAAGAAGGAAGTTCTTCTTCTTTCATCATAGCCAGATTTCCCTGTGGGCGGGCGCACCCCTTGTCCTCCCCTGACATGGCAACAGAGTCCCTGGCTGGCAAGGATTTCTCCCGCACACCTTTGGAAATGGGGGGAGGCACTGCAGCGGCCGACCCACACCTTGTTGAGAGCCCTTGGCTGCCGCCTGTTGGCCTCAGAAGAGGCGTCTTGTCCTTTTAATCCTTGTCCCACAAGTGAGCCTCCTCCTTCTTGCCCCAATTTGGCTGTCTTTCTCCCAAGCAAAATATCAGAGAGACAACAGTCAGGGGACACAGCCAAGATAGAATGTTGCTGACCTGAATAACTGGTAAACTGACAACAAAAAGGAGGGAAATGGGTTTTCTGCACACCCACTAACATTTGTAAAAATGTGCATTTTGAACCAAATAAAACAATACCCACCCTCTTCCTTGGGTCTTGGAAAACTTGCTGGAACCTGGTTAAGTGGGCGATACCAGGTTGTTGTTGTTTTAAAAAAATGCTGACCATGGGGAAACAATTTTACCAGTTTATCAGTAAATTAGGTCCAGATTTTAAAAACCATGGGATAGAGCCCGAAGAGAGACTGTACAGAATGCCAGTAAAGCCTGACACCAGTTTTGCTTTTTCCCTTCTTCTAATTGCTGTGCATTAACATCAGATTTAACATCCGAATCTATGAGCATCCTTCTCCACCTCATTAATTCTTCAGTGCTCTTTCCTCCATGATTGTCTTGGAATAGCAAAAATACTCTCAATTTGCTTTCTTTTAGGTATGCATTAATGCAGTGTGTATTCCTAATATATGGTGCCGTGGAATGGCATGCTTGACAACAATATCTACAAGACATATTTTCCTAAATTCTTGCCCTAACTCTATTTTTATCTATTTCCAGAATTCCCATATGAACAATGTTTTTGCTAACTAGGAAGGTTGATCCAAATTGACCAAGTCTGTGGCAAAACATTATTTTGAGTCCATCATATAGTCAAAATCAGAAGCATTGCTGAACCTTTTGTAGGATTTCAGGTGTTCCTTATTTTAGCTACTTTTCATCTCAGATGGTCCCACTGCAAAAAAGCTACAATTAAATGAAAATTCCAGACTGAATTTTGACCTTTTATGTGGAGTTAGGATGCTGAAATTCACTTGTATAGAGGTACTACAGAGATCCATCAAAGCACATGTTCTGTTTAACTTAAAGGGCATGCATTTACAATTATGTGATAAAAATATTATTCTCTTCTGTCTGCACCTTCCACCCTTTTTATTGCCACAGGTTGCAAATGAAATCAAGGTGCCATGGCCCTCCTTGCAGTAGGACCAAGAGGAATTCTGATAAATAATGATTCCTTTCTTTTTCTAACTTATACTTTCCCTCTTTCTAATTTCCTGTCTCCATCCTCCTGGCTGCCTGCAGTCTTCATTAACCTCCACATTTATGATCCTAGGAAAGGTTGCACATTATCTTTCTAAGTATTTGATAGTTTCATTCTCGTTGCTGATGAAGAAACATTTCCATGGGTTATTATACCTTGGTATGCATTCATACATGCCAAATTGAAATAGATTATTAAGCCTTTCCAAAGTAAGTAACAACTGGAACCTGACTTTGAAGAAGAAGAAAAAAGACTGCCTGTTGAAGTTTTCCCATTTTGAACAAAAGTGTCTTAGTGGTGCAAGATCTTTTGTTGTATATCTAACATACTAATTTATCGCACCTGAGTACAACAACCGATAGCTTGTGACACACAGCACTGCATCCAAGAAGATTACTTGCATATTTATTATGCCTCCCTCTTTTTCTGTACATTTTTATACAATTAGCCCTGGCCTACTCATTTTCTTTCAATAAAGCTGCAGTATAGAGACACCTGCTGGGAAATGAATGAACAGAAGCCAATGCTAATGTATATCCTTTAAGCAACAAAGGATTTGGTTTGGAACAATGGGTTTTTGTTTTGCTTTGCTTTGCTTTTGAAAAAGCCCTCAGTGTCTTAAAGAGTCTTTTTTTACATAAAAAACCATTTTTGTCCTGGTACAGATTCAGATTTGTTCATGAACAGCAGCAACACATTTTGTGTTATGATGATTTCCATAAGGAAAGAAGTAAGACACAAAGATGGAGAAGTACAAATTGAGAGGTAGCTAGGTAAGAGCATAATCAATCCCATTCTCTAAACATAGTTTCTTTGACATGTACACGACTATACCAGCACTCAGAATCACATAGTCTGATGGACTTCTTCCCTGTCTCCAAGACTGGGCAGGCTGTTAGGTTTTGATGCATCTTATTTTCCTCACTAAAAACTTCACACATGTAGAATTTATCCATTGATGTGTCTATGCATTTGTTTGATTTTTATCATATCTCAGAATACATCACCAAAAACATAGGGTCTAGAGCACTGGAGTTAATAGTTCTGCTCTGTTCTCTATTAGGCTCTTCTGGGACAACTGGGGGCAATTCTGGACCCTTTACTTTCAAATGGGTGTGGACAAAGTTGAAGTGTGTCCACTGATGTTCAGACAGGATGGTGAGGGACCTGGAAACGCTGCCCAAATAGAAACTGTCAGAAGAGCTGTGTATGTTTAGCCCGGAGAATGAATGATAAAGAGAAACATGCTGGGATTATTCCAATAATTTGAAAGTTGTCATACAGAAGATAGATGTGAAACTTTCTCTTCATACTCAATCAATCAATTTTATTTTACAGTCAAAGGCCCAATCAAATACAGTATACATTCATACAGAAATAACTAAAGGAAGCTTAAAATTAGTTAAGTGCAAGAATTATCTTTTGTGTTTTCTGGGCAGAGAAATGGAATTTGGCCACAAGTTCTGTAGTGGACTTCTTTGTGTATTCTAGAAGATATCTTGCATCCCAATTTCAAGGATCTGCCTGGGAAACCTCTCATTGCAAGGTAAAGGAATCTGGCTCAATCATCCCTGTAATAACTACATATAAAAAGAACATGTTTCTTTATCATTGCAGATAGACATGGGCACGAACAGAAAAAAATGAAATTTCCCTTTTTCTTTTGTCAGAACGGGTCCGTTTCGGGTCGTTTCCGTTTGTCGCGAAATTTTTCAAAAATTTGTCATTTCCATTTGTCATTTGTCGTTTCCACTGCGATTTAGCGCGATTTGACTTCCCCCAGAGCATAGGGGCATCCCACAATCAGGGCGGCGCTAGGTGTTTTTGCACCCTAGGCGGTGGGCGGGGCAGGGAGCGGGTGGTGGGGAGGTGCGGGCGGGCGGCGGCGGTGGCAGGGGAGGCGTGGGTGGGTGAGCGGGCGGGCAGCGGCCACGGGCGGGCAAGTGGGCAGGCGGCGGCGCGGGCTGCAGGCGGGTGGCGGCGCAGGCGGGCGGGCGAGTGGGCAGTTAGGATATCACTTAGGATAGAGGTTCTGTTCTTGGCTTGCACCCCAAATGTGTGTGTGTGCAAGCAAATTGAAGATGGGAAAATAGAAAATAAATGTTAGTATAAAATATATATTTAAAATAAATCCACACCTCCCACTCCCAGTCGAACCTCCCCCTTTATCCAATATCAGAAAAAAAATCCTCACAAACTGCCAGAGAAGAAATAAAGAATAAACTGCTATTCCCTTCAGCAGACAAAACTGCAGGGAATCAAAGAAATTATTTTCTACATTCAATCCCCTCCCTGCCTGCCTAACTTAAATCCTAAAGCCCCCAGCCTCCCTCCTCAATCTCCATCAGATCACACCAGCACCAGCAGCCAGCCCTCCTCCCTCAACCACATCCATACACCCGACTGCGATTTCTGGAAGGTGCCTCAGCTTTTTATGCCCTCCGAGACATCCAGAAGTGTCAGTCAAAAACCTGGTGATGCCATTGGTGGAATGGTTCAAACAATTTACATGGTCCCATCCCATGCCCAGCCCAAATGGGCAGGTCTAAAAAAATAAAAAATAAAATAAAATAAAATAAAATCAATACGATGTTTTATTGCTATAAAAAAACCCACTGCTGCTACTATTAAAATTCAGGCATTTAAAATAAATAAATTTCACATGTTTCTGTGGTGATTTGGTGTGTTTTTTTACCACGATTTCAAAAGAAAAATTGTGGTCGCCATTTTGGATCCCCCACCACCACATGGCATGGCGAGATGACGAGGATAACCCCCCCCCAGCCTGGTGCAAGCAGCTCAGGACAGGAGAAGAGGGGGGGAAGGCCGGGGATCCCCCAGAAACCACCCCTCTGGTAGGTGGCAAAGCCTCAGGCAGGCATATTTTCGCCTGCTTTTTTGGCCGGGAGTCGGTTTTTTTCCAAAAAAAAAAAAAAACTTTTTCTGTGCTTCGCATTGCGCGATCACCACGATGCCACAAACGAAAACGAAAAACCTGACCAAATTTTTCTTTTTTCGGTTCGAGTTTGAGTTCTGACGGCTTAATTATTGTTACCATTTCCGTTATACGTAATGGAAACAAAAACGGAAATGGAAACGGAAATTCCGCTGAGTCGTGCCCATGTCTAATTGCAGAGGAATAATCAATTTTCATATGGTATGTAGAGACGGGTGTTTCATTTTGGAAGGGGACTGGTTCTGAAACGAAACACACCAGCACATCTGGCACTCGAAATCCAGTCCCACCCTCCAGAACAAAATCAAACACTGTCTTACTTTGCTTTACCTTATGCTGAGCAAACATCTAACCAAGAAGTAGCATCCGATGTGTCATCTTTCCCTCTCAACAGATGCTAAGGAATCTGCATAAAGGATGGATATAGATCTGTTTATTGCTACATCATTGCCATGTTATTAAGGCTACAGTGTAAACAGATACCATATAACTAATATTTTTGTGGGCCAATTATTGCTGGCTCGCGTGATTGCATAAGAACAATTACTCAGTTAATTGTGCCTCTTTTATGAGCTGTCAGCTGTGTTCCTGGTCATCCCCTGGGTGTGCAATTGCTTGTTTGCTCAATTGCACACTAAGTCATATGACAGATAATCAGCAAAAGAAAAAAATAACTTGTACAATTATATTAGAGCCTGTATTCTTGATTTTGTGGCAAAGTTGTTTGGCCCAAGCCTTTGCTAATTTGGCCTCATTTCACACATGTTGAAGTTTTGGGACCGCCTTAAAAGGAATCCACCCCTATATCTGATCCACTGTGTTCTGTTGAGTGCACTTATTCTTTAAGAGGACTGAAATTGTGCTTGAGCTGATCACAAGCAGTGTCCACAACATTATCAAATAAAATTTATACCTACTTGGGAAAACGACAAGAAAATCCAGCATGTTCATGCTGGATTTCAGAAGATGAAAACCCTCACAAACAATGGGACTAGTTAAAAAAGGCGTATGAAAGGTCACATCGAAAAGGTTAAATTACTCAATAATGCTTGTGGGTTACTTAATACCATAATCAGAAAACCTTTGCCAAAATGTATACTTAGAAGTCCTGAATGGCACTATGAAGGTCCATAGGTCTTCTGCATAGTTAAATGGGCAGCATTCTGGAAGCTATTTGACAAATCAATTGCTGTCCCTTCAGGAAAAAAGTCGACCAGACAATGAAAGCAAAAAGAAAAGCAAAAAGAAAAGAAATTGGCCACAAATAGTACACAGCTAACCTTTTAGAGGACCAGAAGGTTAAAACAAATCTAAGCAACTAAAGCACTTGAGTTGACTAATGCATGAAGAAATTTTGAAATTTCGTGGCACAGCCTCGTGGCACAGTGGTTAAACTACTGTACTGCAGTCAAGACTGTGTTCCATATAGATGGAGCCCAAGTTCTGGGCCACAATCCAGCGGGCCTACCAGCGGGTTTTATAAACTAAAACCAGGACCTTGAATCTGATCCGGGAGGCAATGGGTAGCCAATGCAGCCAGGCCAGAACCGGGTGATGCAGTCCACCCGCCACCAGTCTGGCAAACTGCTGCAATCGCCGGAGGAGAAAAAGATTACAGTAGTCATCCTAACCATGAAGGAAAGTAAATCTGGGCGATCTGGCGAGTTGACCTGGCCACGCCGCCACCTGGGCATGAACAGCAGGATTTCAGCTGGGGAGGGGGCGAAAGAACATTTCAATGACCACCTCCAGACACTGGTTGAACCTTCCACTGCAGAGGTGGAAAAACAGAGATAGAGCTGCGTGTCATCACCCAAGTTAGGCGCTGGGAAAGTTTAGAAACTTTGCTCAAAAATGCTTACTTATTTGCTTCTGTAACCACGACAGGACACCAAAAATGCGCAGTAAAAACTGTTGTTCCCCTTTTTTGGCAATGGAGGCTTGGGAAATAGAGCAGGAAAGAAGGGGAAAATGCGAAGTAGACAGGTAGAGACAGAATCAAATTAGGAAGATACGTAATAGAAGAGAGGACACTGACTGCACATTAAAAACCACATGACTGCCCGAAAAAATATGCATGAAATTTATATATGTAGAGAACCATGGTGTGACCGCGGCCATAGCTGGCTCCTGGTTGACATTGTCTTCTACCCTTCCAAGATTGGTAAAATGAGTTCCCTGGTTGTGGGGGGAGAGGGGTAGAGGTCATGTGTAGCCTGCATAATTAAATTGTAAACCACCCAGAGAGGGCTTTGAGCATTATGGGATGGTATATAAGCAGGACAATTTTTGGTTTATATACTGTAAATCACATTAAATTAATCTTGATGGTGAGTACATTTCTCTGATTTCAGTTCTCCTACAAACTCCTTTGAATGGCACAGCCTGTTGGTCTCAGGATGGTACAGTTATGAGGTCTTCGACCTGGATAAAATTTTCCTATCCATTCAAAAATGTGACTGGGCTTTTTGACATGTTGACATGCTTTAGTACAATGGTAAACAGTATTCTGTGCGTAGAAATGCATTTGGCCATGGATTAAGACTCCCAGAAGCCTTCAGCATTAGTTGTGCTGACCAGTATTTATGGGACTTCAAGAACATCTGGAGAGCCAAGTTTGGAACCCAGTGCTTTAGTAATTTCAATCTAATTTCCATCTTGATAAATGGTCCCTGAAAAATATTCCCTGGAATCTGAATCACTATTTCCTGGAGTCATAAAATATGCTTTGGACGGAATGTAGGGTTGCATTTGGCCTGGATGCCTTCAAAAGGGGATTGGACAGTCCCATTTACAAACCATGATGGAGAAATGCTGTGCATGTATCTAGTCTCATCCAGAAACAAATCCCTTTGGCCTGATCCAGGGTTTGTTCAGTTCTTATGCTTTCTGAATCTGATACTCCTTTCCTGGATTTGTTTGGACGGAATGTAGGGTTGCTTCCCAGTCCCAGGGTGAATGAAGTATGTTCCTTTAAAGGCATTGGACTGCAGTTCCCAGCTTTCATCCCCTTGGGTTTCCTCACTTATGGCTGATGGGAATAGAGTCCATCAAGAGCTCCAGTTTGTCTACACCTGTTTTGCAAAATAGGATAAGGGTGAGGAATACATTGAATAGTTAACATATGCATCAGAATAAAGTGAGATATTTAATGAATCCATCAGACTCCTGATCTACAAGACTATGGCTGAAATCCTATTACTTTTTTGTTTGCTTTTTTTCTTTTTCTGCATATGCAAAAGTCAAATGATATAATTACTCAATTCCAATCAGCAATTAATCAGTCACCATTGTGATTCTTGGAGGTATCCATGCTACTGGAAAGAGGAAATTCAAAGTACTATAGTAGACTGATGTATTTTAGAGATGGGCACAATCTCTAAACTGGTTCATCTCAGTTCATTCCAGTAGGTAATGAATATCTCAGCCACTTATCAGGCCTCAGTTGAAGAGGTACAAGAAGCTGATACACATCGTGAAAGCTTCACTATAGCACGGAATGTGCCAACCACTGAGGTGCTAAAAATGTTCGAACTAAAGACTCCATGTAGACGCCTCTTGATTGTCAATTCGCAGAGCTTTGCAGAATGATTTGCCTTCCTGTCTGGATAGTCTTTCTGCATTCTGAATTATTCTCTGTTCTGCCACTCAGCTTAGTTTACTATTAAACTTTAAACAAAAGCATTGTTACACTGTTAGGAAGACTGCGTCTTTGAGAAAGGGTGATTGTTGCTTGAGCTTTGAGTATGTAATTACACAATTGAGGCACTGTTTGGCTTCCCTCCCAAGTTGTAACTGTTTGTCTTCCCTCCCTTCATAGCTGCCAATGCACCCCTCCCCGAGAGCTGGAACTTCATAGACAATGTCATGGACTCAGCGAGTGAGCAGGTCAAAATGCCTTTCTGGGGGCTACAACGTGGGTCAGCCCCAATCTCAGTGCCTTTATGCAAATACAGATTGGATCACTGATCTGAGGAATAAGTTGAAAGTAAAAGTGATAGATTCTCAAATCAGCTAAAATCTGTTGGTTATTGATTCATAACTTGAGAACAAGTTGAGATATTTCTAAGATCGATTCATAACTTGAGAACAAGTTGAGATACTTCTAAGATTTACAAGTGGTGCTTTCAATGCATCAGCATCTCCGTATCAGCTGCCTTTCAAGTTCCCATGAAGTGGTAACTGCGAAATGTGAAATCAGAGCTGGACACCGCTGGACGTTTGCATTATCTGATGATTGTGTTGAATCCTGTCATTCACAAGCGCTTCATCACAACATTAGTCTCCAAAAACTGCCCTTACGTGCTGATACATTTCAGCCGCAATTGCTTTCTCTACAGCTACAAACTCAATCACAACACACTGTTTAATGTGCATTGATGTATCTTCCAAAGTGGCACTCATTGTAATGGCCTCTAATCAAATGTGTGTTATGCTATCCAGTTTCATTGTTATGTAGCCAAAGGGCAGATAAGGGTGCATATCAATAATACACCAGCATGCGAAGTATGTACCGTTCAGCTGCTGGAGCAAAAAAAGCAAAACATTTCAGATGCCCCGTACATCTGTGATGTTAAAGCTAACTCCTGAGCACAGATACTTGGGAATAAGAACAAAAGGGGAGAGCCTTTTAAGCAAATATGTACTAAATATTGCTAATAGTTGCCACAATGCTTGAACAGCATTTTGCAAAATTTGTGATTTACCTCAGTGTAATCTGATGTATGGAATAATTATTGTCAAAACCTTTCTGGAAGGGACATGGAGAATAAATATCTCAGTTCCCATAAAGGACCTATCTGTAATCCTTTCAGTTACTATTGCAACCATGCCTTTCTGTTTTACACAACATGGCTTTATCTTTTGGCTTGGCATTAGAGATGGGCATGAATAAAAAAAAATGACATTTCGGTTTTTTGTTTTTCATTCTGGGACCCATTTCAGTTCATTTTCATTTTTCATGATTTTTTTAAAAAAATTGTTTCTTTTTTTTTTTTTGTTTTTACCTGCTTTTTGCACGATTTAAAGCATTTCCGCGTGCGGATGTCCCCCAACACCCCAGACCAGAGGGAAAACACAGAATAGAGGGGAAACGCAGAGACACCGTATAAACTAGGTACGCAGGGAGGCTGCAAAGGCAGCGGCGGGCGTTGCCCAGGGCGTAAGACAGCCACGAGTGACTGCACTGCGGGGCAGGGGAGGGTACTCACTGAGAGGTATGCATGCACACAGGGAGGCTGCAAGAGAAATCTCTTCTTTCTCTCCCCCAAGAGCCAGGCTGAAGCCAGCAGGAACACAGAGACACACACCTGCCTGGCTGGCCTAAAGTAACGAGTCGCAGAGACAGCAATCCCACCCTAACTCACACCGCAGACTGCAAGGAGGATGGGGGCTGCCAGAGCTTTTTATGCCCTCTGTAGCTGCCACACCTACCCAGTCTGCAACCTCAGCATGCTATTGGTTGAAACTCTCCAAGAATGTACATGATCCCATCACATGGCTTGCTCCATTTTGTGGTTGGAATCCATTTTGTGTCATCCTTAAAGGGGAAAGAAAAAATATATTGCGATAGGAGAAAGACAAAAACAAACATTTTAAGGACCCCAACCCCCTGGTAGATAATAATTTCAAATAATTATCATTGCATTTTTACGGATGTCCAGGGCGTTTTAATACCCAATAAATCCATATTAGGCATCTGGGAGCCATTTTGGGTCGATGACCCCTAAGCCCTAACTCCCCTTAAAGGAAATAAATACAGCGATCTGAGAAAAGACATAAATGCACATTTTAAGCACCCCACCCCACCCTGGTAGGTATTATCAGGCAGAATAAATAATTATTGCTGGGTTTTTACATATATTCAGGATGCTTTTTTAACATTTAAAAACAGCTCATTTCATTGTGTGTCACCATTAATAAAAATGAAACATAACAAACCTAATTTTCGTGGTTTCAACACAATTTTTGTTATTCGTTTCATTATGTAATAAACGAATAATGAATAATTTCTTGCCCCTCTCTACTTGGCATGGTTTCAACGATGATTGCATAGCACACCATAAAGAACTGTTGGAGGTTTGTCCAAACTGACGCATTTTGCCGTGTGAGTCAGATCACCTGCTCACATCAAGATTTAGAAACACAGTTATGTGTTGGTGAAGAAGATCTTTGAGTTCAGCATGGCCCCAGGTGAGGGAGGCATAATATAGAGCTTGTTACATGTTTTTAATCAATCTACACTAAAACATTTTTTCACAAAAACAGTGGCAAACATAAAGACACATGGACCTCATGTTAGTCACATATGACATATGATGACAGCACACCAGAGCTTAGAAAATTATTTTTTAAAGTATTTAGTTCCATTTATAGTTCCAAGAATCAAGAGTTATTGCAGTGGTTGCTGTTTTAAAGAAATGATTATTTTTCTGTTTAGAATTCATTATTGCCATTGTAATTTTTAGTTACTTTTAGAAGTCTGAACACTAACCTTCTGGCTTGTGATAAAAATCACATCATCTTCTAGTAATTTACCTGACTGTCATGGCCACACCTCGCACAGTATGGGGCAGCATCATGAGATCAGCCCTTGAAGTATGTGATATTCTTCCTCCAAGATTTAGTTAAATCACATTTCCATAACTGTAACTTGAAAAGCTGCAGTTACCTTGGGGGACAAGTGCAATTATTATTTGATAAGTTATAATTGTATGCAGTGCATTTAAATAATGCAAAGGGGGATTAATTGCCAGCAATGATTGGAGGTTGCTTAATTTAGGACATTATTTATTTGTTTGTTTTAGAGTATTTTTACCTCGCCTTTTTCCTTGGAAAAAGGACCCAAGGCAGCTTGCAATAATGAGGGATAATATATAGTCCAGTACAATTAAGACATGTTTAAGTATTGGGAACAGGGAATTGAGAGACATCTTACAGCATTAATAACATTACATTAAAGCTACAAGAGAATGTGAGCGGTTAAAGGGGGATAAAGTTCCATGTAAAGTAATGAGTGATGGAAACTAACACTGAAAACATTAGTGTCAATGTAAACCCAAAATGTTATAATTAGTTAAAAACACAAAGTCTATGGGATCCTGTAGATTCATATAAAAACCTAGTATCAATGTAAACCCATAAGGTTACAAGTAGTTATAAACACAAAGTCTATGAGATCCTATAGATTCGTATAAAAGGTACATAATAGGTAGACCATCATTCAGGGAAAGCTTGCCTGAAGAGAAAGGTCTTTGCCTGTTTCCGTAACGACAACAGAGATGAGGCAGTCCTGGCTCTAGTGGGAGGGAGTTCTGCCACTCAAACATGGCAAAATAATTACCCACTGCTACTTAATGTTGAAGATGATGTCTGTACATCCAAAGAAACAAAGAGATGTGTATTTATAATACATAATAGAGATGGGCAAGGAACAAACATTTTTTCGTTTCCGTTTCCGTTTGTCGTTTCCGTTATGTAATGAAACGACAAACGAAAATTGTGATGAAAATGAAACAAACGAACAGAACAATGAAAATTGTGGTCATTACGTTTCGTTTCCGTTAATGGTGACGCAAAATGAAATGAGCTGTTTTAAATGTTAAAAAACGCCCTGGACATCCGTAAAAATGCAACGATAATTATTTATATTGTCTGATAATACCTACCAGGAGGGTTGGGGTCCTTAAAATGTTTGTTTTTGTCTTCTCCCATCACGATGTATTTTTCTTTTCCCTTTAAAATGGATGTCGCCACCAGCCACAAAAGGGAGGCAAGCCATGTGATGTGGGATCATGTTCAACCAATAGCATTCCCAGGTTGCAGACTGGGCGGGCAGGTCTGGCAGCCACAGAGGGCATAAAAAGCTCTGGCTGCCCCCGTCCTCCTTGCAGTCTCTGGTGGGAGTTAGGGTGGGATTTCTGTCTCTGCGACTCTAGCTTCAGTCCTGCAGCCTCCCTGTGTGCATGCGTGCTGCGTACCTCTCGGTGAGTACCCTCCCCTGCCCCACAGTGCAGTCACTCTGCGGCTGCCTTGCACCCTGGGCAACGCCCACCACTGCCGTTGCAGCCTCCCTGCATACCTACCTAGTCTATACTGTGTCTCTGCCAGCATCCATTTTTTTTAGTGTTTTCCCTCTGGTCTGGGGCGTGGGGGATGCCTGCGCACGGAAATGCTTTAAAAATAGCGCAAAAAGCGGGTAGAAACAGCAAACAAAAAATGAAAAACGGCAACGAAATTTTTCGAAAATTTCACGACAAATGGAAACGAACCAAAACAGGCCTCTCAATGACAAACGAAAAACCGAAACACCATTTTTCTGTTTCGTGCCCGTGTCTAATACATAACAATGTAGGTGTAACATACGTATGGCCTTCTTTGTGGCAGGAGGAGGCTGCATTTATGTAGAGTTCATCACATGAAAAACAGTCCTGAGTATTCAGTCAGTATGCAGGCTGATTTTTAAAAAATGGATTTTAAAGGCTGGCTAATAATAGCACTCCTGGGGAACAGCATTTAACCCTGATACCCAATGTCAATTCTAATAACACTAGTCTTTCACCTCTGGCACTATATTTTCAGTTCTAACCTGAAACGTCTCAAGTGAAATGAGTTAGCTTATTTCAATTCAGGGCACACAACAACTATCAGACAATAATTTCTCCCAATATAGTATCATTGACAATCACAATTTATGGGGGTTCAGACAGAGCAAATGCAATAGCCCCCAGGGTGGGCATGCAATCTGTAAACATTCTAGGAGCATTTTTAAGGCTGTATGGGAGAATAAAACCTTATCTGTTGTGTTCTTCCAGGCCCACAGTCTGTTGAGCTAAAGGATGCACTGTGGCACCGAAAGAGAAGAGAATTTTAGAAGAGATAATCCACATCTCTATAACAATATGTGTACGTGTGGGTGTGTGCAGGCATACGGCACTATCTTCATCTGAAAAGATAGCCGGGACAGATTATGGACTCAGATTCTACAATGGAAATTGTGCATATCAGAACCCAGCTGGGAAATATATAAGTATAACCATTGCGACACAAAGAAAACTCTTCCTTAAACTATGATCTTGAGCTCAGATGGGGTCAAAGAGTCTGTATTATTTGGAAATGGGTTACTTGGGCCACAGTAAGGTAGAAAATGGAAAAGTCATTTCCTGTGAGGAACCACTGATTGGTTTATTATTATACCTGCCAAAGGGGGAGGCCAGTGGAGGGGAAACAGATATATTAATCTTTAGCTTTGGGAAACCATGGAACAGAAACGAGGTCCAGAATGCATTGTCTTGCAATCCCATTTCAAATCAAAATTGAGTTTGAATTCTTCAAAGAGCTCAACAAAGCCTTCCACATCTTTCTCCAGATACTTAGCACCCCTATTTCAAATACAATGGTGCTAAATACCAGGAAAGGTGCTAATTGTAAATGTAAAAAAGGCTTCCAAAATATTATTGAAAATACTGGATTTAAAACAAAAAACTAATGAGTGGATATAGGGACTAACTGCTGGTTTGGCACAGTTCATTTCCTGGCCAAATGGCTGATCAACAGTTCAATACCCCGTCACCTCTAATAGGTGCCCACTTGGCAGCAGCACCTCACCTCTCCTCCTCCAGGCACTGCTGCTAGAGGGGATGGGGCACCAAACCATGAACCAGCTGTTCAGCCAATGGACAAACCAGGAGTTTGTGGCCATCTCTAGTCAGAAGTTCTGTGATTTTGAACTTTCTTTTTACAATGCTCTCCTCAGCTATTGATTAAGAGGCACACCTTTGCTTTTTGTCACCTTTTTTGCACCATAGAATGCAATGCAACTTTTCCTTTTATGCTACAGGAAAAGAAGCTAAGCAAAGGTGCAATTGTTACTTAATTTTTTTTAAAAAAAATTGTATGCCGTCACTTACATGCATTTAATCAATTTGCACCACATAAAATCAGTGTTAGTCAGGTGGCAACCCTTGAGAAATCTGGCAGAACAAGAATTCTTTTCATTGGACTCAGCTCTGTGTACATATCTTTAGGGAGAGGGAAATCATACTTCCCTCTATTCAAGTGAGAAATATAAGGAAGTAGACATGGGCACGACCAGAAAAAATGACATTTCGAGTTTTTGTTTGTCGGAACGGGTCCGTTTCGGGTCGTTTCCATTTGTCGCGAAAGTTTTCAAAAATTTGTCATTTCTGTTTGTCGTTTCCACCACGATTTAGCACGATTTGACTTCCCAGAGCATAGGGGCGTCCCGCAATCAGGGCCGGCGCTAGGTGTTTTTGCCCTAGGTGGCGGGCGGGGTGGGGGGCGGCCGGCGGCCGCGGGCAGGCTAGTGGGTGGGTGGCAGTGCGAGCAGGCGGGCGAGTGGGCAGTTAGGATATCACTTAGGATAGAGGTTCTGTTCTTGGCTTGCACCCCAAATGTGTGTGTGTGCAAGCAAATTGAAGTTGGGAAAATAGAAAATAAATGGTAGTATATAATATATTTTAAAAATAAATCCACACCTCCCACTCCCAGTCGAACCTCCCCCTTTATCCAATATCAGAAAAAAAAATCCTCACAAACTACCAGAGAAGAAATAAAGAATAAACTGCTATTCCCTTCAGCAGACAAAGCTGCAAGGAATCAAAGAAATTATTTTCTAAATTCAATTCCCTCCCTGCCTGCCTAACTTAAATCCTAAAGCCTCCAGCCTCCCTCCTCAATCTCAATCGGATTACACCAGCACCAGCAGCCAGCCCTTCTCCCTCAACCACATCCATACACCCGACTGCGATTTCTGGAAGGTGCCTCGGCTTTTTATGCCCTCCGAGACATCCAGAAGTGTCAGTCAAAAATCTGGCAATGCCATTGGTGGAATGGTTCAAACAATTTGCATGGTCCCATCCCATGCCCAGCCCAAATGGGCAGGTCTAAAAAAAAAAAAATAAAATAAAATAAAATAAAATCAATACGACGTTTTATTGCTATATAAAACCCACTGCTGCTACTATTAAAAATCAGGCATTTAAAATAAATAAATTTCACATGTTTCTGTGGTGATTTGGTGTGTTTTTTGACCACGATTTCAAAAGAAAAATTGTGGTCGCCATTTTGGATCCCCCCCCACCGCATGGCATGGCGAGACGACGAGGATGACCCCCCCAGCCTGGTGCAAGCAGCCCAGGACAGGAGAAGAGGGGGAAGGCCGGGGACCCCCCAGAAACCACCCCTCAGGTAGGTGGCAAAGCCACAGGCAGGCATATTTTCACCTGCTTTTTTGGCCGGGAGTCGGGTTTTTTAAAAAAAATCTTTTAAAAACTTTTTCTGTTCTTCGCATTGCGCAATCGCCATGATGCCAGAAACAGAAATGAAAAACCCGACCAAATTTTTCTTTTTTTGGTTCGAGTTTGAGTTCTGACGGCTTAATTATCGTTACCGTTTCCGTTACATAACGGAAACTATAACCGAAAACGGAAACAACAATTTCGCCGAATCATGCCCATGTCTATAAGGAAGATTTTTCATATTCTCGAAAGAAGTTAGCATTCAATATTTCTTATTTGTGACTATGAACCTGATTTTTCTCAGTATGAACTCCTTAATAAAGTAATCTCTCTCTCTCTCTCTCTCTCTCTCTCTCTCTCTTAAGGGTTTTCAAAGCAGAGAATATTCACATGTAGTCTCCTATTCCTTTCTTCCAAGTGCATCTTGGGCATGTGTGCCTTGCCCAAGGCCACACAGGCTGACTCTTCTGGGATGCTCAATGGGGAGTTGAACTCCCAGCACCTGGCTCTGCAGCCAATATCTAATTCTCTGAGCTCTCCAGCCAACTAATACCACTATCCCACGTCCCTTTAAATGCAGATTAAATTTTTAGATAAACCGTGTCCAAAAATGCCATCCCTATGGCCACCAGGCTTTTTGGAAAGAAAAAAAACACCCAATAACACCCCCTAAAGTGAGGTTTCCAAGACATACCAGAGAGGTAGGGAATTTTTTGCCTCACTGAAAAAATCCATCTTTTAAGGAGGCAGACATCGTGGGACCTTGTAGATGATCCAGTTTTCTTTTTCTTTTTTTCTCATAGCGCCGATCGGCTGTTCCTGTGGCCAATTGGGCACTTTTTTCTTTCTTTTCACTTTCCCCCACACCTAGCACCAGTCAGCTGGTCCTCTGGCTAGTCTGGCACTGTTTTTTTTCTTCTTATTATTATTATTCCCCACCCTCTTAGCACCAGGCAACTGGCCGATCAGGCCCTTTTTTTACCACCCCCACCCCTAGCTCCAGTCAGCTGGTCTTTTTAAAAAAAAAAACTCCTAACACCACCTGCTGGCCATGGGGCTGAACTGCACTTTTAAAGAAAACTTTGTACGTGGGAAATGCTATCCCACATCTTCAGTCATGTGACGGGAGGAGGAGGAAAAGCCGGACCTTCCGAAGATCTGGATCTTCCCCAGGTGAGATAGCAGCCTTATACTGTATATATTCAATTCTTTAAAATTAATAAAATAATATTGTTTATGCATGTGGGATATTCTGTTTCTGTACCCATGATTCAAAATGCTAGGAAATGGGACAATATCATGTCGATGTTGCCCCCAGGATAAAGGATGCCATGTTTTATACAGCAAAAGGCAACAATCAAGATGGTCTACAGGATACCTTCTTGTGTTCATTACCATTCACACAGTGACACCATGGAACAGTTAATTTCCATATGGTGACTCCTTTCCCCCCCATCAATTAACCACTTTCTCACTCAGACACAAAGAAATGATCAAGGCTGTTTTTCAACAAGTGTAGATGGTAGTGAGCAGAAGAGGAGATCCTGTCAGAGTTATAGGTGGTGTGCGAGGAGGATGAGATGATTATAATTCACATAATAACCTCAATGAAGTATGTAAAGCCATCAGGAAAACCCTGATTCAAATGGAACAAGTAAGAGGTGTCATATGACACTTACTTTGGTTATAGCCTAAACCTCATTGGAAAGTGTATTCAACGTTGTGTTGAAACTTGAACTGTGGCAACGTACAAATTGGTAAGACATGTATTGGAAACCACCATCACTTGACCACTAACATGCAGCCAGTGACTGACTAGGCATACCCCCAATGAAGCTGTAAATATCTTCTTTTTAGGTGTACATTTTATTTGTTTAGCAATGTGTGTGTGATGACCAGAACTGTGCCTTGGGCTCCAGTACCTGTCAGAGCATCTCCTTTCCTCAAGAACTGCCCATGCTACCCAATACCCATTCATTCCAGGCAAGGCGGCTGAGGGCTCTGACCCTGATGGAGGCTCAGAAAGAGAAAACTAAGAACTAGGCCATTTCAGCAGTAGCCCCTTGCCTCTGGAACTCTCTAGCTCCCCAAATACACCTTGCCATCTCACTGGGAACATTGAAACAAATGTTAATTTGTCTATTAAAGCAGGCTTTCCCTGACTTTGGGACATAGCTCCCAGTGGTATAAGTCATGTCCAAATCTCTTCCACCACTGCCTCTTTTACCAATTGCTTATTTATTTATTATTGCTTTACTGATATTTGTTTGCATTAGTTTTATTGCTAGTGCTATGAACTGCCTATAATGAACTAGTAGATAGGTGAGTCCTATATTATTATTTATTAACCACACAGCTATCTATGCTGGATTTTATATTACCAATCACTAGTCGAACGCTTCCCAAGCATTTAGGACTCAGTGATGTATCGGCGAATTATGCGAGCAGATCCTAGTAAGGTGGCTTTCTGCATCTGACTGATGGTGACTTTGTCAACTCCAATTTCTTCTAAATACTTGCTTAGCTCTTTAGGCACCACACCCAGCGTGCCAATTACCACAGGGACCACCTGTACCAGTTTATGCTAGTGTCTCAGAAGTTCAATTTTCAGATCCTGATATCGGGTAATTTTTTCAAGTTGTTTCTCAGTATCTCTACTATCTCCTGGTATAGCAACATCAATGATCCACACTTTTTTCTTCTCCACAATCACAATATCTGGGGTATTATGCTCAAAAAACCCTGTCTGTCTGTATTCGGAAATCCCAAAGTAATTTTGCATGCTCATTTTCAGTCACTTTTTCAGGCTTATGGTCCCACCAGTTCTTTGTTATGGGCAGATGATACTTCTGACACAAATTCCAGTGGACCATTTGAGCAACTACATTATGATGCTGTTTGTAATCAGTCTGAGCAATTTTCTTGCAACAACTCAATATATGGTCGATAGTTTCATCTGCCTCTTTGCAGAGTCTACATGTGGGGGACTCCTCTGATTTTTCTATTCTAGCCTTAACTGCATTTGTTCTGATAGCTTGTTCTTGATCTGCAAAAATCAGGGCCTCTGTCTCTTTTTTCACTGTTCCATTGGTGAGCCATAACCAGGTCTTTTCCTCATCTACTTTTCCTTTGACTTTTTCGAGGAACTGTCCATGCAGCGCTTTATTATGCCAACTATCAGCTCGTATTTGCATTGTTGTTTTCCTGTATTGACCCTTTGTTTGATTTACTTTAAACACCTCCCAGTTCTTAACCTCCAATAATGCTGGCTCTGTACTATTTTTTACATAATCTGCCAATGCATGCTTCTCTTCTTCAACTGTCTGCTTCACTTGCAGAAGACCTCTACCACCTAATTTTTCTAGGTAAATACAGCCTGTCAACATCACTGTGTGGATGTAATGCATAGTGAATGGTCATAAGTTTTCTTGTTTTCCTATCTAGAATATCTAGCTCCGTCTGAGTCCAGTTTATAATGCCAGTGGTATACCTGATGACTGGTATGGCCCTAATAGTGAGCTCCGCTGGTGTTCCAATCCTATTTGAACCTTCTTTTGGTTCAAAGTTTTGTGCAGGTGTCCCCAGGTGTGATTAATCTATTTTCTCCTCCTATTTGGATAATTTGTTGACCTCCAATTTCACAACTCTTCTGTATTTCTTCTAGTTCAACTTTACTAAAGACCTTGTTTCTGATAATATATCTTCGCTGGTTAGCTAATCGTAATTCAGTTATTTTGGATTTTGGATATTCTTGTTTCCATAACTGATGCATCCGCTTTTGGTAGCCACGTTTTTCAGGTTCTGCTCTATAATAGCATTCCATGATTGTCCGATTCTCTGGTAGAGTATATTTCTGCTGCTTCTGAGATGGTTCAGCTTCCAGTAACTCTACAGGCCCATGCCCTGGTTGCTCAGCAATGGGACCCGTGACCTGTAGCCCATTTATCGATGGATGTCCAGGTTCATCTAAACCGATCGCGGTCCTTGTTAACCCGGGCGACGACCGAGCCGGTACAGGCTTCTTTATATTATTATTATTATTATTATTATTATTATTATTATTATTATTATTATTATTATTATTATTATTATTATTATTATTATTATTATTGCATTTCTGGTGTCATCACACTATAGATTTGTAGTGTAGAATGTAGTTTGGATTCTTTCCCTTACCATTGTCATCCCTGGATATACGTGCAGTACATATTAAGTCCACTTTTCAATCAAGACATTGACCACACACCCAACTTTTGGTCTTGGTAAACGTATTTACATCTATGTATTTGTGAAGCTAGGATTTTAATTTTAATGTTGCCTGAATGTCCATCCTGCAACACTTGTGGGAGCAGATGTTCAGACCTGTGAGGAACTGGCATGGAAAATGATGTTTGTAGGGTGTTCAGCCAATTATAACTTTTAGTACTGCAATAAAAATGGACTTCTGCATGTGTTTCACAGAGAGAGAAAAGAAGAAGGAAATGGCTTCAGTTCCAAGAAAGCACCCATTTCTCAGAAGGATTAACGGCTGAGATTAAAGAATAAGAATTTAACTTCAGAAAGCCTCACACTTAAAGGTCAAATCCTGTTGAACAGAGATCACCTGCACAGCAGGAACTAAGTCAATGGCAAAACAGATTAAAGGCTTCCTTTTGAACTTTCAGGATGCAGGCAACTTTGTCACATTGTGGGCAGGCTGTGCATACTTTGGAAGTGCCAAAGGGAGTCTTTAATACGTGCATTTCCCCCCTAATCACACGATAGTAATAACTGATCTTAGAAACAATTTATTAAACTATAATAACTATATGGCAATCTTTCATGATCAGAAGGCTAGGGTTTCCAGAAAGGAGCAGGGAAGTGCACCTCAAGCATATCCCATCAGCAGCAGTCCTTCTAAAGGGTCCCACATATCTACAGAGCCTTTGGATACTGGCATTTCGACTGCAGGTTGGAATTCTTCACTTGACTGCTACTGTAGGTCTTGGATCTCCAGCCTCTATCTCTTACACAGGATCAATGGAGAAGATGAAACACAAACTCAGGCAAATGCAAATTACTACTGGAGTAGAAGGGTGCCTCTGGAAATTGGGGAAGGAAACTCCCGTCTTTGGTCCACAAGCTCTCCTTGCAGACTGGCACTTCAGATTCAAAGGTGAAATATGCAGCTGCCTTCATAGATGGTCGTTTTTAAACTGCAGTCAGAGAAGCTGCAAGAATAGCTGATTTTCCAACACAGAAACAAGAGGAGATCTTTGCTCCTGTTGACTTCAGGAGGTCAATAATTTCCATGGGTTTGGCCAAGGCCAAGGTCCTTAAGTAGCCATCTCCTTTTGGCCTTCCTTTTTTTAATACTCAGCAGAAGAATGCATTTGATAAAAACATTGCAAGCGTGCTTCTGGATCAGATCAAGGTCTATGCAGTTCAGCCATTTTCTAGGAGCTGCCTGTGAGTTTCCCACAGGCATCTGGTTAGTCATTGTGAGCAAAAAGTTGGACTAGTTGGACATTAAAAGGAGCATCTAGAAGCCAAAGCAATATCTGACTGTCCCATTATTCAGTAATGGACTGGACCTAAATTTCATAGTTACAATAAATTCCAAAGCATTTACAGAATCTATTGCTATTACTGCACCCATGTGAAAATGTCAAAGTGACATTGTCACAGAAATCCATTTCTTGTGCATCTTTAACAGCCACCACCAGTTTGACTGCTTGAGAGAGAGAGAGAGAGAGAGAGAGAGAGAGAGAGAGAGAGAGAGAGAGATTCTGTGTATTTCCCTGTCATGAATTCAAAGCCAAAAAGCTTCTAATGACTTCACAAGAATATAAAGGAGTCTTCTTTGTTAAAAAGGGATTAGCCAAATATTTCCAGGAGCCCTGTAAGGAAGGCATACAGTGTCACTATGACATTTTCACATGGATGCAGTAATAGGAATATATTCTATAAGTGCTTTGGATATTTATAGCAAATCTTAAATTTAGGTCCAGCCCATTACTGAATAATGAGACAATCAGAGATTGCCTTGGCTGTCAGGTACTCCTTTTAATGTCCAACAACAGTTGTCTCTATTGGTTGTTTGTCCCTATTACGTATGACAAAAGACACACTGCTGCTGAATGTAAGCTGAATCATCACTAATAGTCACCGGTAGCCACCTACTTCATCATTTTGCCAAATCCATTTGCAAAGCCATACACAAAGCTTTAGGTAACAACTCCTTCAGTCAGTGTTGACAAGGCTTTGTGCTAGCTGAAAAATTCTGGGAGCTGTTGTCTGTAAAAAGAACTTTTCCAAAACCCTGTTGTTCCTGCCTGATGAAGTACATTGTTTTGTCTGAACATCAGCTCCTTTGAGTGATCTTCAGTATTAATGTGGTGCAGAAGACAGAAAAACCTGCATCTGCTCCTGCCAGATCACTTCAGATATATATCCTTCACTTAAAAGAGCAATAAAAACAAAGGCAAAAACTTAAATATTTTAAACCATGTCTGCTCAAGAAATAGACTATTCCCAGATCTACGCAAACATCTGAGTGTTTCTGGAGGTTTTATTTCTGAGTTTTTCTCACACAGAGAATTGGAGAGCAGCTGTTTCTTAATTCAAGAAGCACAAGAAAAACTGGAAAGGACCATAGCATGCTGTTTGCAGGGAAGTGCACAGATAATTGAAATTAGTATTTGCAGACACAAGAGATGTTTAGAGCTCTAATTAAAGGTGCAGGCGAGTTCTGGCGCTTGAGCTGCAACAGCACAAACAGTGGGGCGTTAATTCATTATAAACTCCATGGCAATAGTAGAGGAAACCAGCCAATCGAACAGTCGTCCAAATTACTATACCTATGTGCTTCTGTGCTTTCAGCACACACATATGCACCACTGTTAGTCTGGTCTGCAGAGGATTCACTGAGCACGGGGAGTAGGCAATAAAACTAGACAAACACACAAGGCAGGTATAAAATCCGTGTGATGTCCCCGAAGGAAACATCTATGGGCACCAAAGAGCAGCAGGTCAGAAGCTGGGAGATTAAGTGTCTACATATAAACTATTAGAAAATCTATAAAGAGATCAGAGGGATGAGAGAAATTCACAGCAGCTCTGAAACGCCACCGGCTCCAGCAACAAGCCTTGGCTTTATCCTTATTTCCTTCCCATCTGCAGTTCCTCCGACTGCACCCTAGTGAAAACTCTCATTCAACTACTGCAATATTTAAATGTCAAAAAGGAAGGAAGAAATATCATGAAGGGCCCATATTCCCCCACCCCCCAACATGCAATCACAATGCGACTCTGGGAGAAACATAAATCCTAGGAGAGGAGGAGTTTTTTATAGACACATCTCTCATACACTGGAAAAAATATGCAATCCAATATGCAAACACCAAATGCACATGGATAGCATGTTAGTTTAAGACAGACAGTTCTATCATTGTTCCTGCTGAACCTTTGAGGGGGGAAATGGGAACTGCCTAGGCAAAAGATGAAGACAATGGAAAACAAAAGGCTTCCCCCCCACTCTCTCTAAATGACTGTTGCCTGTGTCATTAAATTTCATATTGTGCATAGAATCTAAATACATCACTTTGTTCTGCATGACAGGCAGAAGTGAGCATTCATACATTATCCAGCCACTTAATTAAGTGCCTGGGATATTTGCAGTTAGCAGAAACTAATAAGAGAATCACATTTAAATTCCAATCACTCCTCAGGGTAGCTGTCTGCAACATAAGCAAAGCTTACACTGTGTAGATGTTCCGCTAAATGCTCAGCAAAAAAGCTTATATTTACTGTATTTGTGAATAAAGAAGAATTCTATTTGTGATTAAAAGGTAGGTTAAAACAAACAAATCTGTCTGGGATTTTTTTTTAATTATGTGTTCTCAGCATCATTTTGAAAATGCCACTTTTGTCTGTTACTTTCTCTAATAAAACAGGAGTGTGATTTAGGGCTTTGCTAGCATGGAACAGGAGGTTCTGTAAAAACAAACAGCCGGCTTACCCTTTTTGCAACAGACGTTCCAGACATTTCACAGAAATGGGACCTACCTTGTTGCTGAAAGCAAAGACATAACAGCAGATTTTAAGACAATGTAGAATTAATTCATCTGTAGATTGTACCTAGCACATAAGGGCATTTACATTTAAAATATATACCTAAGATCTATGGTTGTGTTTGCTTCCTGGCTGTTCCCTAGGACACCACTTTCCCTTAGATTTGTTTGCATCTACCTGCCACAAGGGGATTTTTAATATTTTGGAGTGGTAGTGGTGGTAAGAATGCTGTTTGTATAAATATCGGTGAGTAAAATGCCTCCAGGGATGGTGAAACCACATTGAAGCCAACCAATAAAGATTTCAATGCTGCATTTCCTTCCAATTATCCTCTTGGCAAAAGATCAGCCACTCTGATTGCCTTTCACTAGAGGGCACCAACTCAAAACGCCAATGGAGCTGAAATTGTAAAACATTTCTGCTGCTATAACACCAGCTACACACATACTGTGTGAGCAAGGAATGTTCACAACCGAAAGCTGTGATTTGATTTTCATACAAAATGTGGAAACCATCATGTTGTTTTAATCATCATCATTAGGCAATGCATGGACGTCAAAGAAGTGTTTCTAAACCACCACCAAAGAGGTTGCAAAAAGCATTCTTTTAGACTGCAACGTGTGCTGAGTGAGGTGTTGATGTTTCACCAGACTCTGTGGGTGGCATCTTTAGAGGGCAAGGAGCTCAGGAAAGCTCAGAACACCGAGAACTCCTAGCTCCCTGAGCTCCTTGCCCTCTGAAGATGCCGGCCACAGAGTCTGGTGAAACATCAGGAAGAAAAGCTTCCAGAACACAGCCAAACACCCCGAAAAACTCACAACAGCAATCCCAAAGATCCTTCAATCTTGGCTGCTGGGACTTCAGTCTTCAATTAAGAAGGAGATCCTTAAAGTTCAAACATTAAAATAAATGTCATTTGAGGATGTGAAGTTCTTAAAGGCTACTTTATATAATTCTGTCTTGACTAGTAAGAGGAATGGAGCCTGGCACACCTCACCTGGTAGAGGGAGCTATTACCAACAAAGCCTGACTCCTTTACCTTTCTAGCTTTACTCAAGGTAGCCACGTGAGCATAGTGGAATGAGACGAGCATGTGACACAGGAAGCTGGTTTCTGGGAGATAAATTCTGTCAGCTATTGAGGTCATAAGCTGTGCTTGACTTAGTTAAGGCCTTCGCACCAAGACATCAGATGAAGGCAACATATACTGTAAATGAGCAGCAATGTATTGTCTTTCCTTTGTTGATGTATAGCTACCAGAATAGCAATGACAAGAAATAATAAAGTACAATAGGACCCCCGTATCCACTGAGGATTGGTTCCAGGCCTTCCCATGGATAATGAAAACCGTTGATAAGGGAGAAAACAACCCAAAGCAGCTGTTTTGTGACAGTAGCTTGCTTTATGGCTGCTTTTTGTGACAGTAGCTCTTGCGCCACCTGAATGCCTGGTGGTGGTGGTGGTGGTGGTGGTGGTGGTGGTGGTGGTGGTGGAGGAGGAGGAGGAGGAGGAGGAGGAGGAGGAGAGGTGGGGGCCAGGGGTGGGGAGGGAAGCGCCAGCTGCCGCTCTTGCGCTGGCTGAATGCCCGGCGACGGTGGCAGAGGAGGAGGAGGAGGAGGAGGAGGAGGAGGAGGAGGAGGAGGAGGAGGAGAGAGGTAGGTGCTGGTGGTGGTGGGAAGCGCCAGCCACCACTCGGCTCTTGCGCCACCTGAACACCCGGCAGCGGCAGCGGAGGAGGAGGAGGAGGAGGAGGAGGAGGAGGAGGAGGAGGAAGAGGAGAGGTGGGTGCCAAGGGTGGGGTGGGGGTGCCGAGGTGGGGGTGCGGGCACCCGAATGCCCGGCAGCAGCGGCAGAGGAGGAGAAGGAGGAGGAGGAGGAGAAGAGGTGGGTGCCAAGGGTGGGGTGGGGAAGCACCAGGCGCCGCTTGGCTTTCCCGCCACCTGAACACCCAGTGGTGGTGGTGGTGGTGGTGGTGGTGGTGGAGGAGGAGGAGGAGGAGGAGGAGGAGGAGGTGGGTGCCGGGGGTGGGGGGAAGCGCCAGCCACCGCTCAGCTTTCCCGCCATGCGAACGCCCAGCAGTGGCGGAGGAGGAGGAGGACAAGGAAGAGGAGGAGGGGTGGGTGCCAGGGGTGGGGGGAAAGCGCCAGCCACCGCTGGGCTTTCCCGCCACCTGAACACCCAGTGGTAGTGGTGGTGGTGGTGGTGGTGGTGGTGGTGGTGGTGGTGGAGGAGGAGGAGGAGGAGGAGGAGGAGGAGGAGGAGGAGGAGGGTGCCGGGGGTGGGGGGGAAGTGCCAGCCACCGCTCAGCTTTCCCGCCATGCGAACGCCCAGCAGTGGCGGAGGAGGAGGAGGACAAGGAGGAGGAGGAGAGGTGGGTGCCAGGGGTGGGGGGAAAGCGCCAGCCACCGCTTGGCTCTCCCGCCACCCGAACACCTGGCGGTGGCAGCAGCAACGATGGAGGAGGTGAGGCAGGAGCCGGGGTGGGAGAGAGGAAGCACCGATGGCAGGGGTGGGCGAGGAGGGGGAGGAGTGCACTTTGAAAGTGCACTTTAAAGAGGTCTCGGGGGGGGAGGCTTTTTTGGCCTTTTTTCCAGACCTCCAAAACGCATTAAAATGGTTTCCCATTCATTTCAATGGGAAACCATGTTTCAGATAACGATTTTTTCGGATAACGACTAACCTCGGGGAACGAATTAAAGTCGTTATCCGAGGTACCACTGTACAAATGCCCACATAAACTTTCAGAAACCAAAGAACTAATCAGTTCAGATGACTCCAAATCTGCACATAGCAGAATACACTAGTTTCAATTTATATGGCAAACATTTGAATACAACTTGATGGTATACTTTTAATTGGTCTGTTTAAAAAGTCTGTTCCAATCTGGCTGCAGAAATCAGTGGTTTAGGTATCAGGCCACGGAGTCAGAGGTTTGGAGTTTGCTTCCTCACTGCCCCTGCTGTGAGAAGAGCAAGCTTGTGTGGCTTTAGGCAAGCTGTGCAGTCCCAAGGTTCCTCAGAAGTAGGGAATAGTAAACCATGTCTGAGTATTGTCTACATGGAAAACCTTGAAAACAGTCACCATAAATCAGAACTGACTTGATGGCACATGATTATTATCCTTTTAGTCTGAGCCAGGGGAACATTGGTGATCATTAATTAATTAATTAATTATTTATTTAGCTGCTCCACTACAAGGTGGTTTCTGGGAGGCATACAACAATGTATTAAAACTATAAAGAAACATGATTATAATAATTATAAAATACAATACAATTTAAAACAATCAACATACAATACAAATTATAAAATCCTGCTACTCATGAGCCCAGCTAAAAACACTAATTAAAATGCTGCCCGAACAGAATGGTCTTTGCCTGGTGCCAAAAAGCCAAAAGTGTTGGTGCAGGCAGATCTCTGTAGGGAGGGCATTCCAAAGTTGGGGGGCAACTGCCGAGAAGGCCCTGTTTCAACATGCCGTCCCCCTCACCTCTTTGAGGGATAGCACCTTCAACAGGGCCTCCTGGCCGGATCTCAAGGAATGGACAGGATCATATGGAAGAAGGCAGTCCTTAAGGTAACCAGTTCCTAAGCTGTTTAGGGTTCCATATAAAAGCATGAGCACTTTGAATTGGACCCAGGTAGCAACTGGCAGCCATTGTAATTTTTTTAGTACTGGCATAATATGAATCCCAATGGTGACACCACTTACTCGCTGCACAACCTGGTTCTTTACCATTTACAATTGCCAGACTGTCTTTAAAGATATCCCCACGTAAAGTGTATTACAATAACCCAATCTGGTTGTTACCAGTGCATGTGTGACTGTTGCCAGACTCCACTCATCCTGGTAAGAGCAGAATTGATATATTCTACACAGCTGTAAGAAGACACCCCTGGCCACTGAGTCCACCTGGACTTCCAGGGTAAGACCCGGGTCCAGACGTACCCCCAATCTGCAGACCCCATCTTTTAGGGGGAGTGCAACCCCATCCAGGACAGGAGAATGGCCCTCTAACCTGTCAGGTGGAATATCCACCAACAGCACTTCCAACTTGTCTGGATTGAGCTTCAGTTTATTGACCCTCATGTAGTCCATTATTGAGTCCAAGCATGAGTTCAGAACAGAGACCGCCACACCTGGATTGGTGGAAAACAAGAGGTAGAGTTGAGTATCATCAGCATATTGCTGACTTCTCAGCCCAAACCTCCTAACAACCTCTCCCAGTGGTTTCATGTATATATTAAATAGCATGGGGGACATTATAGAGCCCTGGGGAACCCCATGACAGCTGCCAGGAGCCAGAGCCCCTGTCCCCCAGCACCACCTTCTGGAGCCATTCAGCTAGGTAGGAGTGGAACCACCATAAAATGATGCCTCCAACATCCATCCCAGCCAAACTGTCCAGAAGGGCACCATGGTCAATGGTGTCAAAAGCCGCTGAGAGATCCAGGAGGATCAACAGGGACACATTTCCCCTGTCTCTCTCCTGGTAACCAAGGTAGTCTCTGTTCCAAAACCTGGTCTAAAGCCTGATTGAAATGGGAGCTGGAGCTGCTCACCCACCAGACCTTCCCAAAATTAGGGAGGTTTGCCACTGGTTAGTAATTAACCATCAGCCCTGGGTCCAGGTTAGGCTTTTTAAGGAGTGGCTGAATCATTGCCTCCTTTGATGGGGCAGGAACCACTCCCTCTCTTAATGAGGAGTTGATGGCCTCCTGGACCCAGGTGTGGAACCCCACCCCCCCCGGCATATTCCTTTATTAGCCATGATAGACAGGGGTCGAGTTGTGCAGTGGTGGCACAGACAGATCCAAGCACCCTGTCCATATCATCAGGTCGCAACAACTGAAACTCGCAAGTTCCAATAAATTATGACATAAGCCCGAAGCACTAGACACAACCATGGACCCAATATCCACAGTGGAGTCTAATCCTCTGTGAATCTGAGTGATTTGTCCATCAAAGTGGGTGGCAAATTCATCACAGTGATCTACTAAGTAACCTGGGACCTCCACAAGATTACATGGTTGAAGAAGAGCCCAGACCACTGAAAATATATCTGCTGGTCAGCACTCCGAGGAAGCAATACAGCTGGAGAAATACTGTCGTTTTGCTAGCCCACAGAATAGGCCTGATAATAGGCTCTAAGCTGTGTTTGGTCAGAGTCGCAGTGATATTTTTTTCCACTTGCCCTCAAGCTGTCTCCCCACCTGCTCCATTGTCTGAAGCTCTTCTGTATACCATGGAACCTTATAGGCTCTGTGGGTAAGGAGAGGGTGCTAAGATGCGATCATTTAAAACATTCTGGCCATCTCCTTGTTCCACAAGGTGACCTGGACTTCAACAGGAGCACCGACCAGATCAGCTGGAAACTGCTCCAGAGCATTCAGGAATCTGTCAGGATACATAAGTCTCTGAGGGTGGATCAATTTAATGGATTCCTCCACCCCTGCAGAGGGCAGCAGTGTCAGAGAGTCTAAACTTTACCAGGAAGTGGTCCAACCATGACAATGGGGTCAGAGTTAATCCCTTCACATCCGGACCATGATCCCCTCATCCCTTTGAGAATACTAGGCATATTCTCAAGAGTATACAAGAGTATGGCACTTCTCATGAGTTGGGCCGGTAACATATTGAGACAGCCTCATGGTTGTCATAGCAGCCATGAAGTCCTGAGCCACCCCTATCAAGGTGGCCTAGCATGGATGTTGAGGTCCCCCACAACCAATAGGATGGGTGTTCTCACCACCAGGTCCAAGATCACCTCTGTCAGCTCAGGCAAGGAGACTGTTCGTAAGCAGCAGCGTGGGCAGTACACCAACAGAATCCCCAATCTATCTTGCAAGCTCAACAATACAGGGCCTCCTCCCAAGATAGGTGAAGATAGGTGTTAGGTACCTAGCTTCCCTTCTCCTATGCAGGCATACTGTACCCCCACCGCCATATCTTCCCCTGCCACATAGAGTCTTAATTTGTTGCCCCCCAAGACCCTCCTGTTGCCCAGCAGGTTTCCCAGCCAGTTCAAATGAATCAGCTGGCTCTGGTGCCGGGATGTTCTCCAGTGCACATCCACAAAGCTTGAGGGGGTTCCCAATGTGGGGACCTCTCCTCCCAAGGCACACAGGCTCTTCCTTTCAGGCTTCTGCCACCAACCTGGAAGAGAGGCACAGGTGACTTAGCTGCTTGGGTGGAGCACTCAGCTAGAGGACTCACATCACATCAAAGATCTATTAGCAGGATTCTCATCAAAGATCTACTAGCAGGATTAGATAGCAGTAATAAATGCAAACCACATGGTAGGAAACAGCTGTTTCAGAAAGAATATCTTGTGTAGTCCTAGGTAGCTGCTTTAACTTGAATGGAGCCTGAATTCTGAGTTGAAACAGCCAGGTTTGGAGATACGCAGGGCACTGGTGCAGGTGTTTGGTGCTCGCTTAAAATGCAAATACTCAATTTGGAGGATCCTACTCTGAAATTAACCAGGTTCCTTTTCTGTAGAAGGTTAAATAATTGCTTGCTTTTAAAAGGATCCTTGTACCATAACTTTTCTGCTTCCATGATAACCACACTTTGTTTCTTCAGTGCTCTAGCACAATTGATGTTCCATTGCTGTGCTGGATCTGATACCTTTCCATCCACACTCCAAGTGAGAAAGTTGCTCTTGCATTAGCAAATTAACAGACCTGCCTCCAGTCTAAAAGGGCAAATGCAGAAGATTGAGTGTATATAGAAGCAGGTAGGCGTGAACACAGAAAAACTGGGATCCAGGCCATAACAAACAAACCAATATCCATAACAACCACAACATTTGCATTGTTTGACATATGTTGCATGATTAATTTCTACAGTCTGTGAAAATATTTTGGGAACATGACATCATCACTAGCTGTACCTTGATCCCCCCCCTCCTATGGTGACTTACTGAAGCTCACAACATATGTTCAAAACGGGAATGGTTTTATTTTAGTTTTCATTACTCTCCAAAAGGTAACAACAGAATTTGTCACACAATATACTGGAGATAATTTAGTTGTCACGCTGAGGATCTTTGGGGGATTGCATGCTGATGACACTTTATGTAGCAGAATTGTTAAGGCTGCACCATCATTTCTGTCAGCTAGATATTCTAAGTCCATTCGCAGAAATATGCCATCATAGTTCATTGGACTATTGAATGGCTATGAATGCTCACTTGATATTATCTTTACAGTGGACACACTCTTTGATGAGATCAACATCAGAGTATATTTTGTACATGTAAATAGCTCAACACAATACTTTATCACTGAGAGCACTTCCCTATATCAGCCCATAACTCAAAATGCAATGTTCTCCCATTTGAGTAATTTCACATTTTCATCAGGCAGAAATCAACCAATTACCTCCACATCTGTGCAACTAAATATATTTACAAATGTGTTGCACAGAACTTTGTATTGTGGAATGTATGGATTTGATTGATTGATTGGAAATATTTTTACCCTGCCTTTCTCCTTAAAAGGATACAAGGTGGCTACAAAAATTAAAAGGCAATATTTAAAAGCTAAAAACAGTGAGTATACAAATATTAAAAAAGAATTAAACAAGTATTATGTTTGAAATGGTCGATGAATATCAATACTAAAAGCACATTTTATAACACCAGAGCACAACAACCATCCAAGAAAAAACCCTCTTAGGCCATCAGTAAAGAAGGAGAAGCCTGTTTGGGAAAAAAGGCCTTTGCCTGCTTGGAAAAGGACAGCAAAGATGGAGCCAGCTGAGCTTCCCATGGGTGGGAGTTCCAGAATCTGGGTGTAATGGCAGAGCCGCCCCCATCCCATGCCCAACCAAGTGCCCCCCAAATGTGTGTGTATTAAAATATGTTTGTCCTGCCTTCTGGTCCCATTCTTCTATGATGGCTTGCTACTTGAATGAATGAATGAATGAATGAATGAATGAATGAATGAATGAATGAATGAATGAATTTACGGTTATTAAGTAAATCCTACATGATAGTAAAATATAAAGTTTCATACATTAGACCATAGTAGTGGTACATTTAGTAACAAAATATAAAATTTATATAATAAACCAAATATGAATAAAACCATATATAAATACATCATTATTTCATTTCCTTGCTTATTGCTGTTAGGTTTAATGTTGCTTCTTAATTATGTAAGATGCCTCTTTGCAGTCTTTGTTCTTAGTCTTGAATTTTATCTTTAATGTTCTGGACAAGTGTCCTACACTCATTATCTCAAACTATGTAAATTGTCCTTCAGTATTGTAAGCCACCTAGGGTCTGTTTAAAGGAGAAAGGAGGGGTAAAAATATTTTAAATACAGTGGTACCTTGTATAAAGGAATTAATTCGTTCCAAATGAAATTATGTTAAGCAAATTTTCCTTTATACAACTTTCCCGTGGGGAAGGAATGAAAACAGAGTAATCCCTAACTGCGACCATTTTTATGTTGTACAGGTTTGCCCCATTGACAATTCTGTTAAGCAAATTTCCCCCATCTCCGGAATGTTTTAGGTTGTTCAGATTTTATTTTATGTTATACAAACCGTTTGTTCTACGAGGCTCCAGTGTAAATAAATATGACCTGAATAAACTTCATGAGGCAAACCCCAAAATGGTACATATAACAATTAATTATTACTTAATTATTATTGGATTGTTTATTTATTGGTTGTCTAGACTGATATTTGTTCAACCTTGTAAGATGCCCAGAATAGCTGTGCAGCTAGATGGAGTGGTATATAAATAAAATAAAATAAAATAAAATAAAATAAAATAAAATAAAATAAATACTGCAGATAAGGCTGCAGGAAATGCAAAATGAGCAAGAAGAAAAGCAACTGCCGCAGCTGTTCATCGCATTTTATCTACCACCTGACTGCTGAAAATAGGTCAGCTGCCGTATTTTCTGAATGGCCAGATTCTGCTTGGATTCTGTGCTCAGCCACTAGGTTTCTTTAACTCCCCAACCTCAAATGCCTCAAACCTAACCCGTTCCTTCCAACCCACACTTCTTTGACAACCCAAGGACCTGTCCCTTTGAAATCACATAGGCCTACATCTTAGCCTTAAACATTTGTCCCTGAAATTGGATAGAATAGGATTCTGTTGAGCTGACCTACCTGCCCCTTGTCAGACCTTTAGGTGCTGCATGGATACACTCGTGGTGGTCAAACTAAGTTTCGGTCCCATCACCATTTCTGCTCTAAAATGTACACACCCAACCTGACCAAGGTACTCTGACAAGGCTTATAAAAACAGTAAATGTTTGCAGGGGCTGCAGGCCCTGTTCACATTCCAGAGCTAATTCTGAGTTTCACCAAAACTGATTGTCGAGATGACGGAAAACCTCTTTGATTGCCACGAATAATCCATTTGGTGCCACAATTCTTTGGGGAGACAGTGGTTTTAATAGTTTCTTCTGCTTAACAAAGCTTTGCCCTTGCAGGAAAACTTTTTCAAATAGGAATATGTCTATGAGAATTGTAACATTGCCAGTCTATTATAAATAAGGAACTCACAAAAACTCTGAAGGTTTCCAGCTTCCCAACAGCTCCCTTAGAATGGTGGGTTTGTAAACCATTTTACAAATTACCTCATGCTTGTACTACAGGGTTGTTGAAATCTTCGGCACTGAAAGTGCTGAGACTAAATTTAAAAAAGCACTGGCTAAATGCCTAAGGCTCTCTGAGGCTTGGCTTACATTGAGGGCAAGGTCAATAAAAATGAATGATTTGAGAAGGAAAAATCCCCTTCTACACAACATGTCTCATGCAGGTCTTAAATGCCCTTTTCCCTAACTCTCCTTCCCAGTATGAAAGCAAAACACACACAAAACCCATTACAATGTACAGACTTTGTTGTGTTCTTGATTTGATTAGGCCTGCAGCCAAAATTACCCCATCCCTCGTCCTCTGGGGATGAATCAGTACATCAAGAATCCTAACTTGGAAAGCACGGGTTGCTGTGAACAATTCCAGCCCTCCGAAGCCAATTCCCCGCCAGTTTTGAAGCAAATTTGGCAAGCATAAAAACTAGAGTATGTGAAAGAGAAGGGGGAGTCGGAGGGGGAGAAGAGAGAACTGTGATGGAAAAAGTAAAATGGTTTTATAGAAGGAAAGCATAAAATAGGATTAAGGCCTTAATCAAAGAATTGCAAAATGACATTGCACATAGACAGATAAAAGCCAATAAGTAAATGAGGGTATGCATTCTCATCCTCTGCCATGATCAGAATGAGCATCCATGAAGCTCGCATTAATGGGCTACATATAAATAGGAGTTGTAGGGAAGTGGGGAGTGACTGAACTTGTCGTTTTGCTTGTAGAAGGTGATTGGCTGAGAGAAGGAAAGGAGGGGAAATATGGTGCACTGAGTGAGGCGATCCTGAGTCATTTGTTTGTGTCTGTGTATAAAGGTCATGGGGAGAGAAGAACATTCTAGCCCCACCCTGTGGCACTGTCACTGCTGCTGCCCTCCCACATGTGGAGGGTGTGGAGTCTGAAGCAGAGATTCATTGCTCTCTGTGCACTGATGCAACTGAATGCAACATTCTGTAGTCCAGAAGCTGGAAGGAGACAGAGAGCTAAAATAAAAATGCCATGACCAAAAGAAATGCCAAGTTCTCATACATCCTTCTTGCTTGGGAAAAGAGAAGCTGGCCCCAAACTCAACAAAAGTCAACCACGTCTCTTCTTGCAATGACAGGGAATTCTCTCAGGTTAAGACCTACAGGGATGTGGTCATAGGTACCTCAGTATTTCTAGATGTGTCATTGTTGTTATGTGCTGTCAGTTCACCTCGAACCTATGGGGACCTTATGAGCGTGTGATCCCTGAAATGTCCTGTCATGTCATGTCCTCGACTGATCTGACCTGATCAGCCCTTCTCAACTCAAGCTTGTGATTTTCTTTAGGGATTCAGTCCATCTCATATTTAGTCTTTTTATGCTGTTTTCCACCTTTTCATGCATTGTTGTATTTTCCAGGGAATCTTGCCCTCTCATTATATGCCCAAAGTAGGACTGCCTCAGTTTCAATGTTTTTGTCTCCAGAGAATTGGTTGATCTGGGACTCATACTCTGGCAGTCCAGGATATCCACAGATCTCTCCTCCAGCACCACATTTCAAACAAATAATTTTTTTCCTTCCAGCTTTCCAAACTGTCTACTTTTCACACATTTACATGTTGATTGGAAATTCAAAAGTGTGGATAACCTTGGTTGTGGTCTCCATTGGCACATCTTATGCCTAAAGTTCTTTTCTAATTCTAGTTGTAGCTTCCAAAAAGCTATATTATTTTTGAAGTGAAAGTCAGCTTCAGGTAATTGGATACGGCCAGACGTTGGTCATAAAGAGACAAATGAAGAATCAGATTCAAATATAGAACATGACAATTTGCCAGAAGATAATGGCTTTCCAATTTTCACTCCAAAAATTGTGTAAGCTCATTAAAACTAGAAGAAGAGGAGTTAACTGCATGCTTTATCATTCTTTGAAGACTCCATAACTACTGGGTGCAAAAACATCTAGGCTGTGTTGATTGAAATGAATTCTCTTTAGCCCTTGTCTGGACTCCTTTGAAATTATGGTATATTTTACAAATAATCCAAAGTCTCAGAAGACTTCAAAAATCTATCACCACACAAAGCCCAAGCAGGTGTAAGAAAAAGGGTGCAAGGAGAAGAGGTTGTAACTGTAAGACCGAACTACTGTTTAGAGATGATCAAATATATATCTGATGGCAGCACCAGATCAATGGGATGTATAAATAACATTAGATATACAGGAAGTAGAGTGGTGTGGGAAGGAGCATGCACAGGGCTCAAGATGATTACTGGGAATGGGTGGATGTGTAAAATAACAGGAATAGGAACAGGATGCCTTCACTGTAAAGGCAAAAGCCTGAGAAAACAACATATTTAAGGTGATAGTTTTGTCTTCAAATATTTTTTCTTCAGAATAAGAAGAAGCATAAATCTGAAGTGTTCTGAGATAAAGCACTTCAAAAATCAAAAAAGCTTCCTGTTTTGAAATGTTACAGGCATTTCTTATAGCCAATGGAAATGACACTTGTGCCTTCAGAAAACCAGATATGGCGGGGCAAAAGGCAATGGCAGTCTGAGCCTCTGAACTGAGGTGACCCTACAGGTAGCAAAATCTGTCACATATTTGGGATGTGAAAAAGCCTGAGGTTTACAAATTTGAAAAAATAAACCTTCAGAATTTCCTCTTCCCTTGTGTGGAAATTCTGTAACACAATGCTGTCAAGATGTCAAAAACATTCTTACTAGTGGGAGAACAAGGAACCCACCACCCATATTTCAAGTTATATCTTATATTTCTCTACTCTTCTTCTCATACTTTTACGAGTACATCACACATTTACCTCACATTCCTGACCCTGTCCTTGCTTCTGAAATCAAATCTTCTTCGTTCATTCTCTTGTTATTCAATCTATAATTTGTATTATAGCTGCACAACTAATGGCCTAATCTTTCTGTGAATGTGTATTTTAGTTGATCATCCTGTGTTAATAACATTGCCAAATGTTTTATTTCCAATTAGTTAATCTCCTGCAGATACATGTAATCCTCATACTGCATTATGTCAGAAAAGAATGAAGCTGAATTTTAAAATTTAATTTAAAATATCTCTAAACCTGTTCTACATATTAATGTGTAATTAGGTATGGTCCTTGTCAAATAAGGGTTTAACATTAAAGAAAAAAGCAAACTGATAATTACTGAATTAAACCCTTGAGCCTGCAACTTTCTACACAGCTGTATCCTGTGAGGTTCATGGGTTCCACCACTAATCCAGGAAAAATGCTGTGAACATGTTGGATAGAAGACAACAGCCCCTGTTTATCTCTGCATAGGCTCTTTCATAACTTTACAAAAGGATAATTGTGCATCTGCCACCAGGAATACCTTTAATACCCATAGACAACCACAGTTCCTTGAATCTTCATGAGACACTCAGCCAGTTCTAAAGCATTCATGCCTTGTTTACTAAACAGGGCTGGCCCAACCATTAGGCAGAGTGAAGTGGCCAGTTTGGGGAGCAGACAGCAAAATGTTGCATATTGAATTTGTTGTTCTTATAACTTTGCATGACTAGAGTGGGGAATGTTCTCCCTTTGGGCAGTGCTTACAGAGGTGAGTGTGGTGTGGAATGTCCTATTCCATTTTTGAAATGCACAAGTTTGTCTCATGAAACTGTATGTTTCTTTGAAACCCATGGCAGTGGGGCGGCAACAGATACAAATATTTCTGAGCCAAAGAAGACCATGGTCCTGGGGCCAATATAATCTCAAATTCCATGGTCTACCCAAATATTTTGGAATGTGATACATAAAATCCAAAAGAAATCCTGTCTTCATTTCATTATTTGCTGTCAAGATATTGCCAGTTGATGTACCCTATGAATCTACAACCACCCAAAGGTCCTGTCATTAACAGCTCTCTTCATGTCTTGAATGCACAAATGCAGACAGTCCGTCTCAAGTTTTTAATATAATCTTCATCAGCATTAAAGTTATGCAATTCAGTTTTGGGTTAGTCCCCGTATCAGGATGTGCTTGTGGTTTTTGTGCTGCTTTTTGTTAGTTGATGTAAAATTTAAAATCTTTAAAAGCCTCGTTTTTCAGTTTTAACTGAAACAGGCTGCAATCCATGAAAACTTACATCAAACTTGTTAGTCTGAATATGCCACAAGACTTTGGGTGTTTATACATGACCCCTAAGCTCCGCTGCAAATGGCTCCCAGCTCCGGAGCTTAAAAATGTTTCCCCACCAGCTCCGGAGCTAACAGAAAATTAAGTGTGACCCCGCCCACCTAAGTGCGACCCAGCGCACCTTTCAAGTACCTGCTCTGGGAGAGTGAAACATTTTGATGCGGAGAGTGCTGGGCTCTCCTCGCTTCTTTTTGTTGTTGTTTTTTTTGCCTCCCGCCCCTTTAAGAGGAACCAGGAAGTGACGGGGGGTCGGAGCAACTTCCACCGGCACTCCGGAGGTAAGAGTGCATTCTTTTCTCCCTCCCCTCACGCAGACAGAACAAGGAAGTGCGGAGGGGGTGGGAACGCAGGGAGAGCGACAAACCCTCAAGATCTCTGGTCCGAATTTAAGGGACGAGCGGATCTTAGGGGTCGTGTAAAAAGGCCCTTTGTTAGTTTTACTAAAATTAAGAAAACATGTTAGATGCATTTCAGAGCAATCTGAACACTAAGAAGTCTGGAAGTTTAGGATTGTATAAGTTGTATTACTGGCTCCCACTGAAAAGTGTTTATGTATTTTGAGTTAATTGAATCCCCATTCCTAACATGAACATGTGTTGTATTCAGTTCATCTCAAGATGTATGATGTTTGGAAACAACTTTGAAGATGGATGATATTTTGAGGCATGATTGAGGCAGAGCTGTACAGAAAGATATAGAAAAATTGATTCCAGTCACAGTCACACTGTTAATATGGCCATATAACCCCTGGAAAGGAAGTACTGGTGCTATTCATGCCTATTTATTAACTCAACATGTCCAAAGCAGATACTATCATGGGTAGTAGTGTGACCTTGTTAGAGTCTCTCATCTTATTTCACATAGACTACAAAAAAGACTCGACACAGTGTGCATTCAGTGCAGAGTTGCATTGAGCTAGCTGCTCAGTCTCACTGGGGACTTTTAAAAATCATACATATAACAATGCTGCTGTCCATTAAGAATAAGCTATTGTGGAATGTGTAGTATTCTTTATACTTACTTATATTAATAGTGTTCTACCACTGTGGATTTTCATACAGATATATAACCTTATACAGGTTTTTCCTATCTTTGTATATTAAGTCTTGTTTTGAACACAAAATCCTTAAACTGTACATTGTACACTTAAGCTCGGTTTCAAAAAAAAATAAAAGAAGGCGGGAAATAATTTTTGGTATTTAAAAAAATGAAGAGTCTGCCACTTTAATGAATACATCAAGAATTAGATCAGAAAAAAAAATCTGAAATTCTTCCCTATTTTGTCCAAAAAGACAACCATGTAATACATAGTTATTGCAATTTTGCTTCCTATGTATATAAACATTTATTTCATAATGGTTGCCACAGATACCTTCATTAAAATCAGTGCAGAAGAAGAACAGGAGGGGGAGAAATTAGAGGAAGACAGAGCAGTTTGAATGATCAGTTTCATATTGAAAGGTATCTATTCTAGTAGATGTAAGTTGCATCATGATTCCCTGCTGTCAATTCACACAAAAAAAGAATTTTAATTTGCTGGCTTTCATCAAGGAAAGCCAATGTCACCAGCAGCCTGGCTGCTTCATGTTGGTTGAATGTTATACTGGAAATTGGCTGGGCTATTTACAAAGTGTGATTGTTCCATAATGATACAAATCTTTGCCAAGACAATAATGGTCTCTCTTCTAAAACATGGTAGCTATAAAGAGGAGACAAAATGGACAAAAGAAACTGTCAATTTGTATAAAATTTGCATGTGGTAATTCATCTGTATTTATAGAATGTATACTAAAGCTGTTGGAGGTGTACATTCTCTATTTGGTTTGGAATCTTGTTTGAAACTTCCAAGAACAGCCAAGTTTGACTTAGACTAATTTATAGTTCATGTAATTACACTTAGAATTCTAAATATTTCTGTTTCTTGTTGACAGCAAAAATGGGAGGCAATAACTTTAAAAAAGAAGATAGTTTTAAAGACAATTCCCAAAGGATGGGAGGATTCTTCAATGTGAAAAACTGGAGGTGCAGTGATAAAACACTTGCAATGAGGAAAAAAGAGAGGTTAGAAATGACAAAAAATAGTACATTCAGGTCCAGATGAAGAAGAAACATGTGGTAGGTCCACTGGCAGTCAAAGGAGACATGGTAACAGATAGCCAAGGTAGTAGAACTATAGGACACCTTTTTGCCATTTCCTTTTATGAAAGGAAAACAATGCACAACTCAATAAAAACAGTACTTCGACAGTCAGAACTCTATTTCTAATTCCCGCATATGATGAGGGAAATCACAGATGTTGTGGCAGCAAATTTCCATTTATTGTCAAGGTGCTGATAGTATTCCTTGCCAAGTGGCTATCTTGGCACATGTGCAGGAATGTGACCAGCACATGATGAATGAGCAGCAACTTGACATTGCAACAGTGTAAACCAAATGCAACATCCACCACATGTGTGCATGCACACACACACACACACACACACACACACACACACACACACACACACACACACACACACACACACACACACACACACACACACACACACACACACACACACACAAGACATAATGATCAGAGAAATAGAGATGAGTAGCTGTATATGACGGCACAACTTTTGCTTTCTATATCTGGCTTTTGATTATATAAAGAAAGTTGAACAACTTTCGTTTGGTGTTGTGGTTGAATGTGTCCATCTCTATGTACACATAGGTTGAACAGCTTGGGTTTTGCTTACGTGCCAGCTGTGATACTTTGCATGGGCAAAGAATGAGAGCAAAATGCCAATTACACTATCATCCTGTTTGTTGCATTACAGAGCTGCTTGGAAAATGACTTCTTAATACGTCTTCCGCCATTTCTCCAATAGAAAATAATAAGCCAGCTTCTAGGTAAGTCAAACATGGATGGCAGAAGCTCTTAGCCTACAGCTTCACATTCTGGAAGTGGGGAGGACTTTGGTAAACACTTTTTTGTGTCATGACAATTAGAGATGGGCACGGAATGAACAATTTTTCGTTTCCGTTACCGTTTGTCGTTTCCGTTATGTAACGAAACAACAAACAAAAATGTGATGAAAATGAAACAAAACGAACAGAACCACGAAAATTGTGTTTGTTACATTTTGTTTCCGTTACTGACAACACACAATGAAATGAGCAGTTTTAAATGTTAAAAAACGCCCTGGACATCCATAAAAATGCAGCGATAATTATTTATACTGTCTGATAATACCTACCGGGGGGTTGGGGTCCTTAAAAGGTGCATGTATGTCTTTTCTCAGATCGCTGTATTTTTTTCCTTTAAGGGGAGTTAGGGGACATTGACCCAAAATGGCTCTCAGATGCCTAATATTGATTTCTTGGGTATTAAAACGCCCTGGACATCCATAATAATGCAGTGATAATGCGATAATTATTTGAAATTATTACCTACCAGGGGGTTGGGATCCTTAAAACGTTTGTTTTTGTCTTCTCCCATCGCGATGTATTTTTCTTTTCTCTTTAAGGATGACAAAATGGATGTCGCCACACTCCAGCCAAAACATGGAGGCAAGTCATGTGATGGGATCATGTAAATTCTTGGACAACTTCAACCAATAGCATGCCCAGGTGGCAGACTGGGCAGGTCTGGCAGCCACAGAGGGCATAAAAAGCTCTGGCAGCCCCCGTCCTCCTTGCAGTCTCCAGTGGGAGTTAGGGAAATGCTTTAAAAATTGTGCAAAAGTGGGTAGAAACGACGAATGAATAAATGAAAAACGGAAATGATTTTTTTTCAAAAATTCACAACAAATGACAAACGAAATGAAACAGACCTCTCAACGACAAACGACAAATGAAACACCATTTTTTTATTGGTGCCCATCTCTAATGACAATCATTTGACATGTTGAAAGTAAAACACATGTGCTCACAGGTCCCACTGCTTTTATGCCACAGACATTACAGTATTTCAACATGAGCCGGCTGATACATTCTTAGCTGTTGTCACAGCTGTGGAAAAGCTTTGGCGATAGAGCTCCCATTTCTGTTTATATGCAGCTGACAAATCCAGTCATTTTACTGTAAAGATTTGGAAAGCTTAACATTAGACATGGGCACAACTCGGCAAAATTGTCGTTTCCATTTTCGGTTATCGTTTCCGTTACGTAATGGAAACGGTAACGATAATTAAGCTGTCAGAACTCGACTTCGAACCGAAAAAAGAAAAATTTGGTCAGCTTTTTTGTTTCCGTTTGTGGCATCGCAGCGATCGCGCAATGCGAAGCACAGAAAAGGTTTTTAAAAGATTTTTAAAAAAACCCCGACTCCCGGCCAAAAAAAGCAGGCAAAAATATGCCTGCCTGAGGCTTTGCCGCCTACCAGAGGGGTGGTTTCTGGGGGGTCCCCGGCCTTTCCCCCCCTCTTCTCCTGTCCTGGGCTGCTTGCACCAGGCTGGGGGGGGTCATCCTCATCGTCTCGCCATGCCATGCGGTGGGGGGGGATCCAAAATGGCAACTGCAATTTTTCTTTTGAAATCGTGGTCAAAAAACACACCAAATCACCACAGAAACATGTGAAATTTATTTATTTTAAATGCCTGAATTTTAATAGTAGCAGCAGTGGGTTTTTTATAGCAATAAAATTCGTATTGGTTTTATTTTATTTTATTTTTTATTTTTTTAGACCTGCCCATTTGGGAGGGCATGGGATGGGACCATGCAAATTGTTTGAACCATTCTACCAATGGCATTGCCAGGTTTTTGACTGACACTTCTGGATGTCTCGGAGGGCATAAAAAGCCGAGGCACCTTCCAGAAATCGCAGTCGGGTTTTTGGATATGGTTGAGGGAGGAGGGCTGGCTGCTGGTGCTGGTGTGATCCGATCGAGATTGAGGAGGGAGGCTGGGGGCTTTAGGATTTAAGTTAGGCAGGCAGGGAGGGAATTGAATTTAGAAAATAATTTCTTTGATTCCCTGCAGCTTTGTCTGCTGAAGGGAATAGTAGTTTATTCTTTATTTCTTCTCTGGCAGTTTGTGAGGATTTTTTTCTGATATTGGATAAAGGGGGAGGTTCAACTGGGAGTGGGAGGTGTGGATTTATTTTAAATATATATTATATACTACCATTTATTTTCTATTTTCCCATCTTCAATTTGCTTGCACACACACACATTTGGGGTGCAAGCCAAGAACAGAACCTCTATCCTAAGTGATATCCTAACTGCCCACTCACCCGCCTGCCCGCGCTGCCACCCGCCTGCGGTCCGCGCTGCCACCCGCCCACTTGCCCGCCCGCGGCTGCCGCTGCCCGCCCGCTCGCCTGCCCCCCCGCCCGGCCCGCCGCCTAGGGCGCAAAACCACCTAGCACCAGCCCTGATTGTGGGATGCCCCTATGGTCTGGGAAGTCAAATTGCGCTAAATTGTGGTGGAAACGACAAACGACAAATGACAAATGGAAACGACAAATTTTTGAAAAATTTTGTGACAAACGGAAATGACCCGAAATGGACCCATTCCGACAAACGAAAACTCGAAACGTCATTTTTTCTGGTTGTGCCCATGTCTACTTAATATAGTTAAACCTTAATTAGTTTGCTTGCAAGTAATGCACAAAATTGTTCATTTCACCCACTTGCTTAGGTGAAAAGTCCCTGCATAAGTGTTCAATGCTAGTTTCATAGGTCAGTAGTATTGGGGGTGGGGTGAAACGGGAACTGTTGAGTATTACTAGGCCATGCTACATCTAAAGCAGTGTTTCCCAGTCAAGAGGGGATTGTCACCAAGTGTATTTTGGTATTTACGGGGCACCTTAGATGCGTTGTAGCCCTTGTGAAATAATTTCTTTCCTGGCCTTTAAAAGCAAGACATTTAAGTTAGCATGTATGTGTATGTATGAGAAACAGGCCATTTGGGGAGAATGAAGTCTGTAATTTCTGAGAAGGGAGGACTTTAACCCCAAGAAAAATGTCCTTTTATGAAAATATGGTGGTGCTGGGGATAGCTATGTCCAACTATCGTCCCATAGCCAATGTTCCCTTTTTGGGCAAGGTAGTCGAGCGAGTCGCCGCCCTGCGTCTCCAGTCGTTCCTGGAGGAGAACCATGTCCTGGATCCCTTCCAATCTAGGTTCAGGTTGCGTCATGGGACGGAGACGGCTCTGGTCACTCTGCACGATGATCTGTTGAGGAGTGTCAAACCCTGCACACAGAACACACAGCAAGCCAAGTTCAGTTCTTTGCCAGGAACTTTAGTTGTAATCCAGATAAAGTACAAAGTACAGTCCGAGTCAATCCAGAATAATTTACAGAGCCAAATGCCAAGTTCAAGGGAAACAGAGAAACGTCGTAGTCAGGAAGCCGGTCCAAGGTCAGGAAACAGAGAACGCCGTAGTCAGAAAGCCGGTCCAAGGTCAGGAAACAAAGTCAGGATAACACACAGTAACGTGGTGGCAAGGTAAGTGACACGTTGCTCCCCCAAAGGTTTCAGGGTAAACTTGCTAGCTTTATACTAAAACAGGGAGCACACCCATATCTCTGGCAAGGCTCCTGCTAGAACTCAGGGCTTTCAGATCTAATTCTACGCCTATCATTAAAGATCCTTTCCCTAGCTCTCCTGTTAGTTCTCCTTTGCAGGATCCTGCTCCTAGCCCTTATAGGAGGAGGAGATGTGCCCTCAGCTGCGTCCTCAGACTCAGCTGCCTGCTGAGTTGAACTACAAGGCTCCTCCTGCTGCTCTCCAGCATGTAACCCTTCACATTTGGGTTCCATGACAGGCAGGGTCCTGGCACTATCCCCCTCCCCATGGTCCCCCTCTTCCGATGGGCCAGGTTTATCTGGATAATTATCAGGAAATTGCTGAATCAACTCCGGCGCATGTAAGTTAGACACCGGTTCCCAAGATGGATCTTCTGGTCCATACCCTTCCCAGTCCACTAAGTATTGCAACCCCCCCCCGATGTATCCGGGAATCCAAAATTTGGCGGACCTCATACTCCTCTTCTCCTTCTACTAAGATCGGTGGAGGAGGTTCAGGATTTGGTGGTCGATTGGGGTCAGGATCTTTGGCTGGGACCAAGAGGGAACGATGGAACACGGGATGAATATGGAGGGATGCAGGTAATTGTAGACGGAACGCCACTGGGTTGATTTTTTCTAGGATGGGGTAAGGGCCGATGAATCGAGGATCTAGTTTCTGGGATCGCCCAGGATGTCTCAAATATTGGGTAGAGAGCCAAACTTTCATGCCTGGATTCAATGGTGGACCTTCTTGTCTTTTCTGATCCGCTGCTTTTTATATGCTTCCTTGGCATGATTGAGTTGTTCTTTCAATAATTCTTGAATGCCATGAAGTTCTTGGATATAAGCATCGGTAGCTGGCACAGAGGTGGAAGGAAGGGTGGTTGGAAAGTACCAAGGATGATACCCATAGTTGGCCATGAATGGGGTTTGACGAGTGGATGAATGTACAGCATTGTTGTATGCAAACTCAGCTAAAGGCAACAAATCTGCCCAATAGTCCTGTTGATAACATGTATAACAACGTAAATATTGTTCTAAAGTGGCATTGGTGCGCTCTGTCTGACCATCTGACTGTGGGTGATAAGCGGATGACAAGTGAACTTGGGTTCCTAGTGCCTTGTGCATTGCTTGCCAGAAACGAGAGGTGAATTGGGGTCCACGATCCGAAATAAGGTGTTCAGGTAAACCATGAAGCCTGAAGAGGTGTTGTAAATAATGATGAGCTGTTTCTGCTGCAGTAGGAGATTTAGGACAAGGAACGAAGTGGGCCATTTTGGTGAATAAATCTACGAAGACCAGGATGCAGGTAAACCCTTTTGAGCGGGGAAGATCCGTGATAATATCTAGGGAGACAGCATTCCAGGGACCAGAGGGTGTTGGCAAAGGATGCAACAGACCTGAGGGTTTAGCCACCACATCCTTTGCTCGCCAACAAACTTCACAGGAACCCACATATCGGGCAACATCAGCATGGACCTGTGGCCACCAGAACTCTCTTGTGAGCAGATGCAGGGTTTTGTAAAGTCCAAAGTGTCCAGCAGGTAAAGAATCATGAGATAGATGCAATACCTGGTTACGAAGGGGACCAGCAGGAACATATAACCTCCCTCGATGTAGTAATAACCCTTGTTGTGCAGAAAACTCTCCATGCTCCCCATTCTGAAGTTCTTGAAGACGTTGCTGAGTCCATGGATCTTGAGCTTGAGATTCCTGGATTTCTTCTGCCAAGCTGGGACACGGATTTGTGGCTGCGAACACAGAAGGAGGCGAGATGGGTGCCACTAAGGTCTCTTTCACTGGTGCCGCATATTCAGGTTTTCTAGATAATGCATCAGCTTTCTTATTCTGAGCCTCAGGAATATACTTGATACGAAAATCGAACCGGGAAAAGAATAAAGACCACCGGATTTGTCGCTGAGACAATCGCCGAGCTGTTTGTAAATGTTCCAGGTTTCTGTGATCAGTTAACACTTGCACAGGGTGTCGAGCTCCCTCAAGGTAATGCCTCCATACATCAAAAGCTGTTTTGATGGCCAACAGTTCACGCTCCCAGATCGTATAATTCTTCTCTGCGGGTTTTAATTGCCGAGAATAGTAGGCACAGGGACGCGGGGTTTGGGAGGGATCCTCTTGTTGAGATAATACTGCTCCCAGGGCAACACTAGATGTGTCAGCCTCCACTATGAATGGCAGTTGTGGATCAGGGTAGCAAAGTAAAGGCTCCGAGGTAAAGCGGGTTTTCAAGGTAGAGAAAGCCTTCTCTGCTTCTGGAGTCCACCGGAAAGGCTCTTTGGGACGAAGGAGATGGTTTAAAGGTGCAGCAATATCAGCGTAAGCAGGAATAAACTGACAGTAGTAGTTAGCGAAGCCAAGGAACCGTTGCAAGTCCTTACGTTTTTGTGGTTGCTGCCATGACAACACAGCCTCTACTTTCTTGGGGTCCATGCAGATTCCCTGGGGAGAAATGATATGCCCCAGGAATTCACCTTCTTCAATGTTAAACTCACATTTTTCCAGCTTAGCATAGAGTCCGTTCTCCCGAAGACGCTGTAAGACCTGACGAACATCTTGAACATGTTGAACTGGATCAGTGGAGTAAACCAGAATGTCATCTAAATACACAATCACGCAACGATCTAGGAGATCCTGGAAAATGTCATTCCTCATTCTCTGAAACACACTGGGTGCATTGGTCAGACCAAAAGGCATTACTAAATGTTCATATTGACCGTAACGGGTCTGGAATGCAGTTTTCCACTCATCTCCCTTACGGATACGTACCAAATTATACGCCCCCCGAAGGTCCAGTTTAGTATAACACTTAGCCCCTTTCAACCGGTCCAAAAGTTCAGAGATTAAGGGTAAAGGGTACCGATCCTTAATAGTGATCTTGTTTAGTGCTCTATAATCATTACAAGGATGAAGCTCCCCTCCCTTCTTCTTGACAAATATCACTGGTGCGGACAATGGTGATTTGGAAGGCTGTATGAACTCACGTCAAAGATTTTTATCTAGAAAAGCCCTCAACGCTTCTAATTCTGGTTCGGACATGGGATAAACTCGCGCCACAGGAAGAGGTGCCCCAGGAATCAAATCAATGGCACAGTCATAGGGTCGATGTGGAGGTAGCTTGTCAGCCCCCTTTTCCTCAAATACATCTGCAAAGTCTTGGTATGCCTGAGGCAAGACAGGGTCAGATGTATCATGGGCAGATGCCAGTACAGTAGAGGAATGTTGGTTTGAACAAGGAACCTTGAAATATAATTCCCCTTGCACCCAATCCACCAGTGGATTATGAGCTCGCAACCAGGAAAGCCCCAAACCAAGAGGAAACCGGGGCATTCGGGTTACATTAAAGCTAATCTGCTCATTATGATCTGTTACCTGAAGAGTAAGGGGACAGGTTTCCTGAGCTACTAGCCCAGAACGAAGTAACCGACCCTCAATGGATTCTACTAACAAAGGAGTCTCCTTATTTTGTACTGGAATCCGATGGTACCACACAAACCCAGCATCCACAAAACAGTGAGGCGCCCCAGAGTCTACCATAGCATACACTGGAATCTCCCGACCATCAGGGAGCCCTAGAGTCACAGGTATCAGAAGAGGTCCTTGAGGTGTGATAGTATTGCCTGGGAACCCTTCGGTATGCTCCATTCCTCGGGGTTCCTTCAAGGATGGAGCTGCCCTTTTACTGCTGGAGAGATAGCAGCACTTATTGAGGAACGCTTCAAAGGGCAATTAGAAGCGAAATGTCCTCCTCCCCCACAGTACAGGCAGAGATGATGAAAGCGTCGTCTTGCCTTTTCCTCTGGGGTGAGGCGTGGTCGAGCAGCTCCCAGTTGCATAGGCTCTGGATCCACTTCACGGGCCTCCCGGGACTGCAGATGAGACACAGCTGGCAGAGGTTGCTGTTTGCAGTTCTGGCCTCGAGAGACGACGGCTTTCCAGGCGTCCATCTATTCTCAGACACAGGGTAATGAGTTCCTGCAATGTGTTTGGTTGTTCTACCCTGCAGAGTTCATCCAGCACTTCATCTGCCAAACCTTCCATATACTGAGAAATCAGTGCCGTCTCGTTCCACTGCAAATCCTGAGCTATCAAACGAAATGCAGTGGTATAATCAAACACTGAGTCTTTGCCCTGTTTCAAAGCTCTGAGTCTCCTGTTGGCAGTAGCAGCCTGCACGGGATTCTGTAAGGCTGAAGAAATATGGTTCAGGAAAGCCTGATAATTATCCAGCAAAGGTGAAGCACTGAGGAGTAAAGGAATTGTCCATTTAGCTGCCTGTCCCTTCAATAAACTGATGATAAAACAGACCTTAGACCTCTCAGTAGGAAATTCTTGAGCCCGTACCTCAATGAACAGCTTGCATTGAGCCAAGAATGCAGGGAATTCCTCTAACTTGCCTTCAAACTGGTCAGGAGGCAGCAAAGGGCAATGAGGCTGTAATGATGCTGGAGCTTGCTGCAATTGAACAATTGCCTGTGACAAAAACAGTACTTGGTTTTGCAAAGCTTCCAGTGGAGTCATTCCAACAGCCCCCTCCTTCTCCATTCTGCTTGAATAAGTTTGGTGGGTGGGAGCAAGCTGTCAAACCCCACACACAGAACACACAGCAAGCCAAGTTCAGTTCTTTGCCAGGAACTTTAGTTGTAATACAGATAAAGTACAAAGTACAGTCCGAGTCAATCCAGAATAATTTACAGAGCCAAATGCCAAGTTCAAGGGAAACAGAGAATCGTCGTAGTCAGGAAGCCGGTCCAAGGTCAGGAAACAGAGAACACCGTAGTCAGAAAGCTGGTCCAAGGTCAGGAAACAAAGTCAGGATAACACACAGGAACGTGGTGGCAAGGTAAGTGACACGTTGCTCCCCCAGAGGGTTCAGGGTAAACTTGCTAGCTTTATCCTAAAACAGGGAGCACACCCATATCTCTGGCAAGGCTCCTGCTAGAACTCAGGGCTTTCAGATCTAATTCTACGCCTATCATTAAAGATCCTTTCCCTAGCTCTCCTGTTAGTTCTCCTTTGCAGGATCCTGCTCCTAGCCCTTATAGAAGGAGGAGATGTGCCCTCAGCTGCGTCCTCAGACTCAGCTGCCTGCTGAGTTGAACTACAAGGCTCCTCCTGCTGCTCTCCAGCATTTAACCCTTCACATTCGGGTTCCATGACAGGCAGGGTCCTGGCAAGGAGGGCCGACAGGGGTTGATCTACCCTGCTGGTCCTTCTCGACCTGTCAGCGGCTTTTGATACCGTCGACCACGGTATCCTGCTGGAGCGACTCTCAGAGGTGGGGATCGGGGGTCTGGCCTTCCGCTGGCTCCGCTCCTTCCTTGAGGGCCGCACCCAGCGAGTGAGGTTTGGGGGTGAGTTGTCGGCTCCCTGGACACTCTCTTGTGGGGTGCCTCAGGGGTCGTCCCTCTCCCCAATGCTCTTTAACATCTATATGAAGCCGCTGGCTGAGATCATCTGGAGTTTTGGAGTCTGCTGTCATCAGTACGCTGATGACATGCAGCTCTATCTCTCCTTCTCCACCTGTGCAGTGGAGGCCATCGAGACCCTTGATCGCTGCCTGGCTGCAGTTTTGGATTGGACCAGGACTCACAGACTCAGGCTCAACCCGGGAAAGACCAAGGTTGTGTTCTTCAGGGGCGGCCCAGATGGGTACTGTGGCCGTCTTCCCAGTCTGGGCGGGTCCGCCCTCCAGCTGGCGCAAAGAGTGAGTAGTCTGGGCGTCGTCCTGGATCCGGGTCTGACCCTGGAACCCCAGGTGTCAGCCGTGACCAGGTCGGCCTTTTACCATCTAAGGCTTATTGCCCAGATTCGCCCGTACCTTGACGAGAGCTCCCTGAGGACAGTGGTACAGGCACTGGTCACGTCGAGGCTGGATTATTGCAATGCTCTCTACATGGGGCTTCCCTTGAGCCTTGTTTGGAGATTGCAGCGGGTCCAGAATGCGGCGGCCAGGTTGGTGGTTGGTGCACGTCGGTTTGACCGCATCACCCCCATCCTGGCTCGCCTCCACTGGTTGCCCATTGCCTCCCAAATAAGGTTCAAGGTGTTGGTTTTGGTTTACAAAACCCTCCATGGCTTGGCCCCTGATTATCTGGCAGAGCGCCTTTGCCGATAATTAAATCTGGCCCGACCCACCCGTTCATCATTGGACCTTTCACTCCAGACTGTCCCCCCGAAGGAGGCCCGCAAAGTGAGTACTCGCGGGAGAGCCTTCTCGGTGGTGGGTCCGTCCTGTTGGAATAACCTGCCGAGTGAATTGCGACAGGCCCCATCATTGGCATCCTTTAAAAGAGGCCTAAAAACCTTACTCTTTAGGGACACCTTTAATAATGACTAGAGGTGTTTTGTTTTTTTGTTTTTGTTTTGTTTTTTTGTGTTCCTTGTTTTTACCCGCCCTATCTATTTTTATAGTGATTGTTCCTGCTCTGCAGATATTTTGTTTTTAATCTTTTCCATGTAAACCGCCCTGAGTTCCCGTCCGGGAAGTAGGAGCGGTATATAAATTTAAAAATAAATAAATAAATAAATATAGTGTTGATATGTAAACCCAGATGCCGCCATCACCTTCTGCCTTAAAAATGTATTGTTTTTGCAAAAACAAAGCAATAAGAGAATGAGTCTATAAGTGAGGTTTATTTTTGGTCTATTTTAATAAGTTTATTATTGGGAAGACTTGAGAGAATCTGTCAGAGTAAAAAAAAACCCCAAGAATAATGGAAAAAAATATGATAGCTTAAAGGCTAATTGTTACGTATATTTCAATGGCTGAAATCCTGCTGCTTAAAATAAGATCATTTGTAACTTCCAAACTAATCCTAACCTGCAGATGAGGAGTCCTCCTGCCATTCTCAGGGCTGCAAGCACCAAGCCAGTATACCCATGCCCGTTTGAGCATCATGCAACAACTCTTTAATTGTAGGCTTGTAAGAGATTTAGAATAACACATTTTATTATACTATGCCACAGAATGGTAGCCAATATGAATTTTCACTGATATACCCAATTCTTTAGGCCATTGGTAGAAAACATCTGGCTCTATAGATGTTGTTGGTACCACATGTTACAGTAGTAAAGGTAAAGGTGCCCCCCGCACATGTGTACTAGTCGTGTCCGACTCTAGGGGTGGTGATCATTTCTGTATTCAAGCCAAAGAGCCAGTGTTGTGCAAGTCCATGGCTACATGGCTGGCATGGCTGCAAAGAAACACTGTTTTACCTTCCCGCTTTTTATGGCGGTGCCTATTTATCTACTTGCATTTACATGCTTTCAAACTGCTAGGTTGGCAGGAGCTGGGGTTATCAGCGGCAGCTCGCTCCACTGTGTGGCACCCGGGATTCGAACCGCTGAGCTGCCGGCTTGCAGTTAACAGTTTTGGAGCCTTAGTCTGCTGAAGGGCGCTGAAAAGTGAAGCCATATAACCCTGAATGACCACACAAACTCTATCCCTGTAAGTGTTTTGGGTAACAGAAGTAACATTCAAGAAAAATAAGTAAATAAGTATATCGAGTAACAGTACCTCTTTATGGAGTTTTAAAGACCTTTCTTCTAAAGACCACATACTGCTTCCATGTACACAACTCAAACAAACAAAGGTGTCTCTTTTGGACCTTAGCGACACCTAATTATTGTTTCAAAATAAGAATTCAGAGAGCAATTATCTGATTTGTGAGTTGATAATTTTAAACAGAAAACAGGTCCAGTGGGCGGGCAGGTCGGAGGGTGGGGGGCAGGGTGGCCATCGTTTATAGGGAATCCCTTTATGTTAGCAGTGCTGTGACAATGGTGTGTCCTGGTGTAGAATGCCTCCATCTATCAGTGGGTCAGCGAGATAAGTTTGGTATTGTGCTGGTGTACCGTGCTTCCCGCAACCCAGCACAATCCTTTCCAGAGATCACGGACTTCGTCTCTGATGCCCTGTTGAAGTCCCCCCCCCGCCTTCTGGTGGTTGGGGACTTTAACTTGCATGCCGAGGAGGAACTCTCTGGTGCGGCTCTGGAATTCATGGAATCCATGACCTCCATGAATCTATCTCAGCATGTTGTGTGCCCCACTCATAGAGCTGGCCACACCCTGGACCTGGTGTTTTCCTCCATGTCGTCAGATTCTTGTCTGAGGGTCAGGGGTATCCTGCCCCTGCCCGTGTCATGGTCGGACCACCATCTGCTAAAATTTTCTCTATCAATCGCCCCCTCCGACCCGCGGGGAGCATTGGGCCTATATTTGGGCCCGCCCCCATAGGCTCCTGGACCCTGCTAGGTTCATGGAAGCCTTCGGGGAGCTTTCTGGCGGCCTGGCAGATGGTCCAGTCGATGCCCTGGTGGATAGGTGGTATGAGGGGACCACCGGGGCGGTTGACTGGATTGCCCCCAAGCGCCTCCTGTGCTGTGAAGACCGCTCCTCTCCATGGTATACGGCGGAGCTGCAGTCGATGAAACAAGAACGCAGGAGGCTAGAGGTCATATGGAGGGCCAGTCGGATGGCAGAGAATAGGGCTGCACTTAAGCAGCTGACTGGCCACTATTTTCGCACGATCAGGGATGCTAGAACATCCTTTGTATCCCTGAGAATTGGCAAGGGCTCGAACCACCAGGCGGAGTTGTTCCGGGAGGTACGAGACCTCTCCAATCCGAGTCAGCTGAGGCCTCCTCCTAGTGATTTCACTAGTGAGCAATTCGCAGTCCATTTTAGATCTAAAATAGAGGCCACCCATTCCGACTTGCCCCCCGGTTGCCCTAGTCCATCCCCTGATGTCCCTGGGGCCTCACCCCTCCGTTCTCCCCTCCTGGATGAGTTTGGGCCAGTATCTCCAGTGGAGGCCTCCAGAGCTATGGCTTGTTGCCAACCGGCGGCCACTCCCTTTGACCCTTGCCCGGCTTGGCTTATTAAATCTGCCAAAGGGAACATGCCTGAGTGGGTTTCGGCCATTGCCACGGCCTCTTTCGGGGAGGGATGTTTCCCCGCCCATTTGAAGGAGACCGTGGTGAAACCCACTCTGAAAAAAACTGGCTTGGTGTCAGACCATTTATCTAATTATCGTCCTATTGCCATTGTTCACTTCCTGGGCAAGGTTGTCGAGAGGGTGGCCGCTGTCAGGCTCCAGTTGTATCTGGAGGAAAATCGTATCCTGGATGCCTTCCAGTCTGGTTTCAGACCTCTTCGCGGGACTGAGACTGCCCTGGTCGCTCTGCAGGATGACTTCCTCAGGGAGGCCGACAGGCGGTGTTCCTCCCTGCTGGTTCTCCTTGATCTGTCAGCTGCCTTTGATACCGTCGACCACAGTAACCTGTTGGTCCAGCTGGCTGAGGTGGGAATTGGGGGTCAGGCTTTGGCCTGGCTTCGTTCCTTCCTTGGTGGCCGGACTCAGCGGGTTCAGCTGGGTGATGACTTGTTGGCTCCTTGGATCCTCCCGTGTGGGGTGCCCCAGGGGTCGGCAATCTCACCCATGCTGTTCAATGTTTACATGAGGCCGCTGGCGGAGGTAATCAGGAGATTTGGAGTTCGCTGTCATCAGTACGCTGATGACACGCAGCTCTATCTCTCCTTTTCGTCATCTGCAGAGGAGGCAATTCGCTTCCTCAATCTGTGCCTGGAGGCGGTCCTGGAATGGACTAGAGATAACCGGCTCAAGCTGAATCTGGAGAAGATGGAGGTTCTGTTCTTCGGGGCGCCCTCATCTGGGTACAATGGCCCTCTCCCTAAACTGGGGGGTGTTTCCCTCCAGCCTACGGACAGTGCCAGGAATCTGGGCGTGGTCCTGGACTCAGCCCTCTCCCCTGAAGCCCAGGTGATGGCTGCTTCCAGGGCCGCTTTTATCCATCTCCGCAGGATCACCCAGATCCGCCAGTACCTTGATGAGTCCTCCCTGAGGACAGTCGTGCAGGCCCTAGTAATCTCGAGGATCGACTATTGCAATGCCCTCTACGTGGGGTCGCCCTTGACCCTGGTCCGGAGGCTACAGCAGGTGCAGAATGCAGCAGCCAGGCTGGTGGTGAGTGCTTGTAGATTTGAGCACATCACCCCAGTCCTGGCTCGCTTGCACTGGTTACCCGTTGTCCTCCGGATCAGGTTCAAGGTCTTAGTTTTGACTTTCAAAGCCCTCCACGGAATGGGACCAGAGTATCTGGCAGAGTGTATCTCTCAGAGATCAACTGGGGCCAGACCCATGAGATTGGCGCAGGCACGCTCACTGAGGGTGGCCACACCCAGAGAGGCGTGGAAATCGCGTACGCGGGACTGTGCCTTCTCTATGGTAGGCCCCATGCTTTGGAACCATCTCCCCAGTGAGCTGCGCGTAGCAGAGTCCCTGCCCGCCTTTAAAAAGGCCCTGAAGACCACCTGTTCAGGGAGGCGTTTGGCGACCTTTCTATTTAGGTTTTTTTTGCCCGTTGCCATCTCTGCTTGGCTTATGTCACCTTTCGTGCTCTGTTATTGTTCTGTTTGTTTTTACAACTTTTACTGTAAGCCGCCCAGAGTTCCTTCCTGGGAAGATGGGCAGGATATAAGCCTAACAAATAAATAAATAAATAAATAAAATTCTGGTTTTGCCGTTTTTGCCTTGTTTACTTTTAATTTTTACTGTTTACATTCATTGTAAACTGTCACATAACAATGTTACTGCATGGCCTAAAAATGAGATGGATGGATAGACCAGTCTGAGAGCTGACAAGGCAGACAGAATAAAGTGGAAGAGCTGGAGTTGGATCAGAAAATAAAATGGGAAATATTTTTCTCCTTTAAAACCTAGCACGGCCCAGAATTAAGGCAAAGAGATAAGGTGGTTCTCTTAGCCAGGATAAATAAGTGAAATAATAAAAACAAGGAAAAGGAGCCTTGAAGAATATATGTTCTAGTACATAGGGTGGTACAAGGCAAGTACTGACCAAACATCAATGATAATTAATCCTGCTCAAATCCTTCCATTGTGATTTTAGGAGCTATCCCATGACTGGAAAATCTGGAGCAAAGTAAAATGTGGATTCCCCCTCCGGAAACAGACAGTTGGTTGAAAATGTGATTCCTGTGTCCCCACGGGCACAGTTTAAAGAACCACATATTTTGTGTCCCCATGAGCGGGAAGTGCAACACAGCAAAACAAAAATACTTTGATGTGGATTTTCCGAGTCCCCATGGACTCAAGTACCAGTTAAAAATCCACATCGGAACTGAGACAAGCTTTGTACCACCTCAAGGCCAGGTACTTGTAAAACCCGCTGGGTCACACTTAAGTGGGCGTGGTTGCATTTCCCCCCTTTTAAAGTCTGCTGGCTGTGGGGACACAATTCTATTAACCATATATTTGAGCAGTTTGAAGAGGCTTTTAGTGGTTGTGGGATAGCAGTCTTTGTTAAGAAATTGAAAAAATTCAGGAAAAAACAGCATTTTCCACATATTCTGAGGGGAAATTATGGAGGGTACCTGTGTGAGACATAGTTCTCTGCATCAAACTGATTTCCCAGACCTCAAAAACCCTCAAAAATAAAAACAAAAGACCCTACCTTACCTAAGAAGTGGAATAAGGAAATAATCAGTTATGGTGTGGACCCGCTGAAGTTGCAAGAGGCCTGGTTGACCTCACCTTAACCAAAGGTTAGAGTTCCAGAAAGGCTCAGCCTTATTAAGAAACATTATTTCCTTTCAGTGATCATGGGAATTTTTATTCTTCCCTGCCTCCTAAATTACTTGGCAATAAGGACAAGAAGGGCAACCTCTAATTATCCAAGGCACCAGGACTGCTAAGAAATGTAGCTTTACTATGGTGGTGGTGGTGGTGGTGGTGGTGGTGGTGGTGGTGGTGGTGGTGGTGGTGGTGGTGGTGGTGGTGGTGATGATGATGATGATGATGATGATGATGATGATGATGATGATGATGACGACGATGACGATGACGACGCCGATGACGACGACGACGATGATGCTACAGGCATGAAAAACTAAGAGAGTTAACCAGGGTAGCATCCAAGACTCCTTGAAAATGTATTATCTCAGTATTCCTGCAACATTACCTAGCAATGTTAAGACACAGGGAAATTTTGCTTAGCCATTGTACCTAAACTGAAGTCACAGGATGGTTTTAAGTTCTCACCAGCAGCCCACATCATCCTCACTAATGACCGCTAAATACCAGGGGAATGAAGTGGAGGTGAACCTACTAATCCCAAACTCCAGAAAAACCTAAACTTGAGAAGTAATTATCCCAGATATCTTGAACCAACAGCTTCCTAATCTTAAGTATGGAAGCACAACCTTTTAACCGAAAGCCACGCTTATCCTTGTCTGGGCTGATTCACACTTCAGAAATTTAATCACTTCACAAAAACAAAGCTCAATCTCCATAACATCCCTGCTGTTGTTTATTGTTAAACTGAAAACATGAACTAGAAACAGAAGAACGTGGGGAAAACAGAAAGCAATAAAATGAAGGAAAAATTCTAAGTGAAATGTCTAAGCTACTCAAGTTGACTATCTGACAAATAGATATTTCTGTATGTATTGCCACATGTTAAAGAATATAGCAAGGAACTGGGTGAAAAGAGGGAAGAGATGGGCTAGAAACAGTAGTGCAACATGACCAGCAGGAACAGAGTACAGTTTGAAATCAATGGCATTAAAAAGAAAACTCAAATCTATAAGCAGTGAACAGATGAAGCTGCAGGTGGTGAAGACAACGCACGTTGGAAATGAAGGTAAAAAGTACTACAAAAACCTGCTCACAGATGAACTTCACACAAAGAATACAAATGCATATAAGCATCCAAGACATTTATTGGAACAAATGAAATTGAACCGTGAAGGGTTCATTTCCATCCCTGACACGAATACCTCAGTGCCCATTTCTCAGTCCAATTTTTCTGGCAATTGGACATCAAAGGGAGAGTTTGCATACTGACAGCCAAGTGGAAAGGTCTGACATCGAGAAAGACTGAGAAGTCAGCACATTGATGTTACAGTCATTTAAAACATTTTGGCACCTCTGAAGATCATGTTTGCCATGCTCAACATGGTAGGAATCAAGGCAGAAGGTCTTAAAGAAGCAAACTTGAAATCTGCATTTGAAAGGACTGCTGCTCCTGGGTCAATCAGAGTTCTTAAGCAAACCTAGCCTAAAGCAACATCAAACACATAGTCCTCCATGACTAAGAGTGCCAGCTTCTTCCATGAGGTTTTCAATCTCAGATCTGGAATAGTTTTTTGGGTTTTTTTTAAAGTTTAGTTTCAAAGTCGTCCTGTCTAACGTGACCCAACATATCCTCAAGTCCAAACCCCTGCCCTTTTCATTCTTTACACTTATTTTGCTTCTGTACACAAGTGCAAAGCTATTTACGTAATTCCCCAGCACCAATCCCGACACTGACTAAACAGGTTTTTCTGCATTATTTTCTATTAGTCCTGCATCATTAATTTTATGCTTTTGGCTCCAACCTTCACTCTTTATTCATTATTGTTGCTCACATGATGTCAACCTAACAACCAAAGAGTGAAGAAAAAGCAGCACTCCGTGTCTATTGATGGGTGCTTGGTTGCCATTGTTTACTTTAAGATTGGCCCATGAGAGTGTGCACACAACCTGATCAAACAGTTGACCCTGTTCATGCATTGCTGGCATGTAGGGTGCCTTTCCATTATGAAAAACCAGTTGGGTTACATTATATGCTGTATCATGTGGCCTAAACACTGTTTGCTTTTTTCATGTGTAATGTTTGGTTACAAACATGTTTCCTCTTTCCCTGATTGTACAAAAATATATTCAACAGCAGAAAGATATGGAAGGATACTGGGCAGATGTATGAGTATGTGTGTAAAGGATGTTTATATTCAAAAAGTACCTCTTCCAAGTATGAGTATGTAGATTAATGTTTTAAATGAATCTTGGACTTAAGTTATGGGGACACAAAACTTCATATTCACGATGCCATGAACACATGGTACACTCACAGAACTGTATTTAGATTATCCATGGCCCCTGTTTGGGCCTATATTTCAAAAGCCAGCTCCATTTTATTTTGCACTTTTCCTACTTATTTTTCTGTCCTTTGAATATATGATGCTGTTAGAGTCATTTGCATAAATTCCCTTTAGAATTCAACAAAATCCCATTACAGCTTCAAAAAGTGAGTTATTTTTAAAATGAAACAAGCTTAGCTTGGTGCTTTCACATATGGCATAGCTTTGCTTCCTGTACAGAGCAAGCCTCAAGGAAAAATATGCTATTATTTTTATTATTCACATCTTTTAGAATACACACACACACACACACACACACACACACACACACACACACACACACACACACACACACACACACACACACACACACACACACACACACACACACACACATTTTCTATTTTAATTTTCTTGATATCTGAGAACCACTGGATTTCTGCTTACCTTCCATTTTGAGACTGCCTACTTATTACAAGTGTTTATGAAATATTTATTCTCTGGTAACTTATTAATAAAAGGCAGCACATTACCATTGAAATGCTGAGAACTGATTTAGAATTTTTTTTTTGCCACAATCAGAATAAGTTTGCAAGTGTCACTGAACTACAGATATATCATAAAATCAGAATATGTCCAGTTCTATGAAGTACCCAAGGCCAAATCAGACATTAGCAGAAATGTGTTTCTGTAGGATTAAGCAATTTCTTCTCCCAAAACATGATTTCCTCAATGATATGTGTCATCAGTTAGACTTGTAAATAGAGCCCTTTTTGCCTCCCAATAAACTATAAAACCACGCATACAAGAATAAATAAACCAGGTTAGATTAGTCAGTGACATGCAGAGTAAGACCAGTGAATCAACAGAACTTAAAGAGGAATTGGCTCACAAAATCCCTGACTCAACAGGCTTACTCTAGTTGCAACTTACTGTTCTAAGCAAGATGATTTCAATCATTGTCCAATTTGACCCTTATTTTCTATTATGATAATGCAGCTCTGTTTAAAATGAAAATTTAAAAGCTACAGAAAACAGTGAGAATGTTCATAATTGTTGTCCTGTCTCTGAATTCTACGTTTCCTTCATCTGTTGTTTTCCCCCTGAAAATCTTTTGCCAGCCACATCACTTTATTTGACATGGCAAGAAAGCATCCATAAACCTTTGTTCATACCATGCTCAATAGAGCAAGAATGGGGCTGCACTATTGTCCTTATAGTCTGTGTTGGTGTTTTCCTTAAGTACCTGGTTAGCTAATGTATCAAAAAGTATGCAACACTAGATAAACATTTGGCTTGATCCAACAGGCCATTTCATTTGTTCCTGAGATAGAAGCCAGTGCTCAAAATTATCTTTAGTGAAGAGAAGGTATTATTAACGTGCACTATGTACTACATGTGGGGATCAGAAATATAGGGTCTGGTGAGTTTGGAAGAAGTTTGTGGCAGAAAGTGAAGCCAATTTCCAGAATATAAGGAAGCTACAGAGCAGAAAATATTAAGAGGGGAAACTTCACTTCCTACTTTTTTAAGTAATATGATTAAGATGGATATAGATTGTAATCCAGAGATAGCATTATTATCATTGTTAAGGAATGTTGTTACAAACAAAGGAACTCACCTCAAAACTAGAATTCAAGATGGAAGATTGGTATAATGAACTTTGGGATCGCTCTCCTGCAATCAGTGGTTCTCAACCTGTGGGTTCCCAGATGTTCCTGGACTGCAAACTCCTAGAAATCCTGGCCAGTTCAGCTAGTGATGAAGACTTCTGGGAGTTACAGTCAAGGAACATCTAGGGACGCACAGGTTGAGAACCACTGCTCTTAATAGTAACCGTCAACTTGTACAGGTGTGGTTTCATATTTCAGAATAGGTATTCTGACCATAATCAAGGAAATTGAATGATGGACCTCTAATGCTGAATGCAAGCAGATCCTTCCACCTCAAATGGTCAGATATTCAGAGCATAAGAGGTTCATCTACAAGATTTATACATTGACTTGTAGGTACTGCTCAAGAGAAACACAAGAGAATTCAGGGGCAGCAAGAAGAATTGCCCTTCTAAGCATTTGTTAATTCTGCAGCCACACTTTGTCTGAAGAGAGCTTCTGCTATGAATGACAACTAAGGTTTGAAGACAAGTAAATGATCACACCAGACAATAGCTATTTGTTTTTGATGAGGAGAGAGACAGAAGAATACCCAAACCTTTTAGGATGCAAACAAGCATATGTTCCAAATGTCCAAAAATGAAATGATAGCAATCAGAAGATTTAAAATGTCACTTATACAGGTTGTGAAGGGTTATGCTAAAAAGTATATAGTTCTGATAATCTCTCGGTTGCTAGTTCTCAGCCTTCTCAGCCGTAATGCAAGGAAGAAAATCTTTTTCTGGGACAAAAGAGCAATTAAGTTGTATGTTTCCTAATGGGTTGCCTTTCCCCTAAAATCTTTTGCCAGCCCTATCAGCATGGGAGGATTTCAATGACATTTTAAATTGTGTTCTTCAACCTATGTTTGAATGTATAAGGGGGTTTCGAACATGTTTGTGGGTAACCTGGTGAGAAAGACCAGATTATTCATAAATATTATCTTTTCAAGAAGATAAGGCTTCCATGAAATTTTGCCCATACCATGCTGAAGTAATTTAAAATTGCAGCAAAACCAGCAATTTTTTTAAAGAATTTAATTACTGGGAGTGGGGTAGTGAAATGTGTTTGCTGTGTAGCTTAATATTTAAACTTTATTTAAAACATATCTATTCCACCCTATATCCTAGGTTCTTAAAGAGTACAACAATAAAACAATATCAATTCAGATTTTTCAAACTTTTTGAAAAAATGAAAATTGCTTGAACATTAAAACCACTAAGAACAAAGAAGCTTCCACAGTCTATTAAAGTCATGCTCATTAATCCTCAAAGGCCTTGTTGAATAACTGTGTTTTAACTTGGTGCCAATATTAGATTAGTGCCAGTGCCAGTTGAGCCTGTAAGGAGAGAGCATTCCACAAACAAGATGTGACAACCAACAAACCTTCGTCATGCCTTGGCAAAATTGATCTTTCTCCATGGAGGTAGTATAGAAGAGGTTCCCAGAAACATGCTCATCTTGAGAAATGCTTGTACACCAATGTACTCACAAACCAAATTGTTACTGTAGTTAATGATTAACCTATTTTTTTGCCTCATTCTCCATTCCCCTAATTGGACGTGTCTTGGAGAAAAATTATTTTGAATCCTTTTGGCCATTTTGGGAGTTTATAAACTTTGGAAAAAGTTTAGATTGGGAAATGATGCTGTGCTATAGGGTTGGATTGTTGGATGTAACAAATTAGACTCCGTCTTGTGTTTGCTTTAGTTTAGGTTGTATAGTTTGGTTAAAATGACCACCCACTCTGGGAAGTAGGGCAAAACTCCAGGGCCATCCTACAAATCCCAGATGCCTCGATGGCCCAACAGTGCAAGAAACTCATGGGGTGGAGTGAGAAGATCTAAATGCCAGAGCCAGCCTGGGAGGGGGAGTCATCCTGCAACCCTCAGAGAGGCCAGGAGGCTCTTGTGGCAGATCGGCCACAGGCAGAGAGAGGGCTCAGGGCTCAGGGAAGGCAGCAGTAATAATGGATCCTAGAGGGATCCAGAACTCCCTGTAGAAGGCAGGAGGCCAGGCTCCAAGTTGGTAACTGAACCTCATCCAAAATTAGTTGCCAACCCTCCAGGAGAAACCCAAAAGTTAGGCTAGGGGGACTCACTGTCCCTCTCAAGAAAGGGGATAGGGAAGTCTTTGGGTGGTGGCAGCTACAGAACAAAGACAGAAGTCCAAATTACACTTCCTGGGCAATATAACACTCAAGCATTTTTAAGGATAACATTACAACTTCATTTTTCCATAAATCAGTGCTTATTCTACAAAAGGTTGTTGATGTTAACATTTGTGCATTTTTCCAGTCACAGTGGTATTTAACAATAATATCTGATGTCCTTTAGAGGAGAAATTGTGAATTGCAGAATTGTAAATACCCATCATCTTTGGCTTCATTCAATTTTGTTTATAACACTCTTCCATTTTCTTCTAGTTGTGAGGGTGGGGGATTGGGAGGGGTGTCACAAGTGTAGTAGCCTATGGCCTCTCTTCATCTAAATTCAACCCTGACAGAGGGAGAGATAATTCTTCATGTATACAAGTTCCAAGCTGCTTGGGGCTTTTAAGTTATATCAGCACCTTGCGTTCAGACCAGAAGTATACCAGCCACCAGTGCAATGCTTTCAATTTGATGTAGTATGGGCGCTAATACATGTTCCTACTAGCTGCTTCATTTTGCACATGCTGTAGCATCCATATTGTCTTCAAGGGCAGCCATATGTAAAGTGAATTACAGTAGTTTATCCAGAACATTATCAATACATGAACTATTGTAGACAGGTTGTTGGTATGAAAGAAATTAATGTATGTATACCAAAGTAACATTTAACTGGTATACTATCCTATATTCTGCAAGTTGCTGAATTCTGTGGCAAATTTCTCCAAACAAGTACATCTCCACATACAAAAAAACCCCCAATATACTTATTTGGCAATTAGGCTTGTAAAAAGTGAAAATTGGGGAGGAGAGTGAAAATTCTATATAGAAAATGTGCACTTGGATATCTATGCAAAGTTGGGGCAGGGTGGGTGGGTGGGATTAAGTGTTTGAACAAATGTGAATGTTAAAGAAAGCCACACAGACAGATCCATCCATTCCTTCCCATTTTCAGACTCACTGTAATGAGGGCTCATCTGTGGAGAAACATACAGCTACACATTCAGCTATAAAGAGGATTAGATTGATTTAGAGTCACATGTCTTATTCCTACAGGTGCTCTGCATCTGATAAGCCAGGCTTTGGCATTCAAGAAATCCAGAGGCATATTTGTTTGTTTATTTAATAGGTTTATATAGTCTGCTTTTCTGTCTAAAAAGCCTCCAGAAAATGTATCCTAATCTGATTTCTTTAAACTACTTGCAAATATAACTTTTTGCCAAGCAGGTTACAAATTAGTACCTTATCCACCGACACACTTTTTTGCCATCTTATTGTGGATTTAGTCCTAAAGTGGGGATCACAATCTACATAAAGCGTATTGCAGATTAAACTGCAATTATAGAACAATCAGGGGTGGTTGTTTTGAGGAAGATATGAGCACAGCCTTATGCACCCAATGAGTGACTGAAGAGGCATTACAGTAAGAAATACTATGCTGCCGTTATGTTGAGATTGCTCCCAGCTTCGTCTACACCAAGCCGAGACATCAGCTCTTGATTCTCAATCACATTTTTCCATTGGTATCACTATGCATTCTGACCCTTGACAAAGGATAATAAATCTCACTTCTCATGCTAGGCAGAAGGGAATAATCAAGAGGTCCTCAGCCTCCTGTTTCTTTTCATTGTAAATTCAGCATTCATGGTAATTAGCTACCAAAGTAGAAAAGGGAAGCAAAGAATGAATACTGGCGCAAGACATTCTGTCCTGAAACAGTCTGTCGTGTATATCATTGTAAGATGCTGTAGTTTACTGAGGAGACAGACCAAAAGATTTCTTCTTGTTGTTGTCATTATGATGGGAGGAACACAAAATAATGAAGGGCTATTTAAAGGGACCAAAATATTTATTCTTGTTGTTGTCACTATGATGGGAGGAAGACAAAATAATGGAGGGCTATTTAAAGGGATTCAGCAGTATGTGGACAGAGAACTTCCAGAAGTGCAAGCTGGATTTCGAAGGGGCAGAGGAACTAGAGATCAAATTGCCAACATGCGCTGGATTATGGAGAAAGCCAGAGAGTTCCAGAAAAACATCTACTTCTGCTTCATCGACTATGCCAAAGCCTTTGCTGTGTGGACCACAACAAACTCTGGCAAGTCCTTAAAGGAATGGGAGTGCCTGACCACCTTATCTGTCTCCTACGAAATCTATATGTGGGACAAGCAGCAACCGTCAGAACTGGATATGGAACAATTGACTGGTTTAAAATTGGAAAAGGAGTACCACAAGGCTGTATACTGTCACCTTGCCTATTTAACTTATATGCAGAGTACATCATGCGAAAGGCAGGTCTGGATGAATCACAAGCCGGAATTAAGATTGCCGGAAGAAATATCACCAACCTCAGATACGCAGATGATACTACTCTGATAGCAGAAAGTAAGGAGGAATTAAAGAACCTCTTAATGAGGGTGAAAGAGGAGAGTGAAAAAAATGGGCTGAAGTTCAACATCAAAAAAACTAAGAGTTTATTTTCTTGGGCTCCTTGATCACTGCAGATGGCGACTGCAGTAACGAAATAAAAAGACTCCTGCTTCTTGGGAGGAAAGCAATGGCAAACCTAGATAGCATCCTAAATAGCAGAGACATCACTTTGCCAACTAAGGTCAGGATAGTCAAAGCGATGGTTTTTCCAGTAGTGATGTGTGGAAGTGAAAGCTGGACTATAAAGAAGGCTGCTCGTCGCAGAATTGATGCTTTTGAGCTGTGGTGCTGGAGGAGAGTCTTGAGAGTCCCCTGGACTGCAAGGAGATCAAAACTATCCATCCTGAAAGAAATCAACGCCGGATGTTCACTGGAAGGACAGATTTTGAAGCTGAGGCTCCAGTACTTTGGCCACCTCATGAAGACAGAGGACTCCTTGGAAAAGTCCCTGAGGTTGGGAAAGATTGAAGGCAAAAGGAAAAGAGGACAGCAGAGAATGAGATGGCTGGACGGTGTTATCGATGCAACAAATATGGATTTGACCAAACTCCGGGAGGCAGTGGAAGATAGGACGGCCTGGCGAGCCTTGGTCCATGGGGTCACAAAGAGTCGGACATGACTGAACGACTGAACAACAACAACATTTAAAGGGATAGTTCCATCAGTTGGGTAACTGGCTGCAGAGCCTGAGGATGGGGGTTTGACTCCCTGTTGGGCTGCCTGGGAGAAAAACCAGCATAGTCAGCAGTGGGCAAGCAACACAGTTCCAAGTCAGCCCCAGAAGAAGGAAACGGTAAAGCATCTCTGAGTACACTCTGCCTGGAAAACACGAGAGAGTTGCCATAAGTGAGAATTGACCAGACAGCACACACAATCATTTATCATTAAGGGAAAATACCATGTTTTTCTAGAACATCGTCCAGCTTAGGTAAGGGTACTTATAGAGATGTCTCCCCTTGGGGGCAGAGACTGTACCCCAGCTGGCTGCGTGAGTAAGGCCTCTTTGGGAATCATTAAACCTCCATCTTTGTGGGGAGGCCCCGGATGAAGGGAGAATGAATTCCATGGACCCATGTGCTCAGGAAACCAAGCTTGGGTCTTATCTCTTTCCCTAGATCAGCCAGGAAGCCATGAGATGATAGGTAGGAAAAAACAAGCTGGCTGAGGTCATTCAGCAAGACCATGCCACATTATAGATAAGCTTTCCCAGGAATTCCCCAGCTTTCTAGACCCCTGGTATGTAAGCCCTGTCTCCACCCCTTTCTGATGCTCTGTCATTGTAATCAATAAAGCCTTGCCCTCAGGCTAGCAGAAGAAGCTGCTGCATGAGGCCTGGCCTGGCTGAACCCAACAATATATGTCCATGTGTAATTATTACTACAGGTACTAAAGGAACTTGGAGGTGTAATTTCAGGGTCTTTGTAACATTGGAGAGATCCCTAAAGAACACAGGTGGGCAAATGCCTTCAACTTCAAAAGGTAGTTGGGGCAGAAACAATTTGGGCAACTACTGAACAGCCAGCTTGCAACTGGTACTAGGAAAGATTCCAGAACAGGTCACTGAAGGGTTTTGGTGATGAATGAAGGAGTACAGTGGCCACTAGGCATGGATTTTGCAAAACAAAAAACATTGTGCCAAGTTTGGTAGATGAGTGGAATGTAGGGAATATCAAGTATCTTATTTTCAGCAAGGCTATGATTCCTTATTGTATTCTTACATCTAAGCTGGTAAAATGTGAAGCAGAATATGCTGTTGGGTGAGTTTGTAGCTGGTTGAAAAGTTATAGCCAAAAAGTGCTGAACAATCGTTCCTCATAACCCTGGAAAGAGGTCTGGTAGAAGGAAGAGGAGGAGGAGGAGGATGGATGGATGGATGGATGGAAGGGTGGGAGAAAGGAATTCTCCAGGGGGGGAGGAAGAGGGGGACGTCACCACGCAAAGGAGGTGGACATGTCCATGAACCCACCCCTCACTGTCCCCTCCACTCCCCTTCTTCCACTCTTCCCCAACAACTCAATTGGTCACGAGATAGTGGCACACTGATCATCTGGCCGGTGGGGGGGGGACTGTTCCATGACCCTTGAACTGCCCTGCTCAGCTGAGACAGTGGGCTGGCAGACCAGCTTTGCTGGGGCAGTGGTGGTTTTTGGGTTGGGGGAGGTAGAGGTGGAGAAGTCACATTTTTTATTGATGGCTGGTGGGCTACTTTTGAACCCTTCACGGGCTACTGGTAGCCCCTGGTCTACCTGTTGGGCAGGCCTGATCTACTGTTTTAAGTATTTCTTGGTGAATGCTCACCTTTGTATGGATAGGCAAATGAAGAGCCGTTCGATTGGGAGTTACCCTGTCTGATATATTTTAATGACTATCTTATGTTTTGTATACTATATTGTCTATTTTCAAATATTCGGGTCAATGGCCGTATAATAAAAAATTGATTTGATTTGATTTGACAGTGACAGTTCCCAGCCAAGAGGAACTTACTAGAAACTAGAGATGGTGACAAATCAGAAAAATGGTGATTCATTTTGATTTGTGATTCATCAAGGTCTACGAATCACAAAAAAAAAAAAAAAATTATACTTTTCTCCTGACAAATAGATGAATGAATTTGTAAATTCATTTTTTTAACTTTAAAGTCCCATGAAAGTGACCCCGGGCACTAAGACATACCAACTGGTGTGGGAAAACCCAGTTTTCACCAAACTTGGAGGGACTGTACAGGACAGTCAGAGGAACCTTCTCTGTAGGTTTGTTGTCCTTTGGTACCAGGGAGAAACTTTCTGGGTAGGAACTCTTTGGAGGTACATAGCTAAGAAAGCAGAAATCCCATCTTTTAAAAAAGAGTCAATGGAAACGACCCCACAAATTTAGTCACTCTAGGTGGCTTGTGGGCCATTTTATAGCCCAACAAATTGATGAATCAAATATCACTAAAAATGTGTAAATTTGTTTTCCTTAAAGGTATAATTTTTTACTAATCAATGAAATAACAATTTTTGAATGAATTTTGTTATTCATGTTTTTCATTCATGATCATCTCTACTAGGAACTTCAGAGAAATGTACAGTAGGTCCCAATATCTGCTGATTCACCATCTGCAGATTCAGGAGCCGGGACTATGGTGCTGCAGGGCCCAGGTAGTGCTCACTTGGGACACTGGCAAGGGTAGAGAAAGTGGCAGTGGCAGAGGAAGTGGTTGCATGGCCAGGGAGACCCCACCCACCTGCCTGCATGAGCGGCAGTTTTGGCAGTGGAGAAAGCTGCCCTGCCACCCAGAACAGTCTGCCTGCCCGCCTTCAGGGGAGGTGCCAGTGGCAGTGGAGGAAGTGGTTGCACAGCATGGAAGGGCCCATCCACTCAGCTCCAAGAGAGGTGCTGGTGTTGCAGAAGGCAGTGACTGTGCTGACATGGACAGCCTACCCATGTGCCTGCAAAAGCAGCAACAGAGGCAGAGGAGGAAGTGGACACGTGGCCTTGAAGAGCCCACCCTCATGCCTGTAAAAGAGAGGCAGCAGCAGAGGAGGAGGAAGTGGCTGCATGGCCAGGCCTGTAAAAGCAGTGACAGAGGCAGAGGAGGAAGTGGCCTCGTGGCCTTGAAGCCCACCCTCATGCCTGTAAAAGAGAGGCAGCAGCAAAGGAGGAGGAAGTGGCTGCGTGGCCAGGAAGAGCCCACCCGTGCACTTGTAAAAGCAGTGACAGAGGCAGAGGAGGAAGTGGCCTCGTGGCCTTGAAGAACCCACCCTCATGCCTGTAAAAGAGAGGCAGCAGAGGAGGAGGAGGAGGAAGTGGCTGTGCGGCCTGGAAGACCCTGCTCACTCACCAGCCTGCCTGCAAGAGAGGCACTAGTGGTGGAAGAGGAGGAAGCGCCCGCACAGCCTGGGAGAGCCCAGCCATGAGACCATCTCTACTTGTGACATTATTAAGATTCAGTGTCAATTTCTTTACTATCACATCAACCTCTTGGAAAGCACTCTCCTTCTGTCATATTGATAATTTCTATATTTACCAATGGTAAAGCAACATTTTAACTAGAATATCTACATTTTCTTTCCCGAACAAAATGTATGTATCTCCTTTTTTCTATAGGTGTAGCTGGATTAGTAGCTTAAGTCAGCTGAGATCCTACCTCTGGATCTCATGTGAACAAGTAGGATGAAGTCCATACAAGTGGATGCCATTTAAAACTGCTAGTTTTTAAAGTGCCCCCTGCAGGTTTTGTTGTATTTGAATCAATACTCATATCTCTCTGTAGCACCTTTATCTCATTGTTAAGAATCATGTTAAAAAGATTTAAATTCTAAGTGAATGCATGAGTGTGTGCATGCATGTGCACAGACGCACACAGTAGAATGTGTTTTATGATGAAATGTGTGTGTGTGTGTGTCTGTATGTGTGAACATGACAGTGTCCATACTTCCCTATTCATATACTGTAATTAGCATATCCTCAGATTTATTAATAATTTTAGTTTGTTCTAGGAAGAAGATACACATTATGCTTGTAGGCTGAATTGTGATTTATAATCTACAACAGCTTCGGTAGGTGGATTAAAATATTAATTTCTAAATTTTTCCTGTTTCTAAAAGATATTTTATATAAATTTAATGATTAATGGGGTCTATAAACATTTTTTCCAGACTGTGTTTTCTTTGTTGCATGGGTTTACAACTAAATTATGGCTTGCTGTCTAATTTATAACTTGCTTTATAATTCTACGTTGAACCATCTCATAATATTTATTATGGTTTGGTGCTTGAACATCTCTTGGAATGGTTTTCAGGTAGCTTATTGAAGTTACTTATTTAAGAGGGTAAAGATAGTGACCTTTATGCATTTTCTGTTGAAATTGTATTTTTATCAGCTCTTGGGAAGAAAAAAAACCTTTCATATATTTTCATTCATAAATATGAAAAAGCATTTCAGCATTTCGAAATAAAACATATCCCATAGAGTAGAATATAATGAAAAGAAACCACTATGAAAATCAAAATGATTGCATGTGCATTTCCAGTGTCAACGTTCTGGGATTGTGAATACGAAAGAAAGTTAGGATGTTGCTGCTTGATTGTGTGTGTTCAAGTGGCATAAATTGATTCAAAAATCTATTAAATTTAATCTTCCTAAAATGAATTCATTTTAGTCCTGAACGTAACTGAGAAAGGTCTCCATCAGGGGCTGAAACATTTTATCACACCACTGAAGTGGTCTTAAGAGTTCAAATATTATTTGATGATTATCTGTGTTATTGGTCTCCTGCATTTGTAACCATAACCAGCTTCTGTATTTTTTTTTTAAAGTGGGGGGAGCGTTGTCAATCCAGATAGTAGCTGATAAAAATCACACCAGCTTTGCAGCATTATATGTAGCAATGGAAGACTGGATTGATGGGCTCATGAAAATTTCTTACTGTCCACATGAAGATTCGGAATCCACAACAAATTATTTATAATGCAGAGCAAAATAGTTTCATGTTCCCCAAAGTAGTCTACCCCTTTTTCTCATTAACTGGCACTTACAGTCTCAATAACTCACCTTGACAATTAGTAAGAGAAAGAATAAAAACATTTCATTTACTTACAGTGAACAAGTAACAACAAGCTAACAGCATGGCTGTCTGAAGCAACAGAGTCACAGTAGAAAGGACAGTAGAAAGGGGAAAACAAAGCAGAGGCAGGGCTTTCATTGAATTAAAAGGCAGGAGGGAAATTGGTTTCTGAGATATACATTGACAGTCACCTGAACTCAGAAAGGCCCCTTGCATCCACACCTACTAGTGACCGAATGAATGGTTGAAATAACTCCAAAAAGTTTAGGCCCATGATAATGGCACCACAGACTTTGCCCTAATCTCTGTGGGCCTTAAAAATAGAATGTTTCTGAACAGCAGTACATTTTTGTACTGCTCGCTGGAACATCACTAAAATGGATGACTGATAATTCACATTCTCTTGAAGACCTACTCATTGTTGTGCTTGATTAATGCCTCCTCCACCACCACCATCTTCAGGGACAGCAGGCCTGGCTCCCAAAAGTGACACTGGGCTGCCATCTTTGCCCATGCACTGGCCTATTAGATCATAGGCCAGCTCCTGCACAAATACAGTGGCCCTGCTTCCAGGAGCCAGGCCTGCCATCTCTGCGCATTCGTAGGTTTATCAGACAACAGGCCGACACATGTGCAGAGATAGCATGTAGAGATGGGCACGAAACAAAATATTTTTCATTTCCGTTGTTCGTTATTCATTTAATTATGTAACGAAATGAATAACGAACATTGTGATGAAATTGGAACAAACAGAACAGAACCACGAAAATTAGGTTCGTTATGTTTTGTTTTTTGTTAACGGCACTGCACAATGAAATGAGCTGTTTTAAATGTTAAAAAACACCCTGGACATCCATAAAAATGCAGCGATAATTATTTATACTGTCTGATAATACCTACCGGGGGTTGAGGTCCTTAAAATGTTTGTTTTTGTCTTTCTCCCATCATGATGTATTTTTCTTTTCCCTTTAAGGATGACAAAATGGATGTCGCCAGCCACAAAATGGAGGCAAGCCATGTGATGGGATCATGTAAATTCTTGGACAGAGGGCATACAAAAACCTGGCAGCCCCCATCCTCCTTGCAGTCTCCGGTGGGAGTTAGGGTGGGATTGCTGTCTCTGCGACTCGTTATTTTCACTTTAGGCCAGGCAGGCAGGTGTGTGCCTCTGTGTTCCTTCCGGCTGCAGCCTGGCTCTTAGGAGAGAGAAAGAAGAGATTTCTCTCTAGCTTCAGTCTTGCAGCCTCCCTGTGTGCGTGTGTGCGTACCTCTCAGTGAGTACCCTCCCCTGCCCTGCAGTGCAGTCACTCTGTGGCTGCCTTGCACCCTGGACAATGCCTGCCGCTGCCTTTGCAGCCTCCCTGTGTAACTAGTCTATAATGTGTCTCTGCCAGCATCATTTTTTTTAGTGTTTTCCCTCTGGTCTGGGGCATTGGGGGACGCCCGCGCATGGAAATGCTTTAAAAATCACGCAAAAAGTGGGTAAAAATGAATAAATGAAAAACAAATAAACAAAAATGATTTTTTTCAAAAATTTGTGAAAAACAAAAATGACCCGAAATTGACCCCTCAATGAAAAATGAAAAACCGAAACACCATTTTTTCAATCTGTATCCATCTCTAATAGCAGGCCTGGCTCCTGGAAATAAAGCCAGGCCACAGTCTCTAAGGATAGCAGCAGTGAAGGAGGAAGAGAATGAGGCTTCAGGAACAGGTAGAGAAGTGACAGGGGCCAGGGCAGAGGGAGGGGCAGGCTGAAGCAAAACAAAGTGCTAGGTGGGGGGGAAAGTGCAGCACTTTGTTTCATTTCAGCAAAATAGGGTCCACCAACTGACCCACAAACCAGCCCAGATCATGGGATATTTTTCAGGGTTACAGTTTCGTTCATGTCCATCTCAGCTCAAAAGCTGTTGCAGGGTGACTGATTGCTGAGCTATAGAGATGGGCACGACCAGAAAATTTTTTTTTTGAGTTGTCGTTTTTCGGGACGGGTCCATTTCGGGTCGTTTCCATTTTTTGCGAAAATTTTTAAAAATTTGTCATTTCGTCATGTCGTTTGTCATTTCCGCCGCTGCAATTTCACGTGATTTGACGTCCCAGCTAGTGGTGTCCTGCCGGCGCTAGGTGTTTTTGCGCCCTAGGCGGCAGGCGGGGTGGCAGGGAGGGCATGGGCGGGCGGCGGCATTGGCAGGGGGGAGGGGTGGGCGCGCGGGCACACGGGCGGCGGGCGCGGGTCCCGCAATGACCCAGAGCAGGCAGAAAACACTTTAAACTGACTTGCTGCACAAGACTGCATCGAATAAAGCAATTGCAATTTTTGCAAACAAAGTGGGCAGTGCACCCACAGCAGAGCTGCAGGCAGGGTATGAAAGGATCTTGGCTTGCCACCAAGCAAATGAAATTTTTAAAATAAATCCACACCTCCTCCTCCCACTCAAACCTCCCCCCCTTTGAAGCACTATCAGAAAAGAAATCCTAACAAACTGCAGGAGAATAAAAAAGAATAAACTGTGTTGCTATTCCCCACAGCAGACAGAGAATGAAAGGAATTATTGTTATTTCCTAAAAATTCAGTTGAATCAATTCCCTCCCTGCCTGCCTAACTGAAATCTAAAGGCTCTGCAAAATCGAAACTAGTCTAGCACAGCAGCCAGCTACACACAGCCCTCTCCCACCCACATCCAAGCCCGGACTGTGACTCTTCTGGGAGTGCCTTGGTTTTTTATGCCCTCTTGCACATCCAGAAGTGTCAGTCAAAAACTGGCCATGCGATTGGTAGAATGGGTCCAAAAAATTGCATGGTCCCATCCCATGGCCAGCCCATCATTGCGCAGGTGTAAAAAATAAAAATAAAAATAAAAATAAAATAAAATAAAATCAGTGAGACCTTTTACTGCTATAAAAAACCCACTGCTGCTACTGTATAAATTCAAGCATTTAAAATAGCTAATTTTCGCATGTTTCTGTGGTGCTTTGGTGGTTTTTTGGACCACAATTTCAAAAAAAATATTGTGGACGCCATTTTGGATCCCACCGCACCGCATGGCAAATGGAGACACCGAGGATGCCCCCTCCCAGCCTGGTACCAGCAGCCCAGGACAGGAGGGGGGGAAGGCTGGGGACCCCCCCCCCAGAAACCACCCCTCTGGTAGGTGCCCTCAGGCAGGCATATTTTTGCCTGCTTTTTTGGATGGGAATCAGGGTTTTTTTATTTTTAAAACTTTTTTCTGTGCCGCTTGGCTGTGCCGCGCAATGCCAGGAACGACAACCACAAATCAGACCCAATTTTTCTTTTTTCGGTTCGAGTTCGAGTTCTGACAGCTTAATTGTCGTTACCATTTCCGTTACATAACGGAAACGATATCCGAAAACGGAAACGACAATTTCGCCAAGTCATGCCCATGTAGCTATGCTTAATACAGTTGGAATGAAAAGTTACTAGTATATTTGGAATTACATCTGGATCTGCCTGTTGTACTTTAATTGAACCAATTTCTAAATCATACACACACACACACACACACACACACAGAGAGAGAGAGAGAGAGAGAGAGAGAGAGAGAGAGAGAGAGAGAGAGGAGTTCTCTAAACTGGAATTTGTACTAAAAATATTTTCCTACTCCAACCTTGGGAAAATGCATGAACAAAACCTACAGTGAAGTGTTATTGCATACATGCTAGTTGGCACAGATTCCTAGTGTGTGCAAATCTGCTCTAACATATATTTCTATGTGTACTGGATAGAGATGGGCACTTTTAGTTTGTTTCGTTATTCATTATTCATTTCATTACATAACAAAATGAATAACGAACCCCTGAGTGGATTTAGAGTTAAACAAACCGAACAAAAAAATTTGGTTTGCTTTGGATTGGTTCGTTAATGGCGGCACTGGAGATGTCTCCTACCTGGTGCTGGTCCTTCCTGGTCAGAAGTCGGGTCTTCATGGCTGCAGGAGGGCTGATCAGGAAAAAAAAAGCCATGGGCCACATGGTCGGCGGTAAAAAGAAATACAATAAAAATAAAATAAAATAAAATAAAATAATAAAAAAGGAGTGCTGAACCAATCCCCTGGGGGTTGCTGGGTTGGCACCATAAAATAAAGAAAAATATATATAAAAAATAAAACCAGCGCCGACCTGGCCCTAGAGGCTGTGCTGTCGGCACTTGGGGGAGACACCGGATCTGGCCCACGGGCCGCAGAAGCAGCCTGCAGGCGGCAGAACCGGCCTGCAGCCAGCAAAAAAAAAAAAAAAAGACTGGCCCGCACTACAGCTGTAGCTCGGGCAAAGTGGTCAGCAGTAAAATAAAATAAAACAAAATAAAAATATTCAACAATAATAACAATAAAAGGAGCACCGACCCGGCCCCAGGGATGGCCAGGTTGGCACCCTAAAATAAAGAAAAAAATATATAAAAATTAAACCAGTGTTGACCCAGCCCCAGGGCCATGTGGTCAGTGCTTGAAAAAAAAATAGCAATGACCTGGCCCCAGGGGTGGCCGTATTGCTGCCCTAAAATAAAGAAAAAATATAAAAAATAAAACTAGCACCAACCCGGTCCAGGGGCCACGTGGTCGGCACTTGAAAAATATAAAGAGGTGCTGGCCCCAAGCCTGCGCATCAAAAAGCCCCTGCCACAGGGGCCAGGATTGCCCGCTACCACTGCCACTGCTGCCCGGTAATGATGATGTGTTGCTGATTGAAGATGATGATGATGATGATGTGGATAATGAGGATGAGGATTCTGCCAGTCCAGTTTGTGCAATTGTCTGTATGTGTTTTTTTTATTTGTTTTTCATGTTTTTCCCGACCGTGCACTGTCAAATGGATTAAATTGTGCAAAGTGGGGGAAACTAATAATGAACCAATGAACCAACAAAATGAATGCTTCAAAGAAAATTCGTTAAAAATGAAATGAAATGAACCAAACCCTAAAACAAAATGAACCAAAATGGATTGCCATTTTTTTTTGTCCGTGCCCATCTCTAGTACTGGATTGTGTCCTGTGCAGATCAGCTCACTGACATTTATGTCTGTGTCTGGGTTTCACCAGTTCATCCTCATGTGCACAGAAACTGTGTGATTCCCTGTGTTGCCATTGTGAAATTCATTTCCATAAATCTCTTTAAGTGCTGGTTGTAACCTATAATAAAGCTCTAAAGAGTTGTATTTCCTTTTATGAGTCATCTCAGTGCTAAGGTCATGAGGAGAGGCTTTTCACTCAGTTGCACCACCTTCACAGGTGCATTTGGTGGGGACACCAGAAGGGGCCTTCTCTTGTGCCAGTCCAAGACTCTGGAACTACCTCCCACAAGAAGCCAGATGGGTCCCATCTTTACTATCCTTCAGAAAGCAGGGGAAGGCCTTTCTCTGCAGGTAGGCTCTCTCTTGGGGTCTGGTTGCCTGAGTGAGGCTTGTGGTGCCTTACTGTTCTGAATGTGTTTTTATTTGTTTGTTTGTTTGTTTGTTTCATTTTTATACCATGCCATCTTCCTATAGGAACTCTAGGTGGTTTACAGAATAAAAACATCAAGTTAAAAACAATATAAACAAAAAGAGGGGAAATACCCTCGGCAGGGTGCGGCAAGGACGTATGGGAGAGAGGGGGGGGGAAGAAAGAAATAATAAATACAGATAAAGTGAGAATTAAATAAAATTAGAGTTCACCATATGCCTCCTTAAAAAGCATGGTTTTCAAAGCCTTTTTGAAGGTGGGCAGGGACGGTGCAAGGCGCAGCTCACTTGGTAGCTGGTTCCACAAGGAGGGGGCCACAACAGAGAAGGCGCGGCTGCGCATAGCCGACCTCGGCGCCTCCCTAGGAGTGGCCACCCTAAGTAAGCGCGCCTGCAACATTCGAGTGGGCCTGGCCTCAGTTGACCTCTGGGCGATACGCTCTGACAGGTATTCAGGACCCAAGCCATGGAGGGTTTTGAAAACCAAAACCAAGATCTTGAACCTTATCTGGAGAGTCACGGGAAGCCAATGCAGGTGAGCCAGAACTGGGGTGATGTGATTGTATTTACGAGCACCCACCACCAGTCTGTCCGCCGCATTCTGAACCCATTGGAGTCTCTGGATAAGGGTCGAGGGCAGCCCCATGTAGAGTGCATTACAGTAATCGATCCTCGAGATCACAGGTGTTGCTTTTGTGTACTGCTTTTCTTTGTTTGTTTTTTTGTTTGTTTGCTTGTGGGTTTTTGGTGTGGCATTTATTTGTTCCTTTTTAGTACAGTGGTACCTTCTATAAAGGAATTAATTAGTTCCAAATGAAATTATGTTAAGCAAATTTTCCTTTATACAAATTTCCCATAGGAATGCATTGAAAACAGTAATTCCTAATCATGACCATTTTTATGTTGTATGGATTTGCCCAATAGACGATTGATTCCGTTAAGCAAATTTCCCCTATCACTGGAATTTTTTATGTTGTACAGATTTCATATTATACAAACTGTTTGTTATACAAGGGTCCACTGTATTTGTAGACTTACTGTTTTAGCATTAAATATGGTCTTTTAATAATGTAAACCTCCTGAAAGAAAGATGGTTTTTAAGGAGAAAAGTAAGAAATAGATAGAGATAGATAGATAGATAGATAGATAGATAGATAGATAGATAGATAGATAGATAGATAGATAGATAGATAGATAGATAGATAGATAGATAGATAGATTAGAGATGGGCATGACTAGGGAAAATGACGTTTTCGAGTTGTCATGTGTCGGAGGCAGTCCGTTTCGGCTCGTTTCCATTTTTCGCAAAATTTCGCAAAAATTAGTCGGTTCGTTTTTTCGTTTTTTCGTTGCCGTTAGTACTGGTTTGGGGGGGTAGCGGGCTCCTGGAGGGAGCTGCAGGAGTCAGCCAGAGCCACAAGTGACGGACTGGCAGATTCTTTGCACCCGCTGTGTCTGATGTACTTGCATGTAGTGCAATGCAAGTAGATCTGGCTTAGGGTTAAGACGGGTTAGCGCAAGGGCTAGGGTTAGGCTAGTTACGGGTGAGGTTAGGGTGAGTATTGGGGTGCACCTCTGGGTGCCTCTCTGACCCACTTAGAAGGACAGTGTACTGGCGTATGGGTTAGGCTTAGGCTTAGGGTTCGGGTTTGGGCTACGATTAGTGGGCTGTTTATGCCCGATTGGAACATCCCAGAAGTCTCTGTGGTCAACCTGGCCAAGTGGCCATGCGATTGGTGGAATATTTGCATGGTCCACTTCCATGGGCGAGCCCATCATTGCAAATGTGCAGGTGTAAAAAAATAAAATAAAATAAAATAAAATAAAATAAAATCAACGGAGACTTTTTTTTTTTTGCAAGAAAAACCCACTGCTGCTACTGTAAAAATTCAAGCATTTAAAATAGCTAATTTTCACATGTTTCTGTGGTGCTTTGGTGGGGTTTTGGGCAACGATTTCAAAAAAAAAAAAATATTGCGGTCACCATTTTGGATCCCCCGCACTGCATGGCAAATGGATGCGCCCTCCCAGCCTGGTACAGTCAGCAAAACCTGGCCATGCGATTGGTGGAATGGCTCCAAAACTTTGCATGGTCCACTCCCATGGGCGAGCCCATCATTGCGAATGCGCAGGTGTAAAAAAATAAAATAAAATAAAATAAAATCAACGGAGACTTTTTTTTGCAAGAAAAACCCACTGCTGCTACTGTAAAAATTCAAGCATTTAAAATAGCTAATTTTCGCATGTTTCTGTGGTGCTTTGGTGGGGTTTTGGGTAATGATTTCAAAAAAAATATTGCGGTCGCCATTTTGGATCCCCCGCACTGCATGGCAAATGGATGCGCCCTCCCAGCCTGGTACCAGCAGCGCAGCAGTAGCAATAGCCAAGGAGAGGGGGGGGCGGGGAATCCCCCCCCAAATAAAACACCCTTCTGGCCTGGTAGATGCCCTCAGACAGTTTTCGCCTACTTTTAGGGCCGGGAATCGGTGTTTTTTTTAACTTTTAAAAACTTTTTTTCTGTGCCGCTTGGCATTGCGCGATCGCTGCGATGCAAGTAACGAGCATGACAAATCAGACCAAATTGTTCGTTCGTCGGTTCGAGCTCGAATTCTGGCGGAGTAATTCCCGTTACCGTTTCCATAGAGTAACGGATATGAGTAACGGAAACGGAAACGGGAATACCACTAAGTCATGCCCATCTCTAAGATAGATAGATAGATAGATAGATAGATAGATAGATAGATAGATAGATATAGATAGTGTTTGTATTAGGCAATCCCCGTAGTGGAGTCTTATGTTCTGTGCCACGTTTTTTGGGTATAATTAGTCTTCACATATGATACAAACCTTGAGAGGCTTATGCTCCAAAAGTTCCTTTCTTGCTCTTTTATACAAACATTCTGGTTTGCTTGATTTTCTTTGAAACATTTTAGGCTCAAAAAAGGGGGTGGGGAAGAAGATTGTTGTAACCATTCCCTTTGAAACTTCCTTTACTCCCTCTGTAATTCTGTGTTGTATCATTTCACTTTGTATCAATAAGCTTGCACAAAAGCTGTTGTGCACACTATTTGCATTTTCCAAAACATAAACTCCTCATAAAAGGATAACTAAAACACTTAATTCCTTGTGCCAACTGTAAAAATTTTCACAGTAGAAGTAACAGAGGCCCACAGAGGGGTGTTCATCTAAGTCTACCAATTTTTCACTAACTGGCACTTAAAGTATCAGTAGCTGAGACATTGGTAGGATAATTCTTTTTAAGTATTTTTACTTATCTGTTGTTGAATCATTATAATCGTGACTGACTCTTCATGACCCCATGTCCATGGAGCTGTCTTGGCAGGAATACTTATAGTTGCTTGCAGGGCCGGCGCGTCCATTAAGGCGAACTAGGCAGTTGCCTAGGGTGCCAAAATGGACAGGGGGCGCTGGCCATCTTGCTGCCCCCCTGCCCCCCACCGGCCACCGCCATCCGTTCCCCCACCGTGCGTTGCCATCTGCCTGCCCCCCGCCCCCGCCCACCACCTGCCCCCCCCCCCCGCCCCCCCCCGCCACTGTGATGGAGAACTTTTAGACACTGAGAGTACCCAAACTGTGATTCAAAACCCACTAATTTTTTTGCAAAGTGCCAATGCAGCAATTTAACCTGAATACAAGTGGCTGTGAAGGGGCAATGTCAGGTGCCCACAGAAAGGGCTCCGAGTGCTACCTTTGGCACCCGTGTCATAGGTTCATCAACACTGGGCTAGGCTGATAAGGACCCAAGATAGGGCTTTCTCCTTCCTTGTCCCATGAGACATTGTGTTGTCTCCATCTTTGCTGAATTTCTGATAACCAGTCAAAAGAATACTTTTGTGTAGGGATTTTATTTTTTTAAAAAAATAGTTTTTTAAAACTGCCTTTAAAACTATTTTAGAGAGAGAGAGAGAGAATGTCAGACTTAATGGATATTTTTCCCAGAAGAAAATGGCATTTTTTCTGAACATGATTTTCACTCAGCCATGCCAAATTAGGCAGTTTCCTATGCACAGAACAGGTGAAAAATAATAATAGTTAAATAGGCAGGTAAACAAATGAATAAAAATGAAAAACAATGTTGGAATTTCAATTGTTACTGTCTGCTAGTTCAGGTTCTTTTCAACAAATCTTCACAACAGTGAGACATGGAAAGTTGTGAAGACTGAGATTTTTTAAAAGACATATTCTCATCATCACTGCTGGAACACATTCTAATGTTTCTCTACTTATCTGGGAACTTTCTAAAACGGTGGGGGAGCTTTCTTAGATTTCCCTCCTTCTGTATTTCAGAGGCTTCTGAAATCTGGTGATAATTACCTTCTGTGCATAACTGTTGCTATTTTGATTGCATTCTCTTTGGTGACATCTCTTCAAGAGCAGAGCGGGAAAACACAACCATGAGATGGTTTCAGTCGAAAGGCGCCTTCCAGCCTTGACTAAATAGCCTTATTTCCCCCCTTCTCTTGTCTTTGATCTCAGCATCTTCCAGATATATCTGTGCTTCTATTCATAGGCAGCAAAATAATAGATGTCATTTGGATGCAAAAGTCAACGTTTCTTTAGCTATCATTGTTCCAAGCACGCATTACCACCCATCAAGTCATGCATGCTCTCGTCTAACCTTTATAAATGGCTCAGTGTGTGGATACTGAGAGTGATTTTAAATAGAGTTATCTGATTCCTCCTGAATGTATTTTGCCCTTCAGTTCGTGAGTCTATGATGGGAATTATTATTGACATTTAAGAACATAGTTTTATGGCTGTGATTAAAATGAAATGCAGGTAAATAAAATTGACATTATACCTAATGAAATATTTCCAAAAACACAATAGATAGATGCAATCTTCCACTGTGTTGATATTTAATGTCACTGGAAATATATTATTTTACTCCTTATAGCCAGGATGAGTATCTGTAGAATGAAAATGTTCTGGTCTAAATTTGTGACCTAAGCCTACGCCCTGTCAAGTACCAAATGACATCAGGATCTGGCCATGTTTTCATAGGCCTGATGAAAGCAATGAGCAATATAAAGCATCCGTCGTAGAGATTTATGGGCTGGCATGCAAAGAGTAGAGACTTCAGATATTGCTTCTGCCCTAAACGGGAAAAAACTGATGTCTTTCCTGGCAGTTTTGCAATTATATAATGTAGCTGAAGAGCCGCTGGAGGCTGAATAAGCCACATTTTGCTGACATAAATCAAGTCGCAAGACTTCAGAAATGAGAAGTTTTAAACAAAAAAATGAGCAGGGTGTTTCATATCTGCATAGTCATGAGGGTGCAATGAATATATTTGTGCATATAAAGCAAAGGACAACCAAAATGTTCTACTAATATACCGCTCAAAAGTGCTTAAAGCACTCTCTGGGGAGTTTGCAATTTAATCATGCAGTCTACACATTGTCCCCCACTCCACCCCATGAGCTGGGTACTCATTTTACCAACCTCAGAAAGGTAGAAGTCTGAGTGAACCTTGAGGCTGCCACCTGGGATTGAACCCAGATTGTGAGCACAGTTTTGGCTGCAGTACAGCAGCTTAAACGCTGTGCAATGAGACTCTTGATTGATTGTGTTTGTATACCATTAGTTGTGTGTCTCTATGTATGTCTGGGGGACATTTATTATTGGTTTATTACTGCACTGTAATAGCCACCACATAGTACAAATTATCTGGACACCTTATAAAAAGGCAACATCAAAATACAGTTTAAAAATGGAATCTTGTAAAACAAAAAACTCTAAGCAAAAAAAAAAAAAAAGCTACTTACAAACCCTGGGTGAACTGAAGAGGTCTAAAAAGACACTGATACAATGTCAGATCAGTTTCTTTGGGAAAACCTTTCCATGAGTGCCACCACCAAATTAGTGATGGAAAATAAATACATATAATATCAATTTGTTTCAGTTATTTATCTGTTTCAGTTAGCGGACTGCCAATATAAAAATCTTTCTCTCAGCAGAAAATAATTTTCATTTTCCTTGAGATACTACCTGGGTTTGCCTTCTGTTATCCATTCGTATAGGTAATTCCTATGTGAATATTGTTGTGCAGTTACGTTCTTGTTTTCCTGCAGTTTTTACATATGCATTTTACTACATTTTTCAGTTCAGTGAAGCATGTTTATGCATAATTTCAGACTGATATTTTAATTGTTTATACCTTTTTTCATTGTTTAATGTTTAGACCGTGCCATCTAGCGGAACGCCACTACTCTATGCACTACCCAAAAAAAGATAAACATAAACATAACAAAAATAACCATCCCCTCAACATCACAATAATGTAAAACGTGACTTCCAAAGAGCACAAGATGGTAATTAAGGACAAGCACCTGGGTCCTAGCTACCTCAAAGATCAAATCTCACAGTATGAACTGACTCAGGTGTTAAGGAGCAGCCCTTCTCTGCATACCACCATCCTCACAGGTACATCTCATGGGAACCCATGAAAGGGCCTTCTCAGCTGCTCCACCCAGACTCTGGAACTCCCTCCCACTAGAGGCCAGGAGTGCCTCTTTTCTGTTGTCTTTCCAGAAACAGGCAAAGACCTTTCTCTTCAGGCAAGCTTTCCCTACATGATGGTCTACCTATTATGTACCTTTTATATGAATCTACAGGATCAGATAGACTTTGTGTTTATAACTACTTATAACCTTATGGGTTTACACTGACACTATGTTTTCAATGTTAGTTTCCATCACTCAAAACTTTACATGGAACTTTACTCCCCTTTAACTGCTCTTGTTCTCTTGTAGCTTTAATGTAATGTTGTCTATTAATGATGTAAGATGTCCCTCAATTCCTTGTTCTCAATACTTACACATGTCTTAATTGTACTGGACTGTATAATATCCCTCATTCTGAAATCCGCCTTGGGTCCTTTTTCCAAGGAGAAAGGCAGGGTAAAATACTAGAAAATTAATTGATTAACACAGGGGCCCTGGGTGAGTGAGTGTGCTTGGTCCCAGGGATCTCTGCATGTGGTCCACCCCTGCTCTAGGTCTCCATGTGCACCATTGTGGCCTTCAGGCAGATACTTGAAGAGAGCTTAGAGAATCGTTCAGGTAAAAATACCTTAACAATGGTTGCTTTTGTTTTCTTTCACACAGGACATGGCCTAACATGTTGGGCAAAGTCAAAGGAATGCCAGAGAGTCATGAATCAATTTCGTAAAAGGTGAAATTCAATGATATTCCTGTTTATCAGGCCAGGTGTTAAAATTTTATTGGGTGTTAATTTAATTCCTAGACTGTCAACACTTGTCTGTATTGTTAACACCTGCTAAACACTGTTCCACAGCCGCAAATTATGTCTTTACACAAAAACAGCTGCCTAATCAATATGACTGAGAGGGACATATAGGAGAAATGGAGTAAGCTCTGGAGGGCAAATGGGGCCCAGAGGGATTAGACTTCATTTAATGTGTATAGAGCCATGACGTGAGAGGAAAAACTAAAGAACACCAACCGTCTCTGTTTGTTTTTCTGTTTGGTTCTCACCAGTATGAGAATATATAAATTCTGCTGCAACAATGGCTACCGTGATTTACACAGAAGTGTGAACTCATAATTGTTATGCGTTCTGTGATCTGCTCAGAAAATGTTTATGGATTTTGGAAAAGAAGTTGTACACATGTGATAATCCGAATTTCAAAGGTTAGATTAATGCAAACGCACGCCGCCTTTGAAAAGCTGGAGCTGCCTTTGAAAAACACTTGGAAGCCAACCAAAGAATGAAAAATATGAGCTGATGTTTTATAGCATGTTTACTCCCCTGTTGCCTGAGCTGGTATGCCGTGTGTTTTAAGATTTGGGGGGGGGGGGGGCATTTTATTCCAAATACAATTAGAAATAGTGAGATCTGCCTTTTTAGATGAGAAAACAAAAACAGTAATAATACAAATATATACCAAACAAGAATAGAGAGATGTACAGATAGATGGAAGATTATGTCTCCAGAGAAAGTCCTCAATATAGTAACTGCTTGAAGAATTGTCCCTCGATGTCTCTTTACACCTAATATCTAGGGATGGGCTGTTCATTTTGTAAACTACCGGTTCTGAAATGGCACACGCAAGCCTCCGAAATGCAGTCAGCCAATCTCTTATCTTGCTCTGCACCCACACGGGGCTGAGCTCCAATGAGGAAGAAGCCTCCAATGTCATCATTCCTTCTCCCTGGCACTGGCCAGTCAGGAGCTGTGCAGGGACATGCATCATCCCACCTCCCTGTCTGATTGGCCAGCAGCAGGGAGAAGGAACAATGATATCAGAGGCTTAATCCTTGTTGGAGCTCAGCCCCCTGCAGGCACAGTGCAAGGTAAGGGATTGACTGATTTGCTTCCAAACGCCATTTAGGCTCAAACATGTTGTTTTGGAACTGGTAGCTTCCAAAATTAATAGCCCATCACTACTAATATAAAATAATGAGTCCCAGAAACTTCTTCCCAGTCTCTCTAGGTGCCCAGTTGCACCTCTACCTATATAAGAAACATCCAGTAGTCTAGGCAAAAATAGTCTACTGTAATGCTTTCTGTGCATCTTGACACTTTTGGAAATGTGGCTGGCTGGGAGGAACTATATCAGTACTTTGTAGTTTTTTCCAGAATATAGTAAGTAATCCCCTCAATGGAAGATCTGCCCACTTCCATGTTTTATTTATTTATTTATTTAAAACATATTTACCCCCAGTTTTTTCCTTTAAAATGACCCAAGGTGGCTTAAAAACATTGAAGGGCAATATACAAATTTTGAGGCAATGAGCATAGACTATTTATCAAGAACATTAGAGACAGAATTCAAATTTAAGGCAAAGAACAAAGATTGGGAAGAGGTCAAATGCAGCCATAGATGTTTGATGGGAGTTCAGGAGGCCCATCTGATTCCCTTCTGCCCCCTTCAGAATTTTAAGGCCCTTCATGACCCCCACCATCTACAAAACAATATTCATTGTCTCCACCTGACACTTGGCACACCCTGCAGTAGAGGCAAACATGGTCTTGTCCTGCTTTCTTAAAAATGCTTCTTAATTAAACTAGTAAGTTGTATATTGCATATAGAGTCTTCCCATACACAGTGCAGTTTACTTGCGGGCATCTAAACTTTCATGCAAAGTGGAAAGCAAAAAAGAAGGGCACTTGGCTAGAAATATGGGATCTGGGCAAGAAAAATGGTGAAAGACAGTGTTCAATTCCCTGGAATACTCACCCATTATTTATACTGGGGAGCTAGAAGGAAGATGGGCTGCGCCTGTGGCTAAGGGATGTATTATGATCTCTTTTCGCATTATATCTGTCTCCAGTGAAATGTAACATATTACAGATGTGGTCCAATTACTCAACACTTCCTCAATATGTGAGGCACGTGGTGTGCTGCAGTAATGGCAGTTTTAGCCAGAGTCTCGGAAACATGCTACTGGTGCCAGAATCCCTCAGCTACTATAGAAGTTATAATGGGGGGGGGCGATTTCCCCCCAAACTCTGGTTAATTGTTCTGTTGGTTATTATTGATGCACTATTCAGACAACCACAAAACACATACATCCCAAATAGATGGACATTTGAGTATTTTTTTTTTGTAAAAATAACAAAGGGAAAGTAAAATGTAATATAGATGTTATTTTAATAGCATAGCTAATCAAATTGCTGGTCATCACCTCTAAAGTGCTATACAGCTTGGGTCCAAGACAATTTGAAAGAATGTATCTCCCCCTATAAGCCTTCTCCACATTTTAGATCATCAAAAGCCACCCTCCTCTTGGTCCCACTGCCAACACAGGCATGGTTGATGGGTACCAGTTACAGGGCCTTTTCTGTGACAGCTTCCAGACTTTGGCATGCTCTCTCTGGGCAGGACAGGTGGGCACTCTCCGTTTTAACCTTCTGCCAAACAAAACCCAGCTAAAAACCCATCTCTTGAGGCAGACTTGAAGAGATCAAATCCACAAATACCTTCTTAGAGTTAAGAGAGTTCTAATGTTTACTTGCTTTTAATTATTCAATTGTATTTGGAGAAAGAATTTGGAGTTATATCTGGTGACTGATAAATTGGCAAAAATCAGAAATGATAGTGCTTAACTGTAACAAAGAGGAAAGAATGGATGTTAATATTCAACAGTCCATATGGTATTTCAGTATAAATACCCCAGATAAGTTGAAAAAATGAAAGAGAAGGATTTAAAAAATATTGAAACCAGTAATAAAATTGAGATTGATGATTTAAGGAAAATTGGATTGCTTTGGTTTGGTGGAACTGCAGCATCCAAATGAAGGTACTAGCCAAGATAAATTTTCTAGCTATGTTTCTACCAATAAAGGTTAGCAAAGAAGAGTCAAAGGACTGGCAAAATATGATTAATACATTTTTGTAATGGAGATAAAAATTCAAGCATTAATAAGAAGATATGATATAAATTCCCCCCAAAAGGTGAATGGACTGCCCAGGGTACCACTACATTATATAGTTGTTAAGTAAGATATATGCCAGATCTTATATGTCAGTACAACAAATACAGTGGTACCTTGGATAACGAATTTAATTCATTCTGCAAGGTGATTTGCTTACCAAAAAATTCATTATCCGAAATGCGGTTTCCCACTGAAATGAATGGACAACTGATTAATCTGTTCCAGAGGTCCAGAAAAAGGCAAAAAAGCTGGGTCTTTTTCCAGACCTCTTTATAAAGTGCACTGCAGTGCTGAAACACAACCACCCAAGAACAGTGCAATGTAAACATGGAGAAAAGAAAGCAGCAAGACTACCCCAGCCTGTTCCTGCCAAAAATGCAATGGGGGATATAAACATACATAAACACAAGCAGCAAAAAACCCCAGCCCATCCTTGCCTGCAGAGCAATGGAAAAAGACTTTGAACATGGAGAAAAGAAAGCAGCAAGACTACCCCCAGCCTGCTACCACCCAAAGTGCAAAGAAAAGCAGTGAAAAGATGAATAAAAGCTAGCTCCAAAACAAATGTCAGGTCATTCCTGCCAAAAATGCAATTGAAACCAATGCAAAAACACAAAAGAAAGCACAGAAACCTGGGCTCCCTACTTTTCCAAGTCCGAAAGGTCCAAATCCCTCAACTAAAAATATCCAGAAACATGATGATGAAAAAGGTGCTGCAACTCCTCCCACCCCTCTACAAACTACTGGAGGCAGAGGTGCAATGCATCCTGGGTAGACTTTTTTCACAAGGCATTATGAAAAATTTGTTATCTGAGGCAGCCTATAGGGAAAATTTGAGCTGCATCTCTATCGTCATCATGGTGGGTGGTTACTTTCTAGCTGCAGCTCTATGGTCATCATGGTGGGGGGTTACTTTCTAGCTGTAGCTCTATGGTCATCATGGTGGTTGGTTGCTTATCTCTATGGTCTTCAATGGGGCAGAATGATCTCCATCTCTTATTCTACAGGACAAATCAATCATGCAAGGTAATTCTTTTTAAACAGCTGTGTGGGGAAGTCTCCATTGCAGCTGCAGCTGGGACTGGGGACCTGCACTGGGTTTGGAGGCCTCTGCAAGGGCCAGAGGCGTCCCAGCATGGAGACCCGGGCAGGAGGTGGGGTGGCTTATCTTCCCATTTTACTCTCCAGCCATGCTGCTCCGGGCCTCCCAATAGCAGCATGGCTGGAGAATTAACTGAGGCTGGAGTTGTATCAGGACTGCAGTATGTATGTGTGAATATTTTTTTCACACATACATACCTCTAAAAACCAGGTGCATGCTATGGTCCAGTGTGTCTTATGGGGTGAAAAATACGGTAGGTACTATACATCTTTTCACATGTGCTTGGAATGAGAGAACATACTGACTTTTGGAAAATTGTTTTCAAGCAAATAAATGAAATATGCAAGCTAAAGTTAGCTGTATGTCCCCAAAATAGCACTTCTTAGATATTTGAAAAAGTGGAATCTTCAAATTCCTTGGAGAACCGAATGTTTTTTTTCCATCTTGTTGACAGTGGTGAGATTGATTATTACTGGAACCAGAAAAATAGATTATAATTTGTAGTTACCAGTAAGTGATTGTTAAGGAGATATTTCGGATATTGCTATCAATGAGAGAAGTGTCAAGTCCCAAAATAGGGTTTTAAAAATTATTTTCAGATGGGCTAGCCCCACTGAAGTCCGCTGAATCCCACAAGAAGCCAATAAAGATCCAACGCGAGAAATCCGAGGAATACTGATTTTATTTGGTACCAATAAAACCAGCAGGTGGACATCTGCCTTCCAACCGGGCTAAGATGTCGACCCAGAACACACAAAGGGTTCCAACTTTTATTGACTTTTGCCTCCTTCCTTTCCCTGGGCGGCGCCAATCCCAGAGATTGGTCAGGGGCAGTTCAAATGACCCAATCAGAAGGGGTTGGGGTTGGTTGGGGGCAGTTCTGGGTGGTCCCTGGCAGCTGCCAGGGGCTTAGGCAAATGTTAATGGGTTTGGGCAAGGGGACACAATAGGCAGGGGAGTGTGGTTTTGTTTCCCAGATGTCGATAAACAGAAGAGATCAGTAAGTCAATAGTGGGTGAGAGGGAGCAATTATCAAAACCAGTGGGGGGCAGGAAGGGCTGATGGGATCACGCACAAGCATTTGGGGAAACACAATTATTTGAGTGCACAGAGATACAAGCCATTGTAGGGTTACATTGAAAGATACAAGGGGTGTAAAGGCACAAGGATGTAAACTCTTATGGAATTGCATATGAGTGTTTTGGTGGTTACAGAAACTGTAAACATGAGCATACAAGTCCTTCCCAGGTGTAAATGAAACAATGGAGGGTGTCCTCAGGCTTTGATGACAATCTGGGTTGGCAGACAGGAATGTTGATTTTCTGAAGAGCAGCTACTGGGATACGTGTTGAAGATACCTGGTGATTATGGAGGTTTCCAGATGCCTCTGCCAGCCTGCGAAGTTGCCATTTTCTTCTTGGTGCCTTGCCTTCCTTCAGCCCCAGTTGATGAGAGATGGGGGTCAGGGGAGAGGGTACCTCAGGGTAGTGGGATGAGGGGAGGTTAAACAGGAGAAGAGAATAGAGAAGGAAAAAGCCTTTTGTATTTTTGGTTGGTGCCAGAGGTAGGCAAGAGGACCAATGTTTTAAGGGTGTTTCTTGGCCCAAAGGGTGAGATGGGTAGTCACTCCCCCCTTCAGCCTGAGTAGAGAATATAGAAATTGGTCTAAGACTTATTTTGCCCAGGCTGAGTCCCTGGCTGCAGTCCTTTTGGGGTTCTGCTTGGTGAGCAGGAGAGGGGGAAGGGAGAGGAAAGGGTTAATACGGGGGGGGGCTCGCTTTCGGCCCATATCTCGGGAACGGCTGGGTATTTTTAAACGGGGTGAAAAGCAGCTTGCCTTTCTCAGTATGGGGACCAATTGGGCCGTATTGTTGACTTTCGGAACCGGTCCAAAAGTTTTAAAATTTTATTTTTCACAGTGTCTTCACAGAAGCATACCTGTAAACAAATGTTAAGAAGGAGTAACAGGCAGAAATGAATTCACAGATATATGTGGAAAATGTATCAAATTTTTGTTCATAAGGGGGAAGGGGAAAACCCCATAGCAAGTGTCAATACAGTTCTGGATGCCAGATGGGGCTCGGCAAGGGTAAACTGCATTGGTTTTTACTGCCAAGTGATGGGTGCACTTTCTATTTAGATATTTGATTACTAGAGCTTTTTCATTTTCTGTTTATTTGTGGCCTTCGTACAAAGAAATAAAGAATAAACAAAATTGTTTAAAGGCAAAAAAAAGGATTGAAGTGGTAGGACTTATTGACAAGTCAATGGGTTTGGCTATAAAGCTGACATGGTATAAAATGGATGGTATTTGTGAGGTCCTGACCCAATAGATAAAAATGCAGATAAGAAACCTGGCCTTTCTTATAAAAAGTAGCTCTGAAAATAGGTTACACCAGCACATTTGTAACTGAGAATCAATTCTCTGCTTGGAGCATTTCCTCACAACATGCTGGGAAATTATTCTGCACCCCCTTCAAACATTTACCTCCTTTTGATAAATTATTGGCATACACACAAAAATTATAATAAGATACGCCGAGGAGATGTCCACCAACTGCTGCCAACTATTCTGAAATCAGTTTAGGGGGCTTACATGCGAATCGACAATCAAATTAAACAAAATGCAACAATGCTAAGGGAATTAGATTATTTCAATTACTTGTCTTCAAATTTGGACACTCACTTTCACAGACGCTGCTGTGCGCTCTTTTCCAACTCCAGTTTCATCTACTACCTCCTGTTTCTGGATTTTTTTTCCAGTTTAAAAATGTGCATAATTGGGAATTCTTTTCTTCTGCCCCCCCCCCCGATGGCAACACAGCGAGGCAGAGGCGAGGAAGCAGTATGGACAACTTTTTCTTGTGCCAAACAGGTGCGACTTTGAAGCACCTGCCAACTGACCCTCATTTCACATGTCAACTGGAGTATTGACGATGAGGTGGAAGAGCTGGCAGCAATCAAAGCTGCACAGAGCCTTGCCATCCCTTTCTCATTGATTTCTTTTCTCTGCTGAACTGTGGTGTGTCAGACAGGTACAGAGGCGGCTGGGCACGTCGGCAAACCTGAAGCCCTTGCTCAGACAGATGGCGGCCCAGCGAGAACTAGAAAAATGACAGTCTAGGATTGAAACTTCCAGGGAGATATGAATATTTCTAAGCCAAAGTCTTGGGGCTGATACTGCGTTTCCACTGCAGCGTAGATCATTCCCACTACTTCCAATTGTGCTGTGCTTGACACTGTATAGAAGCCCAGCTCTTCTGTGAGAAACAAAAAGGTATGCATCTCTATATATCAAGTACCGTACCGGCCTTCAGACCCAACCTCTACACTGCATAAGTCATCCAGTCAGATCTGTGTTCACAACACAAGCACATTTGGGTCCCTGCAGGAAACTGAAGACTGCCCAGAAAGAGCCAGCAATCTGTAAAGAGTCCATGTTAACACAACTCCATCTGTGTTTTGTGCTTGGCTTGTGTAATAAATCCTTGAAGTATTAAAAGATAAGATCTACTCCCTCACAACTTTTCATTGGCATTTCCATCATCCAGGAATTGAAATGTTATTTTTAGCTCTTTAAAATAGTCTCTCAGGCAGTGGCAAAGTATGTGGCCAAGAAAAACACAAGATACTGTATATTCCTGCAGAAATATGAATACTAGTCCTCTCCCCAAAGAATGCACTTTCTGTATGCCAGGCAGTGAAAATACAAGTAATAATAATAATAATAATAATAATAATAATAATAATAATAATAATAATAATAATAATAATAATAATAATAATAATAATAATAATAATAATGCCCCTGCTGTTTGTAATTGCTCTAATTCCACTCACAAAATATTGAACAAGACAAATATGGCCTATCAAATATCAAAAACATCAAGCCAAATGAACCATTTGCTATATACGGGTTATTTGAAGCTGTATGGGAAATTATAACAAGAAATAGAGTCAATACTCAATACAGTGCAAATTTTCAGCAATGACATTGTAACGGAATTCGGATTAGAGAAGTGTGCAACCTTCAGCATCATCAGAGGAAAGATAGTAAAGACTGAAGTAATTGATATGCCTAATAATTTTATAAAAACATTGGATGAAGAAGAATCATATAAGTATCTTTGAGTACTACAAGCAGATAACACCAGACATAGAGACATAAAGAATAAAGTTAGCCAAGAATACATCAGAAGAGTTAGAAAGATACTAAAATCAAAATTAAATGGAAATAATACCATCCAGGCTATAAACACATGGGCTAGTCCAGTCTTGCAACACACAGCAGGGATTATAAACTGGACCCAGGCAGAATTAGAAGCATTAGATCAAAAGACAAGAAAAGTGATTACATTAAACCATGCACTACATCCATAAAGTGATGCCAGTAGGCTCTACTTGCCAAGGAAAATAGGAGGCAGAGGCCTCTTGCAAGTTTATCAAACTGTCAAAGAAGGAAAACAAAGAATATTTGACTATCTCTTCCATAGTGAAAATGCTTTGCCTAGGTCAATAGTTACTGAAGGCATAATAAAGGAATATCCAGAAACTAAGCTAGAATTTAAAAGTCAATAAATGCAAAGACAAATAGAGAACTGGCATAATAAAGCACTGCATGGTCAGTTTATAAGAGACACCAATGATATGATCAACCAAGAACAAACATGGATTTGGCTAAGAAAAGCAACATTGAAGAAACAAACTGAAGAACTAATCATGGCAGCTCAAGATCAAGCTTTAAGAACAAATGCCATAAAGGCAAAAATTGATAAATCACTGAACGATAGTAAATGTCGATTGTGCAAAGAAAAGGATGAAACTGTAGATCACATCATCAGCTATTGCCCTAAAATCGCTCAGACTGATTATTTAGTCTGTCATAATAAAGTAGCAGCAATGCTCCACTGGAACATATGTAAAAATTTCAACCTAGCATCAAGCAAGAACATCAGCCAGAAAAGGTAACTGAAAATGAAGTCATCAAGGTGCTCTGGGATTTCAGAATCCAACATGACAGACACCTTGTCCACAATACTCAAGACATCATGATAGTATACAAGCAAGAAAACAAATTTCAAATTGTTGATATGGCAATACCAGGAGACACAAGAGTCAGTGGCAAAGAGTTAGAAAAGATAACCAAATATTGGGATTTAAAAATAGAAATTGAAAAGCTATGGAATAAGAAAGCAGGAACAATACCAATAATAAGAGGCGCCTTGGGTGCAGTCCCAAAAGGCCTGGATCAACATCTGAAAACTCTTGGCATTGACAAGATCAACACTGGTCAACTATAAATGGCAACATTATTAAGAACAGCATATATTCTATGAAGATATCTCCAGTCGCTAAGCTCTTGGAAAAAGTCCGATCATTGGAGAAGGCCCACTCCAGCTTAACACCCAACAGCTGTGTTCAGAAGAAGAAGAAGAAGAAGAAGAAGAAGAAGAAGAAGAAGAAGAAGAAGAAGAAGAAGAAGAAGAAGAAGAAGAAGAAGAAGAAGAAGAAGAAGAATGAGCCAAATGGTTTGATCCCTCCCAAGTCTCCTCCTGTTTGTGCACTGCAAATATACTGTGATAGTTCACTGCAATATACTGTTGCTTTCTTCTACTAGCTCATTGATAGAGATGGGCAGAACCTGAACTACAAATAGGAAAAAACAAACCCACAAACCAGGGCCAAATTATTTTTTCCACTTGGCACTTCATTTTGGGCCAAAAGGAGGCCCGTCCCCCTTCTTCCTGCCCCTGTTCACCTTTCTATCTGGTCCTGCTGCTTCCTTCTCTTCCTTCTGTGCCACCCCCCATCTTTAGAAACAGCAGCCTGACTTTCGGATACCCTTTTACCTATAAACAGTAGAACCCTATATCTATGGGATTAGTATCCACTGATTCCCTTATCCATGGTTTGGAAAATATTAAAAGAAAATTTCTCAGAAATATATGTTCTAGCAATGAAGATGCCAGAATTGGCCACTAGATGGAGGCAGAGACCATGCTATATATAACCATCACTGGAGAATGAGATTTGCACAATGTCATTACAAAAACTAGACACTAGATGGAGCTAAAAGACATGCTAGGTCTAGAATTCACTATTAGAATAGCATTCCCTCTAGTCTGCACTTTTCAGCATCTGTGGGGTGTCCTGGAACCTACCCCCATAGGTGGGTCTTACTGTAATAATGATAGTTGATTCCCATTCTGGTTGTTGTGGCAGAAGACACAGCAGCCAGTGGTAGGTGGACAGAAGCAAGAAAAAGAGAGCAAGGATAAAAGTGTCCCTTCACACAGAGGGCGGGGGGAGTAAAGTGGAGAGAGGGACACTCATCTCCTCTCACAAAATATCAGAACTGGGGAAAATCCACTCAAATTGAGGGCTGGGAGAGTAAGAACACACAAAAGAAAATATTTTTTTCACCCAGCACATTGTTAGTCTGTGGAACTCCCTGCCACAGGATGTGGTGATGGCATCTGGCCTGGATGCCTTCAAAAGGGGATTGGACAGATTCCTGGAGGAAATGTCCATCACAGGTTACAAACCATGATGGAGATGTGTAATCTCCAGGCTTAAAACCGGGGTAGTTCAAGGGCCAGATGCAGGGGAGTGGTATCAGGAGACAGATATCTAGTCGCATGCGCTCCCAAACGCATCTGGTGGGGGCACTATGAGATACAGGAAGCTGGACTAGATGGGCCTTTGGCCTGATCCAGCATCATTCTTCTTATGTTCTTATGATGGAGGGAAGCAAACAAGTGAACTAACTTCCTACATACACAGAGCAAGAAGGAAACACAGATGGAGCTTTGATCTTCCATTCCTGGCAAGAAGAAAGCTCAGAGTGGACTAGCTGGATTTGGTCTGATCCTGAGGCACTAATCCCTTTGCCCTATTATACCAGCCTCCACCGCAAATCAGCCATCATATACAGAACCTTGAGCTTGTTATTTGCATGGATTATGGTGGTGGTGGTGGTGATGGTGGTGGTGACAATGGTAGTGATGGTGATTTTCGTCTTCCTTTCCTAAAATTAGCTATTAAGAGCCAAGAGCAAAATGTTAATTTGTTCCTTAAAGTGGTTTAATTTTTTTAAAGGCAATGCAGTAAATAAAAAAATTGAAGTACAACCAATCAAGCAAACAAAGAATTTTTGATAATATAGAACTGTAAAATGCAGGTGTACCACTGAATATTTTCTAGTCCTCTTCAACAGGTGCTACAGTTCTGAGGTTCATAATGTTGCCACGAATAGTTCATTGGCTATTTTTATTTGCTTATCTGTTTGAAGATATGGTATAATAATGCACACAGCCACCCACATGTGTCTGATCCAGCTTTACTGATGCCAGATGGGTCATCACAATGGGAAGCTGAACACTTTACACAATACTGCATGCTTCCGAACATAGGCGGAGAAAACAGCCAGGTGTAAAACACAAGCTCCTTGCAGAGTATATTTACCAGAATATATTTGCCAGAGTATATTTACCAGCAGGATACAGTTCTTTCAATAACTAAGGTCAGGATAGTTAAAGCTATGGTTTTTCCAGTAGTGATGTATGGAAGTGAAAGCTGGACTATAAAGAAGGCTAATTGCTGCAGAATCAATACTTTTGAGCTGTGGTGCTGAAGGAGAGTCTTGAGAGTCCCCTGGACTGCAAAGAGATCAAACCTATCCATCCTGAAAGAAATCAACCCCAAATGTTCACTGGAAGGACAGATTTTGAAGCTGAGGCTCCAGTACTTTGGCCACCTCATGAGGAGAGAGGACTCCTTGGAAAAGTCCCTGATGGTGGGAAAGATTGAAGGCAAAAGGAAAAGAGGACAGCAGAGAATGAGATGGTTGGACGGTCATCGATGCAACCAATATGGATTTGACCAAACTCCGGAAGGCAGTGGAAGATAGGAAGGCCTGGCGATCTCTGGTCCATGGGGTCACGAAGAGTCGGACACGACTGAACGACTGAACAACATATTAAAAAGGAGAGCAGGAAGGTGGAAAACCCTGGGATTGTTCTATGTGCAGCCTGACTTTTAAGCCAGGGTACTGATGCCGTTCAAGACTCCATTTTTAGGGAGAGGGGGGTTATAACCATTGAGCAAGCCAGTGCTTTAACAAATAATATTCCCATGAAGAGCTTTCTCCTTTCCATCCTCCAGCCTTCTGCCACTAAGTGGATTTTTCCCCTCTTCTACGCTTCCGTGAGCAACCTCCAGAACATAATTAGAGAACCAGCCAACCCTCTGTACTGCTCGAATATTTATCTGGATTGACTCCAGGCCTCGTTGCCTTTTTTCTGCAACACTAACTTCAGCTCTGGCTCTTCCAATCCTCTCTTCTTCTCTTCCCATTTCCAAGTCTATCTGCTGTCTAAAGCTCTTCCAAGTTTTCTCTTTATCTAGCAGATTTATCCCTGCTTCCATCCATTGAGTTTTCATGAAAGGAGATTGCCTGAATGTTTCTTCCTCGTCCTTATCTGTAACTTCTCTTGGTCACCTCTATCTTCTAGTTTCACTTCTATCCATTTTCCCACTTTTTCTCCCACTCTTTCACCCAATCACAAGCTGAAGAGATTCACAGAATGTCCAAGTTAAAACAGACCATGAATGTTATCTGGTCTAACCCTTTGGCCAATACACGAAGCTGCAGCTAAAGCCCCCATGACAGTTGGTCATCCATGCACTAGAAAAGTCTTCTTGAGGATAAAATCTGCTTCTTCTTGACTGCCAAATTCTTGAGTAGATCTGCTTTGAGTAAGAGATGCATCAAACAAGATAGTTATTGTCCTTGCCAGTAAGATGGCAACGTTTGTTGATCACTGCTGAGGTAATGTGCCCACTTAGAAGAATTTTATGGTGGGGGAGGTCACTTATCCAAATGTGCAATATTTAACTGCTGCAATACTGCAAAGTCTGTTAAAAGTGGATGGGTTGTTTGTGCCTTTTTCTTTATTATCCTGCCTTGCTGTGCTTGGTCTTGACCCTCAGATTCATAAAAGGAAAAGACACTGGTATTTTGTGCACATTAGGCAAAACAGAGCAGAGTGGGGGCGGAATCAACAACATAGTCCCCCGCCATTTTTCTAGAAATGCGAACACAGCAGGAGATGACCGATCCTGAACAGAATATTTGTCTTTCTGAGACAGGTTGCTTGGCTGAATAAATAAGATATGGTCAAGATTTTTCACATCCTTACTATATGTTCATTGCCACTCCCCTTGAGGATGAAACTTTGATACTCCTGTGTGTTTTATGACTCTCTTTAGGCACAGCAATATCTTAAAACCCCTATTTTTAAAGCTGGTATCTCAGAACAAAATGGAAGAAAACTCCATTCTTCCATATTTGACATTTTTTTTTTTTTTTCCCGCCATAAATTTTACTGGCTGTCCTATTTTTGGGAGTTTCATTTTTAGAGTGTGATCTTTAGCTTTTATTGGCTTTGTAGCCTTTTTTTTGTTGTAAGCGCTTAGAGTACCCTAAGATCCAAATATAATAAATAAATAAATAAATAAATAAATAGACTCAGAGATCTTAAAACCCCTATTTTTAAAGCTGGTATCTCAGGACAAAATGGAAGAAGACCCCATTCTTCCATATGACATTTCCTGGTACTGCTGGCTGCGTTTGATCTCATTTCCATCTAGCTTAGGGAGAAATCCGCTGGCCAAAATTTGGACCAAAGAAATCTTGCCGCTCACCTCGTTCTGCCTCTCCCACTCTCCGTAAAAGTAGCTCTTAAAGGGGAGGGAGCCAAAAACAACAAACAGAAGCTCTGTTCTGCCTCTCGCTCCTCACTATTTCAGTCTCTGTCAAATAATTTTCACCTCCAAAGAGCAAAAACAACAACAAACAGTGCTGGGAGCCCCGCACTCAAGTCGGCGTGGTCGCACTTAATTTCCTGTTAACTCTGGAGCTGGTGGGGAAACATTTTTAAGCTCTGGAGCTGGGAGCCATTTGCCCCAGAGTTTAGGGGTCGTGTATAAACGCACTTATTTATTGTGATACCCTTGTACATGATTTTGCGTATGCAACTCCCACCACAGACAAAGCAACATGAACAGGTCTTCGACATGATCTGACATGGCTTTGCGCCCTGTGCCAGCCAACGGTAGAAGCTGAAATGTTCACTGATGTTACTTCCCTGTTGAATAACTGAGATATGGAATTCATTATGCTCTATGAATGTGTTAATCAGTGCAGAGAAGAGTATGAGGAACTGTTTCCAACCCATGAATAATAAACTGGAATTCCAGGAAGTAGATCTATTGTCTCACTACAGCAGTATTGTAAAACATGTCACTTGGTTGCTACTACATTGTTGCTGGAAGACAAACTTTTCTCAGTAATTGAGTAGTTGTTTCTAAAAGAACCATATGAAATGCAGCAACACAAAAGATAATTTTGAAAGAGGAAAGGAATGCCTTCCAATGCTGATAGTGAAGTCCACACACTAACATGGAATTTATGATTTAATGGACCATAAACAATAATATTGTAATTAAATGTAGCTGTAAAAGGAAGAATGTATGCTGATCACAGCAGTGTTTACATGACAAAGAAATCAGTGTGAGGGTCACTACTGAGGATGGGAAGGGAGCCCTTTGCCTGGTTTGGTAGGTATCACTCATTCAGAATCCTAAATGCAAAGACATAATTAACATATTCAGCATATGTAGCTTTCTTGAAATTTGCATACACTTACCATCTTGCTTCTTTTCTCTGAAAATGCTGGTAGTTTTCATTGATGTAGTTCTGAAAAGGCAATATTACTATAATGTAGAAGTACACCGATGCTCAGTATTAAGTTTTACTTGCAAAATTAAACTCCAAGATCAAAAAGAGTCTTATTTGCATCTGAAGACGGAGGTTACTGTCCACCAAAGCTTATTTGTGCCAAATAAAATGACAGCCTTCAAGTTGCTGTATTGTTGTCTTGGCTGCCACACATTGACACAGTTAAATCCCAAGTAAGGGTCTACTCAAGGAGCATTAATCTTACTTTATGTTCATACAGGAAGCTGCATTAATATTGTGTTCAATCCCAGAGTTAATTTTCCCCACAATGTTTGTTTCTTGGTTTGTTTTACCATGTCAGAAATGGGCACTCTATTGGGAAGAGGACAGGATTTTCCTTTGGGGGAAAGATATGGGAAGCTCTATATTTTTCTATATAGGAAAGCAAGTTGTTATGAAATTTGATGAGAGGCTGAGCAGAGAGAAAAGGAATCTATGTCTTGAATTGGTGGAGATTAATGTCCTCCCATTGAAACCAAAGGATAAACAGAATGGAAAGTACTATAGCTGCTGGTGGTGGTTTTTGTTTTGTTTTGTTTTGTGTGTGTGTGTGTGTGTGTGTGTGTGTGTGTGTGTGTGTGTGTGTGTGTGTGTGTGTGTGTGTGTGTGTGTGTGTGTGTTTAAAGAAAAAAACTCCAACAACACAGCTGGCCATGGAAATAAAAATGCTTTTGCCTCCCTAATTTTCTCCCCTGCAATCATTTCTTTTCCAAAATTTTCAGGCTCCCAATGACCGCTTTTGCTTTTCAAAAGATTTTGCAAGCAATTACATATAATGCCTGTTTTAGCCTGAAGTTCCAGGGTACAATGAGGTTGACCTTAAATTCCACAGGGACTCCACACTGCAAATGCTACACTAGATCTCTTCCCACACCTCCATCAGTAGTTTCTTTGAAATCTTCTACATTTTTAGGGAAGTGAATAAGAAAAAAAGGCAATTTCCTGAATTAGACTGTAATAGCTGAAACAGCCTGTCAACTTAATGATGATTATATCTTGTGCAAAACCACTACACTGACCTAGATATAATTTCTAGTACAGGACCCATTACCTGTCATGATGCATAGATGGTTCCCATCTTACTTTACCTATTTTTCATTTCAGAGCTATCATTTGCCATATTAACACACCGATGTTTTTCATGATTTCAGCATTAAACACACACACACACACACACACACACACACACACACACACACACACACACACAGAGAGAGAGAGAGAGAGAGAGAGAGAGAGAGAGAGAGAGAGAGAGAGAGAGAGAGAGAGAGAGAGAATCTAAAATATATCACTTTGGCTGTTGGTGAAGTCATGCTGGTGAAAGGATAAATAATTTCCTGTTTCTAAAGACAGAGGTAGAAAAATTAACCGAGAAACAGAAACATGGAAAAAAGAAATGACAGCAGGTTTTGAGGATAAAAACAGAAGTACAAATGAAGTAAAGGGAAGAAGAAAGCAATGGCAAGGAAATCTTGTAAATGGACAGCCATATTACCATCAACGTTTGCTGAAACACTGTGCCTTCCACTATTATCAAATTTTCATTTTGCCTCATACTTTAGGGCACAATCTTAGGGCCTTTGAAAGTATCTCCATGGGCCATAGCAAGTCATGGATGTCCCTTGTCGTAGGGTGGAAAGGAAGATCTGCCTTCACATGTTTTTCTGTAGAGGCAACATAAAGGACCCCCTCCTCCATCACTTCACTACTACTACTGCTCCAATATCAAGCAAGGGCAAAAAATGAGATGTACTGTGGGGAGTGGGCTTCACCATAGCCAAATGTTTCTTCTTGCCATAATAATTCTTCCTGCAAAAAAACAGGAGAGGTACAGTGGCTGTGGATCTCTTATTTTCCATTTCCATGTGATGAATGAGATGACTGGAGGAGGGCTAATATTCTTATCATAAAAACAGGGAAAAAGAAAGAACATGTGAGCCTGACATCAATCCCGGGTAAAATTCTGGCACAAATTCTAAAGTGGTCACTCTGGGACCACCTTGAAAACAATGCAGTAATAACCAGAAGCCCACATGAATTTATAAAGAAAAAATCCTTCCAGACTAATCTTATCTGATTTTTGGATTGGGTAACATCCCTTGTTGATGGTGGGAATACTGTAGATGTAATATATCTTGACTTCAGTAGAGCTTTTGCCCAAGTCCTCCATGATATTCTAGAAGATGTGGGCAAAATAGAAAAATAGATGGATACATAGAGTGACCTTTAGTCAGCTGGGTAATATATAAATCAAAGATATAAAAATAAATAAAACATAATTATGAATGGTGCCTACTCAAACTAGGAGGAACAAGTGGGGTGCCACAAGGCTCAGTGCTGGTTCTACCCTGTTTCCCCCCAAATAAGACCTACCCCCAAAATAAGCCCTAGCAGGATTTCTATGCATTTGTTAAATATAAGCCCTACCCTGATAATAAGACCTAGTGATGGGCGTGGCTGTGCCTACACACACACACACACACACACACACACACACACACACACACACACACACACACACACACACACACACAGAGAGAGAGAGAGAGAGAGAGAGAGAGAGAGAGAGAGAGAGAGAGAGAGCACATTGCCCCTCCCTTTCCATCCATGGTCCTTCCCTTCCCCCCCCTTCGCCTGGGCCACCAAAGTTACTGTACTTCATAGCATCTTTGCTTGCAGTTCCTGTTTCCCCGAAAATAAGACCTAACCCAAAAAGAAGCCCTAGTGTATCTTCTTGGGGGAAAATAAATATAAGACAGTGTCTTATTTTCGGGGATACATGGTAGTGTTCTCTAACATTTTTATTGGTGATTTGAATGGGGGCAAAGGGAATGTGGATGACACAAAATTGGATGCCCTGGAAGACAAAAACAAAATTCCTCCCACCCCAAAAATATTGATAGGATAAAGCACAGGGTTAAAATAGAAATAATTTTATCAAGGATCAATTCAAAACTGACATCCAGAGGTAGAAAAACCCAAACAGTTGGCTCAGTGGTACTACATATGAGAAGGATCCTGGAATTACTGTAGATCACAAGCTGATTATGAGCAAAGTATGTGAAATGGCTGCATTAACAAAAGTATACAGTAGTTTTTAAATCACATAAAGCACTAGTTTCTCTTTACTGATCACTGCTCAAGCCCCATCTTGAGAACTGTGTCCAGTTTTGGAGACTGCACTTTAAGTAAGATGCCAACAAACCTGAACAAGTTCAGAGAAGGGCAACCAGGATGATCAGGAGCCTAGAGACCAAGCCCTATAAGAAAGACAGAAAGAATTGGATATATTTAGCCTTGAGAAAAGAAAAGATTACAGTGGCAGGATCTGTTCTTGATCTCCCAGAATGGAAGACATATAATAATGGACTCAAGTTACAAGAAGCTAGATTTCAGTTTAGTACAGTCAACCCCACCATTTCACGGTTCAGGTACCACGGTCCCACTATATTGCAGGATCGCAGTACCTGCACTGCTGGCGGGGGGCGATCAGGTCACTCCCTGCCCCCCTGCCCCCTCTGAGAAGTTTTGGAGCCGCCCGGGAGGGTAACAGAGAGCCATCGCATGGCTCCCCACCATCCCCCCGACCCCTACGAGGCTTGTTGGAGCCACCCGGGAGGGTGGCGGGGAGCCATCGCATGGCTCTCTGCCATCCCCCGACCCCCTCCGATCGCTGCGGGTTGCAGGCGCACGGGGAGTGGCCTTTGGAAAGGGCTCCGGCTGCGGAGGCAAGCGCTTGCCTCCGCAGCCGAAGCCATCTCCAAGGATTGCTCTCTGCTCAGCGGCCCTTCCCTTGGGGTTGCAGGTCCGCCAAGGAGCGGTCTTTGGAAAGGGCTCTAGCTGCGGAGGCAAGCACTTGCCTCCGCAGCCGAAGCCATCTCCAAGAATCACTCTCCGCCCGCCCTCCCTCCCTCCCCTGGGGTAGCGGGCATACGGGGAGCGATGTTGGCTCTGGGCAGAACCCGGCGGCAGCGGCGGGGATGGGATCCCCCATGCCACCACTGTGCGCTGCTCTGAGGTGGCTCTGCTCAGCACCCACGGCAGCGGAGGGGTTCCGAACCCCCAGCGCCACCGCCACGTGCTGCTGGGGGTGGCCCCTCACCCCCCAGGCCCCACCCGACCCACATCCACATATCGCGGATTTTCAGCCATCACGGGTCAGGTGGGTCCCTAATCCCCGAGATTGGTGGGGGGTTACTGTATCAGGAAAAGTTCTTGAATACTTAGAGCAGTACAGCAATAACACCAGATTTTTGCAGGAGGTGATGTGCATTCCAGCATTGGAGTCATTCAGCACTGGAGGCATTCAAGAGAAAATTAGACAATCATCTGTCAAGTATACTTTGATTTGGATTCCTGCACTGAGAAGAGGACTGGACTAGATAGCCTTATAAATAAAGCCCTTCCAATTCCTTTGTTCTATGATTCTGAGAGGTCAACTGGCAGGCAATATTTGTATAAAACAAATACAATGGGAGGCTGCCACCCTCTTTTCTACTTTTGCAGCACAGCCTTGGATTTGGCAGGTTCTTTGCCACAGCTTTGTGATTTTCCTGTTGATCTGGACAGCCTAAATTAGACTCCTATCCAATCATTAGATGTCCAGCTGTGAAGATGTGCAGTTCTTCTCTTGTAGGAACCCCATATAAATAGGATTAGTATCCTTGGTTTCTCTTACCCACAGTCTAAAAATAAAAACATTAATTTATAAACCCCACAGAAATATGTATTTATATGTATTTCCATGGTATAATTACCAGAAAAATCCACTATAGGGAACCAGAGACAATGCTATATATAGGGTTCGCTTTTATCCAGTTTTAGGCATGGGGGGCACTGCAATACTTCAAATTATTTACAGTATGATACCTGCCATATATTTATTTTGCAAGACTAGACATGTCACTTCTCAACAAAAAGTTCAAGACAGACCTGGGTAACAACATCCCACTTTGGGATAAATCAATTTTCTCCAGCAGTAACTGAACAATAAACTTATTAGATAGTAGAGATGGGCACAACCAGGAAAAATGACATTTCAAGTTGTCGTGTGTTGGAGCCGGCCTGTTTCGGCTCGTTTCCGTTTGTCGTGAAATTTTTCAAAAATTGTCATTTTGTTTGTCATTTGTCGTTAGTACTGGTTTGGGGGGGTAGGGTAGCGGGCTCCTGGAGGCACCTCTCTGGGGTGGGTGCCTCCCCTGGCCTGCTACAAAGGGAAAAGGAAGGGTACATGACCGTGTAGCCGTTGCCTACCAAGTGGCACTGGCAGAGGCACCTCTCTTTTGGGTGCCTCTAGCTCACCAAGAAGGGCAGCATACTGGCATACAGGTTTGGAGTTTTTTGGAACTTTGGACTGTGAGCGAGGTGAGAGAAGAATGCCTCTGCTGGGCGCCCTCTGACTCACTAAGAAGGACAGTGTACTTGCGTGTAGTGCAATGTGAGTACAGATCTGGCTTAGGGTTGGGGTTAGGGCTAGGGCTAGGCTTAGGGTTATTACGGGTAAGGTTAGGGTGAGTTAGTGGGCTGCACCTCTGGGTGCCTCTGACCCACTAAGAAGGACAGTGTACTGGCGCATGGGTTAGGGTTAGGGTTAGGATCAGGGCTAGGGCTAGAGTTATAGTGGGCTTTTAATGCCCGACTGGCACATCCCAGAAGTCTCAGTCAAAACCTGGCCAAGTGGCCATGCGATTGGTGGAATGGCTCCAAAAATTTGCATGGTCCCATCCCATGGCCAGCCCATCATTGCACAGGTGTAAAAAAATAAAAATAAAAATAAAATAAAATAAAATCAATGGAGACGTTTTATTGCTAGAAAAACCCACTGCTGCTACTGTAAAAATTCAAGCATTTAAAATAGCTAATTTTCACATGTTTCTGTGTGGTGCTTTAGTGGGTTTTTCAAAAAATATTGCTGTCACCATTTTGGATCCCCCCGCACCGCATGGCAAATGGAGACGAGACTGATGCCCCCCCAGCCTGGTACCAGATCCAGCAGCCCAGGACAGGAGGGGGGAGGCCGGGGACCCCCAGAAACCACCCCTCTGGTAGGTGCCCTCAGACAGGCATATTTTCGCCTGCTTTTTTGGCCGGAAATCAGGATTTTTTTTATTTTTAAAACTTTTTTTCTGTGCCGCTTGATCGTCGCGCGATGCCATGAACGACAACGACAAATCAGACCCAGTTTATCGTTTATCGGTTCGAGTTCGAGTTCTGACAGCTTAATTGTAGTTTCCGTTTCCGTTGTGTAACGGAAACGAGGAACGAAAACGGAAATGAGAATTTCGCCAAGTCGTGCCCATGTCTATTAGATAGATATAATGGGGCAGTTTTATATAATTTTATAAACATTTTCGCTAAATATGTTTCAATTTTTTAAAAAACATTATGCCAACTTGAGCATGGTGGGATTAGTCTTTTGGTGGGAAGGCAGAGTATAAATATAATAAATAAATAATTAAATCTCAAGTTCCACTCTTAGTTGAGGAAAACTCCAGGACACAGAGGATTTGTGGATAATTGGCAGTTTCACAAACTAAATTTAGGCACTGATCACAAAATTTGTTTCAGATGCTGCTTTGGTGATTCGGAAAGTAGCCCGAACCAGCTTGGGCACCTTCATTGGCTTCTAGATTGGATATATGCCTGAATCAAGAACCTGGCTTTGGGAGCTGGAAAATCAACCTATGACTGAATCTGAACTGAAATAAAAGAAGTTGGTTATAAACAACCCCACCGTCTGTTTCTGAGCATGGTCCAACACTCACACAAATATATATCATATAAGAAGCCATCCTATACTACATTGCTTGCACAAAGCTAAGTCTTGAAAGGCCAATTGGACCATATCTTTACCTATACATATCTGAGGATAAATACAACACAAAGAATATATTAATTTAATCCAAGCATATACCACATGAATGGAATAACTCCATCTAGTTTACTTCACACTTTCCACACCAATCAATTGGTTGGGTTTATATATAAAAACCTTCAGCAGCCTCCAGAATTGTTTCAAAGCCGCCGCCACCCCCCATCCACACACACACACAAGTTTAACTTTCCAACTGTGTTGTTAATCTCCTGCTGAATATTGTTGGAGAGATTAGTCACTAAGATTAACTGTAATGTGGAGCATTTCTTTTTCAGTATCTGAAAATAACTATGAGTAATCCTTTTTTTTAGGCATGAGTCTAAATCACATGTACTTTTTGAGATGATGAATAGCATGAGGATAACTATGTGTGAATTGATTTAAATAAAAATTAATTGAATCTTAATATCCTTATGTCACCCTATTTTTTTCTAAATATTTTAAATTTCTGCATTACAGCATTACAGTGCATAATAAGTGCACCCTACAAACCAACTTAAGGTGGTAAGAATTTAATTCTGATCTCCCATTCTTAAATCTCATGTAATGCATTCCACAGATAAGACATATATAGTCTGCCTAATACACAAGCATAATGAGATTTTCATGTGAAAGCTGACGGGAAAATTGGAGCCTAATTCTGAATATTGAGTTCTGTTTGCTGGCAAAATGTGCTGTCAAAATAATATCAGAGCGGATGGGAAGGTGACCCAGTTCTTCCCATGAACCACTGCTTTTAAAACACCAGTTTTTGGAATCATGTTATCTGTCCAATGTGAGCATTTGTATAGGGTTAACCTGTTCAGAAACAGATAGAGCTCGAGCATTAATATTGATCCTGATGCTAATGTAGGTCTACTGATGTCACACAACTGCAACCTGCAAACCTACATGCTCTCAATGTTGCTGGACTCCCGTCTCCAAGCCAGCGTGACCATAGAGGTCTTGGGGCTTTCATTTCAGCAATATCTGGGGACCCAAATTTGGGGACTACTGTCCTGGAGCATGTTGTTATGATAGTTTTGCCATAGGATATTCTTGAGAATTTAGGGGAGGGCTTGGAAAACCATCTACCATCACCCAAACCCCAAACACAGCTTCAATCAGAGTTGCAAAAGCACTTGCAACAGAAGCAGCAATGCCACTTGCTGGCAGCCATGTCTATTCCTTGAAGACTGTTCATGGTTCCAAGAAGATCACTATGAGACTACTCCTGCATTTGGCCAGGTGGACTAATGGGGAGAATTTAATTTCAGCTCATCTAAAAATAACCCCTAGTAATATATGTTTACTAACATCTGGATAATCTTTCATCTTTAGCATGGAAAGAATAGGAAATTTTAATAAGGTGAATGTGGGAGAAACTAGCATTGATCCACCTTCCATTGATTTCCAGGGCTTTTCGTGCTAATTTTTAAAAGTCTGGCTTAGAATCTCTTTGTGTTCGGCCTTGTATGTGATGAATCCGAGTTCCGAATGCATAGGAACATAAGAACAGCCTTGCTAGAACTGGCCACAGCCCATCCAGTCCAGCATTCTGTCTCACACAGTGACTCACCATTGGTTTCAGTGTATTCCCAAGCAGTTTTCTTCACCTGCTTACAATTCCCTGCAAATGGCATTGAGAGATATCCTGCCTACCTCTCCAACCTGGAGGTTGCCCTTAGACATCCATAATGATAGCCATTGATGCACTTCTTCTGCATGAATGTGTCCAATTCTTTCTTAAAGCTGTCAAGGCTGACAGCTGTCACCACTTCTTCTGGAAGGGAGTTCCACAGACCACTGAGCTTCTGGGTGAGAAGGACTTTCTCTTATTTGTTTGAAATCTAGCACCCAAAAGTTTCATGGAGTACACCTAGTTCTAGTGTTGTACATAGAGAAAACAAGCTTTTCCTTATCTACTTTGTCCACACCATGTATGATTTTATAAACATCAGTCAGGTCACCTCTCAGGTGCTGCTGTTTCATTTTTAATGAAATGATCCTCTTCTGTAACACTTAGAGTATATGGCAGGTAGATGTAACATGGCCTGCTTTATGTTCAGAATGAACTGCACCTGTTAAATCCAAATAAAAAAATTTGGTGGTGGTGGTGGGGAGCTTACCAAAACTTATAAATCACAGCTTTGGGGCAGAAAGAAGCTTCAGTTCACAAAATGTAGATGCAGAGAAAAACAAGTGTCTCAGATTTCCTTTCTGTAAAACTTAAGGAGGTGAAAGGGACGGCTTGTAGGAATAGGGCCTTTTCAGGGGCTGCCCCCAGGCTATGGAACGCCCTCTCGTCTGAGATCCGCCTGGCGCCAACACTGATGATGTTTCAGAAGTTTTTTAACTGACATAACATAGATTGTGGGCCCTGATGGCAATTTTAGTGTTTTGTATTTAAATGTTTTTATTGTTTTAATTGACATTTCAATGCTTTGTTGTAATTGTTCATTTCTATTGTAAGCACCCAAGAGACCTTTGGGTAGTGGGTGGCATATAAATTGTATAAATAAATAAATAAATAAATAAATAAATAAATAAATAAATAAATAAATAAATAATCAAACAAACTTCATAGGCAGTAGTTGTGAACAAGTCCACAATAGGGGAGTTGCCCTAAGCAGGTAGAGGGAGGATAAAGTATTTAGGAGACAGGGCCAATTTACTCTGCCTGAGAATGTGGAGTTTGAGGAACAGCAAAATAATAAATTAGCAAAAACTATGTAATTTTTTTAGACTCAATGGACCTTGGAGGGCCACATCCAGCCATCCCTGTGACACAGATTCCCCACCCCCATTAACAAAAATAGTTTTTAAAACTAGAGTGGAAGTGTTTGCCATCTACTGGCCAAAAGATATTTAAAAGGTAAAGGTTCCCCCCGAAGATGCATGGTAGTCGTGTCTGACTCTAGGGGCGGTGCTCATCTCCGTATTCAAGTCAAAGAGCCAGTGTTGTGCAAGTCCATGGTCATGTGGCCGGCATGGCTGCAAGGAAACACTGTTTTTACCTTCCTGCTTTTTATGGTGGTACCTATTTATCTACTTGCCTTGATATGCTTTCGAACTGCTAGGTTGGCAGGAGCTGTAGTTATCAACAGGATCTTGCTCCGCTGCATGGCACCTGGGGTTTGAACCGCCGAGCTGCCAACTTTGCAGCCGACAGTTTTCAGCAGCCTTAGTCCACTCAGCCACCACACCTCCTAAAAGATATTTAGAAGGACATAAATATCTCAGAACATTGTAAACACACCAGAGAGCACAAAGGGGGGTTTCAGCGCAACTTCAAGCCACCTTGGTTTCTTTTGGGGAGAAAGTTGGGATAGAAATGTTTTAAATATACAGTATAAAAATAAAATATTTTTTTAAAAAAAGGGTGGATTTTTTATTTTTATTTATATTTTTTATTTTAGTTTTTGCTGTGGGGACTCATAATTCCATTAGAGTATGTAAGCTTTTGATTCATGCTGCCTGCCCCTGAACTAAAATCAAGTCATTATTTAAAATTAATTACTCTTTATAATGTCACATTGACTTCTGTACAAAAGGATGACCAGAAAAGGAGTCTGTCCCTGCCCCCGGCACCCGCTTTCTTACTGCCTCTGGCTATAATTCATTTTTATAAAAAAGAGATTGATTTTATAACTGTTGCCAATTGTGAAGCACAATTCAGATGCCGAGAAGCAAGGAAATAATGTTTGGTCGTTGTTTTTGTTCCTTCCCACCTCCTACCAGGAGCAAATGAACTCTCTCGCCCTTACAAGAACATATGGAAAGATGCTGTAAATTATCACTTTCAGCTTCCATTTCCCTATATTACCTTCCCAGTAAGTAATATAGGGCATGACAGGGCTTCCTCCATCCCTTCAAAAGTGATATAATCCCACCAGCACAGCTTTCCCCAGCTCTGGGGCTGACCTGTGTTATAGAAGTGATGAGGGGTGAGGTGGGGGGCAGCAATCATAAGAAATGCTCTTAAAATATGCCGCTTCACCATGCAATTTTGAGTAGATGCAAGTGGAGACCTTTCAGCCTAGCAGAGAATTGCTTTGTTCCCCTTTCCCCCCAAATATCTTTGCCCACAAAATAAAATATCTTTATCCTCCCTACTAAAAGGGTCACCCGGTTTGTAAACTTCCCTGGTCCTTTATCCTGGTCTTTTTTTTTTTTTTTTTTTTTTTTTTTTTTTTTTTTTTTTTTTTTTTGGTGGGGCGGACAAGGTTGGGCTGGCAAGCATTTGGAGAGATGGAAGCTATTTCTGCTGTTATTGTTATATGCTTTTCTGAGAGAGATGGAGAAAGTCCTGCCATTAAAATTGATCAGGAATTGCCAGCGATAAAGGAACTGTTCTGAGTAAGATGGGAAAAAGGACTTTCTCTTCTATTCTCCCTGCTGGCAGGGCATGTGGACTTGATCAGAATTTGGATGATGATGATGATGATGATGATGATGATGATGATGATGTCATCTCCAAAAATACTGACAGGAGGATTCTGGAAGTTTTACTGCTCAAAAGTAACATTTTCAACCATCGCACATGATGAGCATCCAAGGGGATGAATGCATATAGAAACTGTTGTTACCTGCTAGCCGATAATGCTGTTATGTGTCATTAGGTCGCTTCCAACTTATGGTGACTCCGTGAATGAGTGATCTCCACATGTCCTGTCTTCAACAGCCATGGTGAGCTCTTGAAAGCTTAAGCCCATGGATGCCTTTCGAGAGTCAATCTGCCTCATGCTTGGTCTACCTCTTTTCCTGCTGTCTTCCACCTTTTCTAGCCTTACGGTCTTTTCTATAGAACAGTCTCTTGGTGTGCCCAAAGGAGAACAGCCTCAGTTTCGGCATTTTTGTCTCCTTTGATAGTTCAGATTGGATCTAGGACCCATTGATTTGTCTTTCTGGCAGTCCAGGTGTCAACAAAGGACTCCTCCAGCACCACATTGCAATCAAACCCTCCCCCCCCGCCAGCTTTCTTTACCATCCGGGTTTCACACCCTTACATAGTTTTTGTGAATAGAGGTGTAGAGATGATCCTGGTCTTGGTTTCCTGGGTCACATCTTTACACATAATCTTGGAAGCGCAGAGGTGAAAAGGACCCTATGGATCATCAAGTGGAAAAGGACCCTATAGATTATCAAGTCCAGGTCCCCATCAAAGAGGCACAGTGGGGGAATCAAACTCCCCATTTCTGCCTTAACAGCCAGAGACCCAACTCCAGGCTCTTCATTCATTGTTGCTCTTCTGTCTTGTCCACAGTACAGGTTATATCAGGACTATAAAGGTGCACTCATTTCATTCTGAATACAGTAATACCATGGTTTATAAGTACCTTGGTTTAACAGTGTTTTGCAACACAAACAATCATTTCTGATCATTTTTCCTTGAGCAACAGAGCAATGTCTTGCAATTCAAGCAGTGGAGCAGGTCACATGATCACAAGTAAGCCAATTCTCTCTCTCTCTCCCCCTGATGGATTGTGGGGGATTGTCTGGAATGTTCCATCTCAGGCAAGCCTCCAAAGCAGAGGGAGGAGAGGGGAAGGAAGGCCTAACTTGCACCAACCAGAAATGGTTTCAAAGGGGAGTGCAGGTTAGAGTTGTTTTATTTTTCTTTATATTCTTATTTAGTTTGTGTTCAACCTTCTTTCATATTTTTCATACCAGTTTTAGTCATGGGGCAGCTAGTCAAGTGTGCATAGGGCTACAAATTGGACTTGATTGTCCTATTAAAAACGAAGAGTAAAATCCAGTTGTCTGCCCAAAGCAAAGCAGATTCCACATCCAAATACCTAAACCATAGTGTAGATGTTGACTTCTAGCCAAATTCTTTTGTGGGTTTTAGCATTTTGTGTGTACAGTAGGTAGTCTATGGTGCCCAAGAATGAATAATCAGAGTTTCCATTATTTCTTATGGGGAAATCTGTTTTGATATAAGAGTGTTTTGGTTTACAAGCATGTTTCTGGAATGGATTATGCTCTTAACCAAGGTATTTCTGTAATCCATAATTTATCACGATCTACATAGTCAAAGGCTTTCCTGTAGTTTATACAGACTGATCTTCTAAAAATAATGTGTTCTTCATTCGACTGTGGATATTTGCAATATGACCTCATGTGCTTCTTCCTTTTTGGAATCCAGCTTGATCATCAGCCATTTCCTGCTCCATATAAGGTAAGAGAAAAGCAAAGTATCCTGCTTCTATACCACCCCATAGTGCTTAATGCACTCCCTGTACAGTTTACAGTTTAATTACAGCATTGTTTCATGTATAAGACTATATTTTTGTCTCAAATTATTAGACCAAAAATTGAGGGCCGTCTTAAACATGGAAGTAAGCCAAGAAGAGCCACATGGTTCCACAACTGTAATTTTGGGTTTGAAAAGTAGAGGCGTCTTGTACAGGAGGGCATCTTATAGATGGAAAATGTGGTATGCAGGCTACACATTGCCCCCCAGCAATCTGGGTACTCATTTTACTGACCTAGCAAGGATGGATGGCTGAGTTAACCATGAGCCATGAGGGCAGTTTCAGCTGCAGTACAGGCATTTAACTACTGTGCCACAAGGCTTTGAGCACATTTTGCTCACATGGGAAACTACAGTGATGGTCCTATTGTTATTGCACCTCTTGGCATCTCATTTCTTAGGGTCTGGAATGTATGTTGAATGTTTTGAGTCTGTGGGTTATTTTTATTTCCATATTTGTTAGGATATTGGCAGATTCAGCACCTACTCCTGCTGATATGTTTCCTCCTAGTATTGTCAGAGCAGCCTTCACTCCATTTTCTAGAAATGAACTATATTGTTTGAAGTAGCTAATTGCAAAAACAAATTGTTGTCATCCCAGAACTCTATTCTTGTGATATATTTTTATGGCCTAGGCTGAATTTTCCAGCAACATTTTGTTATGCTTTGTTCCCTACCTTTGCATTCCTATTACTCTAAGGATGTCTTGTTCTGGTTTGTTTCCACTTGGATTCTTGCATAAAAGCTTTTGATTTTGTCTTCTTTACTACTGGAAATCGGAGCAAATATCTGAATGATGGATGTTGATAGGTTTTCCATAGAATCTGATTAACATAAGAACATAAGAAGAGCCATGCTGAATCAGGCCAAATGCCCATCTAGTCCAGCTTCCTGTATCTCACAGTAGCCCCACCAGATGCGTTTGGGAGCGCATGAGACTAGATATCTGTCTCCTGATACCACTCCCCTGCATCTGGCCCTTGAGGTACCCTGGTTTTAAGCCTGGAGATTACACATCTCCATCATGGTTTGTAACCTGTGATGGACTTTTCCTCCAGGAATCTGTCCAATCCCCTTTTGAAGGCATCCAGGCCAGATGCCATCCCCACATCCTTTGGAAGGGAGTTCCATAGATTAACAACGCGCTGGGTGAAAAAATATTTTCTTTTGTCTGTTCTTACTCTCCCAGCCCTCAATTTGAGTGGATTTCCCCTAGTTCTGGTATTTTGTGGGAGGGAGAAGAGCTTCCCTCTATCCACTTTACTCATGCCCTGCATTATTTTGTACGTCTCAATCATATCCCCCCTCAGGTGCCTTTTTTCCATACTAAAGAGCCCCAAATGTTTTAGCCTTTCCTCATAAGGGAGGTGCCCCAGGCCAGTAATCATTTTAGTCGCTCTCTTCGGCACCTTTTCCAGTTCCACTATGTCTTTCTTGAGATGCGGTGACCAGAATTGTACACAATACCCCAGGTGCAGCCTTACTATTGTTTTGTATAATGGCATTATAATGTTGGCTGTTTTATTTTCTGTTGTGTATTGATCTGTAATTGCTGGTTGAAGTAACTGCCTCCCTGTTCAAAAGGGAACAGGCCTATTGGTTGATTATAGTTGCTGCATTTGGATCTTCAATCCTATTGGTTCCCACCAAAAGGCAGCCTTGTGATTGGTTGTAATTGTTCCCTCCAAAATGTATCTTTTCCTAGCCAGTCCTGGCACCTATAAATGCAACCTCCTCTCCCCAGTCCCCACTCTTGTCTCTCCCTGATTAAAGAGCTTTTCACTAGAAGCTGTCTCCAGCCTGCTTTGTCTCTGAGCTGAAATCACTGCTGAATCACTAACCCAATGGCATTATAATGTTGGCTGTTTTATTTTCAATCCCCTTTTTGATAATCCCTGACATGGAATTGGCCTTCTTCATCACTGCCACACATTGGGGAGACACCTTCATGGAGCTGTCCACCAACACACCAAGATCTCTTTCCTGATCCATCACGGATAACTCAGAGCCCATGAGTTGATAGATAAAATTTTGATTTTTTTGCCCCAATATGCATTACTTTACATTTGGCTACATTAAAACACATTTTCCATTTTGTAGCCCATTCCCCCAGTTTGGAGAGATCCTTCTGGAGCTCTTCACAATCTTCTCTGGTTTTTACCACGCGGAAAGGTTTTGTGTCATCTGCAAACTTGGCCACCTCACTGCTTATCCCTTTCTCCAGGTCATTTATGAACAGATTGAAAAGCACCGGTCCCAGGACAGAGCCCTGGGGCACACCGCTTTTCACCTCTCTCCATTGTGAAAATTTCCCATTGACACCTACTTTTTGTTTCCTGGATCTCAACCAGTTCTCAATCCATAAGAGGACCTGCCCTCTTATCCTCTGACTGTGCAATTTTCTCAGCATCCTTTGGTGAGGGACTGTGTCAAAAGCCTTTTGAAAATCCAGATAGACTATATCCACCGGTTCACCCAAATCTACATGCCTGTTGACCTTTTCAAAAAATTCTAAAAGATTTGTCAGACAAGACTTACCCTTGCAGAAGCCATGTTGATTTTCTCTCAGCAAGGTTTGTTCTTCTATGTGTTTTAAGATTTTCTCTTGGATGAGGCTTTCCACCATCTTCCCTGGGACAGATGTAAGATTAAGCGGCCGGTAGTTTCCCAGGTCCCCCCTCCTTCCTTTTTTAAAAATTGGTGTGACATCTGCTATCCTCCAGTCCCCCGGCACTGTGGCCATTTTAAGAGACAAGTTGCATATTACCGTTAAGAGATCTGCAAGTTCATTTCTCAGTTCCTTAATAACCCTTGGGTGGATGCCATCTGGGCCTGGTGACTTGTTAATCTTCAATTTATCAATTAGTCCTAAAACATCCTCTCTTTTAACCTGTATTTGATTTAATTCTTTAGTCAAGAGGCAGCGGAATCTGCTCAAGGTCTTCTGTCGTGAAGACAGATGCAAAGAATTTATTTAATTTCTCTGCAATTTCCAAGTCCTCCTTAATCTCCCCTTTTCCTCCTTCACCATCCAGAGGGCCAACTGGTTCTCTGGCAGGTTTTCTACTTCTAACATATTTAAAGAAGCTTTTATTATTACCCTTTATATTGCTAGCCATGCTTTCCTCAAAATCTTTCTTTGCCTCTCTTATCATCTTCTTACATTTCTTTTGCCAGAGTTTGTGTTCCTTTTTATTTTAATATTTTATTTGATATTATTCAGTTAGATTTTGCATTATAACACTAAACTATGCTCTACCCTATCTCAAATTAAAGCCATTTATCCTGATGTTTACATTTGTAGAGTAAAAGACTTTTTTTCTGACTGGAAATATCCCATTCAAGTCCATTTCAGTTCACTGACACCAAGCACTGCAATGATTCAGTGTTCCATTTCTTACTTTATGGTTTCCAATTTACCTTGATTCATACTTCTAGTTCCACATTCTAATTGTATATGTTGTACCACTTCGGAATTCAACAAAGGGATGAGACAAATCACAATATTGGATGTAAACACTTCCGGAATTTAATGGGAACACATCAATTATACATTCATGTTTTTCATTTCGACATAACCATGAATCAACTCTCATAATTCTTATTCTTTCTGAGCCAAGATCTATAATTGGAACAGGGTACTGGAGGCTAGTGACTCCAACATTGAGGTGAAACCACTCTGGAGCTTAAGCTAAATGTTAAAGGAGCTCTCAAAGGTGGACAACTGGTTTTGGAGTTAGGCCTCAACACCCTGGATAGCATCTATAAAGTTCGGACCAAGAGTAGACTCACCATCCTCATCAAATGAGAGCCAAGAGTTTCCAAATGGGTTCAACAACAAAAAAGGTTGTCATAACGAAATGTATCTGCATATGTTTTACTAGCAAGACAGAGGTGTGTGTGTCTGTCTGTCTGTCTGTCTGTCTGTCTGTCTGTCTCTCTGTGTGTGTAAATTATCTCGAGTGAATGAGGATTGTGCCATGCATTTTGCCTGAGATGTGGCAGCCTTGGCTAGTTTTTTTAAAAAAGCCAAAGCTGTTCCTTGAGATCTTCAGGACTGACAGTGCTCTTTCATTTAAGTTTATTGTTCATACTAAACCATTACAAAGTGTAGTAAGAAGGAAAACAAATTTGATTTTGAAGTTGACTTTTTTGTTCTAGGAGCATGTGATGAGGGGGAAATGGTCTGACAGCTCAAGCTTACTCAGGCTTAATGACTGATCTAAATTGGAGCTTGAGAGAGAAAAGAAATTCTTTAGTGATGCCTCAGTTGTCATTGATTGCTATGAGCAATTTTAAAGCTATTCAAGATGAGAATTGCCAGCTTGGTTCTAAAAGAAGAGAAAATAGTGCAGAGGTTGGTGGAAATGGCATCTGATTTTTTTTTTAAACAACAGCAGGTTTGTATTTCCTGCACACGTAGGTGATAATTTAACACCTATAGAGTGTCATACATCAGTAGGAATTTATTCATTGGTGGTACCGGCTGAGCGAGAGAAGATTAAAAAAATGAAAGGCAGCCAATTCACTTATTGGCATTAATGAAAACAGAATAGACCAGATCCAAACAACAACCATTTTAAAATGTCGAATAAATGCAGAGAAGAGGTTCCCTCTGTAAATTCCAGTCCCAGATGAAAAGCTTCATTCTCCTAGGTTTTGCCCAAAGTAGAGCTTTGAAGTTTCCTCTCTTCCTCCCTGAGAAGCCCATCTTCCAATAGTTTTGATATTTATCAATTTAATTGATTCACGTCATTCCTGTTTTTCTTACACAGCTGCTATAAATAGTTTGCAGGAACAAAACAAGAAAACCTCTGTCGACAGAATGCTATCCAGTAGTATGTGACAACTAGCATAAGCCCCTAGAATTAGTGGAGATTTGCTGCATCAGTTTTATATATTTGTTTTATTTAAAACGCTTTTATCCCACCTTCCTTCATAAGAAGGACCCAAGGTGGCTTACCATATATAATGCTAACAACAGGAACTTTATAAATACTAGAGAGTCTCAAACAAATGCACTAATAAAAAAAAACCATGAGCAATACCAAAATGCAATCAGGTACAAATAAATATTTTTTTAAAAATCTCTCAGGCAGACAGTCCCTGAGGGATAGCTTGCCTGAAGAGAAAGGTCTTTCTAGTCTCTGATTGTGGAACAATAGTAAAGATGGGACCCGCCTAGCCTCCTGCGGGAGGACATTCCAAATTCGAGGAGCAGCAACAGAGAAGGCCCTCTCCTGTGACCTCAACAAACATCCCTGTGAAGGTGGCGAGATGAAGATAAAGCCCTTCCTGGTGATCTTAACACTCGACCAGACTCTTAAAGGGAGATGTGGACCTTGAGATAACTTGGGCCCAAGCCATTTGGAGCTTTATAACTTAGATCAACACCTATGTACATTCCACTAATTCAATTGGCCTACTCTTTTTGTGACTTTCTACTGCATTTCAGCCAGTTGTATCTGAAGTGGGCTACAGTCCATGAAGACTTATGTCAAATAAAATTTGTTGGCCTTTGAGGTGCTCACTGTTGTGGCATAAGAGTCTTAAAAGGGCTACCTACTGGAGGGTGGATACTTCAATGTGTTAGATCATGTGTTTGTTATATTTGTTAGTCATTTTATAAAATGTATCTCTGTGAAGATTCTCAGTCATCCAGGTGAGTTTATCTGGAAGTTGAGTCATGGATACTGGACTTCTTTTTGAGAGATAGAAACGTTTCGCTGTTCATCCAAACAGCTTCATCAGTCTGACTACAGCTAGTGCAAGTCCTCCATCTTATAGTCAGCTCAAAATTTCGTTGTTCCTGCAAGGGGGCAATGACAATAAAGATTCCTATTCCTATTCCTTGACCTCTTGTCACCCTGGTCTGAATTAGGCTCATAAGATGAACAATGGCCTGAACAATGGATGAACAATGAAATGTTTCTCTCTCTCAAAAAGACCTCCAGTAGCCATGACTCAACTTCCAGATAAACTCACCTAGATGACTGAGAATCTTCACAGACATATTGCTATGACAAATCAAAAAGCCTTCACCACCAAGGCCATAGCTAACATCCCATTCTTGATAGGTTTCAGCACCTTAGGCCATTGTTCACCTTTAGGCTATGGATACTATTGTCTCCCTAACGAGCCTATTCAGGCCATTGTTCATCTTATGAGCCTAATTCAGATCAGGGTGACAAGAGGTCAAAGCTGACTATAAGATGGAGGACTTTCAGTAGCTGTATTCAGACCGATGAAGCTGTTTGGATGAACAGTGAAACATTTCTATCTCTCAAAAAGAAGTCCAGTAGTCATGACTCAACTTCCAGATATAAAATGTATCCTGTTAGTGAAGAGTAGGCATTGTGAAGCCTTGGGACCATGTGTTGTTTCTCAAGGCATTTTTGTAGCTTCTGGTGCAATCAGATGACCCTGCTTGTGATTTTCATGAGGTGGAAAAATGAATTGTTACTTGAAGACGTTTCCAGGAGCAATGATTTATCTCTCAAAGAGGTTGCAGGGCTCTCTGAAAAGTTTAACAGCAAACTTTATCCATTTTAAAACAGAATGTGGACTCCCAGAGGAACTGGGGTCAGAACAGTTGTGTACCAATTAAAACATAAAACAAAACTAATGCAATGGGTATGCAGAAACCAACAACTGTTGGATTTGTATAAGAATAAAGCAAACAGAATATAAGATTTTAGAGTAAGAAAAAAATCTGTTCAAATAAGACAAATATTGTTATTTATACAAAGAAAGCCACTAGCAGCACTACGGGAAGTCAATTAATCAAATGAATTAGCCAAAGCAAAAACCAACATACATACAAAAAAGAAAAAGCAAGTAACCACTAACAATAAAGACAGATAAGAAAATGATGCAAACATTTAGCTGAAAGGCCTAAGGAAATCAAAGCAGTCTGGTATTGAAAGGGCATTAAAGCAGATGTCTCCTGAGACTTCCTGCAGAGTTAATTCTACAAGTGGAACCAGAAGAACTTCAAGAGCTGATCTCTTTTGATTGCAGTTCCAAGAACCTCTAGGAGCATGGAATTGGTAGTCCAAAATACCCCTATTTTCTCCATCTCTAAGATGCCCCCATGTATGAGACTTCCTCTCCTCACTTTTCAAACCCAACATTATAGTTTTGCAACTGTGCAGTTCTCCCTCTGGCTTATTTCCAGGTATAAGACAACCCTCATTTTTTAGTCCAACAATTTTAGACAAAAATATAGTCTTATACATGGAAAAATAATGTAGTCAACTCCCAGGCTCTGGCAGAGAGGTATAAAAAAAGGCCTTATGCTTTGACACAATACTTTGGATTTTAGAAAGGAGAAGACTTTGAAGAAGGGCCTCCAACACTGAAGGTATTAGGGTACAAGTCAACATTCCGTATTATTATTATTATTATTATTATTATTATTATTATTATTATTATTATTATTATTATTATTATTATTATTATTATTATTATTATTATTATTATTATTATTATTATTATTATTATTATTATTATTATTATTATTAACCACACAGCTAACTATGCTGGATTTTGTATTAGAAATCACTAGTCGAACACTTTCCAAGCATTTAGGACTATGTGATGTATCAGCGAATTATGCAAGCAGATCCCAGTAAGGTGGCTTTCTGCAGCTGACTGATGGTGACTTTGGCTGATACTTCACGTCCATCTCATCGCTGTTCGCGGTCCCACTTGGGACCGGTACGAAGTCATCTAACCGCACATCCATTGTGGAACGAGGGGAGTCCATCCCAACCATTCCCCCTGAACTGTGATTTAAGCAAAATGAGAGATTTCCTCTCCGTGGCCTCGGGAATCTGCTCGTCACACTTCTCATTCCAAGATGAGTGGCTGTGAGGTAAGGCTCATCACGCAACGTGCCATTCTCCATCTAGTGGCAAGAGTGCAAAGTGCCATTTGCCAGTACATTTCCTATGGAGTCAGCAACACAGTGCAGAGAGATTAAAAGACAAATGCCTCAAACTTAGCTCCATAACGCAGTGAAGGCAAGGCTTCGGAGAATCGAAACATCAAAAATGGAAGGTTGGGGCCAGGGAAAAATGGAGAACAAAGGCATGGAATTTCACATCTCATCATGGAACGAGGACGTGCGGTAACAGTCATGCCAGTATCATCCATCACGCCCGTGCATACATAGGAACAGGGAAAAGAACCGGAAGAAGACCACGTGACCATGTCCGACATCAACATGCAACGAACTTCCTCCCAGGGCCGAGACTGGATGTGAAGTAACCATCTTTGTCAACTCCAATTTCTTCTAAATACTTGCTTAGCTCTTTAGGCACCGCACACAGCGTGCCAATTACCACTGGGACCACCTGTACCATTTTATTATTATTATTATTATTATTATTATTATTATTATTATTATTATTATTATTATTATTATTATTATTATTATTATTATTATTATTATTAGACATCTGAAAATGTGTTCATTTAGGTGCCCAAATACCTGCAACTCTCTGGGCCATAGCATAAAAGCATTCAGTGTGGTGCAGGCTAACTGTGCAGGGCATATGGTATTTTCCTTTCTGAAACAAAGGGAAAGACAGCCATTCTCTTTATTCCATGCACAAAAAGCAATGATATTGCCTTATGCCACACATCTGAAGAGTTCATCTGGTACCTTACTCTCTGTTCTAGAAGAGATCGATAATTAAACCCTTTTTCATCACAAAAGATGAGTTCTTAAGAGCCATGTACCATGGGTCAGCTCGGCCAACAGTAAATGAGTGAGACCAAAAATACTATCATATTTTAATTCAAGGATCTTGATTGCCAGTACTGAACCATTTGGAAACCCATCCCAACATTTCAGAAGAGAAGAATGGCAGAATTACATATAAGACATACCAGCTTATGAATGCTACTTTCATTGCAACAACCATACCTGGTTTAGAGTAAGCAAATGGTGAGTAATTTCAACTCATTTTTTTAACATTACAGAAAGTGATTGCCTTTCCAAGCACAGATCCCTGTGGATGAAGCTGATTAAGATAAAATGAAATACCTTTGTTGTGTTAGGACCTGCTACAACTATAATCATCACCAGAGAAGAGCATAACTGATTTTCTTCTTACAGTCCCAGATACCCTAGAGCTGCAAGTATGATTTCTCACTGCAGTATTTATTGTGCAGTGCAGGGTCTACGATGACAGATACTCCTATGCCTTCCTCAGCTTCCTAACTAATTAGGATTCTATTTTTCATATTTGCATACAGTCCAGCTTTTCTGCGACCTATTTTTAGAGTTTCACACACACAGTTCTTTTGAAGGAACTATAACACAGGTCAGTAAATTCATCCCTTTGTTACTGGAGGTGGTTGAAGCTGTGAGAGGACCATTGCTCAAAATAAGTAACAGGGTAATGAGACTTCTGAACAGGGAAGAGCCTTAGCTGTCTTACATCACGAGCTCTCACATTCAGCTCTTGGGGCTTTTAGTGCACCTTGCTTCAGTACAAAGCATGTGTCCGAGAGCAGCCATAACAGCTGTACCCAACTGATAGCCCCATCTACAAAGAGATCCATTGAATGAATGGATCTTGTTAAGGTAACATTTGAGTCAATCCCAGTAATTTAAAGGGACTCCTTTATTTGGTACTTGGAATTGTGTAATGGATAGAATGGCAGGCTTGGACTTAAGATATCTGAATTTGTATCTCCACTTGGCCATGGAAATCAATAAGGTGATGGCATTGGTAAAACTACTCCTTAAATATCACCTCTCCATTGAAAACCCTTTTAGGCTTGCTGAAAGTTAGAAAAAAACTTAATGGCAGATAACATAATGTAAACTTTGTTAGGACTAACAATTGGACTTAGCCTACAAATGCTACTTTATAAGAAATAGGGTAGTACCCAAATTGAGTCTACCTTACAAATTAAGAAAGGAGGGCAGCAGGTGCATTGACGTTGATTGTTAATATTCAGACAGCAGACTGTAGAGGCACTCAGGTCATCCCATCACAAACCTCCCCACTGTGGCGAGATTCATTGTACTTATATTTAAATTATAGAAATTACTTTCCAATTGGCATCTATGCACATAAATTAGCATATGTAAAATTTTAAGCAAATTTGTATTCTCTTTTCAGGTGATCCTGACAGTGACCTCAACCCTGAGTTAAAGCATCACCAAAAAGAAAGAATGTAGGAAAACACAGGCAGAAAATTAGAACCTCTCTCTCTCTCTCTCTCTCTCTCTCTCTCTCTCTCTCTGTGTGTGTGTGTGTGTGTGTGTGTGTGTGTGTGTGTGTGTGTGTGTGTGTGTGTGTGTGTGTGTGTGTGTGTGTGTGTGTTGTGTTTTGTCTCTCTGTGTGTGTGTGTGTTGTGTGCGTGTGTATGTTAAAAGTGGTGGACAAGGAATGAAGCAAACCATGTTCAAAGAACATCATGAAGCTCTCTAGGTAACCTTAGGTTAGTCAGCATGCCTCTGTTTCTTTTATCTCAAAAGGTTAGTTTGAGAATAGAGTATGCACTGCTTTCCACTCCTTGAAAAGGGAAGTGGAAAATCCCTAAATGATATTACAGAACGTGGACATGCCCAAATCAGTAATGCAACTATTCATTTTTTTGTTTGTTCATTCATTTGCATTCATTGGCCTTTCTCGCTATAAATATGGATCACAATATTAAAAAGAGGTTGGTCCAGGTTACACAAGTAATTTTTTTTCTTTCCATGGCCAAGATACAAAGGCAAGGGAAGAACTGAACTAGGAAGAGTTTTTGTCCCGGTGAATAACACAATGGGACTGAAACTGGCAGCCCTGTTATGTTTTAATAGTTTGCTTGTCATTATTCCAGCCATGTATATGGAAAAGTGATGGTTGCTTCCTTGAGGGAAGCACACAGGTGTTTTTGTTTGGGTTTTTTTTGTCCCCTCAAATGAGAAGAAAACAACTGTGGACCTATGACAGCTTAATATGTCATACCTTATGCTCTATATCCAATTATTCAAAAACCCCTCTGGTTTATGAATGTGTGATAGAGATGAGCACGAATAAAAAAATGGTGTTTCGTTTCGTTTCCATTTTTCGTGATTTTTTGAAAAAAATTGTTTTCATTTTTTGTTTTTTTGTTTTTCATTTCTACCCGCTTTTTGCGCGATTTTTAAAGCATTTCTGTGCAGGGGTGTCCCCCAACGTCCCAGCCCAGAGGGAAAACACTAAAAAAATTGATGCTGGCAGAGACACAGTATAGACTAGGTACACAGGGAGGCTGCAAAGGCAGCGGCGGGCGTTGCCCAGGGTGCAAGGCAGCCACAGAGTGACTGCACTGCGGGGCAAGGGAGGGTACTCACTGAAAGGTATGCAGCACGCACACACACAGGGAGGCTGCAGGACTGAAGGACTGAAGCTAGAGTCACAGAGACAGCAATCCCACCCTAACTCCCACTGGAGACTGCAAGGAGGACGGGGGCTGCCAGAGCTTTTTATGCCCTCTGTGGCTGCCAGACCTGCCCATTCTGCAACCTGGGCATGCTATTGGTTGAACATGATCCCATCACGTGGCTTGCCTCCAAGTTTAGTTTTTTATTTTTTAAAAAAAAGAGTAGGGGAGAAGAGAGAGAGAGAGAGAGAGAGAGAGAGAGAGAGATTTATTTCAGTGGTACTTGCATGGGAAGGAAGGGAGGGCATGTGGTGGTACCCAGACATTTGAACTGCGCTCCTCAATCTTGCCGACTGAAATCAGTGGGGCTGCTGCAAAACTGCACTGCAGTAACCTGTTTAAGGATTAAACCCTTGGAAAATAAGTAGAAAATGTAATCTCAACAAAATTTAATTTGCACTTCATATTTAATGAACACAGATTTTCCCAGTAGGTGTTTTTCCAATGTAATTATTCTGAATTTATACATTGACCTACTGGAATTAAAAGTATAATAAAAATATTAAGACACTTGCAGCTCTTAGATTAGTTTATAATTAATTTGCAGTGTGCATTACATAAAAATCTGATTGGTAATCCAGATAAATTAGTCCTGCATGACCCTCTGGGCTTTGTTCTTCATTGCACACCTAGCACAGAGGCAAGTGCACTCCTTTTCCTTTGACAGAAGACAAAAATATTGAATTTTGATTAGGCAAGTTCCTTCAAACATACGCAAACTTTCTGGAAGGTGTATCATTTAACTTGCCCCACTCTTCGCAGATATGGTATAAATACACATACACTCATATTTCATATAGTATTATTATTTTGATCCCTAAAGGGCATACATTAATTATACTGACACGCTTTTCATTCTAAGGGTATGAAAACTTTCACAAAGAGGGGCTTTCAGCCCCCTGGAAAATACAGCAGAAAAATATTCAAAAGGATCATACCACAGCATGGGTTCTAACCCGGTTTGCGCCACTAAATTAAACGGGAATCTTTGTCATTCATCTTAATCAGCTGACATTTATTGTGTACTATAAATAGCTTAGCTGATTAGAAGGAGGAAAACTATTGTCCTTAGGCTATTCAAAACAATCTTAGGACATGATCTTTTGAGCCACAATGTTGGCCAATGATGCTGCATCCTGCACAGCTAGGCTACTTATGTGCTGTTGACTTCAATGGGAATTAAGCAGCTGCCCAGTGGATTGCAATTTAAATGTTGAAAGTGGAGAGTAAGACTTCTTTCCAAAAGCAAGCCTATGATCTACTGCACTGAGGTCTCGTGTGGAAGCCAATCCTAGGCCAAAGTTCCTACACCAGTACAGCCATCACTAGCAGCAGTTTGACCCTGGTGGCATGGCGATGTCTGTCAGCAGCTTGACAACTCAGTAATATCTCAAAAGGGATGTTTCAGGCCAGGAGGGCAGCATAATTTTTCAGTCTAGTATTTAATGGAATGGTATCCCCCTGTGTTTCATCAGATATTTCCTACTATAACTAGCAAGACATGGTGCTAGGAGGGAAACGCTCCGACCACAATGGAACCTCAGTATCCATACCATGAAAATGTATGCCATGCTCCCCAGTGAACATTTAGCGGTATTCATGTAGTGGACAGATACAATGCAGAGAGATCGTCAAGCAGCTTCTTTGTGAAAAATGCAATTGTTGTTGTTGTTGTTCAGTCGTTCAGTCGTGTCTGACTCTTCGTGACCCCATGGACCAGAGCTCGCCAGGCCTTCCTATCCTCCACTGCCTCCCGGAGTTTTGTCAAATTCATTTTGGTTGCATCGATGACACCGTCCAACCATTCTCATTCTCTGTCGTCCTCTTTTCCTTTTGCCTTCGATTTTTCCCAGCATCAGGGACTTTTCCAGGGAGTCCTCTCTTCTCATGAGGTGGCCAAAGTACTGGAGCCTCAGCTTCAAAATCTGTCCTTCCAGTGAACATTCGGGGTTGATTTCTTTCAGAATGGATAGGTTTGATCTCCTTGCAGTCCAGGGGACTCTCAAGACTCTCCTCCAGCACCACAGCTCAAAAGCATCAATTCTGTGGCGATCAGCTTTCTTTATAGTCCAGCTCTCATTTGCATACATCACTACTGGAAAAACCATAGCTTTAACCATCCTGACCTTAGTTGGCAAAGTGATGTCTCTGCTCTTTAGGATGCTATCTAGGTTTGCCATTGCTTTCCTCCCAAGAAGCAGGCGTCTTTTTATTTCGTTGCTGTAGTCGCCATCTGCAGTGATCAAGGAGCCCAAGAAAATAAACTCTGTCATTGCCTCCATTTCTTCCCCTTCTATTTGCCAGGTGGTGATGGGACCAGTGGCCATGATCTTAGTCTTTTTGATGTTGAGCTTCAGCCCATTTTTTTCACTCTCCTCTTTCACCCTCATTAAGAGGTTCTTTAATTCTTCCTCACTCTCTGCTATTAGAGTAGTATCATCTGCGTATCTGAGGTTGTTGATATTTCTTCCGGCAATCTTAATTCCGGTTTGTGATTCATCCAGACCGGCCTTTCTCATGATGTACTCTGCATATAAGTTTAAATAGGCAAGGTGACAGTATACAGCCTTGTCGTACTCCTTTCCCAATTCTAAACCAGTCAGTTGTTCCATATCCAGTTCTGACGGTTGCTGCTTGTCCCATATATAGATTTCTTAGGAGACAGATAAGGTGGTCAGGCACTCCCATTCCTTTAAGGACTTGCCATAGTTTGTTGTGGTCTACACAGTCGAAGGCTTTGGCATAGTCAATGAAGCAGAAGTAGATGTTTTTCTGGAACTCTCTGGCTTTCTCCATAATCCAGCGCATGTTGGCGATTTGATCTCTAGTTCCTCTGCCCCTTCGAAATCCAGCTTGTAGTTCTGGAAGTTCTCTTTCCACATACTGCTGAAGCCTGCCTTGTAGAATTTTGAGCATAACCTTGCTAGCATGTGAAATGAGTGCAATTGTGCGATAGTTGGAGCATTCTTTGGCGTTTCCTTTCTTTGGGATTGGGATGTAGACCGATCTTTTCCAGTCCTCTGGCCACTGCTGAACATTTAGCGGTATTCATGTAGTGGACAGATACAGTGCAGAGAGATCGTCAAGCAGCTTCTTTGTGAAAAATGCAATGGTTTTTGTCAAACTGATATTATTTTTATTCGTTTTTGTTGTATTTATTATATTTAAATCTCATCCACCCAGTGCTTAAAATGGCACCATCTAAGTCTGAATGTGTTGAATATAATTAGAGTTAAAGATATATTGACATGGAATGCCATCTCTATCTTTACTTAGACTGAGTCCAAAGTTTACCAACACAAAGACCCTTCCCCCATTTCATCTACTGAATTTATGTAGAATTATGTCCCATCAGCAGCTGTTGATGTGTTCATTTACATATATGCAATGACTCATGTGATTCTGCCTAAGATATGTTTATTGCATTGTACAAGCAATTCATTTCCTAGGGAGAGATGAGTTGCTAGGATGGTATGGTAGCTATGGAAACAGAAAAAAAAACCTAAGCAAAGATCTTATACACACATAAGTCATTGTGAGAGCAACTTTGAAAGCTGCCACTGCCCAAGTATGAAAGATATGTATAAAATATTTAACTGATCTTAAAAATGTGCACTGATTTTTTTTTATTCAGAGCTACAACATAATGTGAAGGAAACCAAGTCCACCCTGCCTCTTTAGTCCTTGTGCAACTCAAAGTGCTGTTGCTAGGCAATGCTTACTACAACCACAGTAATACAATGTAGACAAACGGACCTTACCATTAATCGAAACCATATGTGGGTCAACATTCCTATGAAATCATTGCTTTTTAAAAATGAAAGGCATATATGAATGAACTCTAAGAATACTAAACAATGGTTGCAGCCAGATAAATGAGGCGGTGTTTAAAAAATGGCTTCCAGGAGATGGTTAATATTCAGTATTCTGTAGAACTGAAATTCTCTCCTCAAAAAGAATCAAATATAGTCATAGATGCCCACCATGTCAATAGGCTCAGAAGGTTTTCTGCCTATGAAGGTGCTCAGCTCTGGCTATCTGTTAAGCAGGGGAGCAACAAAACGTTCTAGAAACCACCCAGGATTTACCCCACCGCCTACCCACCACCTGACAAGCAGCACGGCATCTACAGCTGCACACCCGTGCAGGGCTACATCGATCCTGCACAGCCAGATTGATGTTGCCACCCATTTGCTTCCGGTAGTGGCCGGAAACCCACCAGGGTAGGGAAGAGAGGAGCCCTGTGCAGGGCAAGCAGATATTAGAGCAAACCTCACTGGTGAGAGTTAACTTCCTTGATCTCACTGAGGATAACAATTAGGAGGGTGGGGTGCATATTCTAAATCTTTCTCCGCAGGAGTCCTGTTGTCCATTATATTAGGTAGGTGTTTGAATCTGGGACTTGTCTTTCTTGTTGTCCTCCCATACAGCCTGACAGCTTATGGGAAAAGTTTGATTCAGGTATTACAACACCCAATTTCCTCACTACACCCCTGAAGAGAACACCTAGCCCTGTCTACTTTGGCATTGCTTTCTTCATGTGGTGACTAAAGAGTCTGCAAAGGAGAATCTATTTTGATAGTTTCTATATGTGAGCAAGAATGTAAGTTCCCAGGGTTCTTGATTACAAGCAGAGGCTATAGTTGAGCGATATTTGGACCTGCCTTATAATCAGTTTGCCAGCACTGTCCCTGGCATTCGATTACTAAAAGTGAATCTCTCCTGTTCCTTTACTGTATAACATGTAGTACTAGCAACATAATGGTTATTTGGAAGCCAGGTGGCTTCTCTATGGAAATTCAGTCTTTGTCTTTCATTTTGTTGTCCTGAAGTAGACAACAGCACTATCCTCAAACATGGAGGAAATGTAGCTATTATGCTATGCAATGAGAGGTCAAAGATCCTTACACTGGGTTTACTAGATGCCAGATTTTGGAACTGAGACTCAGGTTTTGAGGTCTGTTCTCTAAGATTAAAACACAGAGAAGAACAAACCTTGCTGAGGGAAAATCAGCATGGCTTCTGTAAGGGTAAGTCTTCCCTGACAAACCTTTTAGAATTCTTTGAAAAGGTCAACAGGCATGTGAATTTGGGTGAACTGGTGGATATTGTCTATCTTGATTTTCAGAAAGCTTTGGACAGGGGACTTGCCTCCCGGGTGCAAAGGCTGCAGACATAACCAGACATCTAGATAGTCTGTTAGAAATAACTGTGAAGGCGCCAGTTGGCATGGTACACGTTAGTACCTATGATGTTGGGAGGGCAAAGTGGTCAGTCTTGGAAGCCAAATTCAGGTTGTTAGGATGAAGATTCAAGTCCTGGGCTTCCAATGTAGCATTTTCAGAAGTGCTGCCTGTTCCTTGTGCAGGACCCAGCAGACAGGCAGAGCTCAAAAGCCTCAATGCATGGATGAGGCGATGGTGTCAAGAGGAGGGCTTCAGATTTGTCAGGAACTGGAGAACATTTTGGGACAAGCCAAACCTATTCAGGAGGAATGGGTTGTACTTTAACCATGATGGGACCAGATTGCTGGCACTCAACATCAAAAAGGCTGCAGAGCAGCTTTTAAACATAAGAACATAAGAAGAGCCATGCTGGATCAGGCCAAAGGCTCATCTAGTCCAGCTTACTGTATCACAGCGGCCCCACCAAATGCATCTGGGAGTGCACAAGATTAGATATCTGTCTCCTGATACCACTCCCCTGCATCTGGCCCTTGAAGTACCCAGGTTTTAAGCCTGGATATTACGCATCTCCATCATGGTTTGTAACCTGTGATGGACTTTTTCTCCAGGAATTTGAGCCATCACCATCACCTGTGGCAGGGAGTTCCACAGACTAACAACAATCTGGGTAAAAAAATATTTTGTCTGTTCTCACTCTCCCAACCCTCAGTCTGAGTGGATGTCCTCTAGTTCTGGTATTTTGTGAGAGGGAAAAGAGCATTACTCTATCCACTTTACTCATGCCCTGCATAATTTTGTATGTCTCAAACATATCCCCCTCCTCAGGTGCGTTTTTCCAGAATAAAGAGCCCCAGATGTTTTAGTCCTTCCTCATAAAAGAGGTCCTCCAGCCCAGAAATCATTTTAGTTTCTCTCTTTTGCACCTTTTCCAGTTCCACTATGGGGTTTTTTTTTTTTTTTTGAGATGCGGTGACCAGAATTGTACACAATACTCCAGATGTGGCCTTACTATCATTTTGTACAATGGCATTATAATGTTGGCTGTTTTATTTTCAGTCTCCTTTTTGATAATTCCTAGCATGGAATTGGCTTTTTTCACCACTGCCCACACTGGGTAGACACCTTCATTGAGCTGTTCACCAACACACCAAGATCTTTTTCCAGATCTGTCACGGATAGCTCAGAGCCCATAAGTTGATAAATAAAGTTTGGATTTTTTGCCCCAATATGCATTACTTTACATTTGGTTACATTAAAATGCATTTGCCATTTCGCAGTCCATTCCCCCAGTTTGGAGAGATCCTTCTGGAGCTCTTCACAATCTTCTCTGGTTCTTACCACATGGAAAAGTTTTGTGTCATCCACAAACTTAGCCACCTCACTGCTTATTCCTGTCTCTAGGTCATTTATGAACAGATTGAAAAGCACCGGTCCCAGGGGGACAGATCCCTGGGGCACACCGCTTTTCACCTCTCTCCATTGTGAAAATTGCCCATTGCCCAGAAAAAGCATTAAATCCTCACTGGGAGTATGTCCTTTTCCTTTTTCAAATCCCTATGCCAAGAATGGGTTCCAAATATCTTTAAAATCAGTATGAAAAACACATTTGCTTATTTTCCAACCACAGGTTAATTTGCTGTTGATAGGCCTGTTCCACATTTCTTTATACCAATTGTCTATTTTAAATTGACTCCTGTCTCGCCACTTTTTGCCATGATTAGCCTTGCTTTCCTGTTGCAAAGTAGTTGTTTGAATCGTCCAATTGTGTACTGTGACCACAGCACCACCCTCTTCAGATTCAAGGAGAAAGAACGGTTCGAGTAATAGAAAGGTCAGCAAGTGTAGAGAAGCACAGGCCTCCTGCATTACCCTTTCAAGAACCTTATAAGTCAAAGACCAGTAAAAAAAATCACAGGGCACCTTAAAGACAAATATATTTCAGTATGAGCTTTTGTGGATACAGTACATTCACTTCATACATTTTAGAATAAAGGGAAACCACAGGTTATATATAGCCACCTTGAGTTCCCAGATGGCCTTGACTGAAAAGACCCAGAAACTTCCACAACTGGCCAGGATTTTTGGGAGTTGTAGTCCAAGAACATCTGGGAACCCAAGGGGACCGCTGATTTAGAAGGTAGGTACTGGAAATGCATTAGCAAGGTGAAAAATAGCATTATTGGCATTGTTCTGCCGATTATGATAGTGTTATGAGCTGTGGAATAAATGTTGACCGCATAGACGTCATGTTTCAGTTGACGGGTTCACAGTGGTCAGCAGGTCTGTAAAGTGTGAAGGCATGGCCAGGAAGCAGGAGATGTTATTGGAAGAGTTTGATTTTTTTTTAAAGTAAATGTGATTGGGTAAACAGATGCTTTTGCAAGCCTAACCCTAAACATACCTATCAAAAGTTAAGCCAAATGGAATGCTAAACTAGGTGATAATTAGCAAAATGGTACACTCTACCTCTCCCAAACATGGGGAGCCTTAAAAGGTCTGGCTTTCTCATTCAACCTACCATTCTTTGGTCTTTCCATGACTTTGTAACAGGGTTACTGGTGATATTAGTAGTTATTGAGGAACTTATGAAGCAGCATGTGCTGTCCCAATGCTAGAATTAGGCACTGGCATCTCCCTTGTTGGTCTTGCTTATGATTTTCAGGCAGAAAGGTTTCATGCTCAGGGAGTTTAGAACATTTCGCCTGAAGATCTCCTAGTCATCAGTTGTACCTTGGTCTGCTGTCTCCTCTGCTGTTGATACTCCTGTGGATCATTTAGTTTTGCCCATTTGGTGAGCCAGTCTTCAGGAAGGGGCTCTTGTTGTAAAGAGAAAAGGAAGGGTTGGAGAAGAAAGGAGTTTCAGTTTCCCGGAGGAAGAATTAGATTCTTATCACCTTGAGTTAGATAAATGGATTTCAATACATGCATGCAAAGTGGGACAAAATGGAAAAATTGTGTTTCATTTTGTTTCGTTGCCCCTTGATTCATTTCATTTCGTTTCAAAATGAATTTTTGAAAAAAAATTCATACGGAATGAAACCAAAATGAATCAATTTGTTTCTCTATAAATGGGTTCCGTGGGTCCTAGAGGCACCAAATTTGGTGGGTACCTTCCTTCGACTAATTGCACTTAGAAATGTTTTTCCCAGGGGCACCCACTTTGAAGGTTAATAACTCGGCTCTCCTAACCCCAAATTGCTCCAAATTTGGAGGGCTTAAAGGGGAGGGTCCAACCAAATTTGGTGTTTATAAGACCCAGGGGAGCCATTTTACAGAAAAACAAATTGGTTTGTTTCAACGGGAAAATGCTAATTTGTTTCATTACTAATGAAATGGTGCGTCCTCATTTTGTGTTGGTGTGTTGTTTTTCGTTTGGTGCCCATCCCTAAATAGAATCTTAGAATCATAGAATTGTCATAGGGTTGGAAGGGGCCTTGAAGGTCTTCTAATCCAACTCCCCGCCCAAGGCAGGAGACCTCACACCATCCTGAACAGAGGGATGTCCAGTCTTTTCCTGAAAATCTCCAGCGATGGGGTGCCCACAATATCAGAAGGCAAATGTTCCACTGTTTAATGGCTCTCGCTGTCAGGAAATTTCTCCTTATTTCCTGGTTGGCTCTCCCTCTGATGTGTTTCCACTCATTGGTTCTTGTCATACCCACAGGGGCAATTGGGAATAAACTGATGCCCTCTTAGGACAATAATAGGGTGATATAATGGGGTGATATAATGTATATTTGCACCTTTGCAGTTTCTTTTAGAACCTTATAGTTTTTACTGTGGAACTTCCTTATTTGGATTCCTATACATGAGAAGCATTTGGAAGATAATGATATCCTACAATTTAATACCGGGCGCATTTTAGATTAAAGAGATTTTTCAGGGTATCATTTGTTGTTGCCCATTGCTGGTGTTTTTGTAGCATGCAGTTGACTATGTTTGGATTATTGCTTTTGGCTTTGTAACTTGATGTAAAATTTCAAATCTTTGCAAACTTCATTGTGTTTGCACTAACCATGTAAAGAGATTGCCCAACAGACAAGTTGAGTGGAACACTGGTAGCAATACTTCCTCAGCCTATAAAACTATGTCCGAGCCACTGCTGGTCATAACATGTATGTCTGCATAGAATTCCAGTTCCTGACAAAACAGAAATCTTCAGGGATTGGAGGACAAGTAAATACTCTATGAATTATTATTGCCATAAAGTGCAATCAGTAAGTTTCACATTGTATTTTGAAAGCTGACAAAAGCAGTTACTTGGGGAGAAAAAAATTAAAGCATAGATAAGGCATATTATAAGAGAAAGGAGGATTTAGCTAAGGAGCTTAGTGGAAATAATGTGAAGGTTTGTCTTAAAACCTCTATTTCCTTTTAAGCGCACCCCATCACAGATATTTCCTATGCATAGTCAAAAAAGGAATGTAAGGTCAAGTAGACTAAAAGTATAGAGGGGAAAAACATGCTAGGGAAATTCGTGTTAAATAAAACTTGAACCTACCTCAGCCAGCCTAAGGGGTCTTCACTAGACTCTTTAAAAAAATACATTGAAACAAGTGGAAAGGACAAAGTATAAAAAAGCATATTACATCTGCCCAACTAACCAATCAAACAGCAAATGCAAAACGAGGCTACAGGTGATACCTTTATAGGCCACTAATAAAATTAAAAAACATGGCAAGCTTCTGAATGCAACACAAATCTTCATCAAAGCAAGTCCCAAAAGTTCAAACATGGCTAAAGATGTGCTTTGCCAGGAGGTTATTCTTAAAGCTCTTGGCTATATGATGTACACCAGGCAAGGAGCCTTCTTAGAGGCAGGAAGTTGGAGGGCAATTGTAAAAGCTGTTTAAGCATTGGGTTTCACACCCCTGTTCTTCAATCAAAGGGACATGGGTCATACACCCCCCACTCACTCACCCCTCATCTCTATTGGGCTGTACAAGACATACAAGTCCCTATTGGTGCCGTGTGTGTGTGTGTGTGTGTGTGTGTGTGTGTGTGTGTGTAGAGGACCCATGCGCTTCATTCTTGGATTGGGGTAAAAATTAAGTAAGACCACTAGGTTTGCCAATTCGAACCAGATTGAATTAAAGTGATGTTATCTAGTGGTTGCAGTCTTGCCCTTTGGTGGTGAGAGTCCGTGTGCCTCATTCCAGGTAAGAGGGGAACGCCAGCTCTTTCTTGTTATCTTCACAATTCCATCAAAGCAAATAAACAAGGGCAGCCCACCCCCTTTTTGCTTCAGTCAGACAAGTTAGTGGTTGAGGCAGAATCCTGTTCACTTACATGACCACATACATTCAGTTGTGTAAACTGTCCCTTCCAACAGCTTCAATTTCACAATCAGGGACTTTTATAAGCTTAAAAGTGTTTAGTTTAGCCGTAAGACTCCATATAGTTTGTATACGGGTACCTGAAGGACCACTTCCTTTCACAAACGCTTCACCTACTTGTGAGCTAAGCTTTTCATTGTATGTTTTTCTGGCCATACTATATTTGGTGAGTGTAAAAGCATGGGGTTTAGTGATTTCAGCAAGTGATTTCAGCTCTGTGACATAGTAGGCTGGAGACAGCTTCTATGGTAACAACTCTTTATTCAGGGAGAGAACAAGGCTGGGGACGGGGGCGAGGGAGCTACATTTATAGGAACGAGGACAGGCTAGGAAAAGATACATGTTGGAGTGAACAATTACAAGCAATCACAAAGCTGCCTTTTGGCGGGAACCAATAGGGTTGAGGATACAAATGCAGCAACTAGAAATAACCAATAGGCCTGTTCCCTTTGGGAACAGGAAGGCAGTTACTTCAACATAAGCAAATTCCCCTAAATTTGCTTAACACAGCACAGATACGCCCAACTAGTTCCTGGGGGTCTTTCCCAGCAATCAGAACATCATCAAAAAATGGCAAGACCCCTGGCAGACCCCTTAACAGGCGCTCCATTAGACCTTGAAAAATCCCTGGGGCCACACAAACTCCAAACTGTAATCTGTTTACTCTGAAAGCCCCTTTGTGTGTTACGATAGTCTGTGCTTCTGCATATTGTGGAGTCACTGGCAGCTGCTGGTACGCTTGTGCCAGGTCAAGTTTGGTGAAAATTTCCCCCCCAGCTAGTTTTGCCAACAGCTGTGAGACGACTGGAATGGGGTATGAATTTCCCCTGAGTGCCTTGTTGATAGTACATTTGTAGTCTGCACAAATTCTCACTTCCCCATTTGCCTTAAGGGGTGTGACGATAGGAGTCTCCCACTTAGAAGAGTCCACAGGTAAAAGAACTCCCTGTTTGACCAATTTGTCCAGTTCCGCCTCAATCTTGGGTTGCAGCGCAAATGGCACTCACCTTGGCTTGAGTCAGATTGGGGCCACCTTGGGGTCCAGCTCAAAGTCAATTGGAGGCCCTGTATAACAACCCAGTTTACCACTGAAGTGTTCGGCAAATTCTTGGCGTAATGCCTTGCCCAACTCTGGGGATGTTTGGACTGAGTGGAGCCCTGATATATTCAGCCCCAAGGCGGGAAACCAGTCAGTACCCAGGAGACTGGGGCGACTCCCCTGTGCAATCACCAATTTAAGCACGGCCTGTTTCTCCCGGAATTGTACCCTCACAGCACCCATTCCTAGAATGTGGATGCGGCCAGCCGTGTATGATTGCAAGGTTGCTGGGAATGGTTCCAGAGAGGGGAACTTACCCCCAGGGAAGAGCCCCCTTGCAGTCTGGTCTGAGACAATGGTGAATCCAGATCCGGAATCCACCTCCATGTCGCATGGTTGACCTTCAATCTTCACTCTGATGGATGTTTTGCCTTGCGCCGGAAACTGCACGGTCTCTCCGTTGATCTCTGTGAGATAATTGCAGTCGTCCAGGAGATAGGTCATGGTGGATGATCTGTGACACGTTGATCTAGGTGATCCCGTTGTTCCAGCTGCCACCGACCTACAGACCCTGGCGATGTGTCCTGTCTTTCCGCATGACCTACATGTAGCCCCACGAAAACGGCAGCTTTTCCGCTCATGGTTTCCGCCACAGCCTGGGCAAGCGCCTCGGCGATCTTTGGGCCATGCATCAGCCTGACGCACCAACTCGACACCACGGACTGGGCTCTGGCTTGGACTAGCCTCTGGTTCATCCATGGCATGGGCAGCCTCTACCCGCAGCTTCGTGGCCTTGCAACTGGCATTGAGCTCTTCCTGCTCATAATTCTCTGTGGCGGTGGCCTCTTTCAAGGCGGAGGCAAGGGTGACATCTTCCTTTGCCACAATGCGCCTTCGGGCTTTTTTGCTGCAGAGCCCCCCAACAAATTGATCCAAGAGAGTGTCTTCAAGATTTGGGAAGCCACAGTGCTGAGCAAGCTCCCGGAGTCCTGCCAGGAATGCAGCCACAGATTCTCCGGCTTGCTGCTGCCTTTTCTGGAACTCCATCCACCAGGCCATCTTGCTTTTGGCAGGTGCCAAGTGGCTTGTCAGCCGGGCGAAAATGTCTGTGAGTGATGTCTCACTCAGCTCTGCTGGGGCGAGCAATGCCTTGGCCAACAAGAAGGTCTCACTCCCACAGCAACTCAGGAACGTGGCCCTTCTTTTGCTGTCATCCGTGATTCCTTGAGCCACCACGAAGAACTCGAAGCATTCAACATAGTCCTCCCAAGTGTGGGGCTCCGATGGCTGGAAGGGCTCCAATACCTGTGGACTTTCCATTCTCCCGGCGGGCAGGGTCATCTTCTAAGCCGGCAGGTGAGTCTTGTTCTTCCCTGAGATCCGGACTCTGAGTCAGCATGATGATCCTCTGCTTCTCAGCATTCCGGATCCCATCCTCGTTGCCAGTGTAAAAGTGTGGGGTTTAGTGATTTCAGCAAGTGATTGCAGCTCTGTGACATAGTAGGCTGGAGACAGCTTCTATGGTAACAACTCTTTATTCAGGGAGAAAACAAGGCTGGGGACTGGGGTGAGGGAGCTCCATTTATAGGAACGAGGACAGGCTAGGAAAAGATACATTTTGGAGTGAACAATTACAAGCAATCACAAAGCTGCCTTTTGGTGGGAACCAATAGGATTGAGGATTCAAATGCAGCAACTAGAAATAACCAATAGGCTTGTTCCCTTTGGGAACAGGAAGGCAGTTACTTCAACATAAGCAATTACAGATCAATACACAACAGTGAGTGGTAGAGAAAGGGCCTTTTCAATAAAAGCCAAGTGGTCTGCTTATATACCACCCCATACCACTTCAAGTTGTCTCTGGGCGGTTTACAGTTTTAATTACAGTATGCAGGCTACATATTGCCCCCCCCCCCAGCAAGCTGGGTACTCATTCTACCGACCTTGGAAGGATTGAATGCTGAGTCAACCATGAGCCTGCTGCCTGGGATTGAACCCCGAGTCATGAGCACAGTTTTACGTGCAGTACAGGCATTTAACCAATGCATCACAAAGTTCTTCAATAGTGGTATTTAATGTTGCAATGCTACTCCCAGTTCTCATTACTAAGTATATGGATCTAATTAGTTTCAGCTGTTTTTTCTGTGAACAGCTTTTAAAATTCTCCAGGTCCTCAAACAATTTGAAAGTTGCTTTGTATGGGATATTCGATATCCCTTCATTCTACTTATATTTACTCTATTATAATAATTATTATTATTTTAATGTGTGTCAGTTTCTTTGAGAAAGCAGGATGTTGACAGATGAAATAAAAACAAGCCAGCCAGCAAGCACACTACCAAGCCACAGTTTGGGAGAGGGAAGTGGCAAGATGGATTCAAAGGACTGATCTATGGCTCTTTATTCTTTAAAAGAGCTGTGACAATGCAAGCTTTGCCTGTTTGAAAGTGTTCTGTAGGATCAGAAATAGAGTGCATATACAACACATTCAGACTCTCTATAGCCCAGTGGGAAATTTCATCTCCAGGCTGAAATTAAATTCTTATCCTGGAGGAGATATTATTAACAGAAAAGTCATTGCTGAAGTCATATATTTGCAGTCGCTGGGAAATTTAAGATTTGCCTTTATGAGGAAAAGGATTTTAAGTCAATACATGGTTTAATAGAATTGTTTTATTCTTTAGTCAGCTAGATTGTTGAAGACAACCAGGCTTTCTCCTTCCTTTCTCTCACATTCTCTCAACTCATTCTTCTCCTTTAAAGCCATTATTTAAGGAGTATTTCTTTAGCAGTGGTTTTTCTGAAAAAACCTTCTTGGCTTGATCTCAAATCTCAAAGGAACCACCATAGTGCCTTTTCTTTCTGGGCTGCTCAGTGGCACTGGAAGTCAGCAGCACAGGAAGAATTCTGATGCACACCAACCTGGATGGCTCTGAATTTGGTTCAGACAAAGTCAAGGAGAATAATATTGTCAAAGACTACTCATTGTGAGGCCTGTATAATACCTCAAGGATCAGAGGTGGTAGGTCTCCTTATACCAGCTGATCATAAGAACATAAGAACATACATAAGAACACCCTTGAAGTACCCTGGTTTTAAGACTGGAGATTACACATCTCCATGGTTTGTAACCTGTTATGGACTCTTCCTCCAGGAATCTGTCCAATCCCCTTTTGAAGGCATCCAGGCCAAATATCATTGCCACATCATGTGGCAGAGTTCCACAGACTAACAACATGCTGGGTAAAAAAAAAAAAAAGTCTGTTCTCAGTCTCCCAACCCTCAGTTTGAGTGGATGTCCCCTAGTTGTGGTATTTTGTGAGAGGGAGAAGAGCATCCCTCTATCCACTTTACTCATGCCCTGCATAATTTTGTACGTCCCTCCCAATCATATTCCCCCTCAGGTGCCTTTTTTCCAGACAAAAGAGCACACAATATTTTTTAACCTTTCCTCATAAGGGAGATCCCCCAGACCAGAAATCATTTTAGTTTCTCTCTTTTGCACCTCTTCTAGTTCCACTATGTCTTTTTGAGATATGGTGACCAGAATTGTACACAATACTCCAAGTGAAGCCTTACTATCATTTTGTACAATGGTGTTTTATTTTCAATCCCCTTTTTGATAATCCCTAGCATGGAATTGGCCTTCTTCACCGCTGTCACACACTAAGTAGACACCTTTATTGAGCTGTCCACCAGTACACCAAGATCTCTTTCCTGATCCTTCACGGATAACTCAGAGCCCATGAGTTGATAGATTAAGTTTGGATATTGCCCCAATATGCATTACATTACATTTTCGTACATTGAGACACATTTGCCATTTGGCAGCCCATTTCCCCAGTTTGGAGAGATCCTTCTGAAGCTCTTCACAATCTTCTCTATTTTTACCACAAGGAAAAGTTTTGTGTCATCTGCAAACTTAGCCACCTCTCTGCTTATCCCTGTCTCCAGGTCATTTATGAACAGATTGAAAAGCACCAGTCCCAGGACAGATGCCTGGGGCACACCGCTTTTCACTTCTCTCCATTGTGAAAATTGCCCATTGACACCTACTGTTTGTTTCCTGGATCTCAACCAGTTCTCAGTCCATAAGGACCTGCCCACTTATCTCCTGACTGTGCAATTTTCTCAGCAGCCTTTGGTAAGGGACTGTGTCAAAGGCCTTCTGAAAACCCAGATAGACAATATCCACCAGTTCACCCATATCCACATGCCTGTTGACCTTTTCAAAGAATTCTAAATGTTTGTCAGGCAAGACTTACCCTTACAGAAGCCAAGCTGATTTTTTTCTAAGCAAGGTTTGTTCTTCTATGTGTTTTAAGATTTTCTCTTGGATTAGGCTTTCCACCATTTATCCTGGAACAGACATAAGGCTAAGCGGCCTGTAGTTTCCAGCCCCCCTTCCTTTTTAAAAAAAATGTGTGAAAACTGCTATCCTCCAGTCCTCTGGCACTGTGGCCGTTTTAAGGGACAAGTTGCATATTACCGTAAAGAGCTCTGCAATTTCATTTCTCAGTTCCTTAATAACTCTTGGGTAGATGCCATCTGGGCCCGGTGATTTGTTGATCTTCAATTTATCAATTAGTCCTAACACATCTTTTCTTTTAAAGTGTATTTGATTAAATTATATAGTCCAGAGTGGCCATTCAGGCAGCAGAATCTGCCCAAGGTCTTCTGTCGTGAAGACAGATGCAAGGAACTCATTTAATTTCTCTGCAATTTCCAAGTCCTCCTTAACCTCCCCTTTTCTTCCCTCACCATGCAGAGGGCCAACTAGTTCTCTGGCAGATTTTCTACTTCTAACATTTTTAAAAGGCTTTTATTATTTCCCTTTATATTGCTAGCCATGCGTTCCTCGAAGTCTTTGCCTCTCTTATCATCGTCTTATATTTCATTTGCCAGAATTTGTGTTCCTTTTTATTTTCCTCATTTGGGGAGGATTTCCATTTATGGAAAGACCTCTCCTTGTGCTTTAGAGCAGGGGTCCTCAACCTAAGGCCCCGGGGCAGGATGCGGCTCCGAAGGTCCTGAATCCGGCCCCTGGGACCAATTCCAACCCCCCACCTACCCCCTGCTTTGCAAGCAAGCCACCCTCTGCAGCTGCTTCTATTGCTGAGGCAGTTCAAAGCAGTGGGCTACAGTATGTCACTTCTCCCACTCCCCCCAACTACCACCCAAATGATCAGCATACTGGCTAGTGGGGCATTCAAAGTGGGAGGGCTACGGCAAGGTCCCCCAGTCCCCCCCCCACCAGATGGTTGGGGCACCGGGTGCAACCGACCGGGGAAATTTAAAACAGGAGGGCTGCAGCAAAGTCTCCCACTCCCACCATGGCCCTGAGGCCCGCCCTGATCCTCCCCCCCTACCCACCTGCCTTCCTTGTGTGGCTGCCACCTGTGTTATTGTAGTGGTGAGGAATGAAGGGGGCAGGCAGAGGCAGCGCCAGCCAGCCTTCCAAGCCAGAACAGCCATGGCAGTGGACCGCTGGAGGGATGGATGGCAGGGGACCGAGGGGGAAACAGAGCTACTTCCCGCCCACCCAGCCCCCTCTGAGCTGCTGCCTTCCTCCATGGAGCAAGGGAGGGGAGGAGGGAGCACAGCCATGGCCAGAGACTGAAGCTGCCACCACCATCACCGGGTTAGAGACCAGTGAGGAGGAGATGGTGGAGAAAGAAGGGAAGGGAAGAGAAGGCCAAAGGTGGCCTGGGCCTAGTTCATGGGAGGCTGGCGGGGCTGCATTTGTCCCCGGTTGGTGATGGGCGGGTTGGCAAGCCAAGAGAGCACCGCAGCCTGGCTGGACTTGGCCAGTGAGCGGGCTGCAGGTGGCTTTGGGCAGGCCTTCCTGCCCCTCCTCCTTCCCAGCCCTTGCTCCCTCCCTCCCTCATTTGCAGTGCACCAAGTCGGGTCAAGCCAAGAGAGGAGGCAGCTTTCCATCCAGGGACAGTGAGGACATGATGGCCAGGGGACACGGCTGGATCTGCATGCAGTGGCATCAGCCTTGCTGCGGCTGCTGCTCCTCATCCTGAGTGGCCGCCCAGAAGGTGATGAGGGGCCTGAGTTTGCCTGGGCTGCCACCTCCTTCCCGATACAAGGAAGGAAGGAAGGAAGGAAGGAGAGCTGCTCCAGCTGCTGCCACTGGAGGAGGAGGAGGAGAAGGAGGAGGCGGCGCAGCAGAGGGATCCCAGCAGTGTCACCTCAGGGTGGTGATCTGGAGCAGGAGACATTGCTGGGGCCCTGGAGACACAATGATCATGGGCCAATCGTGGGGGTTCCGCCCACTTGCCCCTCCCCCCTTTTCCATGTCGGCCTTTTTTGTTTTGTTGTCTTGGACTGTGGTCTGGCCCCCAGTGGTGTCTGGGATGTGGTGGACCGGCCCACTGTTTGAAAACGTTGGGGACCCCTGCTTTAGAGCCTCTCTAACTCCACTTGTTAACCATGTTGGTGCCTCCTTGGACTTCGATGGGCTCTTCTTTCTTTGTGGTATGCACTTGTCCTGGGCCTGTATTACCGTTGTTCTAAACAGGCTCCATGCACTCTGGACAGATTGGATTCTTTTTACCTTCCCTTTCAATGTCTTTCTAACTAGTTTCCTCATCTGAGGGAAGCCCACCCTTCGGAAATCAAGGGTTTTATGTCTGATTTGCTTGACACTCTTCCCCTGACATGCAAGGCAAAAGAGATTGCAGCATGGACACTGTTCTCCAGACGCTCAGTGACATTCACTTCCCTGAACAGGTCCTGAGTATCACACAGTATTAGATCCACAGTTGCCTGTTCTCGGTTGCTCTAAGGCACAGACATTCAGCAAGTCGAGAAACCCAGTTTCTCTTTCTTGCCCCAATCTTGCATTCATCCAGTCAATGTGGGGATAATTGAAGTCCCCCATGAATACTATCCTGTCCCTCTTAGACAACTGCACGATTTGTCTCCTCATTTCAAGGCAGTATCCCACTGGTTCTTTGTATTCCACCAGGTTTCTGTTATGACTATTATATCAATGTTATCCCTAGCTGCCAAATGTTCAAGTTCTCCCATCTTTGCTTGAAGGCTTTGAGCATTTGAATAGAAGCACCTGTACAAGAATGGCTGCTTCTTTGTTGCCCCCCACAGCTTTTAATTCCAGTAGACAAACTAGCTCATCCCATTATTATCCCAGTGTTAATACCTACTATGTCATTACTTTGTGGTTCTCTACCCTCTCCAACCTTGTTCCATGGGGATGAGGTGTTCTGAACCAGATGCCACTCAGCTCCTGTCAGGTTTCCCCCTGTTATCAGTTTAAAAGCTGCTCTGCAGCCTTTTTGATGTTGTGTGCCAGCAATCTGGTCCCATCATGGTTCAAATGCAACCTGTCCCTCCTGAACAAGTTTGGCTTGTACCAAAATTTTCTCCAGTTCCTGACAAATCTGAAGCCCTCCTCTCGACACCATCACCTCATCCATGCATTGAGGCTTCTGAACTCTGCCTGCCTGGTGGGTGCTTCACGAGCAACAGGCAGCACTTCTGAAAATGCTACCTTGGAAGTCCAGGACTTCAATCTTCATCCTAACAATCTGAATTTGGCTTCTAGGACTGATCACTTTGCCTTCACAACTTCATTGGTAGCAACATGCACCATAATGACTGGCTCCTTCCCAGTTCTTTCTAACAAACTATCTAGCTGTCTGGTTATGTCTGCAACCTTTGCACCTGCCAGGCAAGTCACCACACCATTATCATGTGCATCACAAACTCATCCCTCTGTATTTCTAATAATTGAATCACCTAGTACAAGAAACCTCTCTCCTGCAGCCTGTTCATATGCCTGTTCCTCAACTATAATAAGGGAGAGGTCTTCAGTCTGTTCTTGTTGTTTGTCTTCCTGTATCTCATCAAGTATGGTGAGGGAGAGATTCTCAGGTGCAACCAGTTGTTCCTCTGTGCATTTCTCATGAGGTGTGATGTGGGAAAGAGCTCAAATATTTCTGTAATTTGACTGATCCCTTGGCCTTCTACCTCTTTGAGTCACATTCTTCCATGCATCTACCTCCTGAGTTGGTGAAGTGACTTCTTCCTCAGAACTGTGCCCTGTATCTTCTTTGTTCAGGATAGTCTGCTCCGCTCTATCCAAGAACAGCTCAAGCTCCTTAATTTGTTGCTGGTTAGATATGTGGGCTTCCAGCTGCTAGATTTTCTCTGCTAGTAGTCCTACCATCTTGCACTTGCTGCAAGTGTAGTCCTCCATGTGCTTTGGCAAGATGACAAACATGGCACAAGTGTCGCAGGTAACTACAGCTGCTTCCTCAGACTCTATTCTAACAAGTGCAATATTCTGGGCCTCAAAAATTTATACTTTTATGACCTTTCTATCTAGTAGGAATATATTCTTCCTTTGTTGTTTATTTGGAATCTCGGAGCGCTGGCCTCTAAAGGAGCTCTATTCCAACTGTTAGCAGCCCAGAAACTTACCAGCGCTCACTTCCTCCTGTTTGTTTGTCTCACTCAGCAGCAGCTCTGCTTGGGATCACACCCAGGCTCAAAATGGCTGAGGCTGACCTTCCTCAGGGGAAAGATATTAGTGTGGCTCCACTCCGCTGCCCAGAGAAAGGATTAGTCTGGCTCCACCCCCTGCTTCCTTTGTTTGAGGAAGCTTCTAGCTGCTTCCTTTTTTGATGACTAGAAGTAGGCAAGTGGGAGGATGTTAAGAGGCAGGTCCATAACTAGGTTGGACCAAGGCGGGGGGTCTTTATTCCTTGATACCTGAATTTGGGGTGTACTGAAATTTAGAGGTGAATCTACTTAGGAACATTAGGAAAATAATCCAACCTCAATTCACTTTTGCTTGAAAGCATTCTCTTTCTTGGGAAGGGGTGCATCTTCCTTGTACCTTTTCTTGGACAGATTTGTGCTCATTTGTCAGGTGGAATGTGCTGTTTATCCCAGGTGCCAAATCTGCTAGTTATGGCTCTACTGTAGGATACATGTCTACTTTATGGGCTTCTTGCAAGCCTCTGCTTGGTTAATTTAGAAACAAAGCACTGGAGTCAGTAGGCCTTTGGTCTGACCCATCATGACTATTTCTGTGTCTTTCGGCATTTGATTCCCCTCCCAACCAGTTTTCACTAATGATGCACAAGCCTTGCATTCTTCTTCAATGGTTTATGCCTTCATCAGCTTTCTGAGCTAATGTCCCTTTTCTGTCCCTCACTCTTGGGAGAAGACTAGGAAAACACAAGAAAGTAGTGGAGGAACCAATAGGAATTTCCTCCTCAGATATCCTTATAGTCATGGGCTATGCCAATGGCATAGAAAGGCATAGAGATAGATAGGCATGGAGACCATCAGTCCACAAAGTGGCCAAGATTCAAACATGGCTGAAAAGATAGTTCAAATGCTATTGGCAAAATGGATGTTAAGCAAAGGATTTGGGACACAGAACTCCAGGAATATTTAGGGTCTCAGGACAAATTTATTTAACATAGTTACCAGTCTATAAGATGCCCCCATGTATGACACCCACTTTTCCAATCCAACATTACAGTTTTGCAACAATGCACTTCTCTCCTTGGCTTACTTCCGTGTACAGTGGAACCTTGACTTATGTCATTAATCCGTTCCAGTGGTCTAGACTTAAGTCAAACATGACTTATGTCAAATGAATGTTTCCCATAGAAAGTAATGGGAAAGCGGATTAATCCGTTCCAGATGATGAAAAAGACCCCCGAAAACAGCAATTTAACACAAATTTGACTGGGATAGGAGATTCCTTCTGGGGATGTAAATGAAATGTCTCTTCAAAGAGAGAAGGAGGCAGTGGAATTATAGTCCACAAATTATACGCCTCCACTTTTTAATGTTCATAGAAACAATGTCTAACATTTAAGTTTTATTGATTTTTAACCTGACGTTCCAGGTTCTGAACAATTCTATGCTTACCATTAGAGTCCCACAACTTTACAGCTCCCCAACTAAAATGCTTCCATTGTGGACCAGACTTCTGCAGCCAGATTTTTTACAAGACTGAGCCGACTGTCTAACCAGCGAGGCCAGCCCCGAGCTCCCAGCCCTTCTTCTCCTCCGGTAGCAGCGGCGGCTTCAGTGAGGCTGAGGACCAGCTCCAGGTGCTCTGAGCTGGTCTTGCCAAAGCTGCTGCTGCCGGGGGACGGGAAGAAGGCAGGAGCAGTTTGGAGGCGGCAGCCGCAATGCTGGGTTGTGGCTGCCGCCCAATTCCGGTGCCTTGTGCTGGGGCTCCAAGAGATGTAAGTCAAAGCCTGTGACTTAAGTCAAACAGGCCCCTTCTTGCTGCAAGTCAAATATGATGCAAGTCAAGCAGTATGTAAGTCAAGGTTCCACTGTATAAGACAACCTTCAATTTTTAGTCTAAAAGTTTTTGACAAAATTATAGCCTTATACATGGAAATTCATTCATTCATTCATTCATTCATTCATTCGTTTGTTTGTTTGCTTGCTTGTTTGTTTGGGGTTGTGGTCTGGAACTCTGGATTCCTTGGTGTACAATGCTTGCACTAGGCTATCACACAATAAATCTTGACACATATCAAGTTGAATGCCAAAGGACCAAACCAAGATAACAGATATTCTGTTCACGCTTTCCTCAGTGGCACATTGACACAAGTGGTGAATTTACGTGACTTCCAATGTTTTTGACCTTCATAAACAGAGTTATGATTGTCAAATGTCTTGCATTTTGATTCTTGAGGTTATATAATTAAATTTATCTTTCTCCCAGTAATAACTAAATCAACTCACAGGCAACATCCATACAAGTTCAGATTTTCAATATTTTCAAGAACCCTTCAACGTCTGTAAGCATTTTTGATGTAGTACATCTGGGAAAGAAGCGAAAGCAGCAGACAGCCATAGAAATGCTGTGTGCACCAGCACTTCAAGGCTACTCAAAGCCAAGGCCACAGCATGTCAAGACTTTGAATTCTGTATCTTGCATCACATCAGAAAAATATTGTCACCTCTCATTGTAAGTGTTCACTCAAAGCTGTCACAATGTATTCTGGTACATGGCAACAGAGTGGTTTAATGCTAGATCTTTGACATACTTTATGTGTAGCTCCCACAAATAAATGTGTTGTGCAGTACATGCACAAAGGTATCCCCCTCCTAATTCAATAATTACTCATGATATTCCCATTGTTTTCTCTATCCCAGTTGCTTTGGCAGTATTCTCTACCCTCCTGCTACCAATTACAGCTTGTTTCCTATGACTTAGATGTACACACAGGTCTACCTTTGGAAACTGGATGAAATGACTTTGTTTATTTGTTAGATTCCTGGCTGGCTTGTTTACTTGTATGTCTTATTAACAGGTAACCTTTCTCTCAATCAGGGGACTCAAGGTTGGTTAACAGTATTAAAAAGAATAGAATTAAAACCACACTAAATTATACATTAAAATAAACTATGAGATGTATTAAAATGCATTGAATAATTAAAAACTAGTAAAACATTAAAAGCTCTCTTAACTGAAAAGAAAAGAAAAGAAAAGAAAAGAAAACAACCAAAAGAAGAAACAACATCACTCTGTTTCTACACATAGAGACAGGAGGGAATCACAAAAGGCTAATCAAAAAGTAGGGACGGACTCTTTAAAACACTCCTCTGGGTTGGATGCCCACCCAAGCTCCTCAACATCATTAGGTCTTTTCATGAGGACATGAAGGGCAATGTAGTTTTTGATGGCCTAGTGTCAGATCCCTTCAACATCCGAAGCGGAGTGAAGCAGGGCTGTGTCCTTGCGCCAACCTTGTTTGGGATCTTCTTTGCTATCATGCTGAAGTATGCTTTTGGAACATCAACAGAGGGTATATACCTCTGGACCAGATCAGATGGAAAACTCTTCAATCTCTCTAGATTGAGAGCAAAGTCTAAGGTACAGGTGAAATTTTTGCAGGATCTCCTCTTTGCTGATGACGCCGCCATTACTGCTCACTCTGCCAAAGATCTCCAACAACTCATGGATCATTTTAGTAAAGCTTGCAAAGATTTTGGGCTAGAAATCAGCCTGAAAAAAACACAAATAATGGCCAGAATGTGGGCTCTCCTCCTTGCATTACAATTTCTGAAAAAGAACTGGAAGTTGTCCATGACTTTGTGTATCTTGGCTCAACTATCTCAGATACCCTCTCACTAGAGTCTGAGCTGAATAAATGTATAGGTAAAGCAGGTACTATGTTTTCCAGACGAACAAAGAGAGTATGGCTCAGTAAGAAGCTGACAGAAGATACAAAGATACAGGTCTATAAAGCTTGTGTACTGAGCACACTTTTGTATTGCAGCGAGTCTTGGACCATCCATGCCTGACAGGAAAGAAAGCTTAATACCTTCCATATGCGCTGTCTTAGGTGAATATTATTCAACATTACCTGGCACGACAAATTTTCAAATAGCATAATCCTGAATCGAGCTGGAATCCCTAGCATGTACACTTTATTGAAACAGCAATGCCTACGCTGGCTTGGACACGTTGTGAGAATGGATGACGGCCAGATCCCAAAAGATCTTCTATATGAAGAAATAGTGCAGGGAAAGCGCCCCAGAGGGAGACCAGAGCTGCAGTATAAGGATATCTGTAAGAGGGACCTGAAGGCCTTGGGAATGGACCTCAACAGATGGGAAACCCTGACCTCCGATTGCAGTCTGGAGGCAAAAGATGCAGCATGGTCTACATAAATTTGAAGAGGCATTTGTCCAACAGGCAGAGGAAAAGAGGCAGGCACGGAAAGAATGAAACTCGAGGACCGGGCAAGAAACAGAATTATTCTGTCCCCAGTGCGGTAGAGACTGCCATTCCCGAATTGGTCTATTTAGTCACACTAGGTGTTATTTTTAGGATCTCTACTCCAGGCATGATACCATAGTCTTTCGAGACTGAAGGATGCCAATGAAGGTTACTTGCATATGGACACCTCTAACATGTTAGCAAGATTCATATTATTACATTCATGGGAAAATAGAACAAAGCAGTATTCCATATTGACCCCAAATAAAGTAGCCCCACTGAATCAACTGTCAAATGAAAAGTCAGCAACCCCATTGAGTTAATGGCTTTAATCTAGCTGGGATTAGCTGTGGGTTGCTGGGCCCAAATAGTGAAGGATGCCCTTGCATAAAACACGATACACCCATATCTGAAATATGTCACATTTCATTCCCTCAAGTAAATCTATAATTTCATTCAATTTTACCAAAGCCCAGCCAACTTTAAATACTTGCACAATACCTCTTCACATATTTGGATGAAATTAGATGTTCAGGCTTCTATGCCTGAAAATCTATTTCAGTTTGAACAGTGATTCCCAATCTGTGGTACCTCAGTTGTACAAACCAAGACATTGAGGGTTACGTTTAAATACATTGAATAATGGAGTTGAAGGCAAGGCTGCTGAAGAATTACATGCAAATGTAAATATAACTCTTCAGTGGCTTTAATTTGCAGAGTGCATTGGGAATAAAACATAAGATACTGGACAGTTGTGCTATAGAAAAATCAAATGCTTCTAATAGAGTTCATCATGTTACTTTTAAGATTCACAGCGTGGACTGTTTCAAGGTGGAAGATGATATGAACATCAATCTGTCATGCCCCTTGACACAGCGACTCCTACCTGTGCAACCCACACATTAGGGAATCTTTAAATATCCGTCCTGCAATAATGTAAACATATAAATACAATCCTCCATATAAAGACCCATTCTACAACAATTATAAAAATACAATTCCCAGAATTCTTTACAGATCAGCACAGTACAGATTCCCTTGCAGAGTTTCTAAGGCATGACTGCCTGACAGAAGGATAGAAGATACTGCTTTCCAGTTAGTTAGCTAGTTGGTCACTCACAAGTGACCCGATCCTGTTCTTTCGAAATATCAAATGGATGGGCGGGCATTGATTGAGAATGGGGGAATAGCTGAATAACTAGCGCTAAGGTGGAGGGCAAAGAAATACCTTGAGCAACAGTATTTCATTTCATTGGTAATGACAAGCCAACATCAGTAGCAATGTGCATGCAAATTTATGCATGTACTGTGTACTGATTCACTGATTCATCAGAGGCTTTATAGGCTGGCTGAAATTAGCTTTCTCATACCAGGAGGCTGAATGTATCATCTCCTTGAGGATAAAAATAGGAAGGTGACAAACAATAAAACTACTCCACTGACCTGCTGCATAATAGTTTCCTGGAGGTTATTAACTTTTCGATAGCTTTAAATTGTGGTTTAAGAGATACCTTGTAAGAAAAGGAAATGAATTAATATCTGGATTGTAAAATTACTGTTTTAGGTCAAGCAAAGTACTAAGTTTGATAACATGATTTAATATGACAATAATGGTACATTAAGACTTTATGAGATTTTAAACTTGATATTATATTCTGTCTGCTAACATATCAATCTACAGGCATTCAGAAAAAAAGAATTGCATTTTCCTTGTGAACGCGGAGGGTGAAATTCTCTTCTTTGATCTACCCTGTGGGAGTCCTACAATCCCATGAGTTCAGTCATTCTAATCAAGCACTTAGGGATGCTTATTGAACTTTTAAGTTACAGTGGCAGCTGGACACAATGACAGAAATTCTGGGTCTCCTTTCCCCAAAGGCATGGTGTGAATTAGCCCATTGTACCTAGTGAAAGATTTCAGCTGACTCTGAAAAACTTCAGAGTCTTGGGCAGAGAGGGCGAAATAGATGGTAGTGCCTCAGAATAAAGGCCCATAAATGGGAGCTAAGAGCACAACAAAGATCAGATGCATTACATTTATAAAATACCTAATATGTCATGTCGACATATTGAGCAATGGTGTTCTTCTGGAAACCAGCCTGTTTGATAAATTCCTTTCAAATTCTCCACTTAATTAACTTGCCGGTCACTTCCTTCAAAAGGCCATTCCCTCAGATGAACAGCAGGGGAAAAGTGTGTAAGTATTTCGGTCAGTCTCCTGGACAAGGCTATCAGCAGAGGGAGTGGGGAGAAATCAACAACACAGTGTTTCTGTCAGCTGCCCCCCCCAAAAAAGTACAGAATTCCTGATCTTCTTACAAAGCAGCTGGCAATTTAAGCTGGATTTTGTTTTATTTTTCTTGGGAGGGAGAAGGGATGAAAGGTAGATCTATGAAAAAGGTTTGCTACATGAAATCTCTATACAGCGAGAACTACAGACAGCCACTGTTCTGGGAATCTACTGAAGTCTTTTTGAGGGGAAAAATGTAATAGAAAATGGCTGTATAATGGGAAACCAAATGGTCACACTGACCTTATTTGCTCCAGAGACAGTTTGCCTATTTTGTGTGTGGGCTGTGGAGTACATTGTAATGATGTGTAAACATTATTAAAGGTGCACCAAGAGCTGGTGTTGCACAGCCCAGCAAAACTTTTGACCTGATACAACTTTGTTAGAATAAGAACTTTTAAACTGCTTCCTGGTTAAAGGGGCTGTTTGGGATTCATGCTTGCAAGGGAAATGTGTGTTTGGTTGTAGAGATCAACCAGAAAGACCAGAGAACAAATAAACAGAAGCTAACTTGTTTTACCTGGGAAGTCCAGACAAACCCAAAGGGATGCCCGTTTTTGCTTTATGGCTGGGGTAATATTGCAAGGAAGCAAGCTGAGAGGTGGAATATTATTCTTTGTATTCCTGTTTTTAACCATAATTTAAAAAAATTTCCATATTTAGTTTATTGGTATATCTATCTATAAATTTTATTCTTGTGTGGTTTATATGATTACTAGTTTTAGACTGGACATTGCTGCTCATATATATTACTTGTATTACCCCTGATTTTAGATTGCCTATGTAGTACTTTGGTCTAAGACCGTAAATAAAGATTATGATGATGATGATTCAGCTGAGAGGTGGGGATATGCACAGGTGAGCCCTAGCCTTCCATGAGGCTCTTAAGAAGGCAGCCAAGAAGAGGATGCATCATCAATAAATGTTAGGGATGCAAAGGAGGCAGAGGAATGGAACAGGAGGGAAGTGGGAGGGACAGACTGAAGAGGGGGGGGGAACAGGTTTGTAAATCATGAACCTGCCCAAGAGTTTTCATGCTGGTGCTCACCCTGGTCCCAGAAGAGGCCCTTGCCCTGCTATTAGACTTGCAGCTTAGTGGAGACTCTCTGGGTGCAAGTAGGTATGGCTGGAGAGGGTCCCTGTGTGACGTGCCTGGAAAGGCAACTGATAGCCTGCACGCAGCAGCCCTATTGCAGCATCTCTTATCTTGCCCACTTGAGAGGCTTCTAGACTTTTTTGTTTTTAAAGATGGCCTCTCAGCTGGCCTGGGGTCTTCTGTGCAGGGTAGAGGAGAGGAGACACCATTCCTTCCTAGAGATGCCAAATGCCAAAGGACCGAGACTGGAGTTTACTTTCTAGTTCCCATTGGCAATTTTGTTCTTGTTTGTGCACTGGCCTTGAAGTCAGTTCTGACTTATGTAAACCCTTTTCAGAATTTTCTAGATATATCGTATTCAGAAGAGGCAGCTTGTGCAGCTTGTCCAAGGCCACATAGGTTGGCTCTCCCCTCCCTTCCCCAAGGCACAGTGAGGAATCAAACTTGGGCTCCACAGCCAGAATATGTGTGTGTGTTCTCTTTTTTGAAGGGTACCATATTACAGTATTTCCCTCCCTCCCCCAGGGTGCTTATGTTCATGCCTTAGGGCAGTGTCGGTGAGACAATGGAGTTCCATTGGAAGACGGGCAGTATAGAAATATAAAAATCAATCAATCAATCAATCAATCAATCAATCAATCAATCAATCAATCAATCAATCATGACATGTGAGCCAAAATGGCACCTTTTGACACTGCATATAAATCATCTATAATTTTAAGTGTTGCCTCCCCTACCACCTTATTTTTAGTATTCTTAAGACCTTCAGTCAGGTTGTAGAAAATATATTATTTTCTCAGAAGTTCTTGGGCACTAAATAACTGCATCAGTCTGTCTAGCACAGGACAATTCTATATAAACATAAAAGGAAAATGAAGGTTTGAGGCAAAAGGAAAGAACAAGAAAGAGTCCCCCACTCCCCGAGGGATACAGTTATTGTTGGCTATTTATATTCACAATCCTGTCTTCCACAAGCCCTTGAAAAGCAACAATTTCAAAATGGCATGAGTAAACTGACTGCAGTGTTAAAAAAATATTAGCATAAAGTTTTAAAAAAGCAAGGAAAATATGTTCGTTTTGTTTGGGGATGAAATATATATAACACATATTCATATCAAATTTGAAGTCATTGCTCTTCTTTAAGAATATAACTACCTGTCCAAATGAGGATAGAAAGGTCATAAAGGTCTAGAAATGCAATTTTATGAAGAATAACTCTTGTGTTGCCAAGGAACTCATTGACTCCCTAAGATCTTTACAGCTCTAGAATTCTATGATTCTATTATACGAATTATAAACTGAAGTGTGTACAATTATGCTATCTGTTGTACTGATGCAATTTTAAAATATAAATCATATTTTTAACAAGCAAAAGTGGGAACATAGGCATACTTTGGAGAGCTACTACACATTGCTGCAATAAATGGTATCTAAGTTTCATACATGTAGCTTAGTGTTTGTCATCCGAAAACAGGTAGGAAATGAAAATTAAAAACCAGAAATTAAATAATCAATGGAATGTATTATTTGTACAGAAATAGTCTTGCTTCTGCAATGATTGTCTCCACCAAATTAGGACACAGGTGACCAGAAGAAGACAAGCAACCACCCACAAGCAGTGAAAAGTTGGCAGGACCTGCTAGAAAATTATCTTGGATGCAAATGTTGTTATAAGAGGGACAACTCTGGCATCCATAACAGATTGTCCAGTTCATCCAGGAGCCCTCCAGTGAACAATCCAGAGGGCAGCCTGAAAGCAAACATTCCAACTGAAGGCACAAGGATAGGCAAGGAGAAACCAAGGAAAAAGAGGTCATGGGAAAAGAGAACAGGTGTGACCAGTGGGAAAGAAGATGCTGGTATAGCTACTTGGGGTGGGGAGAAATAAAAGGGGAAGAAGAGAAAAACAGGAAAAAAAATAGAAAAAAAGAGGATGGTGGGTTGTAGGCACTTGTGAAACAGCTTCCTATCTTCTGTGTGCTGGGTGGAAGAAGAGAAGCCATTCACACTTCAGGACCCATGGACTGGGGAGTGGACCACTTTCACCTAAAGCCAGGTCCTTGTGAATTAGGTTTCTAGCTCATCCATTCCAGAACGAATGGGATGGGGAAAAAACACTTTACTACACCTAAACTTGACACAGAAGTATTACTGTACAGGAGCATGAGAAGTAACTATGTCAGGAGCAGCAGCTGTCCTATTGCATAGTGACCCTTGGTGGTAGTGACCAAGGATTGGTGAGAGACTGGTCTCTGATTGTAAACCTAGATTCCGATACTGCTGCTGCTGCATCTTCAGAGGCCACCTCAGACTACAAATCATCCCAAACCCCTGAGGATGGAGAGCCCACCACTTATTCTGATCCCTAGTCCATTTGGGCATGGTCCCAAAGGATATCAAAGAAGGGAGAGCGGGCTGCTTTGGCCTACTCTGCCTGCCAGTCAGCATCTGCCACTACTTACTAGCAAGACAGCTACCTAGCTTGACAGTGCCTGGTGATTATTATCTGTCAACAAGGGCCAGTCCCCCAAAGAGCAGAAGAGGCTGTGTCTGTTAACACATACCTGTTGGGAAGACTGATTCCTGCTGCTAATTCTCTTTGGACCTGGGAAAACATCAGTCTGAACATACCTGGATCCTCAGACTACAGAACCCTGAAAACCAGTGCTTGTTTCTGCCTTAAGGGAATGGTGGGTGTAAGCATAAGTGTAATTTCATCCTAAAAACTGTAACACCAGTTCTTAATAAACTGGGTTTTGTATGGAATAGATGTGTGCTTCTTGACATAGCCAGCAATGACTGGTACTGTGATGTTCAGCTTTCTAGGAATCCTGTCTTCAATGCAGAAGAGAAAATGCCTTTTGGAGTTGAGTAAGGTAACTGCCTAGATACTCTAAGCACATCCGATCTTGCCTGATTTCGGAAGCTAAGCAGGGTCGGCCTTGGTTAGTACTTGGATGGGAGACCACCAAGGAATAGTAGGTGCTGTAGTCGCCTGGAGTAGGAACTGGCAAGCCACTCCAGTATTCCTGCCAAGAAAACTCCATGGACATGGAGTCATTAAGGGTCTGTCATGATTGTAACGGCACCACACACACACACACACACACACACACACACACACACACACACACACACACACACACACACACACACACACACACACACACACACACACACACACACACAAAGTACAGTGTAACTGCTGGGAAATTTTGTTTTTCTTTCCTCAAGTTTTCTGGTCTTTGGTGGGGCCTTTATACCTCTAATAAGGCAATGTGTCAATGGCATGAGTTTTTTTAAAAATAGTTAAGCTCTACCATATCAAACTGAAAAAATCTCAAGGCTGAGGCTATTAACTGTGGTGAGGGGTGAGGTTTATTGTGGCAGCATCATGCAAAACATAAGATAAAATAGAATAGAATAGAGCAAAATGCAATACACTAGACATTGGTTGGAAAATTTAAAGACTGGTGAACTGTGGTGAGCAAAAAAAAATCATGGCATCAGTTATGTTTCCTTGCATCAGCAAATGTGTTGTTGTTTGTTGCACTGCCATGAAGTTGCACACAACTCTGTAGTGAACTTTTGAAGAGATGCACCATCTGTGATGTTGAAAGATTTTTTAAAAAAGGAGGCTGAAAGGGTAGAAGAGAAAAGAAGGAAATATTGCAAACCTTCAATTGCAGGTAAAATATTGTGGAAGAACATCTGTTTATTATTGCAGTCCTGAATAGCTAACATTTTTACAGCTCTTTTGTTTACCAATTTCATTCACTGAAAGATTTGCTAATGACATACAGAATAAAAGAAGGCTTGAATTGCTACTTACCTATGTAAATCAAAACTGAAATGTGAGCAATAATTTTCCTAGTGAAACCTACATTAGATGGGGTCCATTAAAACAAACAAAGAAAACTATATTTTTAATTGTTCCTTTATATTCCTTTGTGTAGTTTCAAATCTGGTAAGTCACCTGTCTAAAAAATAAAATTGCTGACATAATGTCATTGAACAACTTTAAAGTAATTGTAGCACTGCTGTCATTTTAAAAGATAGTTTCTTAGTAAGACTTTTTCACAGTTTACTTGGATTCTTCTTTGTTCAAGACTCTTAAAGAAGAGGCATTCTTCACTGTCTCACTTGCTTAAGGTAGGGATTGGCCCACTGGCCAAATCATGTTCATCATAAAATCATAGGCTGAAATCCAGTAAAAAGTTGTAACTAGAGTAGGAGGAAAAATAGGAAAATACTTGAGGGGTGGGGAGGTATGATAAAACTTTTCAGATAACTTGGAAAGAGAGGGGAAGGATTTGTCCTCAGTTATCCCAGAATATATGGTACATAATAACGGACTCTAGTTATAGGAACCCAGTTTTCATTTGAATATCAGGAAACATGTTTGACTGTTAAACCAATACAAGGATGTAACCAGTTTCTTGGGAGGTAGTGAGTACTACAGTGCTGGAGCCATTGAAGAGAAAAGTAGACAACCATCTTTGATTTGTATTCTTGCATTGAACAGGGGGTTGGACTTGATGACTATATAGATCCCTTTCAACTCCATTATTCTGTGATTCTAGGCCTACTGAATAAATGGAACATGCATAGGAGTTCACTTAATAAATCCCCACTAATTCAATGGGCATACTCTAAATGTGAGGTACTACTGGATTTTGGCCACATAACCGTAGATTTGTAATGCAACTCAGATGATCCTTGACCCTTGTTCGGCAATTGCAGCAGGTGCAGAATGTGGTGCCCAGATTGGTAGTTGGTGAGGGCAGTTTTGACTGCATCACCCCAATTCTGGCTTGCCTGCCCTGGCTAACTGATGCCTCCCAAATAAGGTTCAAGGTATTGGTTTTGGTTTACAAAACCCTCGATGGCTTGGAGCCTGAGTATCTGACAGAGCGGATCACCCAGCTTCGTCCCGGCCCACCATCATTGGCACTCTCGCTCCAGATGGCCACCCCTAGGGAGGCCTGTAAGGTCCTCACCTGTAATCAGGCCTTTTCGGTAGTTGGCCCAGCCATGTGGAACAAATTGTTATGCAAGATTTGAGTCCCTAACAGCATTTTAGAAAGCATTTTAAAAAATTAATTGTTTTAAAGCATACGGCGATTGTTAATGTTTGTGTTGTTTTCCCCTGTTTTCCTATTTTATTTTTTGTCACCCTCTAGTTCTTATAACCTCTTGCTGGGTTCCTTTTCTTTGCTATTGATTTGTTATTAACTTGTTTATTGATTTTAATTGTTCTATTTGTTTGGCTTTCATGTACCTGTGGAAAAATCGGTGCGGTCTAGAAATGCAAAAATAAATAAATAAATAGATATAAATATGACTTTCCCTGCTTATGGTAGATAACCACAGCTCAAACATCATGATTTAAAGACCTCAAGTAAAAGAGAGTCTATTGTTTCCCAAAACAAGCAGAAGAGCAGCCTGAGGCTAACTTATCAACACTTTTTTTCTCATCAGGGAACGTAAAGCATTTCTAGATAATTCTAAGCAGATTCTAGTAGAACAGCAACAAAGAGACACCTTTAGGTTGTAAGAAGACTGTCAAGTGCAGGAGATAAGCACTTGGAGAAATATAACACCTATCAGGAAGCATGCTGTGATTTTCCAACTGCAAAACTGGAGTTAGACCCTGTTTATGGGTTTGGCAACATTCATCAAGGAGCACTGACCATCAACCCTTCCCTTCTGATTTGCGTGGAAAAAAAAGATGGTGCCAGACACAGACTTTCAGCCTCGTGGCACAGTGGTTAAATGCCTGTACTGCAGCTAAAACTGTGCTCATGACCTGGGGTTCAATCCCAGGTAGCAGGCTCATGGCTGACTCAGCCTTCCATCCTTCTGAGGTCAGTAAAATGAGTACCCAGCTTACTGGGAGGAAATGTGTAGACTGCATACTGTAATTAAACTGTAAACCACCCAGAGACTACTTGAAGTATGGGGCGGTATATAAGCAGAACACTGCTTTATTCCAAGAGACTAGTAGTGCTTCCACTATGAGCATCTCCACCAAATTAGAAAGATTACCATAAGAAGACAAGCAATAGTCTACATCTATGAAGGCTCTGTATACCTTCATATAACTTTTTGATTGAGTGTATCGCTTCTTTAGTATGTGAATCTGAGTTCATCTACTTAATCCAAGGCAGTGTACAAGGAACTGTTTAACTATATTCAGCAGCGTGGAAGATAGATTAAATGAATGAATGAATGAATAAGTAAATGAACAAATGAATGAACAAATTTAATTTGTTTATTAATATGTTGAAACATTCCAGTTAACAAATCCAGAGGTTGAGTCATGGAAACTACTTTTTTCTTGGGAGAATGAAACAATTCACTATTTATCCAAGTAGCTTTGTCAGTGTAAGGAAAGTTGGTATGAAGCTCCAAAATTATAGTTCATAACCAAGGTTAACTAGAAATTGAAGGCCTCCCACCAACGCTCCTTATTTAGACTGACAAATATGAAACATTTAGGTCACACACAAAACATTTTGATCTCATAAGAGAAGAATTCCAGTTGTGATTACTCAACTTCTGGATAACCTCACCTGGATGACTGAGAATCTTCACAGACAACTGTTAATAAACCACTTCTCACACTAGCCATTAAAATAGGAAAGTGTTTCTTCCCCTTTTAGAGGTTTTTCTATCATGGAAAAATATGTTTCACTTATTCAGAACTATCTGTGGATACCTTCATAACAGCCTCTCTCAAGGTAGGTCTTGGATGCTAAAGAAGCGGTTGGCTGTGCAGAAGTACTTTGAAAATGGTTGCAGAAAGAGAAGCTCAAGCACAATATTCAGTACAGCTCACATAACCAAACAGAGAAGCAAGGGAATTTGACATTATGCAAGTAGATGCCTCTAAAGCTGTGCATCTCAGCCTTGGGTCCCCAGATGGTCATGGACTACAAATCCCAGGAACCCTGGTCAGCACAGCTGGTGGTTAAGGTGTCTGGGAGATTTAGTCCAAGAACATCTGGGGACCCAAAGTAGGGAACCATTACTGTAACAGCTAAAGAAAGGTACTCTCTGCTAACTCATTCTTCTCATGATCCATGTGATGAAGCAAAATAAAAGCTTCTTCCAACACACCACTTTATATTATAGGTTCCCTTGCCTTTCTCGATTATTCATTTCAACCCAGCTATTTCCCCAAATGTCTCATTCCATTATTACCTGAAATACAATAATTATACTGACTTGAAATGAACGGAACCTTTCCTTTCATGGCAGTAGTATGGCTCTGTGTTTTGTGTGCATGGATATTTCCGTGGATGGGAAGCGCTTAACAGAGATACACAAGCTTTGCTCCTGCATCCTTCAAATCTCTGGTCTGTCCACTGGACTGGAAGGTTGGAATTTCATTTTCCATTTTTGTTAACAAAATAAGTGGACAATAGTGTATGCACTTATATGAAGTTACAGTCATAAAATAGACGTGATCTCAAAGGAAAGGCAAAATAAAAAGGAAAATGACTGCATCATCAAAAAGATAATGAAATTTAAATGAGATACAGGACATAAATGCAATGCATTCCAAACCAATAAACACTCAGAAACCTTTTAGTATAAATTAACAATATTTCAATACTGTTAAAGACTGAATTAGCACACATTTATGTTTATAATTCAGTAAGCAATTCTGGCAACTTCGTAACGTTCACTGTCTACTTTTATTTTTCTTAATGTTTTTGGCTGTGAATCTTGCTGGCAAACCAGCCTATTTTTGAAAAAGAAATATTGTACAGGATTCTCATTTACAAGAACATCAAAGGAGTCGGGTGGCATCAGACCAGTCTAGCATTCAGTTCAAAAAGGTAGTCAACTATGTATGTGTGTTGTGTCGTTACAGTCAATACTGACTCTTTGTCACACCATGTCCATGGAGTTTTCTTGGCAGGAATACTGGAGTGGTTTGCCAGTTCCTATTCCAGGTGCCTACAGCACCTGGTATTCCCTGGTGGTCTCCCATTCAAGTACTAACCAGGGCCAACCCTGCTTAGCTTCCGAAATCAGGTGAGATTGGATGTGCTTCGGGCATATATCTGGCTGTGGAGTCAGAGGTTGGGAGTTTGATTCCCCACTGTGCCTCCTTTAGAGGGGCTGGACGATCTAGGGTCCCTTCCAGCAATACAGTTCAAAGTTAATTATTATTATATATCTTTAGGAGTTTCACAAGCCGGACATGAGGACAGCAGCTTCTTCTCACCCAGGCTCCCCAGTAACAGACACACAAAAACATAACTGTGCCTAAAATACTGGCGTTTTTGAAGTTGCAGCTCTGTCAGTCTTGCAAGCATTTCCACAATAAAACGTGAAACCAAACCAAAACAGAAAGACATTGTGGCACCTTATAAAGACTGTGATAAAGAGATGGGTATGAAACGCCAAAATGGCATTTCGTTTCATTTTTTGTATTTTATGTTTCATTTTGTTTGGGATGAAATTTTTTTTTAAAAAAATCATTTTGTTTTTCATTAAAATATTTTTTTACAGCTGACTGGCTTGGCATTTATTTTTATTTTTTACAAAACAAGTGTGGGCCAATCAGCACTTTTTTTTTTACTCTCGCGCCGACCAACCTGCACGCAGGCACAACCTGCTGATCGGTGTGTTTAAAAAAAAAAAAAAAAACCTTGCGCCCACTGCGTGGACCTGGCCAGTTGGTGCTTTTTTTAAAAAACAAGCACCAATCAGCTGTAGTACGGGCCAATCAGTACTTTAAAAAAAAACTTGCACTGTCCAGCTGGCGCACTGGGCCGGCTGGTTGGCACTTGTTTTTATTATTTATTTTGACAAGTGCCAAGACCAGCATAATACACACATAAAGAAGTGGCATTTCCCTGATTTTTGTGTTCTTTACATGTCTGTGTTTATGTTGTTATGTGCCAGTGAGTCAGAAACAACTTATAGAAATCTTAATAGTGCTTTCAGGCTAAGTGGCTTTTAAGGAGTGGTTTTTGCCAGTTCCACTCCCACAATGAGTTTTCATGAATGAGTGGGAATTTGACTCCTCCTGACTCCAGTTCCATCACTCCATCCACTACATGATAGGTATGTATACACACTTGGTATTTATATAGTTGGGTCAGAAAACACCGTTTATATAAGTGGGTCAAAAAAAACTCTAAAGATTCTAGGGGGTCTCTTATACCAAACAATCAAATGTTGTTCTGTAAGGTGCTGCACATTTAATGGCACAGATGCCTGGCATGGATTAAATAGGGAAAAGATGAAGACAAATGCAGGTGAGGAGTGAAAACAGCATCTCACTAGAGAGGGGGAAAAGGTAAATGTGCCACCTTTTTTTTAAAAAAAAGGAAAAGCAATCAGTATGTCCTTGAAAGGAAAATAATCAGGGGGAAAAGGATAATGAACTTGGTAAAGACACTGAAGAAGAGACATATTGCCTAACACGTTGATAAGGAAGACACAGTGGAACACAATCACTGCTTTATTTTGCTGTACCTTGCATTATGGTGTCACAGAGCAGGGAGAGTTATAGCATTGATAAAAACTTTAGGAGAAGCTTCCTGAAATCACAGGAGCAACAGGGGAAATATTTATGAGGCCTCTAAAACTAGCTGACTGCCAGAAAATAGTACCATTAAAATAAGGAACATCTCAAATCCAATATTTGATTAAACTTATGGAAAATGAGACATTTATACAATGGATGGAACAAAATAAAGAAGCCATGTTGTCTCCATGGCTAGCATCCCATTTTGTAAGTTCAGCAAAGGCATAGCTGAATATTCAAGAAAGGATTACTTACACCTGATACCTGCAGCCTTCCATGTGATTGACTGTCCTAGGAACATGTGGGCTAAGCAATGGACTAGTTGCTGGATTCTTCATAGGAGCATGAATTTGGAAGAGGTCTACAAGGCCTTTAGGTCCAGCTCCTTGCACAAGGCAAGAATACAAATCGCAGGATATCTGCCAGGTGATTGTCTAAATTTCTCTGGAATGCTTCCATTGTAGGTAGTTGGTTTCACTGTTCTGCTCAAAACAGTTAGGAAGTAACATGGATGAAGATACGCAAGTGAAGTGAAGCTGGGAGAAGAAATCTGCCCTTTTGCCCATTTTAATGGGAAAGAGACAAGATAGTGGGACAAAAGGAGGAAAGTCATGCCCCACACCCACATGGTTACAAAAAATGGGAACGGGTTCAAAACAGATAGATGATCTTCCCTGTTAACTCCTGCCTCCACTTTTTCAGATTTCTCTGTTGATTAAGAAATTTAACAGGGAAAGGTGGATGACAACCATGCAATAATTATGCCTATGTTTATAGAGGAAGTAGTGCATGCTGTCATTTGCAGCCATTCTCTCCTGGGTTTATGTGACTCTTGTAGCAGTGTCATACATTGCACTCAGGCGCATGATGCAATGCAGTAGAGTCTTGACTACTTAAACTTTTAATCTCTTTGTGTACCACAGGCATGTCCAAATTTCGGCCCTCCAGATGTTTTTGGACCACAACACCCACAATCCTTCCTTTGTCATTGGCAATCTAAGCTTAGAATTCTGGGAGTTGGAGTTGTGGTCCAAAACAGCAGGAGGGCCGAAGTTTGGACATGTTGAAATCCTAGGTCTACTTACTAGTAAGACTTTCTCCTAAACTGACTGTCCCCATGGAATGCCTCAACCAGTTGCTTAGCTGTTGGGTGAAATCATCTATTTCTGGTTTCATTTTTACCATTTAATTTAGAATGGGTTGCCATTGCTGGTCCTAAGACTCAGGTTTTGGATCCATTTTCTGGGTCTTGGGATTTCAAGAAGTGGTATGTCAACACCATAAAGACGGACAGTTTCAGATGTAAGCTTCTAGCCATTTATTTCATTGCCCTCTATCAGAGAACACCTCCAACAACCTTTTGTACTGTTTTGTCAGCGCTCATCTTCTGCTTTTTAAACTACTGATGTTTTCCCCCAAAGCATGAGCTTGATTTCCATTTCTTACAAGTAGTCATTTTAAAACATTTTGCCTTTACATTGCAACGCCGCAAGTATGGAAATAACATCAAACATGCGCAAACACCGAATTACCCTGAAGGTTTTCATCATGCAAAGACTTCTTCGGGGATGCATGTATCTGCAGCATAAAACCGCCTACACCAAAGTTTTTATGAGAAGGAGAGTTGATTGATATATTTATTGAAAGCTGTATCACCTGTTGAATCAAAAATAACAGGAACTGTGTATCTGACCATTATGACATTGTCCATATTGCTGGAAATTCTTTTAAAGACTTTACAGTGCTTGCTCCAGTTTTTAGGAACCACACGAGCACCTGTAATTTAAGAAGCACATAGTATTGGCAGAATTCCTTGACTAAGCTGATCCGTCATACCTCTAAAAATGCTTACATTTTAGAAAGCTGTCTGTTAAGAGCCTTGGTGTTTTTTAAAAAGTGGGTATACTTTTGCATCTGGGATAGGAATCTTAACACAACCTGTTCCTTTGGTGAATGTTATGGAGAATTTCCATAAAACTGTTACTGGATGAGATGAAAGCATTTCCACCTTCCATCTGTTAGAAGGACTCCTATATAAAGATTCAAATTCAGTATTCTGGACTTTGCCTTTTTAAAATCTATACCTCATCTGGACGCTGGCAAGAAAATCAAAGATGCAATTTCAGTTTTCTGTAGTTGTTTGTGACATTCGCTGTCAGTATCTGAAATCTTTATTCCTGTGGACACAGTGCAAATGATCAGTCCTTGCTACTCACCAAAGATAGATGTTAGATACTTGGCTAGAGTGCAAGCTTGAAAAAATAAATGCCACTCAGGTGTTCTGTTTGGAAAGCAGGCTGGGATATGTGGTGAGGATGGGATTAACATATATGTCCCATCCCAAAATGCAGCAGTTGAATGCTTTTGTGCAGTATTTGGGAATTCTGCCATTTTGTGGCTCCCGATTATGATTAAGGACATTCAGCTGAACGATCTATAACAGTGATGACAACCCTTTTAGAGAATGAGTGCCCAAACTCTGAATCAAAACCCACTAATTTTTCGCAAAGTGCCAATGCAGCAATTTAACTTGAATACAGGTGGCTGTGAAGGGGCAATGCTGGGTGCCCACAGAAAGGGCTCTGAGTGCCACCTTTGGCACCTGTGCCATAGGTTCGCCAACACTGACCTAGAAGTACCATTTCAGATCTTTGTGCTAAATTTGCAAATCTTGACTGACAATGAAATGAAGGGATGGAGGGAGAGGGAATTATTTAAGTCCCCACCTTCTCTTGGGCTGTAAAATCTAAGTAGGGATTTAGAGGGCAAGAGTGGTTGTTTATAGAGTGTGGATGGTGGAGAGAATAAAAATTGTGGTGGCCAGGGGATTAGTTTCATGCTATGTGAGCTGAGGATGGCTGGTTTATTTTTAAAAAGGAACGGCATATAGTTCTACATTTAATCTCAAAGACTGCCACAAATTTTACTACATTAAAACCTATGCTAGATTCATGTCTCACTTAATACTGATAATCTTATGATATATAGAGCAGTTCATATATTGTGCAGTGTGGTGTGTTCGAGACGAAGGTGGTCCTTAACGATACAAAATGAGAGATGGCTGAGATTTGGACAGGTGAATTTCTCATTTCTAACTCAGGCTGTTACCTTAGTCCTATACTAGATCTTCTGCATTGTAAAAGCCTGCAACATTATTTTTCATTTCTCCCTATTGAGGAAATAATTGCATGAGTTTCATTTCTCTGAAATGTTGAAGTTGAAATTTATGGGATTTGGGGATTCCACCCACCCACCCAGCCATTTTGGAGAAGTTCACCTTTTGCTTTTGATATGCAGAGAACCATCTTGTGGAGGTAGTCTCTTGGCTATAATAATTCAGTCCCAATTACAGGAGATGAAGAGGAAGAGAAGAAGAGGACAAGTGACAAGAACTGGAAGAGAAGGGGGACGATGATGATGACGACAAATAAAAGAACCACCCCTGGAGATCTGCCTCATACTGACAGATATTGTTTTGTGTATCTCTACTTGCTTTGTTTCAGTGTTCACAATGATTCATATCTATTTCCCACTGACTGACACGGGTATGATTGTGTAAATAGCAAGTGGGGAAGAACTATGGCTTTACAAAACCAGAAGTAGGGGCAATCTTGGAAGGGCTGAAGGCCATTTTTTCAGATTTACTGGCAGTTTGATAGCTGCACTCCCAAGTAAAGAATGTAGTCGAAGAGGCCATTTGCATGTATCCTCCTAATATTAAAAATTCTTTTGTAAGTATTGGTATAATAGGTTTCTCTTAAGTGAAAAAAGTGTTGAACTTAAACAAAAACTAGTTTTTAAACTGAAACAAAGCCCACTTGTGCCCTCTTATGGCAATTTTAGGAAAGAGAGAAGGGGGTATGGGGGCTCCAGAGAGTCTCAAAATGTGGGCAAAAAATTCTCTCCATGCCATCAGTGACCACAAGAGGACTATCTGAGCAAATGTATCTTTATCTTTTAAATAGTTGGTATGTGGGATTCTTTGAGGCCCTTAGGTGTGCTAAGGGAGGGCACAAAGTGCTTTGGGGGCGGGGCTAGATGGCCTGCAGGGTTCCCACAGCACACTGTTGTATCCACATTTTGACTTGAAAAAATATTGGCAAAGAACTGAAATTGAGATAATTCCTGTATGTCAGACTTGTAAAGGGTTAAGTAAAGATTGGTTGTTTCAGGCTTCAGTCTCTTCTGGCAGGTTTTTTTGTTTTGTTTTTGAGGGTGGTGGAAATTTGCAGCAGCAAACATTAAAGAGTGGCAAAAAGCAAACTGAAAGTAAAACTGTGGAGAGAAAAATGGGCCAGCTACAGCCTCAAGGAAAGTCAACCTCTGAAGGGAATGGTACAGAAATCTGGATAAAATGGAAACAAGGGTTTGAGTTATACAGAATTTCAAGGGAAGTCGGTAAGAAAAGTGAGTCTTCAATCAGCATTGGGTTTTTTATGTGCCAGTTGAAACATCTATTATTTTTATTTTGAAAGACATTGCAGAAAGGCAGGAAATTGGCTTTTCATTAACAATTTTGAAGCACATTGTGTACCCAAGAAAATATTGCTGCCTATAAACGAACGAAGGCTTGTGAAGGCATGTGAGAGAACAAGAATCTGTAATTTCTTTCAGCCCAGGGAGGGCCAAATTCAATTTCTTAAGTGCTGCCGGAAAGCTGGTGTTTTGTGTTGAGCTGGGCAAAAGGCAAAATGGTGGATAAAACAAGCTCCCTTCTGAGGATGTTGTTGTTTAAAGCTGTTGACATCCTGGAGTTAAGTATTAGGCCAGGCTCTTGAAGATTTTAGAGCACTGCAACTTGAGTGGTTTGAATGGAAGAAAGGGAATGGGCCTCTGAGGTAGCCCAGAGGATAAGCTCTGGTCCCCAAACCAAACCAAAGCAAAGTGTTCTGCTTATATACCACCTCATACCACTTCAAGTAGTCTCTGGGCGGTTTACAATTTTTATTACAGTATGCAGGCTACACATTGCCCCCCCCCCCAGCAAGCTGGGTACTCATTTTACCAACCTTGGAAGGATGGAAGGCTGAGTCAACCATGAGCCTGCCACCTAGGATTGAACCCCAGGTCGTGTGAGCGCAGTTTTACTACCTGCAGTACAAGCATTTAACTACTGTGCCACTAGGCTCTTTCCTTGAAACCTCGAGTTTCCCTCATTGTGATGGCATTAATTTAAACTAAAAAGATTTAGGATTGCAGTTTTATTTTAATTGCCAAGGTATGATTCACTTAGATGTTTACAGGAGACATAGAGGTTAATAGGGAAGGGAACATGTTCCCCCACCCCACCCCCACACACTGCTGCCTAGTCACAATGAACGGAGGCTGCTTAATGTTAGAAGTTGGTGGAATGGGCATGCTTTTCAAAGACATATTTGCTTTCAATTTAGCTCCAGAATTGCGGCAATACTGCTGTCACAACAGAAAAGCAAAGCTTAAAAGGTGCTTTAAAAACCTTATCACTGCAAAACAGTGCAGAGTTATTGCATAACATAATGCCTTAAAATACTTACATTTTCATTAGAACTGTACCACATTTACATACCTCTTTATATGGCCTACTTTGCCCTTCCCTGTTTGTTGCTATCTTTCCACAAATATTACTTAAATTTTGTATTATGTTGCTATTTATTTCTTGGATGTCCATATTATCAGACACATATGCAAAGATAACACTAACGGTTACTGTTCCTTGAAAAGAACAGAAGGACGGAGAGTTCCCCCCCCCCTGGATTTGGCAGAGGCCATCTCACCATAAAGTTTAAAATGAGGAGGAATATGCCGTATAAAACCAATGGGAACAAGATAATGCCAAGAAAATCTTTTGTTGAGGAAATCTAGTTTGGGAATACAAAGATAAATAAAAGTTGAGGCTTCCGGAAAGTACTTTGGTTAAAAAACAGATTTAGAGAATGATGTTTCATTATCTAGAAAACACTCCCTTGGAATATTTAATATTTTAAGACCCTCTTTGCTAAAGTGTTGTTTCATTTGCGGTGATATTTTCTTATATCATAATTACGATGATTTCTTTTTATTTCTGATTCTATACACTTGAGCCAAAATTGTAGGGACTATAACTATAACATTATAGTTTGGGGACATTTATTGTTATGCATTCATTATTTATATATTTCATAGATATCTACAGAGTAAACAAAAATGTTAATGAGTATTGATACAAAATGTTCTTTAGAACTTGGCTTTAAAAATAAAGTTTAGACAGAATCAGGATGCAGATTTCTAATAGAAAATATGATGCTGCGGGGCGGTCAGTATTTTATTACCAGAGGAAACAAGACAAGATGAAGTTATTCTGACTCCAACCCCGTCAGAGTTTGGGTACATTGGAAATTATTCCCCTGGCATAACTTGGTCCTGGGATTGTATCTGTTTTTCTTGGCTGGAGAAAATTTATATCCAAATCAGCTGGAGTTTTTCCTCCATTTTCCTGTGTCTTTCTATGCTCTTCTGTCAGAAGATGATTTTTAAAAAGTTTTATTTATGTCGTTAAGACACAATACATTAAAAAGAATGACAGGGTGAATCATATTATTTTACAATAATACATCAGGAAATGTAAGTGAGGCAGAGAATTTAGAGCCTTAAGTCTTTTCCTCTGTGCCTTCAAGGCAGTGTTTGTGAAGATTACTGTCTTTAAATAATCTTGTACCTCCAATTTTCTTTGCTATATTGACGAAGCATGAGAAGGAAATGCCAGGAAATTTTACTAACTGTCTTTGCCGGCAAAATTCTTAGACTAACTGGCAGAAAAAGTTTCCCCAGCAGTTCTGTTTCATTCTTTGATTCTCGGATCCATACATGAGACTGAAGGGTTCTGAAACACAACGAAGTTTACTGAATGTGGGCAGGGTTGAAAAACCATAAGAACTTTTGATGAAATGGAACCAGTTACTCTCTCTTGGTAAGTTACATAATTCTCTCCTTTCTCTCTAGGGCTACCAGCTTTCCCAGTCACCCTCAGCTGTGAAGGGTCTTTCCCCTGGACCTCTGCTAGTATGTCTGGCAGGACTGATACACAAGGTGGTGAAGAAAGGATGGCTTCTGACTTTGAAGTCCAAGCATATTCACTGCTGTCCTGTTCCAGCTCCCCCTTGCATTACTGAGAAAGTAAGCTTATATGACTATGAAGATTCTCATTCACTCAGGTGAGTTTATCTGGAAGTTGAGTCATGACAACTGGACTTCTTTTTCTACCTAGAAACATTTTGCTGCTCATCCAAACAGCTTCATCAGTCTAAATACAGCTAGTGCGAGTCCTCCATCTTATAGTCAGCTTTGACCTCTTGTCACCCTGGTCTGAAATAGGCTCATAAGATGAACAGTGGCCTGAATAGGCTCGTTAGGGAGACAATAGTATCCATAGCCCTAAGGTGAACAATGGCCTAAGCTGCTGAAATCTATAAAGTATGGGTCATTAGCTATGGACTCGGTGGTGAAGGCTTTTTGATTTGTCTGGGTATTGTTGAAAGCACACCCTGATAAGTAGCAGATAGACTATGCCTGAGGCCCCCACCTCTGTTGAGAGAGGGGGTTACAATGCTCACATGAATGGCTTCCCTGCCCCCTCTCTCAAACCACCTATCTTCTCTGTCTAATATGTGTACATATTTGAATGAGTGTCCTTTGCCCTTCAATTGGAGGTGTACTGCTGATTATGGTCCTGAGCTGTTACCCCTCCTATGTTGGATCATCCTTCTTTTTAAAGGTAAGCTTCTCTTCATTCGATCCAGTTCTCACCAGGGCTGTTGTTTTGGATTTGAGGATTGCTGTGCCACTCCTATTTTCCCTTCTCTCCTGTAAAAAGGTTTTTTGTGAGTTATTTGGGTTCAGGTGCCTTTGAGTTCTCCCCAGGGAACTTTTAACTGACCCAGGCCCAAGGGTCTCCCTTGAGCTCCCACTCCCAAGGAGTCCTGCTTTTTGGCAGGTGTCAATATCTATGTGGTAAACTTCTGTCTATGCAATGAGTAAAACACCATGTCAATCCTTCTCTTCACCTTTCTTCTGTTACACTCATGTACAGATACATCTTCCTCTATTTCCTTCTGTTTCTTCCAACACTCCTTTAAAATCTTCAAGTTCCCAAGAGTGACCCCCTGACTGGTGTTATTGATCTCTCCTCCCGCCCTTTAAAAATCTCTTCCCAGCTTTTAATTTATCTTTTTAAACCCTTCCTATTGGGTTCCTCGCAGTACACAGGAGAGCATGAGGTGAAGAATACAGCAGGTCTGGAGAGGGGCACAATGGTTCACTGACAGGAGCCTGGGAGTTGCTGTCCCCATTGTCACACAGTGCCTCAGCTTATTGATGCCTATAGTTGGTGCCTCTTAGATTTAGGATTGCCATCTTTTGCACATGATGTAGAGTGCTTACAATAGCATGGGATCTGTACTCTCCCCATTGGTGAAAATACTGAAACTGTCTTGTACACCAAAGTAAAACAGGTGATACCTTTAGGCCACTAGAAAAATAACTAAAAAGTTGCTAATATTTTGAGGGCAAAACACTCATCCTTAGAGCTGTACCCACAGTTTAAAACATGGCAAAATATTGAGTTGCCAGGAGTTATTTCCTAGATGTAAAGTCCTTGGCAAGACGGAAAACAGGACAGACCCTTCTTGTCCAGGGAAGGGGGAGGGTTGGTGCAGAAGACCCATGCATTTCATTTGGGGCTTGGGATAAAATACACATATGTCAGTATACATGGACACTTGAGCAAATTCCTTCCAACACCCAAATTGTTTATATCTAAATTTTGCATATACAAACATACCGGCTTATTGTGAAGTATAACCATAATTCCAATGTAGAACTGGAAGAAAATACTGTATATCAAATTTAGATGTCACAAGAATGATACCTAAATTTTTCCATAGGGTATATGAAGTGGTTGTAGTTACTGTTCCAGCATGAAACATTGTGCTGCCAGAAGTGTACAAAGTCCCCATTTCCTCTTTCCTTTGACTTGCCTTTTCTGTTTTGTCTTTAGTACCAGCAGCTTTGGGACTTCTATAACCATAACGTCTTCAAGCTTGGGACTTCTGTACCAACCTGGGTCACTGCTACAACCAAACAGAAGGTGCTCTTCAAATCATACACCCCATGCCTTGTTAACTCAGTGGAAAAACTCCTTCCTCAGAGTGAAGATCAAATGTCCCATAGAGTTACCTGGTGCCAGCTACTCCAACAACAAGTAAGTTTACACTAGAAAGTAAGCAAATGAACTTTGTACTTTAGAGCAATGTTAAACTATATTTGCAGCCACTGGGGCAAAGTGGTGGCAATGCAGCCTCTTTAATGATTCACTGTGAGGAAAGCCTACTTGTTCAAATTGACTGAGGAATGGGATGGATGGTCCAAAGAGTGCCTATAATTGTTGTAACCCCCAAAAAAAAAAAAAAAAGAAAAAGAAAAAAGAAAATAACTTGCACCCTAAGGGACATACGCAGGGGGTGAGTAACAGAAGTAGCAGCTGCACAGCTGGATGGAGACCCTCAGACATGCTTCATGTGTTTATGTGGTACTGAGGACAGTGGCAACTGTGCAGGTGATGCAATGAGGAAATAAAGTGCCTTCCTTTAGGGTTTGATATAGAAATGGAACATGTGCTTTTGTTGGACTGTGGCTCTGAGAAGCTTACAAAGTTGGCTGTGCTGACACTGAGATTCTGGTACTACCAAAATACATTTCCCATTTCAGATTTGCTGCCTAACCCAATTGACTCATTGTGGCACATGGCACAAATGGACATACAGATCTGCTTTGCATTGAGTCAGACCATTGTGCTGCCCAATCCAGTTGTGATGAGTCTGACAGCAGTTCTCTTGAGCTCCTGGCAGGAAGTTTTTTCCCCAACCCTTACTGAAGATCCTTTGGTCTCCTACCAAAATGCTAACAAGTCACAAAACTGCTTAGCTTCTAAAATGAGATGTGTTCCAGGACATGTGCTGATAGGGCTGGCCCAGCAGAAGGAGGTGTACTTTTCCTTGACAGAAGGGAAAATGTCATATGCTGTAAGAAAAAAAACACCCTCGGGGCAGAGGGATCATTCCCTGTGGACTGACACAGACATCTCTGTCACTCTGTTCATTGAGCTTGAATTTGAGGAATATCTGTGACTCCTTTCTACTGTTTCACCTGTGCTGTATTGCTCCAGAGTCAATCTTTTAGCTTCAAAGCCCAAGGTTTGACAATGAAGGAGCATGACCTGAGTCAGAGATTGGAAGCTGTGAGTTGAAAGGAATGCAGTCACTTGACAACTTACTTTTTTGGTAGTGAGGTTGCGGGAAAATTAAAATTGTGAACTAGCTAATGTGACTGTACTTTTCAATTTACTTTTAACTGTTATTTCTAGACATATTTTGAAGCATTTTGACAGGAAATCTCAAATAGTATGCCCTTCTATTATCAGTCTTAAGGTGGTTGTTTTTTAAGCAAAATAAATACAAGATTACTTTTTAAATATCACAACCCAGAACAATAATGAATTACTTTCTGAAACAGTATAATAAGTGGGATGAAGTGTTTTTCAAGAGTAACATTCTATGTTCTGAGCTGACTATGCAATCAGGCTGGAAAAGTTCTTTTAGTCCAAAGATTATTACAACTATCCCTTCCCACTGGGAATAAATAGGAAGACAAGTCTAAAGTATTTGGAAGAGTGGTGAGTAAAATCACTGATTGCACAGATGGAGAATTGACTGTCAAAGGACACAGTTGGAAAAATGTTACAGAAAAGGGCCTAGGAAAAATCTTGTAGGAGAAAACTGACATTGCAAGCAATCGTCACTGATTTTCTGCTAGCACTGGGCAGGGTTCCTGTCCCATGCTTGGGAGGGGCCCAGCTGCCACTGGAAGCAATAGGGCGGCAACACTGGCTCTGCTGTGAGGCACTGATGCCGTGTTGCAGGGCTGTGCAGCTTAGAGGGAACAATGCTTGCAAGACAAAATGACAAAAACTATTGGACTAAAATAAATGATTGAAAACACTATAAAGTAATTGCAAACTGGTTATTATTTATGTTTAAAAAACTTCTCATTTGAAGTAAGTTGGCTATTTGCTTATCCAATGTCCACCAAACACATTGTTATGTTAAAGCAGTAAAAATCTTCTGCATAGGATCCATCCAATAATGCAGAGGTGGGGCAACTGGCATCCCTCCAGATGCTGTTACACTGCCACTCTCAGAAGACCTCACCATGAGCTATACTGGCTTATGGAGACTACTTCACTCCAGCTACCAGAGGGCCAAAAATTACTCACTCCATCTTAATGTTTCTTCAAGAATGTTAATGTTATGTTTATCTGGGTTGCTAACCAGAATTCACTGAAAACAATGGCAATAACTCAACTGACTCTGGGTTATTAGCATAATAGATTGTATGATTTGAAGATGTCTACTTCTCAGCCCTTGATTATTGATGGAGTTTGTGTAGAGCGGGTGACGGACAGTAGGTTCTTAGGAGTCATTCTACAGGAGGATTTGACCTGGAGTGCCAAAACTGAAGCAGTGGTTAAGAAGGCCCAACAGAGATTATATCTTCTGAGACTTCTCAGGAAGGAACAACTGTCTCAGAAACTGTTGGTAACCTTCTACCGGGGCTTTATAGAAAGCACTCTCACTTACTGCCTCTGTGTCTGGATCGCCAGTTGCACAGTGGCAGATAGAAGGGCGCTCCAGAGGGTTATAAACACTGCTGAGAGGATAGTGGGCTGTCCTCTTCCTCCTTTGGAAGAACTATACAACTCCAGATGCTTGAGGAAGACATCTAGAATTCTGAGGGACCCTTCGCATCCTGGCCACCAATTTTTTGAACTGTTGCCGTCTGGCAGGAGATATAGGACTCTTAGGTCAAGGACAAATAGACTAAAGAACAGTTTTTATCCCAGAGTGGTATCCAAGTTAAACGCAACAGTTTTAGCACCATCCTAATCAGTTTTTAAGTAGTGTTTTAAATTTTGTAATCGATTTTAAGAGTTTTTAATATCTTGTATGTGTTTTATGTGTTTTGTATGGTTCCTTGTTTAGAGTGTGTTGTGGAACAGCACTCTAATTTCGTTGTGCATATCTTGCATATGCATAATGACAATAAAAACTCTATTCTATTCTATTCTATTCTATTCTATTCTATTCTATTCTGTTCTATTCTCTGAGAGCTGCCTAGATGCCCTAAGCACATCTGATCTCTCCTGATTTCGGAAGCTAAGCAGGGTCAGGCCTGGCTAGTACTTGGATGGGAGAGCACCAAGGAATACCGGGTGCTATAGGTGCCTAGAGTAGGAACTGGCAAACCACCCCAGTATTCCTGCCAAGAAAAATTCCATGGACATGGGGTCACGAAGAGTCAGTCACAACTGTTATCAACACAACAACAAACTCTCTAAGGAAATGGACTACTTGATCCTTGCAAGTTCACATTTCAAATATACCAGCTAATATTTAAGGAGCCACACTTTTTGTCTTCCATAATTTCCCCCCATTTACATTTTTTATTATTTTAGTCTGATATATCCCTGGGGAGTACAAGGCTTTTGTAATATTCTTAGGGCACTTTTCTCTGTCTCTTTACTATAAAAGCTATGTTTCAGGCTTTGACATGGAAGAACTATGAAATCCACTTTTAGAGGCTATATGAGATTTCAATTTTTACCATTCTGCCTCAGTTTAGAGGTAGGATTATTGTTGTTACCAGTCGTATTAACATAACTCTCGGATTATCCAATGCAGTTACTAATCGATTGGGGGGGGAGCCAATTTATTTTAATTTGCTTGTTGAGTTTATTAATGACTTTTATTCTTTTAAAAATACATGAATACATTATTTAGTGCCCGTCACCTGACCACAGAAGCAGCCACTGGTTCATTTGACTCTTGTTTTTTTGCACTTGTCTAGAAACGGCATGTGGCTGGAAATTTATGTGCCAGAATTCCTTGTACTGTCGTAGAGAATGGTGGAGGATATCTTACGGGTTGGATATCTTCTCTTTGTGACCTGACACATGTTCAAACAAGCTGCAAAACTTAGAGTAAGTCAAGGAATAATACAGAATGTTATGCATTTTTCAGTCTAATCCTCCAGTTTTCCACGCCAGCATGTAAAGTTGGAACATAGCCACAATTATTCCAGCATATCACATAACATCATGCTACAGTAATATAAGGTAGCTGCCTGTTAGAAAAGCAGATAACAAGGAAGAAATCAATTCAACTGGACTAAAGGTCACCACCCTGTGCCAAATATACAGATGGCAATAAATTGGACTTGAAAGGACCAGCCAGAAACACAGATCAGAGGCAGGACATTAATAAGTGAGGAAGAGGCCAAATCAGCCCCCAAACACCAATAATCTCGACACTTTCCCATCCAGAAACCCTGAAAGAAAGAAAGTAAAAACATAGCTGATATGGGGACTAGTTCACTCTAGAAAGCAGATTGTATATGCACTTGGACCCTGGCAAGACTATTGCAGAGTTGTTTAAAATTAAACTACAAGAGAATCCTGGACTTCCATTAGGGACAGGTTACACTGACAGACTGTTGGATAATTTCAAGTGGTTCAGCAAGGATTACTGACTTGCCCTTGTCCCATAACATAATGTTAGCAACCAAAAATGACTTTTTCCTAAATTATGCTACTGAAATGATAATGAGTGCATTCTGGGTGGAATTATGCTGAGTTTAGTACCATTTTGGTACTCACAACAAGTTCCTGGGTTCAGACTTGTTCATTTGTTTTTGTTTTTAAATCTATGTTCTTTTCAACCGGGAATCGTTTGATGGATACTAAGGCAGAAACAAAGCACACAAGTCGAATCATGTTTATGGAGAAATGCTTATTTCTTGCTGTCACCCAAGTTTTCCCTCCAGATATGCAATTCCTCCAAAGCACAATAGTCCTATTCACATGTTACAAATACCAGCACTGCAGACATCCTTAGAAAGAGCTGTTAGCACTACCCACTCAGTCATTGCTTGCTTCACGGTTTCAGCACTGAATCTGGTGAACAGAAGCTCCAGCTCTCCTGTAGACTCTACATTAGAGATGGGTGTTTCATTTTGGAAGGGGACTGGCCTACTAGGTTTGCTGTAAATCAGTTCTGGCTTGATGACACATAACCAAGTTGGCAACGATAAACATATCCTAGGATTGAAACATTCTGAATATCAGTTTATGACAAATGGTTGGAGGATGCTTCTTATGAGAAGCAGTAGGACATATTTCTGTCCTTGTTTGAGGGCTTCTCAGAGAAACCCGGGTTATGTGTAGAATGAAGCAAGATGTTGGACAAAATAGACCCCTTTTTTGTAATCTTAGGGCGCTTTTACACGACCCCTAAAATCCGAGGCATAGGGCTCCCAGATGCGGAGCTTAAAATTGTTTTCCCACCAGCTGTGCACTTTAAAAAAATTAAGTACGACCACGTCCACCTAAGCATGCCCCAGCACATTTTAAAAGTACCTGGTCTCCAGAGGTAAAAACATTTCTGATGCGGATTGTAAAGCAGTGAGTGCCGGGCCCTCCTCACCTTCTGTTTGGTTTTTTTTGCCCCTGCCCCTTTAAGAGACTAGAATGCTTCCAGGGCTGCTCCCGATGGCAGAACGGAGGTGAGCCTGCATTCTTTTCTCCCTTTTTTTCTCCCTCCCCTCACCGCAGACAGGAGCAATGGCGTGCGGAGGGATGGGAACACAGCAAGAGGAACAAACCCCCAAGAACTCTGGTATGAATTTAAGTTGCCAGTGGATCTTAGGGGTCGTGTAAAAGCGCCCTTAATTAGCCTATGAATGATTTGGTTTTGTTACCAAATTTTTGGGTACAGGGTGAATTCTGTGATGTCGCTAGAAATTGTGAAATGAGGATTAGTGGAATTCAGCAAAGGAGGATTCATTCTTTTTTTTATAATATAATTCTTTATTCAAATTAACAACAGTACTATAACACAATATAGTACATTATTTTCCTTTTAATTTCTGCTGGTACAATTTTTAACAGTTTATAACAACCCATTGTGTAACCCATTTTCCATCTTACTTAATCTATCACTAGTTTCAGTATCTGAGTTTAACAGTGGGTGCCATATTTCCACAAAGCGGTCCTGTTTAATTCCCCTCTATACAATCTAACCCGGTAAGTCAATTTTTCCATTACTACCACTGTCCATACTTTGGTCCTATATTTTTCCATATTTAAATTTTGTGCTGTTTTCCAGCATTGGGCTATTTCATTCCTAGCTACTCCTATGAGGGTTGCCACCATTTCTTTATTTAATAGTTTTTCATTCTCTCCGGTAAAAAATGAAAACAATAATATAGCATTTCATTTGGGATTATTTTCTGTTTTGTTATTTTTTCCAGCCAACTAATCACTTCAAAGCAGAATATCTGGATTTTGGGGCAAGATAAACCACATATGTTCTAATGTTCCTTTGTGTCCACATTTTCTCCAGCATAATTCTGATATTTCTCTGTTAATTCTATGCAACTTGTTAGGACATAAATGCCATTTGTATACTACCTTTAACACAGTCTCCTTAGATTTTGCGGATATTGATTTATATGGTTGAGTAGACCATATTTTCCCATGTATTTTCTGGTATTTTGATTTTTAGGTTTCATTCATTTTCCTGTCAAAATATTCCTACCTCTGATTCCTTAAGAACTTTAAAAGATTAAACAGAAGGTGTTTTCTTATTCTGAATTACCCTCAAATTAAAAGTAGAATAAGGCAAAGAGGCAAACATTGGTGAAATGCAAATGCTCTTCTCTTTCCAAAGCAGCTCTGTGAAATGAAAGCTCTGTACTGAAATTTTGTAAATCACTCATTTGAATGAGAATACTTTACATTGGCAATACATTTATTGTGCATTATCACATTTGAAACCATTTTAAGAGGATGAGTAATTTAAAGCTTTTTGCATTAATTCTGGGCTGATTTACAGTACTTGCTACTGACGCATTAAGAGATTTAATGAACTTTACTAGGATAAAAATACCCAATTCAAATTAGTTCAAAGAACTTCAGCTAGTTTAATGGAATGTTTCAGTGGTGAACAGAAGAATAAATAGTATATTACTATTTTATACTTAAAATAAATTCTTATAGCAAATACATCTACTGTATCAAAGTAATAACATCCATTTTTATGAGTCATTAGACCTTCATTCTAAGCATAAATCAAAGAATTAACTTTAAACCATGTGTATTTTAATACTGAACTGAGGTGAAATGTGCGCCTGACATTGTTCTAACATTATTTATGCACAAACGGGAATAATACACAATTCTAAGGGCAAGCAATGTGTTCATCACAAAGCTCCATATAGTTCAGTAGTGCTATCAGGTTTCTGCTTCTATATATGAAACCTTGATGAAACTAATAGATGGAAAATGATGTGTAGCTGGGTCTTTCATTGAAGTTTCTACCATACACTGAACGTATAAAGTGGTTTCTCGCCGTTATAAAAATTTCATTGAAAAGCAGCCAACACCTTCAAAATTGCAAACAACTGCAGGAATGACCAGAAAAGGAAGCTGAAAGCTGTACACTATTTTTTTTGTTGTTGTTTAAAAATCATTCAGAAACAAATGAACAAACACAAGCACCTTGGTGGGATAACAGAAGAAGTAAGGGCATGTCCAGATGGGGAGAAGTTGGAGCAGTCTGGTTTGTGCTTTAAAAAGTTACCTTTAATGTGATCTATTTTAATTTTCACTTCCTTCTGTTCACACTAGTGGACTTTTCCCCTCTCCTGTGGGAAGGGTCCAGAAACATGTTTGCATTGCTGGTTTCCTCACCTGTAAGGTTTATCTGGGTTACCTGCAAGTAAGGAGGCAGAAGTAACAATAGTGGAGGACAATGGCAGTGTCACAGGCTCATGGTGGTGGTACAAGTGAGACTGGGAAAACACAGGGGTGAAGGTTGGGGAGGCAGAAGGGAATGGACCTTCATTTTCCTCTCTGCTGTGGCTGTGTTGCCTTGTAGGGTGGAGCCTGTGAGACAGGCAGCACTGCTTTCACTGGTGGCCTCTAAAAGCCTGAGCAGGCAATGCCAATGTAGGCACTTTATTGTTCAGGAATGTCTCTCTGTGTGGTCAAAAAGTGGTGTCATGTGCTGATGAATCTGGGGGTGGGGACCTTCTCTGTCTTTTCCTGTGGCCATAATTCAGCGATTGATGCTGAAAATGTAAATAATGTGCATATTAAAATGCATCTTTTGGTTAAAAATATTTTAAAGAGAAAGGTGGGTTAAAATATTTTAAATAAATCAAGTTAAGTTATGCAAATTGTTACATTGTTTTAGGAGCAGGAGAGTAGAGATATATGAACAAACATGGGAAAAATGGACACAAACTAGAAATAAGATGTCAGATACTGTATTTCTTGACTTGGACTATGAGTTTTGTTGCATATGTCAAAGCAAATGTGCATCCATTTTATGTTACTATACAATCCTCTTAATTCTACCTTCCTAAAACATTCATTTTAATATGTGAATTAGTCACACACTGGTTGCTATCTCAAATGAGCAAATATAGTTCACCTTTCCATGTTCTTCTGAGCCCTTACTAAGACTTTTCTTTATTCTTTTATGAAAGTGTGTGAAACTCAAGGGATAAGAACATAAGAACATAAGAACATAAGAAGAGCCATGCTGGATCAGGCCAAAGGCCCATCTAGTCCAGCTTCCTGTATCTCACAGCGGCCCCACCAGATGCGTTTGGGAGCGCATGAGACTAGACATCTGTCTCCTGTTACCACTCCCCTGCATCTGGCCCTTGAAGTACCCTGGTTTAAAGCCTAGAGATTACACATCTCCATCATGGTTTGTAACCCGTGATGGACTTTTCCTCTAGGAATCTGTCCAATCCCCTTTTGAAGGCATCCAGGCCAGATGCCATCACCACATCCTGTGGCAGGGAGTTCCATAGACTTACAACGCGCTGGGTGAAAAAATATTTTCTTTTGTCAGTTCTTACTCTCCCAGCACTCAATTTGAGTGTATGTCCCCTAGTTCTGGTATTTTGAGTGAGGGAGAAGAGCTTCCCTCTATCCACTTTACTCATACCCTGCATTATTTTGTATGTCTCAATCATATCCCCCTCAAGCGCCTTTTTTTTCCAGACTGAAGAGGCCCAATTGTTTTAGCCTTTCTTCATAAGGGAGGTGCCCCAGCCCAGTAATAATTTTAGTCGCTCTCTTCTGCACCTTTTCCAGTTCCACTATGTCCTTCTTGAGATGCGGTGACCAGAATTGTACACAATACTCCAGGTGCGGCCTTACTATTGTTTTGTATAACGGCATTATAATGTTGGCTGTTTTATTTTCAATCCCCTTTTGATAATCCCTAGCATGGAATTGGCCTTCTTCACCGCTGCCACACATTGGGGAGACACCTTCATGGAGCTGTCCACCAACACACCAAGATCTCTTTCCTGATCCGTCACGGATAACTCAGAGCCCATGAGTTGATAGATGAAGTTTGGATTTTTGCCCCAATATGCATTACTTTACATTTGGTTACATTAAAACGCATTTGCCATTTCTCAGCCCACTCCCCAGTTTGGAGAGATCCTTCTGGAGCTCTTCACAATCTTCTCTGGTTTTTACCACATGGAAAAGTTTTGTGTCATCTGCAAACTTGCCCACCACACTGTTTATCCCTGTCTCCAGGTCATTTATGAACAGATTGAAAAGCACCGGTCCCAGGACCGAGCCCTGGGGCACACCGCTTTTCACTTCTCTCCATTGTGAAAATTTCCCATTGACACCTACTCTTTGTTTCCGGGATCTCAACCAGTTCTCAATCCATAAGAGGACCTGCCCTCTTATCCCCTGACTATGCAATTTTCTCAGCAGCCTTTGGTGAGGGACTGTGTCAAAAGCCTTTTGAAAATCCAGATAGACTATATCCACCGGTTCACCCAAATCCACGTGCCTGTTGACCTTTTCAAAAAATTCTAAAAGGTTTGTAAGACAAGATTTACCCTTACAGAAGCCATGCTGATTTTCTCTCAGCAAGGTTTGTTCTTTTATGTGTTTTAAGATTTTCTCTTGGATGAGGACTTCCACCATCTTCCCTGGGACAGATGTAAGGACAGATGTAATAACCCTTGGGTGGATGCCATCTGGGCCCGGTGACTTGTTAATCCTCAATTTATCAATTAGTCCTAAAACCTCCTCTCTTTTAACCTGTATTTGATTTAATTCTTTAGTCAAGAGGGGCGGCTCAGGCAGCGGAATCCGCTCAAGGTCCTCTGTCGTGAAGACAGACGCAAAGAACTCGTTCAATTTCTCTGCAATGTCCAAGTCCTCCTTAACCTCCCCTTTTCCTCTCTCACCATCCAGAGGCCCAATTGGTTCTCTGGCAGGTTTTCTACTTCTAACATATTTAAAGAAGCTTTTATTATTACCCTTTATATTGCTAGCCATGCGTTCCTCAAAGTCTTTCTTTGCCTCCCTTATCATCTTTTTACATTTCTTTTGCCAGAGTTTGTGTTCCTTTTTATTTTCCTCATTTGGGGAGGATTTCCATTTACAGAAGGACCTCTCCTTGTGCTTTAGAGCCTCTCTAACTCCACTCGTTAACCATGCCGGTGTCCTCTTGGACTTAAATGAGCTCTTCTTTCTTTCTGGTATGCACTTGTGCTGGGCCTCTATTATTGTTGTTTTAAACAGGCTCCATGCACTCTGAAGAGATTGGATTCTTCTAACCCTCCCCTTCAGTTTCTCTCTAACTAGTTTCCTCATCTGAGGGAAGTTTGCCCTTCGAAAATCAAGGGTTTTTATGTCTGATTTGGTTGACACTCTTCCTCCGACATGCATGGCAAAGGTAATTGCAGCATGGTCACTGTTCCCCAGAGGCTCAGTGACATTCACATCCCTGACGAGGTCCTGAGTATCACACAATATTAGATCTAGAGTTGCCTGTTCTCGGGTGGGCTCCATGACAAGTTGCTCTAAGGCACAGTCATTCAGCAAGTCGAGAAACCCAGTTTCTCTTTCTTGCCCGGAGCTCGCATTGGCCCAGTCAATGTGGGGATAATTAAAGTCCCCCATGATTACTATCCTATCCCTCTTAGCCACCTCCATGATTTCTCTCCTCATTTCAAGGTCCCCCTCAAGTTTTTGATCTGGTGGACTATAGAATACTCCAACTATCATATCACTCTTTGGACCTGGTAGTTTAACCCACAGTGATTCTATGGCGGAGTCAGACCCTCTGTCAATCTCCATTCTGCTGGATTTTATGCCTTCTTTGACATAGATGGCCACTCCTCCTCCAACCCGCCCCTCTCTATCCCTTCTATAGAGTTTATAGCCTGGGATTGCTGTGTCCCACTGGTTCTCCACATTCCACCAGGTTTCTGTTATGGCTATTATATCAATGTTATCCCTAGCTGCCAGATGTTCAAGTTCTCCCATCTTTGCTCGGAGGCTTCGAGCATTGGCGTAGAAGCACTTGTACAGTGGGTCCCGCAACAGCTGCTGCCTTGTTCTTCTCCCCCCACAGCTTTTATTTTCAGTAGACGAACTGTCACATTCCGCTATTCTGCCAGTGTTAATACTTGCTATGTCATCTCTATGTGATTCTCTACCCTCTCCAACCTCATTCCCCGAGGATGAGGTGTTCCGAACCGGATGCCACACAGCTCCTGTCGGTTTTCCCCCAGTTATCAGTTTAAAAGCTTCTCTGCTGCCTTTTTGAGGTTGAGTGCCAGCAATCTGGTCCCATCATGATTCAAGTGCAACCCATCCCTCCTGAAGAGGTTTGGCTTGTCCCAAAACCTCTTCAGGAGGGATGCAGTGCAGCAACTAGAGGAGCTGAAATAAAAGGTCTTAGAATAGCTCATAATTGACAAAAACTACCTTGGTAGAAAACTATGGCAGTCTGCCTATCAGTGGGAAAGTTAATTCAACTTCAGATAAAGGAAATTTAAAGGTGAAAAGGACAGTTAAACTTGAGATGAAAATAAGACACAGAAACACAGCAAATCCTCAGGGATGTATAGAAGGAACACATACTTGAGAAAAAGTTTTTTTTTTTTTAAAAAGCTACTATCCTAGACAAAAGGTTCCTATTTGTGGACTAAGAAGCTGCCAGGACCCTGGCTGCCACAGAACCTGACTCTGAGGAGTTAAATGGTGAAGAGCTGCTGGAGGAGCCTTGCAGTTCAAATCAGCAAGCAGCTGGGTCTGATGACTCAGCTGAAATCATGTCTTCACCTCCTAGAAGGGCCATGAGCAGGATTCTGCAAAGACGTGCTACCAGAAGAGCTAGGGAAAGGGTCTTTGATGCTAGGCGGAGAATCAGGTCGGCAAGCCCTGAGTACTAGCAGAAGCCTTTCCAGAAGTAAGGGTGTGTTCCCTGTTTTGGGATAAAGCTGGCAAACTCACCTTGAGCTCTCTGTGGGAACAACACGTCATTTGCACTTGCAACCACGTTCCTGTCTGTTTCTGACCTTGGCTCTGTTTCCTGACTTCGGACTGGTTTCTTGGACAACGGCTTGATCTGTTCCCTTGGGTTTGGCATCTGGTTTCCGTGAGATATTCTGGTTTTGACTTGGACTGGTAATTGCTGGGAGTTGGATTCTGTTATTTATCTGGCACTTGATTGTTAGCAAAGGACTTGAACTTGCCTGGCTTTCCACTAAAGATCTTGGCAAAGAACTGAACCCTGTTTGTGTGTGTGCTCTGTGTGCGGGGCTTGACAGAAGCAACCATTTAAATGCAGCAACAATGAACTAGGCCAGTGCGGTACTAAACTTGTAGGAGTGTCAGGATGTTCTTTCTCTCTCCCTTGTAGCCGTCCGTTACACTGAAAACTTTTCTCCCCAGCCCTCTGTTGCACAGGAATAAAACACAGAAACACAGTAAATCCCCAGGGAGGTGCAGTAGGCATGCAATGAGACTCTATAAAGTCTGTACAATGAAAAAAAATGGCCCAAGACCACAAATGGATGCTGGCCTGCAATTTAGGGTTTTAAGATTAGCATCATCCCCTTCAAAACAAAACAATAAAACAAGAATGTCTATAGAGAATTCTGATGAACTCCTACATATAAATTTAAGAGACTAGTTCTGTTGCTCTTAGCAACTGCAGAAACATCTCGTAGCTACCATGCATATAAATAATGTACACCGTTTTCAGAGTGCCTGTTCATAAGTCCTCAAAAATGTCTGTGAAGATTCTCAGTCATCCAGGTGAGTTTATTTGGAAGTTTAGTCATGGCAACTGAGAGACTGAAACATTTCACTGCTCATCCAAACAGCTTTGTCAGTCTGAGGAAAGCTAGTTGTGACTCCTCCATATTATAATTTACATATAAGTGAAACACTTCAATCTCTCAAAAAAAGAAGTCCAGTTGCCATGACTAGAGATGGGCATGAAAAGAAGTTTTAATTCATTTCGTTATTTGTTATTCGTTTTGTTACCTAACAAAATGAATAACAAACTGACCCATCAAAGAAAAACAAAACAAAACAAAATGGAAATTTCCAGTTCATTCATTTCATTTTTTGTTTTCCTATAGGAATGCATTGAAGCAGTGCATTCCTATGGGGAAGGTTTCCCTTGCCATTGGTGTGGGGAAACTGTGGGCTTTTTTCCCTCCAGAAGCCAGCACCGCTGATTAGCTGTAGTGCTGGCTTTGGCGGGAAAAGGAATTAAAAAGCCTGCCCTATCCTCTACCATTTTCTGAGGGCTCCTGTCTAGCTGTCAATGGCTGGACCCCTTTAAACTTGGCCCAGTCGGTACCAGGGGCTCCCCCTGGTACCGATTGGGCCATGTTTAAAGCAGTCCAGTGACTGACAGCCTGGCAGAAGCCTTCAGAAAACAGGTCAGGATGGAAGTTGCAACAATCCTGCTGCTCTTCTCACCCATTTTCTGAGGGCTCCTTCTGAGCTGTCAATTGCTGGACCCCTTTAAACCCGGCCCACTCAGTACCAGGGGGACCCCCTGGTACTGATTGGGCCGGGTTTAAAGTGATCCAGCAACTGACAGCCCAGCAAGAGTCCTCGGAAAATGCTAGGGAGGGCTGTTCCAGGGATCGAGCTGCCCTCCCTAGCATTTTCAGATGGGTCCTGCTGGGCTGCCAATCACTGGACTGCTTTAAAAATGACCCAGTAGCCACCAGGGGTTCTCTCCGGTGCTGACTGCGCCATTTTAAAAGGGGTCCAGCCAATGGCAGGTTGGCAGGATCCGTCTGAAAATGGTCAGGATGCCAGTTTGGAGGTCTCCCGCTGATGTCCCGACCATTTTCAGAGAGGTCCTGCTGACCTGTCATCGGCTGTACCTCTTTAAAAATGGCCCAGTCACCACCAGGGGGTCTCCCCAGTGCTGACTGGGCCATTTTAAAGGGGTCCAGCTGATGACAAGTCGGCAGGATCCCTCTGAAAATGGCCCCATTGCCAATGCAGGGGGAAAAACCTGAGACGCAGGCCAGTGCCAGAAAAACCTTGTGGCTTCGGGCCAGCATGACAAAATCCCCTCCTGGGGACTTTAAACCCCATAAAATAAAATAAAATAAAATAAAATTTAAAAAAGTGCCGACCGGGCCCCAGGAGCCGTGCAGTCAGTGCTGTAAAAAATAAAAAATAAAAAAGGAGCGCCAACCAGCTCCAGGGGTGGCCGGGTCAGTGCTGTAAAATAAAGAAAAAAAGAATCAATGCCAACCCGGCCCAGGGCCCACAGCGTCGGTGCTTAAGGGAAAAAAAAGAGGCGCTGGCCTGTTTTTCAAAAAGCCCTTGCTGCCGGGGCCAGGATCGCTCTGCCACCACCACCGCCTGGTAAATCGACCCAAACTGGTTCGGATCGGTTTGGGTTTGTACGAATTTTTTTACAAAATTCAAATGAACCCGAACTGAACTGAACCAAGGGTGGACCTGAAACAGACAAACCCGAACCATGGGTTTTCTGTTTCGTGCCCACCTCTAGCCATGACTCAACTTCCAGATAAGTGTCCCAAAGAACAACATCTAGGCATAAGAAAGTAGTATCATTAGGCTGGGGTTGAGGAGCCCAGCATTCAAAGATATCTCCTCCTCTGGCCATCCCATGAAAAAAGAGACACTTTAGGGCAACAGACCTTTGGTAGGGCACTTGGAAATTTCTCAAGAAGGTTAATGGTGCTAGATGGCTATTGGGTGTGGTGGGAGCAAAGCCAGTAGGTGGGATTATTCTGAAGACAAGCATACTGGCTGAACACTGTAGCATGTTCTAGCATGTTGGTGAATAGGAACATACTACTTTGGAATTTTTTTTATAGGCCCGGTTTGTCTGTGAAGATTCCCAGTCATCCAGATGAGGTCATCTGGAAGTTGAGTCATGGCAACTGGACTTCTTTTCTTGTGAAATATAGGCGCAGTTATTATTTATTTCCGTAATACTTTTTAGCACATCAAATCCTTGTCTTCATGCCTTCATCCTATAAGGTAAAGTAAGATGAAAATGTCATTTTATTAAGACTCATGCCTTTGTAGAGCTGTATCTCAACTTGTGAAAATAATACTTTATCTATTGCGAAAGGCTGATCAGCCCTCTGAAAGGAAAAATGGAAAAAGAACAAATATACTAAAATTGCACAGTCAGGAATATATGTACTCATGTATATACATGTAGGACCCCCATATCCACTGGGTATTGGTTCCAATCCCCCCCCCGCCGCCGTGGATACTGAAAACTGGATAGTAGCAAATGTATATAGTTTGGTAAAAGGGAAAAAAAGGTTTTTCCTCACATCTGTTACCAGAACTGGCCAGAGATCACGTTGTGTACTCCTCACTAACAAATGTTCCTTGTACAGTCTCTGGCTCCCTCAAGTGGCTGGTTCTGGTAATAAACATGAAAATAGTTTTTTTTTCTAGTTTTCTTTTAATATTTTCAGACTGTGGGTATGTGAATCAGTGGGTAATTATCCTGTAGATAAGGAGGTCCTACTGTATATCTATTTTTCTATATCTAATCAGTTCAAACTTTGATGCCAAACTGATGCAATTCTGTTCAGGAGTCTTGAATGTTAAAATGTCTCTCTCTCTCTCTAAACTGTCACAAAACTTGGATGGCACAATTTGTTTTTTGTTGCAAGCAGTGGGGAAGAAAAATTCTGGCTCTACTAACATTGCCTACAGCTTTCCATCAGAAAGTAGGCTCGGATCTACGAATTTATGCTTATCTGTAGGAAACAAGGGTTTCCTACTGTGACGTCACCCCTTTCACAGACTGAGTTTTCAAGGCCCAACAGGGTTTATTTCAACATCCCACTGCTGTGCCACCAAATTGTGACGACACCTCTCTTTTACACGTGTAATTGTGATGGAAATGGTAATGCTGCCACCTTTTATTCACTTGGTAATGCTGCCACCTTTTAGATCGTCGCCTTATGAATTGGGACCGACTCAGATGTATAATATAAAAATAATGACGAAGTTTATTGAGAAAATAATAAATATAACAATGTCTGAGGATGGTATGCGTTGCCTTTAACATATAATAGATTTCATCAACTCTTCCAGCCCCCCCTCTCTTTAATAACTAGTAAACAGTATAGCCCTCACTGCCTGACAGAACTCTCACAGAGCAGTGCTCTCTCCCAGCACTCACTCTCAAAACCTTCAACTTAATTTTACTCTACTGAACTGCCTCAACTGCCTAGGCTCCACCCTTTTTATATCATACCATTCCCCGCCCTCCTGCTGGGATTGGCTGATGATTTGTATATTCATTACTCCTGTTTCCAGGGTTTTGTCACACCTACTCCCAGGTATTCAACAAGTAAAAGTCAGTTCATATTGTTTTTACATTAGTTCGATGCAATTCAGATAAGCTGGCTAAGTGGGTGGAAGAAATAAAACTGGATTTTGTTGTGAAATACCCCCCCCCTTAATAATTCTGTACTGAAAAGAAATTCCTGCACTGAATATGGGATAGCAGGCTCTGTTCCTTAATATTAACAATATATCTCTGTCCATAAATATATTTTGGTACCTGTCTTTACTTAGAGTTCTAGTAAAAATGATGCCGGTCCTGGAAACCAGCAGTCTGGCCTGTTCTGGATTACAGGATTGTGCACTTTTGAGGCTACTGTTCTTTTTCTTTCTATCTGCTGTTGAATAACTTCAGCACGGTTCATTTTTCATAAATGTTTTGCACAAAAAATGTTACACGGTGTCTCTGAATCTATCATGCTGAGCATCATTTGTTTACAGATGTCACAGGTTCCTGGGAGACTAAATGCGGGCTCTAAATATATAAGATGCTCCTGGAAAGCTGAGTCTTATCTTTGACTAATGTGGAAGTGGGTCCTATGAGAGAAGCAGTAAAGCACTGTGTTTTTGTCTGGAAGGAACAGCTCGTGAAACAATGCCCACTTCTTTGTCTGTTCCAGAGAAGTATTATTATTATACATATCTCACTTTGTACAGCATAGCTGAGCTGTATCTACCATCAGGCCTACCCAGCCTAGGCAGTTGCAGGATAATGGTAATTGGAGTCCAGTAGCATATGAGAGGTGACAGACACATTGCCCACTCCTGCTATAAAAGTCACTTGCTGACTTGGATTCTGAAGATTTCAGAATAATAAGGTTTATAAGATTTCAGTTTATTAAATTGACCTATCATGCAGTTCACAAGAGTTACAATTCAAAAGCTACTCCCCCCGACACACACCTTTTAAAATATACAAGTAAATGAATCACATTCTCTAGTATCTTACTGAGGGGTCAATCTCAGAAAGATTTCACAGTGTTTTGAACCCTGGTCCTGCTATGGCAGGGGTGTCCAAACTTTTTGCAAGGAGGGCCAGATTTGGTGAAGTGAAAATGTGTGGGGGCCAACCATTCAGCTGCATTTGGCCCCCGGGCCGGATTTTGGACAAGTCTCTATAACATGCAAGGAGGCAGGGAGGATGCTGCAGCAACAGAATGGGGGGTGGGTAGGCTGGGCAGGTGGCTGGGGCTACGAACAGAGGCAGAGAGGGCAGGTGAACCATAAAACTGCTAGCTAACACCTCTATCCAGTATGGGTAGGGGCCAGCTGGCAGGGATATGTGAGAGGCTCAGGTGCTGGGCAGAAGAAGCTGCGGGCCACTCAAAATTTGAAAACAGGCCACATTTGGTCCCCGGGCCTGACTTTGGACATGCCTGTGCTATGGCATTGGCTTGCCTCTGGGAGAGAAAAGGCCAACCATTGTATGGTGACCTTTGCTACGTGCCTTGATTGTTTGTACTGAGTAAACAGGCAGACATCTTAAAAGTGCATTTTAATGGACTGCAGTGCAGGATAACTGCACTTTCTAGGACAACAATTAAAGTCTGGGGGGGGGGAGGCCCAGTAGCAATTAAAAATTGGAGCTTAATTCTGATATCAAAGGTACCAAGAGCAGGGTGAAAGGCCTCCACAGAGGCTCTGAATCTATGCAAGATGGAATCACAATTATGATGTCCAGCTACACTCTTACTTGAGCATCCTCTTACTCACCATGTTGGTCAATGCACTGGTATTCTTAAGAACAGACTACTGCAATGCAGCTTCTTTTGAGGCTGACGCAGAAGCTTCATCAGGTTCAGGACCTGACAGCCAGGCTCTTAGGTGAAGTTAGTAAATACCAACATATTTCCCCAACTCTGGCTGCCTTGCAACAGTTGCCTGTTCACCTTCATGCCAGCTTCAAAGTGGTGCTTCCAACAGCTCTAAATGTTTTGGGATCTTGCAACCTGGCAGAACACCTTCCAGCAAGAACTTGCCTACACTACCTGTTCATCCTAGGCTCGATATCTGAGGGTGCTGACCCCAAGAGAGGATGAGAAGGAGAAAACTAGGGACCAGGAAGCTCTTAGTGGTCACAACCAGACTCTGGAACCAACTACTTTTGGATATCAGCCAGAGCCCTCTCACTGGTAATTTTAGAAAGCTTTTAAAAACCTGGCTCTTTCAACGGGTATTTTACTCTGTTCTATCAATGGAATTCCAATGAAACTATCCGTCACCAAGAGCACTATTGCACTACTTTAAATGTTTAATGTGTAAACTTGTATTTGTTGTGATATTTATTACGTCTTATTGTGTTGAATTTGTTTTATATTTGTAGTGATTTTTTAAAATTGCTTCTGTTATGTTGGAAACAGCCTAGAGTGGCTTTTGGCTAGATGGGCTATATGTATGTATATAAAATGAATAAATATATGTGTTTATTGTCTTGGGCTCCTTGATCACTGCAGATGGCGACTGCAGCAACGAAATAAAAAGACGCCTGCTTCTTGGGAGGAAAGCAATGGCAAACCTAGATAGCATCCTAAAAAAGCAGAGACATCACTTTGCCAACTAAGGTCAGGATAGTCAAAGCTATGGTTTTTCCAGTAGTGATGTATGGAAGTGAAAGCTGGACTATAAAGTAGGCTGATCGCCACAGAATTGATGCTTTTGAGCTGTGGTGCTGGAGGAGAGTCTTGAGAGTCCCCTGGACTGCAAGGAGATCAAACCTATCCATCCTGAAAGAAATCAACCCCAAATGTTCACTGGAAGGACAGATTTTGAAGCTGAGGCTCCAGTATTTTGGCCACCTCATGGGGAGAGATGACTCCTTGGAAAAGTCCCTGATGTTGGGAAAGATTGAAGGCAAAAGGAAAAGAGGATGACAGAGAATGAGATGGTTGGACAGTGTCATCGATGCAACCAATATGGATTTGACCAAACTCCGGGAGGCAGTGGAAGATAGGAAGGCCTGGCGAGCTCTGGACCATGGGGAAACAAAGAATCGGACACGACTGAATGACTGAACAACAAGAACAATCCTTGTCCTTGAAGCTGTGGACAGTTCACCTAACTTCACCTGGTATGCCAACTATGTCACTTTCTAGAAAATGCTGCTCTGGCCACAGCATTGTACACTTTAGCAAGGGATTGCTGTAACACAATTGTATGTGGAACTTCTCTTGAACTACTGGACAGTACAGAGGTGTAGGTATCTGTCTGGAAAGTGGGAGGTGGGGAGTTTGATTCCCCATGTGCCTCCTCTACTGGGTTAGAGCTCAATGAGCCAAAGGGTTCCTTCCAGCTTTGCAGTTCTGGGATTATGCAAAAGTGGTTGGGAATTATCAACCCAGCAGAATGAAACAACCAGTGCTATTTTGGTCCTTGTAACAGACCCATGTTATGTCACTGCTTTGTCACCATTGGCTCCCATTTCCCCATTAACTTCAAGTAACTACTCTTCTGTGGCAAAACCTTCAAAGGCTTGAAAAAGGTTAAATGAGAAAGATTACCATCTGTATCATGAACTCAGTAGTATACTGAAGTCTTTAGGAGAGGTTCTTATGCCCGTTTGTCATAATTAACACTCTCCAAGGCACTTCTGGTGTTTTTAGAATCTGCTCTAAAGGTTAATTTTATAGGATCAATACTGAAATCTAATTTTAGGGACAAGATCCTCATCTTCAAACAGCCGTGTAGCATCTTCTTATTACTAAGTTGAATAACTAAAGCAAAAATGAATCTAAGCACATGGGCCCTCCTACTGGAGAGTTAAAACAACCTCCATTCATCATGTATTAACAGTAAACATTTCAGTCATTTCTTTGCACTCTAGAAATTAATACCAACAAACAATAACATTCAGGATATAGATGTGGTTAACCAAGATCAATACTGTGGGACATGAGGAACTTCCCAGCTTTCAAAAAAGGAGTTATTGCTCAGTCTGGCAGTGAGACCAGGAATAGAAAAAGAGTTGCATAACTAGATGTGTGTACAGTGGGGTAAAGAAAGCAGGAAAAAAAGGTTAGATAATGTATGTGATAGTCTTCTGAACTAGATGTAGATAGTTCAACTATGAGTATTCCCAGAGTTAATTACTAGACACAACTAGTAAAAGAAGCCCCCCAAAACATTATGTATTGATATATTAACTAACCCTTTAATGGTTATGATTAAAATTAATTTATATTTCAAAATGGTAGCATTTTAGATACATAATATAATCACAGTAATAATGATACTTTTGCATATGTTATACCTATAATTTGCAAACAAACAAACCTATCACAAATCAATGTGGTCACAGCTGTAAATAGAAATTAATAAATATTTCTTTCTGACTTTAACTATGTTAGGGTGATAGTAACTTCAAATCCTATTGTTAGTAACAGAGATTGGCTTGCATTTTACATAACTTTTTCATTACAGTTCAGAATGCTGGGCAGTTTAAAACAGTGGCCTTTAAAATTGAGAAAACTAGTAATATTGGGCTCAGAATGGAACTTTTAACAATTGATCTCACAGTATAAATTGTGTATAATCCATGCCTTTGCTGCTGGACATTCCTGTACATCCAGAGGTCTTTTACATTAAGAAGTTTAAAGATTAGATAGCATTATTATTTTGGAAAAAAATATAACTCTGCATCTGAAAAGGCTTACCTAGAGTTTGGTCACTGAAAAAAATGAGATATGTCTGCATCTTGATCCAATCCAGTCTATTATTATTTTTGTCTTTAAAATTTAATCTATAATTTACCTTTCTCAGCAAGAAAAACATTTTAAGATGGCTTGATGTAAGGGTTTGGTTGGTACAATCAAGTCCTTCCCTTCATCTTCTTCTTTCTTCTCCTGCTCCTTTCCAGCAGACGACACACCATGAGTTTCCTTATACTTGACTAACCATGAACCTGAATTTCATCATTAAATGTGTCTTGCTACTTGCCTATAGAGGTTCCGTGTAAGAAGCACACCTGGGTATCTTCTACTCTTAAGAGCCATATGAGCCCTGCCTATGATATTCTGCAGTCTCCAAGGCCCACACACACACCCAAAATTGAAAAATGAGAAAATACGGTCTATTTCTGCTCCTGAAAGTGTCCATGAGGGGAAGTTTTCACTTGGGAGTCTGGAAGGTCAACCAAGGCTCCTTCAAGACAAAACAAAGCAAAACCCCAAACAACATACCAAACAACATCTTCACAAATGAAGCAACTGAGACAAGTTACACAGTGTTTTCAAATTATAGCTAGTAGCCAGTATCTTCCTTTAATATTATCAACATATACTGCAACAGATATAGGAACCTGCTTTATTCTGAACTCAAACACTTGTTTCACTCATTCTGTTCCAATCTGAGTGGTATCATGTCTGTACATTATAAATTCATTTGGCTGGATAGTTTAGGGTTGCAGTTTGATTCCCAACTGTGTCTTCAAGAAGAGCTAGGCTGTGTTACACAGGCAAGACACACAGTCTGAGAAGCAGGGAATGGTAAATGAGTTCCAAGTACTCTGAACCTAGTCAGAATTGTTCTGACAGCACATAATTTATTATTAAAAGATGAGATGTCTTCCTACAACAGACACAAAATTAGATGAGTGTTCTGAAGGAACCTGCAGATGTAGTCTTAGTTTATAATTTTTAAGAATTCTTGGAGAGCAAATAAGACTGAAGGTGAGCATTTTAGAAAGTTGGGAGTGGGGGAAGGATCTGGGCAAATATTGACTGATCAGCTTCCAATGGGTACTGAGAACCGTTTCAAAACATCATTGAAGGCTTTTGAACATTTAGCAAACCCCACAGTGCAACTATAGAGCAGCTCAGAAAGGGAACGGGATGAGGTAGGTTCCCCTCCACTGATGGAGTTATTTTATGGGTGTAGGTGCCAGAGAGAAAATGAATGATGATCTTTTCTTTTTAAAAAAGATAAACATATTGCAGCATAAGTTGCAAAACATTGCTCCTATGCTCTTCTTGATAGAAAGCCTCCTAGTTTATCTAGCAGATGAATTCTACTTCTGAAAACATCTGTCCTCTCTTGCAGCTTTTAAGATCTCTAGTCCAATGGTTACCAGAGGATGAGCCTATTCTAGAAGCTCTTCTTTGTTTGAATAAAATAAAATAATGAACTAGATTGAATTTATATATATATTTTGACTTTTATACTGCCCATCTAGCCCTAGGGCTACTCTGGGCAGTTTACAACATGGAATCACATGACAAACTAACAAAGGAATACATTTAAAAAACTAAAATACAAGGACCATAATAAAACAAAATAAACATAAATCAACAACAATGAACTAAAATTAAGCTAAAATGAAAATAAAAACAGCAGATTGATAAAGGGGGAGGAAGAGAGAAGATAAGCGGTAAAAAGAATAGTGTCTTACTGTATGTTTGAGAAATCAGGAAAGGCCATTCTATTCAACCAGGTCTTCAGTAGTTTTTAAAAAATTGAAGCAAGGGTGCCAGACGAATTTCAGGGGGTAGATGGTTCCATAACTTGGGAGCAACCACCGAGAAGGCCCTACTCCTTGTTTCAACTTTCCGGGCCTCCCTCGGGGTTGGGACTCCCCAGTGTCCTGCCTGGCTAGCACAGGTGATCCTGGCAGTTCTTCTTGGGAGGAGCTGCTCTGTCAGATACTGAGGGCCCAAACTGTTTAGGGCAGTGGTTCTCAACCTGTGGATCCCTAGATGTTCTTGGACTGCAACTCCCAGAAGCCTCCACCACTCACTGTGTTGGTGGAGTTTCTGGGAGTTGCAGTCCAGGAACATTTAGGGACCCACAGGTTGAGAACCACTGGTTTAGGGCTTTGTATGTTACCATCAAAATTTTGAAATCAATGCGGTAGCGTACCAGCAACCAGTGCAGAGCTGCCAGCACGGGGGTAGTATGTTGATGCCTTCTTTGCCCCATTAAAAGTCTGGCAACTGTATTCTGCACTAGCTGAAATCTCCGCATTAACCTCAGGGGCAGCCCTACCTAGACAGCATTACAATAGTGTATTCTTGAGATAACAAGTGCATGAACCAACGCAGTTAACGCCCTGATGTCAAGGAGGGCCTGCAGCTGGCCAATCCTCCGCAGTTGACAATTAGTGGAACAGACCAGCGACACCACCTGGGTTTCCATGGTAAGCGCCGGGTCCAGCAGGACACCCAAACTGCAGACCCCATCCTTCGCGTAGACAGTCATCCCCCCCCCAAAATGAGGGAGTTCCCCAACCCGCATGCAGGATCTCCGTCTTGCCTGGGTTCAACCTTAGCCTATTAGCCCCCATCCAATCCGAGACGGCTGCCAAGCAGCGCTCAAAGGACGGAATGGCATCCACTGCATATTGGTGACATGAAGCTCCATATTGAAGAAGATCAGGGACACTGAAGTTGCCTATCCAGACTGAGCACTTGCATATCCAGTGGATTCAATTGGCACATAACATAATGGATGAGATGTATTGCAATTTTGTTAAACTAATGCCTCAACTTACAAATTTAATCCATTCCGAATGCATGCTCTTAAGTCGAACTACTTTTAAGTTGGGGTACCTATCTAAAAAATTGAAAAAAATAAGTTAAAAATCAAGAAAATGCAAAAAAAAAATGTAAGTCAAGCAAACCATATCTAAAATGTGTAAGGCGGCAGTTAAAATGGCAACAGTTTTCCGTTCTTAAATTGAATTGCTCTTAAGTCGAGCTGCTCTTAAGTTGGGGTTCCACTGTATTTCTAATTTTACAGTGGGTCTTTTAACAAAACAGCACGTTCTGTGAAATTTGCTTCCTCTTTTCTGCCAACGCACACCCTCTTCTTTTGGGAGATGTATGTCCTAGGTGTTATGAAAGAGATAAGTATCCCCATGGATTCCTCTGTCCTCCTTTAAGTCTTATAGATAAATATGCATCAATCCCCTTATCTCACACAGAACACTGCTAGCAGATACCAGATTTCTTAGCATAGCCAATGCAAAGCAGGAATTTTCTGAATACCTTCAATTCTTCAAAATACCTCTGGTTTATGATTGTGGAACACTGGACATATTTTTTCATTATTCAAAATGCCAGGAGATTTCCTGGTACTGCTGCACTGCAGAAAGAAAACTGGATGTTAGGAATGGTTGTGAGACTTCTCCCTACAAGGTGTCTCTTTGTGAATGAGATTGAGCACAAGAAGGTATCATGTAGAACATCTTGACTTCTGACAAGAATGTTATCAGCATTCAGGCTGCCTTTTGTTATGTAAAGTTTGGCATACTTTTTCCAGCTGGCAGTGCAGGCACAATGTTATGCAGCAGTATCAAGCAATTTCCTAGTGTTTTGATTCACAGATAGAAAAGCAAAATATCCCACACTCATAAACGATTTTTAAAAGAATTGAATTTCCTGGCCTTCTTCTTCTTCTTCTTTTTTTAAAGATGTTTAAGTATACATACACTATGCATATATTCCAACAGAAATGTCCCAGAACGATGCCAGAAGATTTTGAAGGGCTGTTTTGGGCTGAATGTAAAGGAGAAACAAAGATCTAAGTATAACACATACAATAGAAAAACATACATAGTGGTGCCTCCTAAGACAAATTTAATTCATTCCACAGGTCAATTCGTTTTACAAAAAAATTCATCTTAAGAAGCACGGTTTCCCATAGGAATGCAAGGAAAACCAATTAATCTATTCCGGAACAGATTACATTGGTTTTCAATGCATTCCTATGGGAAGGCTGTCCCAACCCTCTCAACCAACCTGCAGCTTCCATGCAGCCCGACAGACAGCTGTCAAAATCAGCTGTCTGTCCAAGGCTATGTGGAGCAACCTTTCTCTGTCAGTTGATTGAGGGAGTTTACTCCCAACCCAGCAATGGTGAGACACTTTCCCCCTTCTTTGCTGTGTTGGGGCAGGGGAAAAGCTTCCCCCCTTTTGCTGGCTGCTCCAATCCAGGGGAGGCTAGCAGGTGAGGGGTGACTAGCCCAAAGCCCCAGTTTACTCTGTAGCCATGGTGGTCTGGGCATGGTTACAGGATAAATAGGGGCTACGAATGAACCCCAAAACCGCTACTTCCCCTTTGCCCAACTCTGTGCACATTTGCGCCAAAACAGTTCCATGCACAGAGCCAGGCAAAGAAGAGGCAGCAGCTTGTGGGTTCATTCATAGCCCGTTTACTCTCCAGCCATGCCTCTGTTGGGATGCCCACAGTTGTGTGGCTGGAGAGTAAACTGGGGCTACGAACGAGCCCACAAGCCCCCCCTTCGCCCGTGTCTCTGTGCCAACACGGCTTGGTGCAGAGACCCAGGCAAAGGAGAGGTGGCAGTGGGTTTGATCCTGGCTTTCCCAACCATGTAGCACCCACGGATCGGGTGCTACACAATTGGGAAAGCCAAGATGGAAGATCAGGCTTTTGAATGTTGCACACCCATAACCCCCTTGGGTTGTGGGCACACAATCCGAAAGCCTAACCCATTAGATGAGTTTTTCACAAAGAATTGGATAGGAAAAATGTCATCTTGTGAAAAATACCTAGACCCGGAAATTTCATTCGTCTTAAGAAGAATGCGTCTTACGGGGCATTCGTCTTGTGAGGTACCACTGCACATTCCTTCACTCTTAGATAAACTAATGTTGCCATGCATGTTCCACAGAATGTAGACATGAAAGTTATCTGCCAATTTTTGAAATCCTTGCTTGGGGTAGGCAACCTGTGGAACAAAAGCTATACAGGTCCAAAAAAGATCTATTAACATGTTCATTGCATATTTTTCAGAAGATATATCCTTGTTAGTGCTTTTCTTTAGTTTGAGATATAGGTTTTTCAAAGGTACGATTTTCCAGAATACAGGTGATGGCATATTGAGATCTTCACTGTGGTCCCTACAGCCTCACCTTTGAAGTTACATTGGTAGTTAATAAGAAGTCCTCTTTCATTGTCGTGCCCTTTCGCTTCCAGCAACACTTGCCTAGTATTATGTTCAGACCTTTCACTTTTTCTATATGTTCAAAGAAATCTCTGTGTGGTTTAGCTTTTTGTCTTGTAGCCGGCTCATGGTTGACTCAGCCTTCCATCCTTCCGAGGTTGGTAAAATGAGTACCCAGCTTGCTGGGGGCGCGCAGAGCAATTAAATTGTAAACCACCCAGAGTGCTGCAAGCACTATGGGACAGTATATAAGCAGAACACTTTGCTTTCCTTTGCTTTCTTAGGTTTTTAAATCTCACCATTCCTGTTTTTAATGTGATTACTTTTTTATTACTTTAACCACTAACATAGAATGGGGAGGCTGTCCCATGAACATTATTTCTAAAAAGAGGGTTGCTACATTTTACAAGGAATTAAATAAATAAAATTGAAAACGAAAAATGAGTTAGAACAGAGTTGGAACAAGTGAGGTTGTAAGCCTATAGCCACATAAGCAGAAGTGCATACACTTGAAATCAGCATGACTTATATTTGAGAAAACACGTACAGGATTTCACTGGTAAATGCCTCAAAGGGCAAACAACTAAAAAAACTGAGCTCTTATTCCCTTCAGATGTCAGAATCCTAACTCTAAACTGATATAGAATGAAAAATGTCTTCAAAACTTATGAGCATTTCTCTTTCTTAAAAAAATAAATAAATATGGGGTGTGTGTAACTTAATTCACCTAGAATGTGTATGCAATTTAGATTTTGCAAGCCGGGAATCATAAAGTCACTGTGCAATGCCAATACATTTTAAGCTTCTTAAAAATTTTGTGCATAACAGTTAAAGAATGAGCTGTTCTCGGGTAGCAAAATAATTTTTATATCTGTATGCTTCCGTGGTGATAAGTCCCCCCAAACCTGTCAGGATTTTTGTCTTTGCAATCATGCTTGGATGGTTCCTTGTTTCCAAGATTCTCTCAAGGATAAACAGATTTATATATCATGAGATAAAGCTAAATTTACAACTCAGATACTACATCTGGAATTGTAACATTAACCGATTATATTATGCATATCTATTTATTTGATTTGTGATTGTAACATTATCTTTAAAAGTGCTTATAATTTCATCTTGATTATTTTTCAGGAGAGGGAGGCAATGTGGCCACCTTCCAGCACTCCTCACCATATGCTACTTTCCAAAAACTTCTTTAAAACAACACTTTGCTCAAACCAAACTACTTTGATTGAAGGTAGTACTTGTTTTTATGCATAGATGCTGCAAACTAATTAGACCCACACAGTTACCCATCTAACTTTTTGTCATCCGCTTTACATAGGCCTGGCACTATTGTCTGGAAGCATACATCACCTCAAGCACTTTACCAACAAAACATATCTGAGAAAGGGGACATGGATTTGTTAAATTGTCAGAATGACAAAGAGGCCCTTTAACACCCAATTGTGGTGGTCATATGGAGGGCAAGCCGGATGGAAGTAAATAGGGCTGCCCTTAAACAGCTGACTGGCCGCTATCTTCGTGCGATCAGGGATGCTAGAAGATCATTTGCCTCCCTGAGAATTGGCGAGGCCTCGAACCGCCAGGCGGAGTTATTCCGGGTGGTTCGGGACCTCTCCAATCCCAGTCAGCTGCGGCCTCCTCCTAGTGATTTCACTAGTGAGCAATTCACAGCCCATTTTAGATCTAAAATTGAGGCCATCCGTTCCGACTTGCCCCCCAGTTGCTCTAGTCCACCCTTTGGGATCTCCGGTACCTCACCCCTCCGTTCTCCCCTCCTGGATGAGTTCAGGCCGGTTTCTTCGGCGGAGGCCTCCAGAGCTATGGCTCGTTGCCGGCTGGCTGCCACTCATTTTGACCCTTGCCCAGCTTGGCTCATTAAATCTGCCGAAGGGAACATGCCTGAGTGGGTTTCTGCAATTGCCACGGCCTCCTTTCGAGAGGGTTGTTTCCCTTCCCGCTTGAAGGAGACTGTGGTGAAACCCACTCTTAAGAAACCTGGCCTGGCGACGGATGACCTTTCCAACTTTTGTCCGATCGCCATTGTTCCCTTCCTGGGCAAGGTTGTCGAGGGGGTGGCCGCTGTCCAACTTCAGTCATACCTGGAGGTAAATCATATCCTGGATCCCTTCCAGTCCGGATTCAGGCCTCTTCGCGGGACCGAGACCGCCCTGGTCGCTCTGCAGGATGACCTCCTCAGGGAGGCCGACAGGGGGAGCTCCTCCCTGCTGGTCCTCCTTGATCTCTCAGCAGCCTTTGATACCGTCGACCACGGTAACCTTCTGGCCCGGCTCGCTGAGGCGGGAATTGGTGGACAGGCCTTGGCCTGGCTCCGTTCCTTCCTTGGCGGCCGGACTCAGCGGGTACAGCTGGGGGATGACTTGTCGGCTCCTTGGACTCTCCCTTGTGGGGTGCCCCAGGGGTCGGCAATCTCCCCCGTGCTGTTCAATGTTTATATGAGGCCGCTGGGGGAGGTCATCAGGAGATATGGAGTTCGCTGTCATCAGTACGCTGATGACACGCAGCTCTATATCTCCTTTTCTTCATCTGCAGAGGAGGCGGTTCGCTCCCTCGATCTGTGCCTGGAGGCCGTACTGGAATGGACCAGAGATAACCGGCTCAAGCTTAATCCGGAGAAGACTGAGGTTCTGTTCTTCGGGGCACCCTTGTCTCGGTACAATGGCCCCCTCCCTAGTCTGGGGGGTATCTCCCTCCAGCCTACAGACAGGGCCAGGAATCTGGGCGTGGTCCTGGACTCGGCCCTCTCCCTGCAAGCCCAGGTGATGGCCGTCTCCAGGGCCGCTTTTTTCCATCTCCGCAGGATCACCCAGATCCGCCAGTACCTTGACGAGTCCTCCCTGAGGACAGTCGTGCAGGCCCTGGTGATCTCTAGGATCGACTATTGCAATGCCCTCTACGTGGGGTTGCCCTTGACCCTGGTCCGGAGGCTACAGCGGGTGCAAAATGCGGCGGCCAGGCTGGTGGTGGGTGCTCGTAGATACGAGCACATCACCCCAGTCCTGGTCCGCATGCATTGGCTCCCCGTTGTCTTCCGGATCAGGTTCAAGGTCCTGGTTTTGATTTTCAAAGCCCTCCACGGCTTGGGACCAGGGTACCTGGCAGAGTGTATTTCCCAAAGAGCATCCGGTTCCAGACCCATGAGATCGTCGCAGGCGCGCTCACTTAGAGTGGCCACACCCAGAGAGGCGTGGAAAACGCTCACGCAAAACCGCGCCTTCTCTGTGGTGGGGCCTTCACTCTGGAATCACCTCCCTTCTGAGCTGCGCCTGCTGGAGTCCCTGCCTGCCTTCAAGAGGACCTTGAAGACCTTCCTCTTTAAAGAAGCCTATGGTGACCTTATCAGTTAGTTTTTTTCCCCCTCCTTCCCCCTCCCTATTTATCGCCGCCACCTTGCCCTCCGCTGCTTCTCGCTCGGAGGCTCTTCCACTTATTTTATGTCTTTTTAACATTGTTAGCCGCCCAGAGTTCCCGTCAGGGAAGATGGGCGGGATATAAGCCTTTAAATAAATAAATAAATAAATAGAGGATGACTTGTGAGTTTCTAATTGAGGTTGAACACAGTTTTTCATTTAACACAAACTCTTATGTATAAAATCAAAGTATGGCCAAAAATCAATTTTATTTATTTATTTATTTATTTATTTATTTATTTATTTATTTATTTATTTATTTATTTATGGATTTATATACCACCAAGCTTAATTCAGAGAACAACTCCAGGTGGTGTACAAGGAAAGTTAAAACAACAAAATAAAAATAACATTTTATTTATATTAAGTAAACATAATAAACATATGGAGTAAACACATCATAATAGTCAGGTAGTCAGGTAGGTGGCAAGTAACATGCGGCATTACCAAAAGTATGGTAAAGATTTTTAAATGTATTGCTACAAGCGCGAAGAAAGATTAGAGTTAATTGCCATTTTCAGTCCTTATGAACTTGCCTACCATCTACCAAGTGGAGCAAACATGTTGAACAAGATCTCAGGGCTCTGGATTACAGGGATCTAACAGCAGTGAATACAAAGCAATGTCAGCATGGCATGGAGGCAGGAGGTCCACTTAGAATATCTTTGTCATGAGTTAACAATGAATCTATAAACAGGGTGATGCTAATACACAGCATGGTTTGCTTCCTGGTGCACACCTCTCTATCCCTGCATACATATTCTTCAGAAAGCCGATTCCTGGAGAGACCATTTCAATTCCAGTGCTTATAATTGCACATCTTTCAGTATTGCAGTTCAGGTTATATTTCAGCCTGTGGCTTGTCATTGCAGACCAGTGGGCGCATATCAGAACGCCCTTGAAATAATGGTACAGTAGTTACAATTTAGGGTTACTATAATGCAGGCCTGTCCAACAGGTAGACCGGGGGCTACCAGTAGCCCACGAAGGGTTCAAAAGTAGCCCTCCAGCCATCAATAAAAAGTGAGGGGATAAGTTCTCCACCCCTCCCTCCCCTACCCCAAGGACCACCACTGCCCCAGCAAAGTTCTGGGTCTGTCTCAGCCAAGCGGGGCAGTTCAAGGGCCATGGTGTGGTTTCCTGCCCCCCCTCCCCGCCGGCCAGGTGATCAGCACCTCAGTCTGTTCAAAGTTGGACAGCCCTGGCCTAGACAAACTTCTTCCTGATAATGAAATAGGAATCCCTTATAACATGTTGAAGTTTTACATGCATATAAAAAATGACCAGTGCAAGTATGCTATACATTGTCTTATTTTCAATGCATTCCCATGGGAAACCGCTGCTCTACTTAACAAAGATTTTTACTTATGAGCATGTGCTCGGAACGGATAAAATTCGTAAGTAAGGGTTTTGGTGTAGTAGCCCTCAGGCACTTTGGGCCAGAAAAAGTAGACCTTGGCCTGTTCAAAGTTGAACCACCCTGCTATAATGAATAAGTACAGTTTTGTTTCTAGTTCTCCATTTTCTGTTTAAATGCCTGGATAGGTGTCTGGTTTAGGTGTCTGGCTGCAGCGCCACAGGTTGAGAGTTCAATTTCTCACTGTGCCTCCTGGCGAACAGCCAGCCTAGGTGGCCTTAAGCAAGTTGCACAGTCCCAGGGCACTACCAGAAGAAAGTAATGGTAAACAGTTTCTGAGTACAGAAGTCTTAAGTAGTGGGTTGTACAACCATTGAAATAAGCAAAAGAGGTTTGCCTGATGCACCAAGAGAATGAAGTGCTGTTAATGGAACATATTTCTCACTGACAGCTGGCTCATGAGCACTGGGGGGAGGAAGCAACCATTGGGCCATGCATGTTTCAGCACATGGAATCTGGCAGAAACCAAGATGGATCACTTAGCTTATTTTTAGAAGGGGCTGGAAATACAGTGGTGCCACTTAAAACACATTTAATTCATTCTACAGGTCAATTTGCTTTACAAAAATTTGTCTTACAAAACACAATTTCCCATAGAAATGCATTGGGAATGGATTAATCCATTCCAGAGGCTAGAATAAAGACAATAAAACAATAACCATTTCCCCCCATGGATACATGCGAATGTTTTTTTTTGTCCTTCTAAGCACCCTATAGGGAATTTTTTGTAATGGGTATGGATCAGTGATTGGTTGATTAAGTACTCCTAACATTCTCCAGATAGAGATAATAGGGCAGAAACAAGTTTGCTGGAGTTTAACTGGAAGCTGGCTACTGTGGTCCTTGAGACATTGTTGGCCTATCTCTAGCTATCCTATCTAGTACAGCCAGTGGTAATGAAATGTGTGAATTGCTGTTCTGTATTCCAAAGTGAATTTGCAAAATGTCAGAGTTGGCCTTTCCTATTAAACTCAAGAAGGCAGTTACCTTGGGTGGCAGAGCACAAAATGGAATGGCAAGTTTGCCACCCCTTTACTTCTTGGTCTACGTTGCTCCAGAAAGCTACCATGATAACAGGAGCAGAACCTCCTGTTTGCAGGAACCTCCCAGCAGATATTTTGAAGTGAAGATGTGATGGGAAGGGTAGCCTGAAGAACTGTCTATATACCACATACACCCTAAGCTATTTCTTCAGATGCCTGTCCTATCATGTCTGGTTCCTTGGAGTGAAGATCTCTACAGTGGGGTGGAATCTGTTCTGGTGCTACTTCTGCCTTTTCCTCCTGTATAGAAGGGCATGGCACTGCCACAGTAAATTCTACCTCTATCTTCCCTCTCCTCTTTGCATGCAATTGTGGGAGGACATGGACAGCATGTGTGACTTCAGGAAACACACGCACAAGAAATGTAGGAGGAGGTGTCAGTTCCAGCGGCCATTATCAGAGTTTTCATGGCTCTAGCAGCAGGAGACTTTTGGCTGGCCCTATAAGAAGTGGAGGTTAATAGAATGTTTCCTTGACTGTGAGGGTTCTTGTGCAAGGATCTATCACTTAGGAAATGTTAAATGACATCCTCCTCCACCATGAATTTCTCTACTGTTCTACCATACTTGCAGAACAGAGTGTAAGAGGTTCCAGAGATGATAATGGCATTGTCACTGTAATCTAGTAAACTTGCTGTAAACTCCAATGAATTTGTGTAGGTTTTCTCCCGTTGACTTTCAATTACCATAAAAACATCTTCCTCTCAACCACAGATTTAATTTGTAGATTCATGCAAGCCCTTTTTACACAATATAAGATGACACCAGAGTTTTTGAGATATGACAAGATTTGAATTTAGAATTTGATTTAGGCGAGGGAAGGGGAGGGGAACCAGACAATTACACCCAGAATAAACTACTTTGCCCTAGATTGGTGCCTTTCAACCACTGACTTTCCTCCAGCCATTGATCTGAATTTCCAGAATTCAAAACTACTTGCCAGGCTGTCAAAAGCTTAGAGCAACATTTGCCCACTATGGATCCCAAGATATTCTTGGGCTACAACTCCAAGGAATCCTGGCCAACATAGGTAATGGTAAAGGCTAGAGATGGGCACAAAATGACCATTTTTTGTTTCCGTTCTCGGTTACCGTTACGTAACGGTACGACTAACGACCATTTGGATGGGCCAGGCTCGAACCGAACAGAACCTAGAAAATTTTCTTCGTTCTGTTTGTTTCCGGCCGCGCGATGAGAATGAGTCCTCCTACCTGCTGGTGCCGCTGGCCTTCCTGCCTGGTCCAGTCTTCCGGATTCTGGCTTCCTGGTCCAGTTAGGGGTGGAGTCGAGAACGGGCTGCCATCCGGTCTCTGCACGTGGAGGCCAGATCGGAGCCCCCTCTCACCGCCCTCTGCCTCGATGCATGGCAGCCCCCTGGGCTGTCATTTCCGGGGCGGAGATTGCTGGACAGGAAGGAAGGGGCCTGCAATCCTGTCTCCGTGCACAGACGCCGGATCCCAGCCCCCTCCCTATGCCCTCCGCCTCTATGCATGGCAGTCCACCGGGCTGTCATTTCCGGGGCAGAGATCGCTGGACACGGGGCTCCGATCCGGCCTCTGCGCATGGAGACCAGATTGCAGACCCCTCCCGTAGCCTGCCACCCTGAGAATGACAGCCCGCTGGGCTGTCATTTCTGGGCCAGAGAGCTGGACACGGGGCTCCGATCTGGCCTCCGCACGCGGAGACCGGATTGCAGGCCCCTCTCTCCGCCCTCCGGAGATGCATGGCGGCGGGCGGCGCCTGCAATCCGGTCTCTGTGCGCAGAGGCCAGATCGGAGCCCCATGTCCAGCTCTCCGCCCCAGAAATGACAGCCCAGTGGGCTGTCATTCTTGGGGTGGCGGGCGGTGGGAGGAGCCTGCAATCCGGTCTCCGCACGCGGAGGCTGGATCGGAGCCCCCTGTCCAGCGATCTCCGCCCCAGAAATGACAGCCTACAGGGCTGCCATGCATCGAGCCAGAGGGCGGAGAGAGGGATCTTTCCCATGTCGGATGACAGGGAGCTGTCATCCGGCGCGGCAAAGTAAGAGCCCTGTTTCCGAAAAAAGAAAAACGGAAATGATTTTTTTTTAAAAAACGTAGGAAACGGAAACGGAAATGGAGGGAGATGGGCCACGAACAGAACGGAAACGGAACACAATTTTTCCATTTCACGCCCATCTCTAGTAAAGGCTTCTGGGAGGAAGTTGGGAACGACTGATCCTGAGGACTAAAGGCTGAGAATACCTGTGCTATGTAAAAGGGTCATGAAGTTTTACAAAGTGGCATGTATATAAAAGAACAGAATTTACAGAGGGAGTATCATCAAGGCTTCTGCCAACAAAAGTCAATTTCACTGAAAATTTAGAACTAATTAAACATATCACATATGTGAATAGGACTGATGTGAAGGATTAAAGGGAACTTTCAATATTTGAAGGCATAGGTTCTGAAGAACATGCAGTAGATATAGAGTTAAGGTATTTTTAAAAATGTGTAATTCAAAGGGGGAAATGTTCTACAGAGTACCACACATTCTCTATCCTAATTTACTGTATATCATCTTCTGAAGAATGTAAAAATTGGAACATAGCTAGCTAGCTAACTAGACAGACAGACAGACAGACAGACACACGCAGAAAAAGAAAACAAGTATGAAAAGAAAAACTTTTTGTAAACCTAAAAAAGTAATAACACAAAACAACACAATCAATATAATGTATTCTCAAAGGTTTCACAGCCGGGATCTGATAGTTGTTGTGAGTTTTTCAGGGTGTCTGGCTCTGTTCTGGAAGTTTCTTCCAGAACATGGCCAAACACCCCAAAAAACTCACAACAATAATCAATATAGTTATGCATAATGTGCTCCCCCACCCCAGCCCCTGGACCATTTGGATATATTTTTTCCTCCATTGACAGAGCTGCATCCTCCTTCCAGATCTGTATCAACTGTTGTGGAGCTGCACAACCCTTCTTCTTTTTTAATTAAAGAAAAAATAACTTCTCCCAAGATATTATTAAAATAATTCTTATTTATCAAGTCCTTTTCTTTAATAGGACGTTAATTTACCATTAACACCTATATCCCAGTCTTCTTTACAGCATTCATTGAATTGAAAAACATTCTTTATTTTCCAATTACGGTACTTCCTACCATTAATCTTGATCTTGTTAATAAATTTGAAATTGTATTGTCGAAGGCTTTCACGGCCGGGATCTGATAGTTGTTGTGAGTTTTGGGGTGTGTGTGGCCGTGTTCTAGAAGTTTTTCTTCCTGACGTTTTGTGACTCTGTGGCCAGCATCTTCAGAGGAAAAGGAGCTCAGGGAACTAGGAGTTCTCTCTGTGCTCTGTGCTCCTAGTTGCCTGAGCAACTTGCCTTCTGCAGAGGATGGCCACAGTCTGGTGAAACGTCAGGAAGAAAAACTTCCAGAACACGTCCAAACAGCCTGAAAAACTCACAACAGCTATCAAATTTGAAATGTATTATTTATTTATTTATTTATTTATTTCCTGCATTTATCCTCAAAGGACCTAAGGCAACTTACATCATATCTCTATATTTAACTCAGTCATTTTCATTTACTTCCTTGGAAATGAACGGGTAAAATTTCAATATATTCTCACAGTATCACCTCATATGAAAATAAGTACTGTATATACTAAAATATAAGCCTAGTTTTTCAGCCCTAATTTTGGGCTTAAAAAGGGGCCCTCGACTTATATGCAGGTCAATACTTTTAGCCACTGAGGCAAGTGCTTGGGTCGGTGGCTAAATGTCATTTTAAACATTGTGTGCCGCTTCTCATGACCCCCCCCTCTGCATCACAGGGGAGCAGGGCGCGATGTTCAAAATGACTTTTAGCCACTGACCCAAGCACTTGCATCAGTGGCTAAAAGTCATTTTAAACATCACACACCACTCCCCCAGCTCACAAAGGAGGAGCTGCCAGGCCCAGCTGCATTTCCCACCCTAGACTTATACTCGAGTCAATACGTTTCCCAGGTTTTGGGGGGTTAATTTAGGGGCCTCGACTTATACTCGGGTCGACTTATACTCGAGTATATACGGTACCTGTTTTCTGATATCCTCTCCAACACAATTTAGAATTTTAAAATGGGGAGAGTTTAGGGGGGAAATGGGAGTGAGGTAAAGATCTCTGTTCTCACTGAACAAGCCTGCCTTTCACCCCAAAGCCTCAGAATAGTTTGTGATGCTGCTCTGATCAGTTTTCTTGGGGTGGGGTGGGGCAGGTGGGGACAGATGGATGAAAATGTTTGTTCCCAGGGAAAAATTCACCAGAAAGCATTGCATTGCTGTGTGAGAAAAATGGCAGGCAGAAGCCACTGAAGCTGTTCTATGAGCAGTGCTTAAGTTCAAACTCCTATCAGACATTTGACCTCCTGCTGCCAAAACTGACAGGAAATTTAGCCTACAATTTTCCATCCAATGTCCATTTGAGCTGAAAAGCCATTTCTAGCTGTAGACTAATCCCTACTTATTAAACAGAAAAAAATAGTGAGGACCTTCAGGAAAATTATTAGAAATGACATTAATTATCCTATTGATACAGTTTCCAGTGTATGAGACAATAGCTATTATGGAGATCAAAAACAATCTTCATAAACTGGACAATTGGACACCCAAAAGGCAGCGATTTGCTGTTTATTAATTGTCCACAACTACAAACACTACAACTTACCAACTCCCTAAAATTTGTTTCCAGGAATATTTATACATTACTTGTTTTGGGTCACTTACTTAGATTTACAAAACCACTGAGATGATTCATCTGCATGGATTCTCACTCAGATACTTCACCTGACCTGAACTGTTGGCAGAAATAAACAGAGTTCAAAAGAACAATAGATATGTTTATCCAACAGAATCTAGCTCTACTGGCAAAAGTAAAAATAGCACCACAGTAAAGGCTGTTTATACTTAAGTGAGCACTGGAGAATTACTTGATAGATCTTCTGAAGTTCTCTGTAAAATGAGTTTCCATTTTATTAACATTGCAGTGATTTCTTTCTACTGTGTTGGATATTCGTATTGCATACAATCTATCGTTCTGTGTTTGAGGGTATATGACTTTAAAAGACAAAATCCATTACTTGTTTGAATACTCTATTAGTGAATCAGTTAGTGAATATGTACACTGGTCAAACCTGCTGAACTTGGAATGGCTGCCAGCAATTAGTTGTTTTTTTTTTAATGTTTTTTTATTAAATTTTAAACTACATACAACGACATAAAAAATGAAAGTAAAAAAAAACTACAACAAACAATATAAGTGCACCCCCATCCCACGGGTCCATCCATACATTCTTATTCGTTGCTCCATCTTCTATTCTTCTAGTAGTCTTCTTAAAGTTCTCTTCTCCAGAATTGTTGTGAGATATTCGTGGACTCTTTCCCTTTTCCTTCGACTAGTACATAATCTAAAAATTTACCCCAGATATCGTAGAAAATGTCTTTTTTCATTTCTCCTCATTTAACCTTTAAACTGCAGGAGAGTTTATCGTTTATAGCTATATCCCAAAGTTCATTATACCAATCTTCCATCTTGAATTCTAGTTTTGACTTCCAATTTTTGCTATAATTAATCTAGCAGCTGTCATAAAATTTGCTATTAGTTCCTTTGTTGTAACAACATAATCTTTACTTGTTAACAATGATAATAATGCTATCTCTGGATTACAATCTATATCCATCTTAATCATATTACTTAGCTCTAAAAACACTTTTTCCAGAACCTTTGGACTATTTCACATTCCCACCAAAGATGCAAGTAAGTACCAAGCTCTTTTTCACATTTCCAACATATCTTAGAGTAAGCAGGATTCATTCTATTTAGTCTTACTGGGGTTAAATACCATCTGGAAACCAATTTGAAGTAGTTTTCTTTTATCCTGACTGACAATGATCTCAAAATTCTCATATTCCAAATTTTTTTCCAGTCTTCTTTCTCTATCTGTACATTAAGGTCTTGGTTCCAAACTTCTCTCAAGGTGTTTAACTCCTTCATTTCTGATAATTCCCCTAGTATTTTATATATTTTACGTGTTATTCCTTTCTCTGAATTTTCCTGTTCAGACTCAAGCGATAGTAGGAAATGTTCAAATTTTGTGCATTCTCTAATTTGATTATTTCTCTTTCCCCAGTCCTTTATCCATTTTCCTAGTTGAATATAATTTAACCATGTTAAATCACTGGGTTGCAAAATATTTTTTATATCCTGAATTGTTTTAATCTTGAGCATCCAATCCTTTAGTCTAGCTATTTTCTTAATTTTAAATAACTCCAAATAATGCTTCAAGTTGTCTGGAAAGCTTTCCAAGTCAGTAACTAAAGCCAGTGGGGATCCCTTCGGAGACAAGATTTTCCTATATGTTCTCCATGTAGCAATTAAACTATTCAATAGGGGGTTGTCAATCTTTACTTTGTTTTTAACTTCCGTGAATAAAAATGTGTTTATTTCCCCCTTTATATCCTAAGGAGGATATAGAAAAGTATATCACTAAGAATTTAAAGAGGGTCTTGGAACAGGAAGATATGCTGGAAATGGAAAAGCCTATTACAGATCAAGAGATAAGCGAGGTAATAGACAAATTAAAGAATAATAAAACGCCCGGAGTGGACGCTCTGGGACCTGAATTTTACAAACTTTTTAAAGCAGTATTAATACCTAAATTAAAGAAGCTATATAATGAAATTTTGAATGGAGAACAAATTCCGAGATCTTGGACCCATTCTTTAACTATTTTAATTCCAAAACCTAATAAAAATTTAATGGATATTGGGTCATACAGACCAATATCCTTATTAAATCAAGACGCTAAGATTTTCACAGCAATTTTGGCTAAAAGAATGAATAAATTTATAGCTAAATATATTAAAGAGGATCAATGTGGTTTTATCAAAGGTAGACAAATGGCAAATATTATTAGAAGGAATTTGAATGTTCTTTATGAAATGAGTAAGAGTACTACTAAAGCTGGGATGTTATCTCTAGATCTTTATAAAGCTTTTGATTGTGTTCAATGGCCCACATTAAAAATATTGTTAAAAATATTGTTAAAAAAATGGGATTTGGGGAATCCTTTTTGGGAGTAATAAATCAACTATATTCAACGGGCACTTCCTCAATAATAGTTAATGATGGATTGACTGAACAAATCACCCTAGGCCGAGGAACTAGACAAGGATGTCCTCTTTCTCCAGTCCTTTTTGTATTGTTATAGAGCTCCTGGCAAATGCCATAAGGGACGACAAATTTATTAAAGGTATAGGGAAAGATGGGGCAACTAAAATTAGTTTATTCAGATGCTCTTTTGACTATTGTAAACCCAATAGAGAATATTCAAAGAGTAAAAACTCATTTAGAAGAATTTGGAGAAATAACAGGATTATGTGTAAACTGGCAAAAATCAGAGAGTTTATTCTTCAATTATGGAAAACATGACTTAAAGATGATTGAAAAATCTGGACTTAAACCGGGAAAAAGCATTAAATATCTAGGATTAGAACTCCATAAAGAATTTACTAAAACTAAAGAAAGAAATATTTCGAAATTAGAAGAGGAGATGAAAAACAAATTAATATCCTACTCTAAACTAAAATTATCGTGGTTTGGCAGAATTGCATTGATAAAAATGAAAATACTTCCAAAAATTAACTTTATTTTTAAAATGTTACCGGTTCAGTTTTTAGAAAAGGAAATTAAAACTCTCCAAGACATGATAAATAGGTATTGTAATGCAGGGAAAAAATCAAGAATAAATAAAAGTCTATGGTATAGATCTCAGAAAGAAGGAGGAATAGGTATACCCAATATAAAAAATTATTATATAGCCAATCAACTTAGTTCTTTGGGGGAAATTCTTTTTAAACCACAGAAGTTAATATGGTGGGAGCAAGAGCAATTAGTTGTAAAGATATACTGTACAGTGGTACTTTGCAAGACAAATGCCCCATAAGACTAATTTTTCATAAGACGTATGAAATTTCAGGAAATAGGCATGTTAAGACACCCAGCTGATTTTGACAGCTCATGCTGCCAGGAGCACCATTTGGCTTTGATCCTGGCTTTCCCTATGGTATAGCACACACGGATCAGGTGCTACATGGACGGGAAAGCCAGGATGGAAGACCAGGATTTTAAATTTTGTGGGCGTGCGACTTTCAAAAAGCCTGCCTAGCTTTCCCAACGATGTAGCACCTGATCTGCAGGTGCTACACTGTGGGGAAAGCCAGGACTGAAATCAGCCCTCTCCCACCCCCACCCCCAGGGTTGGAGCAGCCAGCAAAAGGGGGGAAGCTTTTCCTTTGCCCCAACCCAGCAAAGAATGGGAAAAGCTTCCCTACTTTGCTCGGTTGGGGATAAACCCCCCTCAGTCATCCGGCAGCAGATGGCTGCTCCATGCAGCCCCCGATAGACAGCTAATTTTGACAGCTGTTAAAAATCAGCTGTCTGTTGGCTGCAGAGAACAGCTTTTTGCTGCCAGTTGATTGAGGGGGTCTGGAACAGACTTCCCATAGAAATGCATTCAAAATCAATGTAATCTGTTCATCTGGAATGGATTAATTGGTTTTCAATGCATTCCTATGGGAAACTGTCTCTCTTAAAATGATTATTTTGTAAAACGAATTGACACGTAGAATGAATTAAATTCATCCTAGGAGGTACCACTGTACCTGTGCTGTAGGTACACATATCCTGGAAGTCATGGAAAGTGACCAAGAATTCATAGCTAAGGATATTGCTGACTGCAAGACTGGCAAGTATATGAAATGTTATTATGCTCCCACCAGAATGGTGGACAATTGTTTATTAAATATACTGGTTTATCAGTCTTGTTTTATAGTGTTTGTTTTATCCAGCCAGCTAAAGGAATAATATATTCCGATTCTATGATGTTCTGTACCTTTTATTATACTGTACTTTATTAGACTATATTGTATGTTATTTAATGTATTTTATATTAATATTGTTTTATTGATTATATGATCAAAGATTACTCAATAAAAGGATTACTTACTTACTTACTATTATATTTTGCTCAGCTGGCTAGATGCCCTAAGCACATCCGATCTCGCCTGATTTCGGAAGCTAAGCAGGGTCGGCCCTGGTTAGTACTTGGATGGGGGACCACCAGGGAATACCAGGTGCTGTAGGCACCTGGAGTAGGAACTGGTAAAGCACTCCAGTATTCCTGCCAAGAAAACTCCATGGACATAGGGTCACGAAGAGTCGGTCACGACTGTAACACACACACACACACACACACACACACACACACACACACACACACACACACACACACACACACACACACACACACACACACACACATGTTGCTCAGTTCTAAATTGGTTATATCTAGCCAGAAAAATTCAGCAAAAACCTGAATGACAATATCAGCTCAATGTGTTGCAGCAGTAAAGTGCTAGGAATGCCAAATAAAGTATTATATAACAGTATTGTTAGAAAAAAATCTATGCTATACTTGTACTTGGTTGCTTCTTCTCAAATTCACTATAGCTCTGAAATAAGAAACCAAAAAGCTAATGAAAATAATTGAGAAGGTTGGAATATTTTCCAACAAACAAAGCAGGTATTTTATACATTTTTAAATGATGTAGAAACAGTAAAGAAAAATACTTTCCAAAATACTTGAGCTTTAAAATTAGTATTTGCTCATTTTTTTAAATAATTTAAAAAATGAGATCAAGTTAGATTCAGAAGCTCATTCAGAAGTACCATTCATAAGTGACTTTCAGATTATTGTAAAATGGTATGCCTTGAATGATGTCAATGCCTTGAGAAGTGTCAAGAAACTTGTATTTAAACGTTGCTAACAGCGAGCCATTTGCTTCTCTTGTGATGTACATACTTTCTAGTTACCTGTTTAAATTTATTTGTGGCCTAGGTCTGAGCTCCGTTGCATCACAAACCACACAGACACCTGAGGTTGGAGCATATAAAGGCCACAGCTTTATTTTTACCTTGGTTACATACTGCAGTACGCTGGCCAGACATTGGGTCGGATCCAGTTCCTTTGGAAGACCCGCCTGTCTCCCAATGCAGCCTGCCTTACCACCACCTCGAGGCTGTGTTCCAGCTCCCGGGAAACCACATGGGTGGAGGCACCTTTGGGTTTCCTCTTGAGCTGCGTAGAAGGGCATCCACAGCCCTGCCCAAGCCAGGGCAATCCCGTTCCCTCCACGGGTCCATTGGTGTCTCCTGTGGTCTGTTGGTCATGCAGACTCATCCCTGGCGCAGTCGCGGCCAGGATCCATTCCTAATGCCTCCAAACCGCATAAGCTGTGATGAGATAACTAAAGCAGCAAACAACTGACCGAAAATTAATACTCTTAAATGGTGTGGTTTGGTGAGCAAATCACTTGGTAACCATGCAACGACTGAGATAGCTGCCAGCTCTTCCCCCTTTTAAAAGCAGGGGCCGGTTGCATAACTGTGCCAGAGCGGGTCCCGGATGATGCAGGGGTTGCATCCTGATAGGATGGGCAAGGTTGCCCGATGGTGGCCTCCTGGGCCCTCTTCAGTGCCACATGGCAGGCACCATTATGGATAGTATGAGCCCTTGGGATGCAGGTGGGTCGCCCCAGCCACATTACTGATCCCCTGCTAAGTCGAGGTCCTTTGATTTCTGTGGCCAGACTTACACTTTGATGCTGTTGCTGGCCCGAGACCCGCTTACCCGAAGAAATATCAGTTTTGTAGAGTAGCTATCCTAATAAGCTCAGTCTTAAAAACTGAAATTATTTGCATCTGCTTATTACCAGGATTACCAACATGTTAATATGATCAACACCTTGAATGCTCACTACCAGTGTTAATAAAAGCACTGTCATTTCAGAAGCTCATTACCTAATATTAATGTGATCGCCAATTTTCTTGGTTCAGTGCCCATACCATGCACGTGTATGTGTGCGTGTCCCAAATATTGTACACCATGGACATAAACTGGATTTGGATGCCAGAAAGAATTAATTTACATTAATTGTTTGTTTCCTATTCTACCTTCCCCACCCACCTAAGGTTCCTTAGAGCTCCTGCGTTCAGATCACTGCTGCCAGGAATGTCTCCGGTTTATTGTTTGTTTTTCACTACTAAAGGCTACACCCCAACCCTGAAGCTCCCAAAAGGCTTGTATAGGACAGGGAGTCAGAAATTGGAAAGGGAGAAGGATGAACTGACTCTTTCAGTGCATTTACATAAATTGTTTCTGACACTTGGACCTGCTTTTCACCAGCATAACTGTACCTGCAGGATATTACCCATGTCTGAAAGGGTAGATTGCAAAATCCAAAAAGGCTCATACTGCAATCAACTTTTCAGTTTTAAATATGTCATGGTGTTTTTCCCCTTGCTGTTCCTTCTCTTTTATGTTTCATCTTGTATGCACTTGAAGCTTGTCAGTAGTATTAATATAAAGATCTTGTTCTTTGTTACCCAAGAGTCAGTAAGGGATAGTTGGTGACATGCTAGACTTGGAATGCAGAAATCAAGTTCAAATCCCCACTCAGCCGTGAAGCTGATTTGGTCACCTTGGAAAAGCCACTATTCCACACATTAAGCTACTTCACAATTTCACTGCTTCCTTTAGCTCCTTGGGAAAAGATATAACCAAAATATGAGTAAATAAATAGCAGGTCGCTACACAAATGCAGGCTTTTTCACTTGTAGCTCAATAAAATTTGTCTAATCTGTTCACTTATGGCTATTTGGCAAAAACAAGGATTGTTTTTAAACAAAAGTATGGCATAGCTGACCGTGCTGAATTTTGTGCTGACTCGGTTATTGCTGATTAGCTAATTCATAGTTAATTGAATTTTCATTTATTGTATTTTGCCTTTTGGATCATTCTAATGTTTCTATTGTTTCTTGTCTAAACTTTCTTGTAAAGCATAAACACAATCTTCAAGAAATATCAAATATAATTAATGAAATAGCTTATACATAGCTTCTTTGCTATAACCGCAATCCAATAGCATACATTCAAATTACGTTATTCACCCATTGTGATGCATGAGGCAAGGTTTGAGGGATTTATTTGTGACTTTTGGAAAGACTGGCAGTGAAATGACATATCACCATATGTCCTCATGGTCTAATAGTTGGCTTGGTATTTTCATAATGGTTACATTAAAAATCAGCCTCCATGTGGGCAGCAGGAAAATGTGTGACAACAAGACTTACAGTACAAACTCTTGAGAAAAGAAGTCTGGGGTGACAGGACACAACTTTTCAAATACAGTGGTACCTCTACTTATTAGTTTAATCCGTTCTGAATGCATGCTCATAAACTGAACAACTTGTAAGTAGAGCAGCTGTATCTAAAAAAAATCAAAAGCAAAGAAACAAATAAATAAATAAATTGGAAAAAAATGTAACTAGAGCAGACCGCATCTAAAATTTGTAAGGCAGCAGTTAGGACACCAACAGTTTTCCGCTCTTAAGTCGAATTACTCGTAAGTAGAGCCACTCATAAATAGAGGCACCCGAGCCTCGTGGCACAGTGGTTAAATGCCTGTATTGCAGGCAAAGCTGTGCTCAAGACCTGGGATTCAATCCCAGTTAGCCCGCTCATGGTTGACTTAGCCTTCCATCCTTCCGAGGTCGGTAAATTGAGTACCCAGTTTGCTGGAAGGGGGGAATGGGTAGCCTGCATAATTAAACTGTAAACCATCCAGAGACTACTTGAAGTGGTATGGGGCGGTATATAAGCAGAACACAGTATTTGAAACATAGTTATACAGAGTAGGGGCAGGATCAGTTCTTGATCATCCAAGTGTGCAGGACACATTACAAAATGGGCTCAAACTACAGGAAACCAAATTTAGCCTAAATATCAGGAAAAAACACCTTAATTGTTAAGAGTATGACAATGGAACCAATTATCTCAGGGGATGGTGAGTGCTCTAACACTAGAGAAATTAAAGAGAAAGCTGAACTACTATCTTTCAGATCTAGTTCGATTTGGGTTCCTGCATTGAGCAGGTGTTTGGTCCTGATGGCCTTATAGACCCCTTCAAATTCAGTTATTTTATGATTCTATGAAAATTATCAGGGAAATGTAAGTGAGCTGCACTTACTCACTATCCTCAGTATCTGAAAGATTATTGATACTATTCTTATGTACATATAGGTATACAGTATATATCTGCATGTATGTGAACTGTATTTTAACACCTTCTCCTGTTCTGAGTCCCCTTCATCCTGCCTTCTTAGTTCTGTGATCCTCCCAGTGTCCAACTTTAAACTGTATACTTCTTGGGGATGGGAACCAGTGTTTTAGTTGTCACCATAATTATATTTATTATTATATAATTGTTTAAAATATATGCTTCAGATAAATTAAAAACAAATGGTACACTGTTACGGTTAATAAAATGAAATTCTTGAGGTCATTAATTCATAGGGTCACCATAACCTTTCTTTTTAATGTTTGTGTTGTGTTTCATCTCATCTTCTTCATTCCTTCCTATATCTTGGGAAGTAAATAAAGGTTGTAATCCAGAAATTCAAGAACAAGAGGTGGAGTATATGGACAACACAACATATGTGTTATAGGGTCACACAAATAACTATAGAAAGGAAAATAAATGACATATAATTCAGTTAATTCAATAATAAACAATTGTTCTACAATGGTACCTCTACTTACAAGTGGCTCTACTTATGAGCCATTTGACTTAAGAGCAGAAAACCATTGGTGTTTTAACTGCTGCCTTGCAAATTTTAGATGCGTTCTGCTCTACTTACATTTTTATTATTATTTTTTCTTTAAATGTATTTTTATTTATTTATTAGATACGGCTGCTCTACTTATGAGTTGTTTGACTTATAAGCATGCATTCAGAACAGATTAAACTGCTCAGTTGAGGTACCATTGTATTTAGATGGAGGGGCAACAGTTCAGGACCAGAGTCAGTAGTGTACGTCCACTTGAAGGACAAAGGGCACTCCTTCAAAGGACAGAGAAGATGGGTGGTATGACAGAAGGGTCAGGGAAGCCATTCGTGTGAGCATTGAAAACCCCTCACTCAACAGAGGGGGGGGGCTCAGGCACACTCTATCTGCTACTTATCAGGTAATGATTTCACCAATTCCCAGACAAACCAAAATATTTCACACCTCCATAAACAAGACCATAGCTAAGGACACATACTTAAATGGGTGTTGGGAAGATTAAAGTTGGGAGTTTCAGGCACCTTAGGCCATTGTCCACCTAATGAGCCTATCAGACCAGAGTGACATGAAGTCAAAGTGAATTATAAAATGGAGGACTCACAACCAGTGTTCCTTAGACTGAGGAAGCTGTTTGGATGAGCAGTGAAACCTTTCAATCTCTCAAGAAAATAAGTCAGGTTGCCATAAATCAACTTTCAGATTCCACAGACGTATTTATGACACTCCCTTGTATGTTGTGTATAAGATTCCCTTGTAACCATGGTTATACCACAATAGATGGCAAACCAACTCCCCCACCCCAAGGAATCTGGGATTCCACTATAACCTAAACAAAAAACAAGAACATAGCATTTTGCTAAACTCCATTTCCAGCTTCAGATCTGCAAGTCTTCCTTTTTATTGTGAATACTTGGCAAGATAAAGTGATTTCTGGTAGTTTAGAAGACCTTGCAATATTGACAACTGTAAAAAAACCATGAGTCTTTGAGAATTGTCAGGTATGGAAATGAACAGGTGATTTTCATGAAGTTAAAGGGAATACTCAGAAAAACCTAGTGTCTTTGACTGAAATGTTTGTTAACAATTGGGTTCAATTAAACCACCATTTGCATTTGTCCTTTCTCCCAAGTTGTACTACTTGTTTGGGTACTAGCTACAAAAATAAAATAAAATACTTAATGCCTGAGACAGCCACCCTACCTGACCTAACAGTAAGGTTGCCCATGACGGGGACACTTGGCTAGAGAATAGTACTTGTGAAAGGGATCTGGGAGTCTTGGTGGACCACAAATTGAACATGAGTCAGCAGTGTGATGCGGCGGCCAGGAAAGCCAATGCGATTCTTGGTTGCATCAACAGAACCATAGTGTCTAGATCAAGGGAAGTGATAGTGCCACACTATTCTGCTCTGGTCAGACCCCACCTGGGGTACCGTGTCCAGTTCTGTGCGCCTCAGTTTAAAAAGGATGTTGACAACCTCGAGCGGGTGCAGAGGAGGGCGACCAGGATGGTTGAGGGTCTGCAGGAAATGTCTTATGAGGAACGGCTTAGGGAACTGGGAATGTTTAGCCTCTCTAAAAGAAGGCTGAGGGGGGGATATGATAGCTATGTTTAAATATTTGAAAGGATGTCATATTGAAGAGGGAACAGGTTTGTTTTCCATGGCTTCAGAGACTAGGACTCGGGGCAATGGTCTCAAACTACAAGAAAAGAGATTCCATTTGAACATTAGGAAGAACTTCATGACAGTTAGAGCTGTTCGTCAGTGGAATATGCTGCCACGGAGGGTGGTGGAGTCTCCTTCTTTGGTGGTTTTTAAGCAGAGGCTGGATGGCCATCTGTCAGAAATATTGTGAAGGGGTTCCTGCATGGCAGGGGGCTGGACTAGATGGCCCTTGAGGTCTCTTCCAACTCTATGATTCTATGATTCTAGATACAGGCAGACACTTGAATAGATGACACCTCTATAGATGCTGCTCAGTTAGGCCTGTCAGCTAACTGAAAATTCAGCCAATGACAGCTGATGAATTTCTACCAGTTTATTTTAAAAAGTAGAACACAGCTTTATATTGTACCTATGACAGGCATAAACACTGCAAGCTTTACAAATATTTTTAAATAAATTATAAACAGATGAGAGATGCTAAAGCTGCTTCACGAACATGGTGCTATTGATCCTGCTTTTGGAGTGCTCGGGGTACATAGGCAACACTCCTTAACTTGGATTAGCTATGTTTACGTGGTCAGTCTGAGGCCTATGTGTGGAACAGACAGTTGTAGCCAATTCTGGCTACAAACTGGTAGGCCATTATTTCTGACGATTGATCAGTGTGAGTTCCACTTTCTCACTTGCTTATGCTGTGCCCTGATAAAAGTCAACTCATTTGCAGATTTAGCAAATATGTATATACTTCAGGATGCATTAATAATTATTTCCCACCAAGTCAGTTTCAGCAGCCTTCAGTTTTCTAGGCATCAGGTAATGAGAAGTGTCTTACTAGTCCCTTCTTCTAGTAGTGTTCTGGAAATCATTCAGCTTGTCAAAGACAGAACAGATGACCACTTCCATAACCCACTAGCCACAGGGGCACCACCAGAATAGTGCTGAATCGTCCAGAACACTCATTTAGCACAAATAAGATGGTGACTGAATAATTGATTTTGGTTGCCCCTCTCCCAGGAGGCAGAGATTTGAGCTCCTGGTACCTGACTCCACAGTTTGGTACTCTAACCCACTGAAGTTACTATATATCCAATTCAGATCACTAGTGTGGACACATCAAGGCATGGCTTTCAGTGGCATAGTGGCCAATCAATACAATAGGCCAATACTGAATTAGAGATTGTTCACAGTATTAAATCCACATCCCCACCTCACTTTCCAACTTTTGAATGCCCTGATTTCAGGGCATTTGCAAGCTATCAGAAGCTTGCAAATTTTTGCACATGTATAGATGGTGCCTTTAGAGCTCCACCAGAGCATCCTAAATTACCCCTCTCCACCAGGATCAACCTGGAATTCAAAAGTGTTCTCTTACAATGTATCTAGTTTGCTTTGGGACATCTTTTCTGCAATAAATAAATCATACGTTTTATACAAATTAATAGAGAATTACACCATGTTCCGGATGTTTGTGCTGCCTTCCTAGCTTTCTTTGCCTGTGTGACATATGAATCGCAACACCCCCTTTTTAATTTTCCTCAGTGAGTGAAAGCCAGATTACTGCATTCCATCGTTATTATGGCACTTTCCTTTTCTCTCGCTATGTTTTACAATAGACTTTCTGCAGGAAGAGCTGAAAACTATTGGAACGGACTTGTTGAAATGGATCAAAACCACCACCTAGTCCCACACTTTGGGGCTCAACACAGGGACCTGCCCATGAAGTCCACCCCATCTGTAAATACCCCAATTGGTCTGTGGGCAGGGGAAGGAACAGAACGGATGAGGCCCAATTTTTACTCCTCCGACTGGAGAAGGTGGCGAGGTGGAAAAGTGCCTGCCGTCTGCTGCCTTTTACCGGTGCGGGTTTCTTTTCACGGGGCTGCTCGGAAAGAGGGAAGCGTTGGTTGTTCTGCTACACGTTTACTGACTGCTTGCCCTTCTTTTCCTAAGGGAGCAGGGTCCACTGGAGCTGCCTAACGAGAGGCGTACCGAGGGTTCAAAGGCATGCTTTCACCCCGGAAGCTGGCTGCCCTGTCTGTTTACATGAGCGTAGTGGGGAGAGGAGCTTTTACTCGAGCCACCCGACAGGCTCAACTCGTTTGTGGCAGCGAAGTGACACCCCGTGCTCGTTTTTTAGGCGGCGGGAGAGGGCGGGCTTGGGTGGCTCTTCTGAAGTTCGGCTCTGATTGGCTCGACCTTCCCCAACCCGAGGGTGGCTTTCTTGCCACCTATTGGCTCACGCTCCCATCCTTCAGTGGAAGGCCTGCCTATCCATGTATTTTGCACACACCCCTCGTCACTCCCCTCCCCGGTTTCCTCACAGCCCCCTTTCTTTCTCTCTCTTCCACCCCCCCTCCCCGTTTCCACAACTCTCCCGTTTCCACGGATTGGGATTCTGAGGGTGTCAGTGGGTGAGGCGAGGAAAAGGGAGCGCCAGCCGCCGCCGCCGAGTTGGCACAGTCTCTCCCTCACACACACAGTAACACACACACAGAGAGAGGGAGAGAGAGAGAGAGAGAGAGAGAGAGAGAGAGAGAGAGAGAGAGAGAGAGAGAGAGAGAGAGAGAGAGAGAGAGAGAGAGAGAGGCGGCTCAGCGAGCAACTCCTGCCTGAAAGGAGTCTCCTCGCCGGCAGCGCGCCCAGACCGCCTCGTAAACGAGGGAAGAGAGAACGAGAAGCGCGAAAGCAGCAGCAGCAGCAACCGCCGTCCTCCTGAGCTCAGGCGGGCGCTTCACACCAGCTGCAGGGACACGACTGAGAGCAGGGAGGGAACCCACCAAAAAGAAAGAGAGAGAGAAAGAGAGAGAGAGAGAGAAAGGGGTGTGTGGGGAACACACGCTCTCTCTGAATCCCACCCACCCCCTCTCAGTCTCTCCCCCTGCCCCCCCCCCTCAGCCACCTTACCCAGAGCTCTCCACCTCGCTCGCTTCCCCCCTCCTTCCTTTCTCTCCCACTCTCTCTCCCTCCTTCCTCTCCTTCCCTCACTTCTCCTCCGCCTCACTTTCTTCCCCCTCCTCCTCCTCCTCCTCCCTCCTCCCCTACCTCACTTTCTCCCCTCACTTTCTCTCCCCCCCCCACCCCACCCCCCTCTTCCCCTCTTTTCCCTTTTTAATATATATTTTTTTACCTCAGCTTCTGCTGGCACTGCACTGCAGCTGCTCTTTTCAGCCCGGCGTCCTGCCTTGCTTCCTTCCCACACCCCCCTCCTCCCTCTTTGCTTCTCTTCCCCCGTCCGTCCGTCCGTCCGTCCGTCCCCCCCCTTTCCACCGGTGCGAGACAAACAACAAACCTCCTCGCCCCGTTGTCCTCTTCCTCTCCCCCCCTCCCTCTCTCAAAAGCATCCTCCGAGAGGGGGGGCTTGGCTTTCCCCCTCCCCCCCCGCAGCTTTTATCCCGAGATTTGAACAAGAAGAAAAGCGAAAGAAGCGGGACGAGGCACCCCCCACACACACACACACTTTCGCCTCCTTCCTCCTCCTTCCTTTCCTCCCCCCCCCTTCTCTCCAACCCCCCGAAGGGAGAAGCCAGTTATCCTTCGAGCGGCGGCGGCGGCGGCGGCGGCGGCAATCATGATGGCGGCAGCTCCCATCCAGCAGAACGGGACCCACACTGGGGTGCCCATAGACCTGGACCCGCCGGACTCTCGGAAAAGACCCCTTGAAGCTCCCCCTGAAGCCGGCAGCACCAAAAGGACCAACACCGGCGGTGGGTATTTTCTCTCTCTCTCTCAATCCTCACTGCCCCTCCTCCTCCTCCTCCTCCTCCTGCTCCCAAATTCCCCACCCACCTCTTCCCCTTTTCCTACCTGCCTCCTTTTCTTCTCTCTCTCCCCCCCTCGCTTCACCTCGCCCTCCTCGCCGAACCTTCCTTATTTCTCTTAATGTTATCATTCATCAAAATGGCGCCGCTTTTCAAGCATCTCAGGAGCCCGGTTTTTATTTTAATTTCCCATCTTCGTCGTGGGCTCCTCGGAGGTTAGGGAGAGAGAGAGAGAGAGAGACGGGAAAGGAGGAGGAGGAGGGGGGGTCCCCTCTTCCGCCGTGACCCTTTCTTCGGTCTCGCCAAGCTCAGCTGCCGCCTGCCCGTCCCCCCCTCCCTCCCTCCGCACCTATTTAAACAATTGGAGAAACTAAACGAATAAATGGCGGCTGTAAAAGAGCACTTTCACTCTCCTCCCAACCCCTCTTTTAAGTATCTGGGCTATTCCCCCCCCGTTTGTTTCCTTTTGAGAGTCTCCAGGTAGATTTTATTTTTTTTTTTTTTGGGAAATCTCCACCGATTCTTCTGGCACCACCACTTTCTGTTTCCGTGGAAAATGTTGCACAGATTTTTGTTCTTCCTGGGGTTGGGTCACGGCGATGGGATGTGTGCCTCTGTGTGTGTGTGTGTCTGTGCGCGCGCGCGGGTGTGTGTGTCAGAGAGAGGTTTGCGGAGGGAGGGCGGGAGTTGCCTGTCTTGGTGCGGTGACTTGTTAGTTAACATCCTGCTCTTCCTGGATGAGATGAGTTATAACGGGACCAGCATCTCCTCTATTCATTTGCACTGGAGTCTTCATAACAATGCACCGAGGCAGAGGTGAATTTATTCATCTAACATTAACAGACGGCAGAACTAGATAGCTGATGGGTTTAAGTGTTTGTGTAACGGGTTGGGGGCGCACCTGTACTAGGTGGGACGTTGACTCGCAAGAGAAAGTGAGATGGCTCTGAGCCGCACCTTGATAAAGGCAAACTTCTGTACAGATTCATGTTTATGTTAAATTGGGTAAATGTGCTTGATGTGTGGTGTGTGTTTAAATGAAAAGGGCATTACAAATTGTGCTTTGTTAAATGAAATACTGTAATACTGTTTTCATAGACCTCTATTCAGTTGATGGCATTAGACCTGTGAACTGGCAGAACTATAAGAAATACTTGCTTCATTCATGGTAATTACTGTCCCCAGTTCTCAGTCTGCTTCTTTTTCTTCTCTTCTCTCTATCTTTTTTCCCCCATTTCTTTTTTTGCACTGCTTTTGGGCATCTTGACACTGACTGTCACCTTTTAAGTGACTACATCAGCTTTCTTTAACAGGGAAAATTCTTTTTAATGCCCTTTAATTAATAAGCTTAAAAGATCATTGCTACCTAAGAAGTGTTAAAGAAATACATTAGGATTACTTAGGTGAATGATCGTATCCTTATTGTGTTTAGTTCTCTTGGTGATAACTAAGACCTTTCTAATAAAATCACAAATTGAAAGTTATTTATTGGAACCAGCTATATGTTATAAAGAGTATAGAGCGCTAATACACTGCTGATGGGGGCACATAACCTTTTATGATAACATTTTTATCCTTTTATTCGTTCATATTTTTAAAGGAAAGTTACAGTTCTTGGCCAAATGTTTGTGTAAGATGATGTGTTTAACTACCTAATGTTCAACTTTAAAGGGGTCACAATATTTTAGTGTGTGAAATAGTACTAGAAACTGAAACATTTTTTGTTCAAGTCTATAACTCGAATTGGGTCATTGCACAGCATAACAACATAAAATTAAGAACAGTATGTTCAATTCAGCATTTACTCGGAATAGATAATGTTAGATATGAAACACATGTGCAATATAATTCAACTGGTTCCTTATTTGTGCAGTATGTACAATGACTGCACACATGATACTCATATAGCTATCTTTATGTTTGAGTAAGAAGACTTAACATAGCAAATCAATTTTTATATGTTTTTTTCCAGAGGACGGCCAATATTTTCTAAAGGTCCTCATACCTAGTTATGCGGCTGGATCTATAATTGGGAAGGGAGGACAAACAATTGTTCAGCTGCAGAAAGAAACAGGGGCTACCATCAAGCTTTCTAAATCCAAAGACTTTTACCCAGGTAGGTGCAAGATTTAGAAGGTTATTTGTTAAATCCCTAGGGTAAGGTTTACCCATGTTGTATAATTACAAATTTGTCTGCCTGTGTAATTAAACAGTATTACCCTTCTACTACAACCACTGACAATCTTAAGTAGTAAAAGATCTCGTTAAATGTAATCTCTGAACAAATAAATATTGGATATGTATACTCATATATTCAATAGAAGCTGAATACTGTATATGCTAATCATGTAGAAAGGAAGGTAATATTTTTATGAATGTGTTTTATCATGATTTTATTCTTATTGTAAGGAATGTTTTTAAAAATAAGATTTGACACTTTGCTGAAGTTGTCACACATCGTCATAATAAAGCTTATAAATAAAAATAAGGGTGCCTGTTGAAAAATAAGGCCATATACCTTAAATCTAATATATAGCTTTGTTCCGCTTCATTGCTTTGTTCATTCCTCTCAGTATGAAGTGAAAAGAGCAAATGGTGCTTGCTCTTCTGATGTTTTCTTGGTTTTATTAATCACAACTGTGATAGATAACAAAACATACTGTGAAAAAAGCACTCTTAATGTAAAGAAAAATAAATATTCTGTGCTTTAAGGAGCAAAATTCTGAGTCTTATTATAAGATGCTGAAAACTAGGATTCACTGATAGGTTTTTTTACTATCCGTAATATAGATTTCTTAATCAGCATGCACTTAACAGTTGATATTTTTAATATTAGAGTAAGCCTTTTACATAGACAATGGTAATAACCATTTGTATTCTGGTAGTGCATTGTCTTTGTGATTCTGTTAGCATTGCCTTTCTATTGAGGTGGCCTGGTTTTTTTCTAGCAGGAAGGGAAACTCCTTTGCATTTGCCATCTTATTCAGAGATGACCATGTCTTAAAAATGACTAAAAGGCTATATTCACTATGAACAAGAATTTAAGGAATTTTTTGTTTCTCATTTTATCTTTCACTCAAAAGTTATCATTCTTCTTGGCCACAGAGATTATGATGCTCTGATGGCAGTCATGATATAGTGATAAAATGTATATGTATCACACATAGAACTGCATTTGAGATGCAATTAAGTAAAACTGTATATATCACCAATATATTGGACTAGTTTTTAAAACAACAGTCCTTTTTCTTTAGCTAGATAGTCAAGTGCGATATTGATAGCAAACCACATATTTTTAAAAGCAGCAGATAGTGTGTAACTATATAGTTGATGTAATCCTTATTCAGGTAGCAAAGGCTGTGATGATTGTTGAAGTTAATGACAGTTTAGGATTGTTGCTATATGAGCAAATAAACTCTGGAGATAATAGATGAATATGAATCAGGTATGTTTGTACATGGTTTAACTGTAAGAGTATTAAATGAAAATGTAGAGAACTGGTGTTTGATCATGCAAATTCTAGATTAGAGAATTAACTGATCTATGAAGCAATATTAGAGTTTTGGGGATGCATATTTACAAGAATTTCTTGTTTTTCTAGTTTAAATCAAAATTAAGTGTTTTTATCAATTTGAAGGCTAGGTGAATATGCATATTTTCATAAAGATTTTTGCTTGAAGTTTTTTTAAAAAAATCACGCTGAGACAGTTACAACATTGTGTTCCTATGTGACGTAAACAGATTCCCTCTGAAGAGAATGCTAGCACGAGAGAGGAGCTTCTACAGTTTGACTGTAACAGGTGTAGGCTAATCCCTAGTTTAGATACTGTGAGACCTATTTTATGTATGAAGCTGCAGTATACATCCATTTTGATAAATAAATGATTTGGTTAACTATAAACAATACTATCACCATTCAAGACATAAACAGATATTCGCTCGTTAATAGTGCTAGGTAGTATTTTTGCTTATGTTGATTATAACACCGGGAAATTGTGTGAGCTCTTGACATCCTCTAGGCTACTGATATTTGGGTTTCTTCTAATGTGAATTATTTATAAAGATTTAAACTAAATTATGTTGTGTTTATTTAGAGAAGTCAAAGAAGAGGCATGCCTTTGTCTAGTTTCAAAATTTCTATTAACTTGATGATTTCACATAAAAATATAGAGTTCTGTAGAATGTGCAATGGTTATGTGTTCTAGAATTTGCTGGTAGCAACTTGAATTTACAACCTGTTAGTATAAAACTTTCTGTCTATCAAATTAGATGATTGTATTATGTGTTTAACTATGTAATCTATTTGAACTCTCTAATTATAAAGAGTGTGAATATTACCACAAGAAACCAAATTAAACCATTTTGTGATATTACTAAGTACTTCTGAAAAGAAATAGTGCTTGTATTTTTAATCAGATTGATTAGCAATATCAGCAAATATTTTAAAATGTATAAAAATTACAAAGTTTAGTTCTTAATTTATGTTCAGTTACCAAAACACCCTTGATCCAGAGTTTAATATACAGTACCTGGTAATTTGATAATTTTTTGATGAATATCATCATAGACTCCTAAAATAACAGGGACTGTTGATTAGTACATATTGGAGATGTTTGCATTTTAAAAAAGCAGAAAACCACATAACCTTGATCTTGAATGTCCAGGAATTCTGTATGATAAAACAGGAGTACTGCACACAGACTGATTACTACTTTTTCTCTGTGGTAAATTTATAGCAGTGCATTTTAATGAACACTTCTTTAAAAATGTTTATATAAATGTATTTCTGTCCATTGTTAACAATGTACTAGTCCTGCTAATGCAAATAGGGAGATCACATCTATTTAGTTAGAGATTAATCTTTTATGTATGTTCCCATTGATGTCTGGAGCAAGGCATATAACAGTAAGATAGTATAGCGGTCTTTTCCTGAAGTTTATAACCTCACATAATCACTGTAGAGCCATTAAAAGAGTATGCTCACAAATACTAGAATTCTTCCTGGAACCTAAGAGTGCAGTATGATCAGTAAAAATGTTAATAATGACTTTCCACCCTTATAATCAGTTTAAATGAAAACTGATTAATTACATAATCAGGATGTAAAGGTGAATAATGATGTGCATTTTGGAATTTTTAAATGATTGGATGTTTGTTGTAATGATATCATTTCATATCAAAGTCAATGGCCTGTATATTCCATTATGTGTTTGTACTCTAAATGAATGTTTAAACAATTAATATTTATTTTCATTGTTCTAGGATATAACTTAAACATGGGAACATTACTCCATATCGTCGTTGTTTTAAATCACTCATGACAGTTGATTCTACTTTTTTTTACCATCTACTCATGACAAATGATTCTGAGCAAAATAACTGCTGAATATTTATTTTGGCAAATTGTGGTCTTTCAGATAGATCTGCAAAGTTTACTTCCCACTTTTATTCTTTATTGCCAAAGTAATATATCATCTGATTTTGAGGAACATTTTTCTGTTGTACACCTGTTTTTTTTATTATTTCCTTTCTCATGGAAAAAGAGGAACATTTGTGTTCAGGTTGTAATTTCAGTGAGTATGAATTTGGGATAAAGTGGAAGCGGTTTGACTTAGTTCTCTGTTTAATGTAATGTAATGTTTCTTTTTGTATGATATAAGAATAATACACCATTTCCATTAAGTATGTTCAGTGGCATTTGGGAACTGGAGTGGTTAGGTGGTTTTTGTCCCCTGTTGCTTTGATGATTGATTTTGCAGCTGTTGGCAGAACCTTGAAAGAGTTAGTCCTAATCATTCCAAATTACAATGCCTAACTTGAAATGGGTGTGTTTTTTAAAGAAGTTTTTTTTACATGTAATCTTATGTATTAAGAATGCAATCAACTCTGTTAGCCATGCATATTTACAGATATAAATTCAGTGCTAAATAGTAAATATTGCCTGCAAGGTGTGTTTACAGTTATAGATTTGTGTTTAAAGGTAAACAATTAGTCACCTAATCCATCTTTTTGCTGGAGGTTGGTCCTCTCTTGTCCACTTGATTAGTCTGCCAGTGCAGCTGAATTTGTGACAAAATAGATTTCTCAGTCACTATAAGGGGATTACCCATGTTCTGAGCAAGAGCTGTGAGGAATTGACTATGCATGTTATATACACAGCTAAACACAGGAAAGGGATCTCTGCTGGAATGTGAACTGGTATTAGGTTATACAGTATGCAAGTTACCATCTTTGTAACTGTTACGTATCATTGTGCATACTGGATTTTTTAAAAAGGGGCTTCAGTTTAATTTTTTTTGGGGGGGGGAATGCATCACACACAATTGTCAAAATGCACTTGTTTCAGTTTATGGAATGTATGTGGCATTGATTTATTTACATGCTTTAGGAATACAGATTAGTTTGTTATCTTCTTGAATTAACAATGTATAGCTATTATTCCTGTTGATTTGTTGAGGCATTTTGGGGGAAGAATTAGGAAATACTCATGCAGTATTAGTAAAAATAAAATTCTGTTTGGAAAGGCAGAGGTGTTCTTGACACAAAATTGCACAAGTGTCCTTCTCCATAAAGAAATGATGTTCCAGATGCTTTTAATAGTGTAAGTACATAATTGTAGAATTTTAGTACAATAGGAGTGTAAATTATTCTTCATGATTTTCTAAAATATTTAAAAAGAAGTATCTTAGCTATACTCATGTTGACAGTGGAAATGTCTTTTTAATATGAAAAATAATATCTTATGTTTTAAAACAAATACTTTCCTTTTTTGCCCAAAAATGTTAGTGTAATCCTATGTCTCCTTATTTGGAAATGAGGCTCATTGTCCTCAATAGGCCTTACTCCCAGATAAGTATACAATCTTGCCTTGTGGGCTACAAAACAAAATTAATAGTTGAGTTGCTTCTATGTGTCAGATCACTGGTACTGAAAATAGTAATGTGAATTTTCGGATTAGGATTAAACTTTTTTATTTGATTGTCGTGGCATTTGCATATTTGGACATAAATCTATAAAATCTGTAGATGTATGACTAAAATTGTTGACATAACACTTTTGCAGCAGTTGGTGCAGCCGTTTTCAAAAAGAGGCTAGTTTGTTTTTAACATTTATCAGTGGTCCATTGGGAATGAATGACTTGGTAGACTTGAAGGTTGTCAGTTGTCCAGTGATGGAATGCTGCAGGTAATTGGGCTAGACTGGTGGGAATTGTGGCAGTGCACTTCTCACGTTGCACTGCAGCTGCTGTTGATCTTAATTAATCTGACCCTTAGAGGCTGCGGTGTCATAGCATAAATGGCAATGCATGCCAGAAATCTGAAGAGCTATTCTCATGCACTAACTGAAGGTTTGCAAACAGTTTTGAATTAACTGTTTGTTTCTGTTCACTATTAGTTGCACTATAAAGGCAAGTAATTGGAAGATTGAAGAAGTGGTTGGCAAAACATCTGAATGTGTAGTGTATGCAATGTGCTCATGCTCTTTAACTGCATTTGAAGAAAGTTTTTTAAAATCATTTAGACCTACTTTGGAAATTGAAAATGCTAGTATTACTTCACTACTGAATATCAACACATGTTATATGTGGAATAATATACAGTTTAAATAACAAAGTGTAGAGGTTATTATGTTTTAACTTTATTTTGTGATGCAACAGCTTTGTAGTTTATAGTATAATACAGTGATGGCAAACCTTTTAGAGAACAAGTGCCCACACTGTGATTCAAAACCCACTAATTTTTCGCAAAGTGCCAATACAGCAATTTCACCTGAATACAGGTGGCTGTGAAGGGGCGATGTCAGGTGCCCACAGAAAGGGCTCCGAGTGCCACCTTCAGCACCCATGCCATAGGTTCACCAACACTGGTATAATGATCACTGTATTTCTTAAAGTAGGATGTCTGGTTTTTATTCTTTGCATCTAAATGAAATCACCTTCTATATTGTGTATTGTACTGTTTTAAAAAGTTATTTACCTTTTCAAAATAGTACTTACTGAGGAAGCCATCTTCATATTTATATACCACTGTTGAGCATGTTACCACTCATTTCTTTAGGTTTAAGTATATAGTTCATTTCTCCCATATTAAATTATTGGGATTTAAACCTGCTTCAGTTCACTTTAATGTATGTTGCTGTTTCTTGAAAGCTTGAAATATTTAAATAAGCTCCATTAATTTGTTCTCTCTGTGTTAACTGAGAATATTTGCTCTTCAATCTTCATACCCTTCCTGACGTGAATTATCAAAATATGTAATATAAATTACTGTCTTGGAAAAAATTCATTGATGGTAAATACCAATTTAGAGTTTTATATTAAAATTGATATTAGTTTGCTTAATTCCTTTTAGTATACTTATAAGGTAACTGTCAGTATCAGATTGCATCTCACTTTGTGTTGGTACTTTTTGGACAACATTGGTGTGACACTAGTGCATGTTTATATTCAAAGCACTTCTGTGTTTACTAAATACAATTTAAGGATACCTGATAATTGGCTGGCCGTTCAGATGTTCATTTTAAAAATATTTTAGTAAGTGAAACATAATCTTGCTTATTTTGAAAAATGGGTTAAAGGGATAAGAGTTGAATCACTGTAGTAAGGCTACTAAAGTTCTACAAACTTTCTGGTTAATTTTTCACCTTTGGTTGTGATTTAGCTTTTATCATATACTTTATATTGTATAATAGTTGCACACTGTCAAATCACTTTTGACCTATGGCAGTGATGGCGAACCTATGGCACTCGGAGCCCTTTCGGTGGGCACTTGACATCGTCCCTTCATAGCCACCTGTATACAGGTTCAATTACTGTATTGGCACTTTGCAAAATAATTAGTGGGTTTTGAATTGCAGTTTGGGCACTCGGTCTCTAAAAGGTTCGCCATCACTGACCTATGGCAACCATTTCCAAAGTTTTTAGTATAAAGTACTCAAAAGTGGTTTACCATTCTTCTGGGGCACTCTGGGGTTCACCCAAGGATACACAGGCTGGCTTTTCTCCTGGAAGATATACAGTAGTAGTTATCAAACTCCCTGTGTCTGGTTCTGCAGCTGAATATTTAACTCACTGAGCTTTCCAGCCATGTTTTCTGTTGTATGGAGGAAAATAATTCTGGAAATTCTGGCAAAGATTTAGGAACAGACTTTTCTTTATATTATACAGAGGGCAATAGAACCATATTTCTTTCTAAAAATATGTATCCAGAAATTGTGTTATGTTATAGCAAACCCACATATTTTAAAGATATATATATATATATATATATGCATGTTAGGGTGGATTCGGGTTTCTTCCCGTGTAGAAATCTGGTTGTTCTGGCGACGTTTCGACGAGGTCTCACTCGTCATCTTCAGGCTGGTGTTCTGGCTTCTTTCTTCTTGAAGCAAAGCGTGGTCTCAGTTGAAGTCCTTCTATAAATACTGCTGGGGGTGTGTGGTTTGCTTGCTTTGTTGCTGATTGCAGGTTCCTTTGTTCCTTTGTTCTTTTGTGATCTGCTGTGTGGCTGAGGCGATCGTTAAGGGATTAACTGCTGATGGCTGTTTAGATGGCTGTTTACATGCTGGTGGGTTAGATGGCTGGTGGGTTCTGGCAGTATCCTGGGCTTTGGTGGAGTGGGGTCCTGTGTCTTGTGAATTCATTTTGGTCTGGCTACGTGTCTGTGGTCTCCCAATGTTTTTTTGGGGTGTGTGAGTGTGCTCCATGTGGTGACTGGAGTGGGGTGCCGCAGTAGATGGTGCAGTCGTGGTTTTGTTATTGGATGGTGGTTTCGTTTCATCTGTGGGAAGGGTCTGGGTTTGTGTTTGGTGTGGATGGAAGGTGGTGGCATCTTGTGTCCTTTTGGACCTGGTGTCAGTCTTTGTGACAGAGGCTTGTTGACCAGGGCTAGTTTCCAGATGTCAGGCAAGCGGGAGGTGTCATCACGTTTATTCATGTTGTTTGGGTGTTTCTCTATTTCAATGGCTTCCATGATTATTCGACTGTTGAAGTGTTCAGTTTTGGAGATGAGTTTGGTTCTTTCAAAGTCAATTTCATGACCTGTTGTTTTTATGTGCTGGAAGAGAGAGGAAGATTTTTCTTCTTTTTTGACTGCGTTCTTGTGTTCTGCGATGCGTGCGCTTATTCTCCTGTTTGTTTGTCCGATGTATGTGGCTGGACAGACTTTGCATGGTATTTCGTAGACTCCTTGGTTTTCTAGCTCAATCTTGTCTTTGGGGTTTCTTAAGATGTTGGCTATTTTTTGGTCGGTGCAAAAGGCTGTCTTGATATTGTGTTTGTGGAGAATTTTGCTGATTTTGTCTGTGGTGCCTTTGATGTAAGGGAGGAGGGCGGTGCCGTTGTTCTCTTCTGTTTCTTGGTTCTTGGGGGTGTTTCCTTTTGGATTAGTTTGGTGATGGTGTTTTTTTGGAATCCGTTCGCAATTAAAACATTCGAGAGAGTGTGTAATTCAGTTTTTAGGTGGTCTTTGTCAGCGAGGCGTTTGGTTCTGGAGATGAGGGTTTTGCTACGGAGTTGATCTGTGCAGGGTGGTGGTGTGATTGTGCATTTAAGTAGCGGTTTGTATGTGTTTTTTCTGGTAGATGGTATGTCCTAAGGAGCCGTCGGGTTTTTGTAGATTAGGACGTCCAGGAAGGGAAGTTGGTTGTTGGCTTCTATTTCCATAGTGAATTGTATTTTGGGGTGTAGGCTGTTGAGATGTGTGAGGAAGTTGTTCAGTTTATCTTTCCCGTGTGGCCAGATAACAAAGGTGTCATCAACATATCTGAGCCAGAGTTTGGGTTTATGTTCGGACTTCTGTAACGCGTTGGTTTCAAAGTGTTCCATATATAGGTTTCATATGACCGGTGAGAGGGTGATCCATGGGTGCTCCTTCTATCTGTTTGTATCTTTGTCCATTGTGGATGAAGTATGTGTTGGTTAGGCAGTGGTTGATCAGATCTAGGATGTGTTTGGGGGGGTTGTATTTGTTGTGGATAGCTGTCAAGGCTTCTTGAATGGGCACTTGTGTGAAGAGCGAAACAACATCGAAGCTCACGAGTAGGTCATTGGGTTGTAGGTCTTGTTTCTTTATAATTTCTATGAAGTGGAACGAGTTTTGTACTATGAAGTGATGGATTCTGCATAGGGCTGGAGTTGTTTGGCAAGAAATTTGGCGAGGTTTTGTAGAGGTGAGCCTATGGAGCTGACTATGGGTCTGAGAGGTGTTCCTTCTTTGTGAATCTTGGGGAGGCCGTAGAGCTTGGGGCATCTGGATGATTTCTCTCTGGGGATGATGCTTGGCTTGATTTCTTCACTTAAGGGAGAGGCTTTTATTTTGGCTTTGGTGGTTTTTTCCAGGTAGGTGGTGGGGTCTGTGTTCAAAGGTATGTAAGCAGGGTCTTGTAGTAGGTTGGATAGTTTGGCTTGGTAGTCGGATGTGTTCATCACCACTGTGGCATTGCCTTTGTCTGCTGGGAGAATGATTATGTTGTTGTCTTTCCTCAGGTTGGAGAGGGCTTTTTGTTCTTCTTTGTGTAAATTGCTTCTGGGTGGTTTGCTGGAGCAGAGGACATTGGTGACTTCGAGTCTGATTTTGTTGGCTTCATCTGGGTTGATTTTGGTTAGGCTGGCTTCCACTCCGCATATGATGTTTTCGGTGGGGATGTGTCTGGGGGCAATTGCAAAGTTGAATCCTTTGGAAAGGACTTTGGTCTCTGCGATGGTGAGTGTCCTGTCTGATATGTTGTGAACTGTTTGTTTCATGGGCTGTTGTGGGGGTTGGGCTTCTGGCGTTTTCCAGTTTGTGGAGTTTGTTGGTGTGTGTGTCTGTCTTGTGGGAGGTCTCTGTTTCAGCTCTCCAGGCGGCAAGTTGCTTGGATTTGTTCCAGAGTGTTGGGTGGATTTTGTTGCTGAGTTTGAGGTGGAGAGTGAGTAGGTCTCTGTTGGTTTGATCTAGTAGGTATCTTTTCCTGTGTAGTTCGCTTCTGTGGTGTGGATGGATTGATCTAGTAGGTATCTTTTCCTGTGTAGTTCGCTTTGTGTTTGGTGTGGGTGGAAGGTGGTGGCGTCTTGTGTCCACCTTCCATCCACACCAAACACAAACCCAGACCCATCCCACAGATGAAACGAAACCACCATCCAATAACAAAACCACGACTTCTACTGCGGCACCCCACTCCAGTCACCACATGGAGCACACTCACACACCCCAAAAAAACATTGGGAGACCACAGACACGTAGCCAGACCAAAATGAATTCACAAGACACAGGACCCCACTCCACCAAAGCCCAGGATACTGCCAGAACCCACCAGCCATCTAACCCACCAGCATCTAAACAGCCATCTAAACAGCCACCAGCAGTTAATCCCTTAACGATCGCCTCAGCCACACAGCAGATCACAAAAGAACAAAGGAACAAAGGAACCTACAATCAGCAACAGAGCAAGCAAACCACACACCCCCAGCAGTATTTATAGAAGGACTTCAACTGAGATCACGCTTTGCTTCAAGAAGAAAGAAGCCAGAACACCAGCCTGAAGATGACGAGTGAGACCTCGCAATAAAACAACCAGATTTCTACACGGGAAGAAACCCGAATCCACCCTAACATGCATACCTATACCCATTGAAAATCTACGAAAACACACACACACATACATATATATATATATATATATATATATATATATATATATATATATATATATATATATATATATATATATATATATATATATATATATATATATATAATTAAAGAAGCAAACATCTAGAAACTAGCAAAGATGGATTGTACAAGGCTAGTATTCACTCTTATTCTTCAACTCTGAATAACCTGCATTTCTTTTGCAGTAAAAGTGAAAACCAGAAAACACCTTTACCCTAATCCCACCTCACAGTTATGAGTTTAAGTAACTTAATTTCTTTAATGACTTCAGATAGACAGGTATAGATACAAAGTTCCAGACTGAATATGTATATTATAGTACCATATACTGATTTTGCTTACTGCTTAATTAATATTTTTCTTAAGCCTGAAACTGTATGTTGCAACTACTGATGAAGACAGTCCCATGTTTCCCTCTATATCTTGCTTCCTCATTTCAGCAGAGCAAGACACAAAGCCTTCATAATGATAACACATGGAGTGTGCCTTACTAGAGTTTAGAGAGGAGAGACTTGAAGTTGTTGCTGTAGAAGGTGGCCTTTGTGTATTCTGCAATATATAGCTTGGACCTCAGACTTGCTAAATAGGGTGAGATGTTATGGTTGATGTCTTATCACTTTAAGCAATAATAGAAGAAATCAAAGTGTTTGGGTTACTTTAATAATCAGATTACGGTCATATGTCAAAGTCTCTGCTTACAGAAGACCCGCCTTGTTTTTCTGGTTTTTCTATTTCCTTTTTGGTTCTTGCATATATTTCTGTTTTGTTTCTTCCCAGACAGATGTTGCTCTTTAAGTTTGTTAAGACGTTAACCAACAAAAACCATTTTGTGATTCAGAGTCCTGTCAGCACTAGCTATATTAAATGAAAACATGCTAATATATTGTTTCTTTTTCCTGGAAATAATAATTTTCTTTTGCCTTTGATTTGAAAGGACTTTGAAATGTGCAATACAATATGTAATCATACTGTTTTCAGATTGAATGCTTGTTTATAGCTCTTTCCACCTTAACAGAGCCTTTATTGTAAATACCAGCCAACAAAGTATAGGAATTCAATGGTTGAATATTGTCTGGATATTCTATTCGTTCTTAAAAGCTACTATAGAACTTTAACCAAATAGTTTAAATGTTTGCTATATGTGAACCCACCTTCAAATGCTGGGGGTTTGTTTTTGTTTTGTTTTGTTTTTGGTTTAATCACCCTTCACCACCTTCCACTTTTTCCTAATACGGAAAATTTTGTTGTTGTTGTTCAGTCGTTCAGTCGTGTCCGACTCTTCGTGACCCCATGGACCAGAACTCGCCAGGCCTTCCTATCTTCCACTGCCTCACGGAGTTTGGTCAAATCCATATTGGTTGCATCAATGAAAATTTACAGCAGGACAAATAGTGGCCTCAGGTAGAGGGAAATGTAGATTCTGAAGTATCATGAGGATTTTCCAGTACCCTTTACTAGTGATTTCACTGCATTTGAAAAAAGAAAGAAAGGGCTAAATAGTTATAGAAATGTGGGCATCAGATGATTAATTTCTGTGTCTTTTTTGTTTCATTCTAAAATGTGACAGTGGGAGACGCAGTGGATAGATTTGAACAATAGGATTTTAATGTTTAAATCTTTGGGGTTCCCAGCCAAGCTCCTTTCTTTAGAATTGGCAATTAGAGGTTTGGTATTTAACAAGAATCCAGCTTTTGTCATTTTTTGCTTGTTGGATTACAGTATATTGCATCTAGTTGTATTCTGCTTATAGAAGGCGTACTGTTTCAGAGAAAGAACAGGAAGATGTGATTTTTATGAATTGTTCCTTCTTCTTGAAGTTCACCTTGTCACTCCCTGTACTGTTGTGAACTGTCTGGATTAAATTTGGAGGTATGAGAGGGAACTGCAAAGAGAATAGAGAGATGTCAATTTTCTCTCCTCTCCTGTTCATAGGCTGAAGAGTTATCTGTGAGTGGAAGGACACTACTGAATATAATCACATATTTGAGATTTTTCTGGTTTTTTAAAATGTGATTTGCAATATAATTGGCAGTAGAATGTAGTTGCTACTCATATCTGTCTAGTCTAGGTAGACAAAGTATTAACAAACATCTTTAGGGTTTCTATATCTTTAAATATAAAACTTTCTCTTAGAAAGTTAAGAGTCAGTATTTTATTGTCATCCTCAAATTATGAGAGTAGTGATGAATGGACTCAGACGTATTCTTTGAATGGGCTTTCTAAATTATTCCAAATCTAATTTCCCCCATAAAACTTAATTATAGAAATTGCTGTAGTTTTATTTGTTTTAAGAAGCCACACCAGAACCAGCTAGTTGTGTAATAATTTCAAAATACAGTTTTTGTGTTTCAGAATGGTCAAACAGATCAGCTTTTTTGTTTTTTATTCCAAGAAATCACTTTTAATTTTTCTACTTGTGTTCTATTTCCTTTTTATAATCTCACTTAGTATCCAGAACACATGTTTAGAAATTATTTTGATGCATGAAGTGAATTTCCTATGTGTTTTAATTCCCTGTTTCCTTCTCTGTTACAGAGAAAACAGTGAAAATATTACTGACTTTTGTATTGCCAAAATATGATCTTAACACTAAGCATAATTCCAAAAGAATTAACTGTAGTAGGTGAGGTAGCACTTCCTTGATATGTGACAACTGTTTAGAGGGTGCCAATGAATGTGGTATGTATATGCAAATATAGGTCTCATTGAATTTAATGTGATTTATCCTCATGATGGTTGTGCGTACATATAACTGTGCAGTCTTAATGCATTTAACCAGTGCATGATATGGATTTGGGTAACAGACGCAAGAGTTACCAGGAGCATGCATATGTGCTTAAAAGCCTTTTTGCCTTAAGAACAAATCTGTAAAATGTGTTTTATGCCATAAAAACACCTCTTGCGTTTTTGAGAGTTTCCTGTGGTTTGTATTTGTTTGGTTTATTCTGGTGCTGTTTGAATTTTCAGCAAGATCTTTTAAAAATACAGTAGTACTGTTTTGCATGAAAAAGCGGTTATTTGTTTGTTCTTGCTGATGAAATTAAAAATACTAGTGGTTCCAAGCCTCTGTTTTTTCTACATAGTTATGAATTAACCTGTGGGTGGGTAGAGGTTAGGCCTGTTGGTAGGTAAGTTTTGGTACACTATCAGTAACATGTGACTCTAAATTGTAACAATAGTAGCAACATAATGTTTCCCCATATCACTCATAATTCTACATCTGTAAGGAAGAAATCAGGGGGAACCAATAAAGTATTTTTGTGTGGAAATATAGTAAGCTGTGGTCAGTTACAGTTCACAAATAAACATCAGGACTTGACTTCTCAGTCTGTCAAATCCTGAATTAGCCTGTGCGGAGCCACTTTCTTCAGGATAGTTCTGTTGGAAAATCGTCCATTCACTTTGTAGAACCAGTGGTTCTTGCGTTATACTATTATTATCCATGTGCTTAAGAAGCAGTGTTTTACAACTGCCCTTCTAGCCTCTTATAAGACGTCTGTCCTGGCTGCAACACCATCTACTGTAGCCATGGATTTTAAGAACATCTAAGAGTTACATCCTGGTAAAACACATCTTTTACCATGTCTGAACTTCTGGGACCTGCTTTGAAGAAGAGTTATGTAAACTCGAAAGCTTGCAATGTTCATTTTTTTATTTTTAATAGTGGCCTATAAAGGTATCGCCTGTAACCTATTTTTGCAAGTATGAATAAGCTGTCCTAACTGAAATTTGGGAGCAGACAAAGGAAGTCTGGGTAAGGAAAACTAGCAGATCTTCTAGAATTGGTTCCCCCCTACAAGTATTAATTTTTGCCGTGAGCACACAGGATGTGACACATGCTAATAAGCATAGTGGTATCTCATCTGTGAACTCTAGGTATAAAAAAAGGTAAAGTTTCCCCCCACACATGCGTGCTAGTCGTGTCCAACTCTAGGGGCGGTGCTCATCTCTGTATTCAAGCCGAAGAACCAGTGTTGTGCAAGCCCATGGCCATGTGGCCGGCATGGCTGCAAGGAAACACTGTTTTACCTTCCCATTTTTATGGTGGTACCTATTTATCTACTTGCATTTACATGCTTTCAAACTTCTAGGTTGGCAGGAGCTGGGTTTAACAGCAGGAGCTCGCTCCGCTGCGTGGCACCCGGGATTTGATCTGCTGAGCTGCTGACTTTGCAGACAACAGTTTTCAGGGCCTTAGTCTGCTGAGCCACCATGTTGTAATTCATACACGTCGTAATTCATAGCTGTAGGAGGATTGCAACTATAATCTATATTTCCTATTTTATGTATTTTATTTATTTATAACCTTAGATTGCTATGTGAGAGAACATGCCAACAGTGTATTCTTTATAATTTTTTGAATAGGTAAAATGTGTAAGTCCTAGATGCTTAAGGTTTTCCTGTAAACTAGATTAGTTCCTAAAGAAAGGATGGAATGTGTTTTTATCGAGATGATGTTGGACTATAATCTATTGAAATTCGCCCTTTCATCCCTCATAATTGGTTCTTCATATGAGAGCTGAATCTGATAAGAATTGACCATATTCCATCTGATTGAAACAGTTAAACAGTTAAAACTAAAGGGATATTATTATTTCTCTGTTCCTAGAATTTTATTCTCACCCGCTTTCTGTTGTTGGAAGAAATCCTTCATATGCTACATCTAGTGGTAGACATCATTCACTTTAAAATAACTAGAATTGTAACAGAAACAAATGCTTTATCGGTGTACTGTATATTGCTGATCTCTAATTGAGGTACTTGGTTTTTATTAGTGAATAGTACACTAATGGATTCTTTTGAGGTATCCATGGTTTATTTTAGGATTTTGACCTTGTCTTGTTGGGGAAGAGAATCCAATATTCCCAGTTCATATGTAATGATAAACAGAGTGCTTAATTGTTTGTTTATGGTTCATGGTTTGCTTAGCTGCTCCTGTAAGCAAGAACAGCCCTGTGGGAGCATTTGAATATTGCATGTTGGTGTATTGCTCATTCCTTATAAAACAGTTCTGGCTAAAGAGTTGTAGAATTTCCAAGCTATCATGTAATCTAGATGCTTTCACAGTATGCTCACATTTACTTGTTATTTATTTTAGAGTATGTTTACCCCACCTTTCTCCTTGGAAAAGGACCCAAGGTGGCTTACTGAACTATGCTTTCTTAGTCTGTGTAAGAAATGGTCAGGGATCCAAAACAATCCACCTAGGCAGTGGTGGCGAACCTTCGGCACTCCAGATGCTTTGGACCACAACTCCCAGAATTCCAAGCCAGTATTGCCAATGACAAAGCATTGTAGGAGTTGTGGTCCAAAACATCTGGAGTGCCGAAGGTTCGTCACCACTGACCTAGGGTCCTAGGTGAAAACTGACAGTATTTGTTTTTTTTTATTGTAGAAAGATAAGTAAGCATAGAGACGATTATCAGTAACAAAAGCAGGTATGGCAGCAATTCTCAAAGGGAGCTATATGGCCTTCTTGGGGCCACTGGCATATTTGAAGGGAGCCATAGACTGGAAACAATTCTTTATAAACCACCTTAAAAGGTTTGTTATGCAATTTATACAATACTGATTTGATTTATATTTCTTTTGTATTGTCTTCATGGCCATGGCCAAAAAAGATGGAAAATGGCTTATCTATGGAATGGATGACATGGTTTGTGTGTATGCCTGTTGTATCCCATGAAGTTGGAATTGACTTATAGCAACCCTAATAGTTTTTTCAAGGTGAGTGGGATATTTAAAGTGTGGTTTTATCCGTTCCAGTCATGGCTGAGTGAGAATTTGAACTTCGTTCTCCAGAGTCCTAGTCTGTCACTCTTATCTACTGTATCATTCTGGTTTAGGATATACTTTTAACCCTGTCTCATTGTACTGTACAGTACTTGATCTTAAGATCACAAAGTGAAACTGAATGGTGGCGATTCAGAGCAAACAATGGCCGTTACTTCACGAACCTCTCGCTGCGCGGCGAGCCGCAATTTCCGTGCGAATCGATCGCTTCAGTCCGCACGCTCCTCCTCTTTGGATTCGGCGCCACCCCGACCATGCCCCCTAAACCGTGCTCCAAGCGGGGCGAGTGATTCCCCTGCCGGAGGCCGGGAATCTTCTTCGCTTCGCATCCCGCTTCGCATCCAAAGTCACGTGTGGCCAGTTAATAAATATATTTATTTTTTTAACTTACTTTTTCTCCGAAATGCCGATGCATAGATATTTCGGTTAACCCGTTCTTTTGATCTTGCCTTCTGTACACGGGGCAGGGGCAACAGAGGGGGGCAAGCGTCCCCGGGTGATGTGAGCAGAGCCCCTCCGCTGGCAAGGGATGGCGAAGGGCTGCGCAGAGGAGGGGGGGGGGGTGTCGGTGCCGACACCCCGCGCTGCAAGACACCCCCCACACACCCGCGATGAAGCTGAAAACCCCCCCCGCCCCCAAAAAACCCCAACCCAGCTGCTCTGCTTCAGGGAAACACGATGGCCGCCCACAAGTCCTCGGGACAACCGCAGGGGCCTTTGAGCGCCGGGCTTGACCACTGGCTTATGCGCCTCTGACCGCAAATGACAGCTGGGTATTGATGCATCGATACGCCGTGGTAATTTTTTTAAAAAAATAAAAGAAAGCAGAAACCGGACGTTGCAAGTAAGCTTCCGAATGCGAAGGGAGCACGTGAGGTAGTAATGGATTCGATCCTAAAATTTGGCATGGTGAGGACAGAGAAAGAGGGGTGGGGGCGAAGGGAGACCACGTGACCGGCTTCGCATTCAAAGCGAAGGCAATCCCGCTGCGAAGCGAAGTACTTCGTGAAGTAACGGCCATTGTCACACACATAATTTAAACTGGGGGATTGTTACCACAAGATCTGATGATAATCACTAACTTAAATTAATTCAGAGGGTGTTAGACCATTTATTGAAAAATAATGCTATTAATCAATATATATTGTTGCTTTTCAAAATCAGAGGCAACATGCAGCTTAGTTTGGTTGCTGAGGCACAATCATAGGAAAGACCTGTTACTACCCAGATTAAACCTTTATTCTCATTCAGTGGGTTCTAATTTTCTTAAAAATGGATGTAGTGTAATGCTCTAGAGCAGTGGTCCCCAACCCCCGGGCCGCGGACCGGTGCCGGTCCGTGGACCGGTCGGCACCGGGCCGCCTGGGGAGGCCGGGGAGGCTCCTCCCCTTTTCCTCCGCCGCCCTCCTCCTCCTCCTCTTCTGTCCCGCGGGCAGCCGGAGGAGGAGTCGCCCGCCGGGGCGCACGGGCGGGGTGGGGGAGCCCGGGGCTCCTGGGCGGGTGGGCCCCGCCTCCTCCTCCTGTCGGCGGCCGGTGGCGCCCTCAGGCCGGAGACGCCACCCCCCACCGGCCTCCCTCCCCTCTCCCCTCCCGCTCGCCCGCCCGAAGGCCGCAGCCGGAGGCAAGCGGCGGCGCAGAGGTGCCCCACCGAGGCGGGCGGCGGCGGCGGCCGCGGGCGCCCCGCCGCCGGCCGCGGAGCCACAGCCGAACCCGGGGCGGCTGCCGTGGCCGCGGCCGCCGCGGCCCGCCTCGGTTGGGGCACCTCTGCGGCGCCGCTTGCCTCCGGCCACCGACTGGAGGAGGAGGCGGGGCCCGCCCGCCTAGGAGCCCCGGGCTTCCCCGCCCGTGCGCGCGCAGGGGAGCGCACGCCCGCCGCCCCAGCCAGCAAGCGCCGCTGCCGCCACCGCTGCCGCTGCTCCCGCCGCCGCCCGCCCCGCTCCCGTGGCCCCACCAAGGTACATACCCCAAGCCCCCGCACCTCCCCCTCCCCCCTCCTCCCTCCCCCCCCCCCGCCCCCCACACCCTCCCGCGACTCCCCGCCATCACCGCCGCCCGGTGCGACCCCCAATCGCGCCCATTTATTGAAAAATAATGCTATTAATCAATATATCGCCCCGCCATCACCGCTTTTCAAAATCAGAGGCAACATGCAGCTTAGTTTCGCGCCCGCTGAGGCACAATCATCAGGAAAGACCTGTTATCACCTAGATTAAACCTTTATTCTCATTCAGTGGGTTCTAATTTTCTAATCAAAATTTATGGATGATAAAAAGTTGTAGCACTGCTCTAGAGGCTAGGATCAGATAATGGAATATTGTAAGATTAAGTGTAATTTGGTTATTTGTGATATTACAGAAGCTGCTTTGGCAACAGAAAACTTACAGTGGCATTTGAAGTACATATGTTAGGGCTTGCTGCAAATAAAGATGCTGAATTTCAGGAAGTGTTTGAGACATAGGGTAAAAGAAGTCTTTTCATGGGTGTGGAGAATGGTAATACAGTACATGTTAATTATTATCTGGTATCAGACCTTATTGCTGCTTTAGCAGTGCAAAATGTATTATTTATAGCATGCAAAATTGTACTGTTTTGCATTGTTAGAAAAATTATGGAGCAATTTGTATATGTCTGCTCAGAAATCTATTTAATGGAGATTATGCTGTGGTAAGCATGCATATTACTTCTTCCCCAAAAAGTACATGAGTCCTAGTATTATATACACACAGTTGGAGAGTAAATGGCAAACCTTTGTACCTTATGCTACCTAATCAAATGTATACTGAAAGCCATAGTAAAGAAAGTATACTTTGACACAAAGTCTCACATAGGCCACATATCTTTTGCATTAATGACAGCATTCTGTAGATGTAAAAAGGCATCTTAGTTTTGAGTGTTACTGAACTGCAGCAAATATTGGCATTATTCTTTAATGCACTAAATAGCTTTATAAAATAATCTTAATACTGCCCAGTTTCAGTGAGCAACATCTTCCTTTTACATTATTCCTTAATGTTTTAGACTTTCCCATTAGATAAATTTTAAATAGTGTGGAGGTGGTGGGAAAAGCACGATGGTGCCTGATTTGCCTCAGCCTGAGGGTACATTATAAAGTTCCAGTTCTAAAGCCTGTCGATCTTGGGCTCAGCTGCTAACTGAATGGAGTATCTTCTCAAAACATGTACTGTGTTTCCCCCCAAATAAGACACTGTTTTATATTTATTTTTTCTCAAGAAAATACACTAGGGCTTATTATCAGGGGATGCCTTATTTTCGTGCAATCTTCCCTCTGTCTCTCCCTCCCCCTGGTTGGGAGGTGGAGCATAGGTGTCAAGTTTTATCCGGTGCTGCCTGGGACAGGAGGTGTAACATGCATGTGCATAAATGTACAAAAAACAGAGCCAAACATGCACACGCAGGCACACCTCTTTCCACTCCCACTGCCAGCATCCTGCTGGGATCACTGCTCAGCCACTGTCCTCAGCAGCAGCAGCAGCAGCAGCCAATGTTTTTATTATTATTATTATTATTTTTTGCAAAGGGCCCAGGCAGCGATGCGCTGCCTGAGGTGGGTGGAGGGGAATGGCAGTGGCTTGCCCCTCACCCCCCCCCCAGGGTGGCACTGGCTGAGAGGCAACACATTTGCACTCCCACTCAGCGCCCAACGGAGACAGGAGGACGGCAAGAGAGAGAGAGAGGGAGCAAGGCAGGCAACACACCGTCCTGGGTTCGAGAGGCGAGCGAGGGGGCAGCTGCGAAGGAGCGAGCGACAGGCAAGTTCGCCACACCCTTCACTAGGTCTTATTATTGGGGTAGGGCTTATATTTAACAAATGCATTAAAATCCTACTAGGGCTTATTTTTTGGGTAGGTCTTATTTTCAGGGAAACAGTATGTTCAAATAACCAAGGAAGTTGTGTGTGTGTGTGTGGGGGGGGATTGCTTTATTCAGGTCTTCTGTGGGGAAAAAAGTATATTGTTATAGAACTACTGTGCTGGCAGCTGCAATGTGGAAGAGTGGCAATAAGTTATTTTAAGCTAATTGACTACGGTGCCCTACCTCAGGTTAAAGATTTATAATTTTTTTATCCAAACTTTCAAAAATTGGCTTCTATCAGTGTAGTGTTCAATATCATTGTGTATGGTTGAACAAAGCAATTCAGAAATATTGTGTTTCAATATAAGCCATGTTTGTTTATGTTTGCAAGTCCATAAAAACGGTTGGAAATTGAAGTAAACACCAGTAGGTCACGTGACCAGATTTACTAGTCAGAAGTTGAAATCTTGTTGCTTGAAGTTACACCATGTGAGGCTGATAATATCAGCTGTGGTGAATTCAAATGTCTATGCCCATCACATCCCAACACACTCTTGGGATCCCTTTTGTTATAGGGAATAGGTTGAGTGTCATGGAATATTGCTGTCTTTAATTTCTGAAAAGTGCCATGGCAAGGATTTTAATTGGGGACTTTTCCAGGGAAGGAGTAGGAAGTCATAACTTTTTAATATCTGAAAAATCACCTTGGCTGCTGAAGTCATTAGTATTACATGGCATATGTTTCACGATGGGCTTTTAGCTACTGAATCAAAATATTATAGTTAACATTGGGAGTAGGTATGTCAGGAGTTACTAAATAGAAAAAGAAAACAATACAAGAAATTATTAACTTACACAGCCTTCACCCTTGGGGCTATAATCTGTTTAAAATCAACTTATTGTATGATTGTTTTTTTAATCAACATCCTTCCAAATGTTGTCCCGTTCTTTCCAGAAATAAATTGAGTACTTGGTAGGTGTATATCCTTTTCCTTTCTCAATTACATATGTCAAAAGTGAGCTTTCTTTTTTGTGACTGCTCAATTGGCAACACCTTTAGTGCATAACATAATATAACATATTTTCTGTTTTTACATTTTACCTTAAGTTGAGATTCGAATTGATTATAGCAAAATTGCTTTTGAAAGCTTAGAACTTTAATATTTTTAGTTTTCTTAAGACAAAACGAAAACCTATTTCTGTATCTCAAGGCTCAGACAGGCATTTATCATGTTCTTTGTGTTGCAGGAGTGGTTTGGTTCTCCTTTTCCAAAATACTCTAAAATAAATGAATTATTTATTTATTTATTTATTTATTTATTTGGTTTGCTCTTTTTCTCTGCTGATCAGACTGCCTGATCACTGGAGCAAACCAGTCTGTCCCCAGGGCTCCCCTACTCACAGCTTTTGAACCTCTGCCAGGGGCTTCTATTTTTATTTAGTAATTTATTTATTTATATGTATATTCCTTGTCTTTGGCTGCAGGCAGTTTCTCGAACAGAGAACAGTTACACACAAGGCAAAGAAAATGTTTTGTTTTAGTGGTTCAGCACATCTGTAATGGTCTATGAGAGGAGGAAAAATCACTTCCCTTGAACCTTTACAGATTAGCAGGTAAAGTTTGCCGCTATCCTGAACAGATCCTTTTTAAATCCACTTCATGATACTGGAAATTGGCAGCAGAGGAAGCAAGACTAAACTGTGTTGCTTAAAATCAGTATGTCATGTGGATGTGTCATACCAAGTGGCATATTGTTCCTCCCCCACTACCTTGGGCAACATTGTGTAGACTGTACCAGCTCACTCCAGGAAGGCCAGGGTAGTCACAGTCTCACATTAGATTGTTGAACATTTGTCTGCTTGCCCCGTGTTTGTTCAGTAAATATTTATTTCAGAACAGATAATTGATTTAGTGGCATTAAGGTAATGTCTTGCAAAAAGGAATCCAAAGGACTATCTTGTCACACAGCATGATTTCAACAGTAGCCATCCAAATGCCAATTTGAAGACTAACATTTATGCTTATATACAGCTTTTTGTGATGCTTTCAGTTTGATATTTTTCACAATGAAAATAATTAAATATACGGTGAGAGTTACATATAGGTCATCATTTAAGTTAGTGTAAAACTGATATGACATATTTAATTGTTATTATATACTTGAAGGCTTCTCTTTATAGCAGTGGTTCTCAACCTTCCTATTGCCGCAACCTTTTAATACAGTTCCTCATGTTGTGGTGACCCCTTGCCCTGCTTGGAAGAGGCCACAAGCCCCCTTTGGCAGGCCACTGCCCAGCTGCCATAGAGAACTTACCTCTACAGGCACCCTCAGCCAATCGTGGCCTCCGGTGCCATTGACTGACATCCCCTCCAACCTATCAAGCTGTAACTCACTATTCTCCCCTTCCTCTCCCTCCTCCTCCAGACCCATTCCATTTGTGCCTTTTCCTTCACTGTCTCATGGCGACCCCTGTGAAATCGTCGTTCAACCCCCCACAAAGGGGTCCCGACCCCTAAGCTGGGAACCACTGCTTTATAGTCTGACTCCTAATGCATCTGTACTTATAATACTTTCCTGACTTTTGTTAGTTTAAATAACTGATCTGAAGTGAAGCTTACATGAGGAAAAAAGCATACAGTAGTACCTTGGCTTAAGAGCATTTTGAAAGACAAGCAAACATTTCTTCTACATTTTTCCTTGATTAACAAGCAATGTCTTTCAGTACAAGCACTAGAACAGTTCACATGATCACAAGTTAGCTAATGGTCTCTCTCTCTCTCTCTCTCTCTCTCTCTCTCTCTCTCTCTCTCTCTCTCTCTCTCCCTGCTGGATTGTGGATGATTGTCTGGAACATTCCCTCAAATGCAGATGGAGGAGAGAGAAACAGAGGTTTCCCTTTCACCAGCCACAAAGATTTTCAAAGGAGAGTGAAGGTTAGGGATTTGTTTTATTTTTTTTTATATTTTTCTTTAATTCATTTTCAAAATCCTCATTTTTTTCAAACCATTTCTAGTTGTGGGGCTAGTAGTCAAGTGTGTATATTGCTACAAATTTCACTTTATTATTGTCAGCATTAAAAACATAGAGTAAAATTCAGTTTGTTATTCCTAAACAGAGCAAATCTCTCAGCCAGTTACCTAAACCATGGTGTGGACATGGACTTCTAGTGAACTTAGTTTGTGAGTTTTGGCATTTTGAGTGGACAGTATATGGTCGAGGGACCCTAGAACAAATCATCTGAGTTTACATTATTTATTGTGGGGAAATTTGCTTTGATATAAGAGTGTTTTTGTTTACAAGAATGTTTGTAGAAGGAATTATGTTCATAGTCCAAGGTATTATTGTACTTGTTTTGATTTGTGTGTGTTATTCCCTTCCTTTGCCTTAAAATGGCAGCCTATATTACGAAAAGACAGTATTTAAAACTAAAAGCAGTAAATCTATAAATACTAAAAATATTCAAAGCAGCAAGGCACAGCCATCTTTTAAAAACCCCGCTCAGGTAGACAGTCATTAAAGGGTAGCTTGCCATAAGCAAAAGGTATTTAACTACTTGCAGAAGGATAACAAAGTTGGGATCAGCCTATCTTCCTGTGGAGCAGCATTTAAGAATTTATAGAATTCTCTCTTGCTTTGCCATCTACAGGTGAAACTCGGAAAATTAGAACATCATGCAAATGTTCATTTATTTCAGTAAATCAACTCAAAAGGTGAAACTAATATATGAGAGAGACTGATTACATGCAAAGTGATATATGACAAACCTTCCTTTGGTATAACTGGGATGATTCTGGCATACAATTTATGAAAAACCCAAATTCACAATCTAAAAAAAATAGAATAGTGTGAAAAGGTTCAATATTCTAGTGTTCCAATCTAACCAGCTAATGAATCCTTAACACCTGCAGAGGGTTCCAGAGCCTTTAAATGGTCTCTCAGACTGGTTCAGTAGGAATCACAATCATGCAAAAGACTGCTGACCTGACAATTGTGCAGAAAACTATAATTGACATTCTCCATAAGGAGGGAAAGCCCCAAAATGTACAGATTTCAAAAGAAGTTGGATGTTCTCAAAGTGCTGTATCATAGCACATCAATAGAAAGTTATGTGGGAGGGGAAAGTGTGGAAGAGAGGTGTACAAGCAGCAGGGATGACCACAGCCTGGAGAGGATTGTCAGGAAAAGTCCATTCAAAAGTGTTGGGGACTTCACAAGGAGTGGACGGAGGCTGGAGTTAGTGCATCAAGAGCCACCACACAGAGACTTGGACATGGGCTTCAAATGTCATATTCCTCTTGTCAAGCTGCTCCTGAACACTGTTGTTCAGTGGTACAAAGTCGTCTTTTCTGATGAGAGTAATTTTTGCATCTTATTTGGGAACCAAAGGCCCAGAGTCTGGAGGAAGAATAGAGAGGCACCTAATGCACAATGCTTGAAGTCAATTGTGAAGTTACCACAGTCTTTGTTGATTTGGGAAGCCATGTCATCTGCTGGTGTTGGTCCACTATGCTTCATTAAGTCCAGGGGCAACGCAGCCGTCTGCCAGGAGATTTTAGAGCACTTCATGCTTGCTTCCACAGACAAGCTTTATGGGGATGTTGACTTCATTTTCCAGCAGGATTTTGCACATACCCACACTGCCAACAGTACCCAAACCTGGTTCAGTGACCATAGGATTACTGTGCCTGATTGGCCAGCACACTCACCTGACCTGAACCCCATAGAGAATCTATGGGGCATTGCCAAGAGAAAGATGAGGGACATGAGACCAAACAATGCAGCACAGCTAAAGGCCGCTACTGAAGCATCCTGATCTTCCATAACACCTCAGCAGTGCCACAGGCTGATAGCATCCATGCCAACACTGCATTGAGACAGTAATTGATGCAAAAGGGGCCCAAACCAAGTACTGAGTACCTATGCTTGCTTCTACTTTTCATAGGTCCAATATTGTTCTATTTCCAATCCTTGTGTTATTTGTCATGTAATATTCTAATTTCCTGAGATTGTGAATTTGGGGTTTTCATAAGGTGTACGCCATAATCATCACAATTTATAACAAAGTAAGGCTTGACATATCTTGCTTTGCATGTAATGAGTCTGTCTCATATATTAGTTTCACCTTTTGAGTTGACTTGCTGAAATAAATGAACATTTGCACAATATTCTAATTTTTTGAGTTTCACCTGTAAGTACAAGGAAGTTGATGCAACTCTGGTTCAGTGTCTGATGTCAGTAATGGATTAGAGGAGGGTGAATAAACAGAAACATAATCCAGACAAGACAGAAGTACCTCTTGTCAGTTGAAAGGCATATTAAGGAACAAGGCTGCAGCATGCTGGATGGGGTTTCACTTCCTCTAAAAACACAGGTGTGCAGCTTGATGATGCTCCTGGATTCATCTCTGAGCCTGGGCAGCCAGGTCTGGGTAGTAACCCATACCGTATTTGCAAAGTTAAAGTAGTATGTTAGCTGTCCCCATTTCTGAAGAGATCTGATCTGATATTACAACACATTCCTTAATTACATCTCAACTGGATTACTGTACTATTCTCTATGTGGGAATGCATCTTGGAACTCTTCAAACACTTCAGTGTGTCCAAAACAGCAACTAGATTGCTAGCTGCGGTTGGTCAAAGGGATCACATAACTTCCATTTTACAGCAGCTCCATTGGCTGCTGATCCATTTCTGGGCATAAATCAAAGTGCTGATTTTAACCTATAAATCCGTAAATGGCTTGAGCCCAAGTTGTCTCTAGGACAACATCTCTTTATGAGCCTGCTTGGGTATTAAGAATATCAAGCCGGGGGGGGGGGCTTTCTCTCAATCCCAACCATTGCACGTGTGTTTGGTGGGAGATGTCTGGATGCAAAGTCACGTATAAGAGGTGTTGCATTCAGTGGTAAGAATGTGACAAAATGATCGTTGGTATGCATTAATATTATTGATCTACACAGAATATTGTTAGGAAATAAAATAAGATGAAAAGCATACATGTTTTACATCTAACCATGGGGAATATTTTGGATGTGGAGCAATGGTACAGGATTTCTTCAAATGTGACAACTTGACACCTTGGATAATTCTAATCCTGTCACTTTGACATATCTTTTATATAGCAAGATACCAATAAGTTATGATTAATAAATTATCTGTTGTTTTTTTACTGTATAGATAAAGCAAATGGATCTCTCAGTTTTTAGCCATCTACGGGGCCTCAGTTAAGCAACATATGGGGTATAAATTGTGAGTTTTTTTATTCTGTTTTTGTAGATAAGAGTCTCAAGATGGGAATAGGTTATGCTCTTGGGTAAGAGAGGCCATTGTATAGCAGAACAGTGTAGTTTTAGCACAGAAGAGCTTGACTACAGTGGGCCCTTGTATTATGTACAGCTCGTATAACGGAAAATCCGTACAACGGTAAAATTCCATCACCACTCCCCCTCCCCTTCCTGTCCAACATGGGTGCAGGCAGTCTCTGGGGCTCTTTACCGAAGATGCAAGCTGGCAATGGAGGAGGAGGAGGAGGGCTAGGTCAGCCCGCTCGGCTTGGTTAGGCACCCAAAGTAAAGCTTCCTCAGGGATGCCCACTCGTCTCTTTTCCTTCCCCCTTTCCGTCTGTCTTTTTCTTCCCCCTCCCCACAACTGCACCTCATCCCGTCCCACGCCACCCGTGTGCCCAGCAGCCACGGCCGGTGAGCCTGAGCCGTGCAGCGCAAGAGAGCCGAGGCCAACCGATGGTGCTGTGGATCAGCCCTGCCGGACCTGGCGCGGCGGAGGTGGTGGTGGATCGCGCCCTGGGCGGGCGGCGCAGTTGGCCCGTTTGCAGAGCCTGTGCCTTTGGCTGCTGCCGCCGTTGCTCAGTCCTACAGGCGGGTTCGCTTTCCCCCGAGCAGCAGCAGAAGCGCCTCTGCCATCCCTTCCTCCTTTGTCTCTCTCCCAGCCCCTCATTCATGAGTTGGAGCCTCTGCTCCGCAGGCTTCAACTCCTGCATTCTTTTCCCTTGCTGGCCAACGTAGCCCCAGCACCACGCTTAGGCCAGGTGCAGTGTTTTGATTCGAGTCACATTTATGCTCAAGATACTGAAAGCTTTAATTAAAATTTATATTAGTTATTTATAATAGTTTTATTTATAAAATCATAAATAAGAGGAGTTGGAAGGGACCCAAAAGGCTCAACTGTGATTTAGTCTAGTGGAGTAAAAGACTTAAATATCCTAGTTGTGATAGATTTGCCATCTCCCTCAGATCATCACAATTCGTTTTTGAAGTGAAAACCAACTGAATCCTTGGATTGCAATTTAATCTACTAGAAAAATAGCTTTGCTGAATTCACATGGGATTCCATCTTTATATTAATTAGACCTTTTGGGAAAACAACTTTGATTATAAAATTTTAGTTGCTTCCTGAAATGTGGACATTTTCCATGGGAAAAATAGGGAAATGTCCATCATACCTTTCTTTCCACTACTGTGGTGTTAGCAACAAAGGTTGTGATACTGATTGTTTCACAGGTAATCTGTGAAGAAGGTGTTTTTCCTGTAGCTTCAGTGGTTGTATTTTCATTGTTTCATGTGTCGATAAGTGCCTCTAGCTTAAAAACTGGCATTGTAATTGCAGACCATCAGTAATCACAGACTTACCAATGATAAGAGGTACAGTATTTACATGTAAACCTAGTATTCCAGGGAGCTAAGCAGACTATGCCTAGACTACAGATGGTTTAAGTGGAGTTTACATTACAAGCCAAGGATTTGCAGAGTGTTGTTATTGGAAGGGAAAGGAACCAAAGAGGCTGCTGAGCCAGACCACACAGCACAATAAACTATGCAGCAAAACACTGTGGTTAGTTTACAGTCACTCTTGTTGTATGTGGGGATTGAATACCTTGCACTAGTGACCCTGTAATTATATGTTAGAAACCCTCCTTTCCACAACATGGACATCACTGATTCTGGAGGCCTTGAGGAGTGGAAATAAGCATTTTCTTCATGAAGTACACTAGTTGATTTGGACAGGAGGGAATTCTACAGAGGCTGCAAAATGCCACTGGGCCATACTCTAGTCACCTCTGCCTTAGATTAGGGGTTAAGGTTCTGAGCCGTAGTCAAATCATGCTTTCTTCAGACTAGAGAAGGTAGACATCATTTCATAGAATTCTTTTCAGTATTAGTTAGGGGTTAGAAGCAACATTTGAAATGAGATACAACAAAAGACTGCAGTCCTTTCTTTCTTTGATTTACAGTGCCTCCTACTGAAAAGGGAGCTTACAGCAGGTCACTGTAAGGTTTAGTAGGTACACATAAATTACACTATTAAAACACAATTACATAAATTATAATATTAAAGCACAGTTGAACTCAAAGCAGATTAAAATATATAAATAAAAATGTGACTTCCATCAATTAAATCAGGTAGACATAAAGACAAAAATGTGCCCTTTTCAAGACCAACTGCTATATCTAAATGTGAGCTCAGCCAGGTTTTAATTGGATGCAGAAACTACATAAGAACATAAGAAGAACCATGCTGTATCAGGCCAAGGGCCCATCTAGTCCAGTTTCCTGTATCTCACAGTGGCCCCGCCAAATGCCTTCGGGAGCACACAAGACTAGATATCTGTCTCCTGTTACCACTCCCTTGCATGTGGCCTTTGCAGTACCCTCTTTGTAAGCCAGGAGGTTACACATCCACATCATGACTTATAGCCTATGATGGACATTTCCTGCAGGAATCTGTCCAATCTCCTTTTGAAAGTATCCAGGCCAGATGCCATCACCACATCCTGTGGCAGGGAGTTCCACAGACTAACAACATGCTGGGTAAAGAAGTATTTTCTTTTGTCTGTTCTCACTCTCCCAACCTTCAATTTGAGTGGATGTCCCCTAGTTCTGGTATTTTGTGAGAGGGAGAAGAGTGTCCCTCTATCGACTTTACTCGTACCCTGCATAATTTTGTATGTCTCAATCATATTCCCCCTCAGGTGCCTTTTCCCCCCGACTAAAGAGCCCCAAATGCTGTAGCCTTTCCTCGTAACGGAGGTGCCTCTGCCCCGTAATCATTTTAGTCGTTCTCTTCTGCACCTTTTCCGGTTCCACTATGTCTTTTTTGAGATGCAGTGACCAAAACTGTATGCAGTACTCCAGGTGTGGCCTTACTATTGTTTTGTACAAAGATGTTATAATGCTGGCCTTTTTTGATGGTACCTAGCAAGGATTGGGCCTTCTTTACCACTGCCACACACCGGGGCAACACTTTCATTGAGCTGTCCAGCAGCACACCAAGATCTCTTTCCTGATCCGTCATGGAGAGCTCAACCCATGAACTGATAGATAAAGTTTTGATTTTTTTTGCCCCAATATTCATTCTTTTAAATTTCCTACATTGAAACACCTTTGCCATTCATAGCCCATTCTCCCACTTTGGAGAGATCCTTCTGGAGCTCTTCACAATCTTCTCTGGTCTTCACCACCTGGAAACATTTGTGTCATCCGCAAACTTGGCCACCTCACTGCTTATCCCTGTCTCCAGGTATTTTTTAACAGATTGAAAAGCACTGGTCCCAGGACAGATCCCTGGGGCACACCACTTTTCACCTTTCTCCATTGTGAACATTGCCCATTATCATAAAGGACACTTGTTTCTTCTGGTTTTGTTTTCATTTTTTAAATAGATAATAGTACAAAATGCAATTTGTAATGCTCTGTTCAAATATGTGACTGACTTAAATTAGAATTAGCATATATTTCAATTGGTTCTGAATTTTCTAAAGAAACTGATATAGACTTACATAAATAATTATTTTATTTAATATAAGAAAACATGTCACACTGTCATGCCCAAGTTGAACATGACCTTATTTAAACAGTAGTGTTTAGACCTGATGAAGTAATCAGCCCAGTTTGTACACAATGTCTCTAAGGACTGAGCAATCAAGTCTGCAAGCAGATAAAAATATAACATGAGATGCTTTTAAGAGATGTGCAAGAGTATTGTCAGGTTAAGACACTCAATGAATGATTTTCAAGTTATAAGGGTATTTAAAATGTAAAATTAATTACACCTTCAACTGTGATTATTAACTAGGAAGGTTTCTACAGTAAATGCTTGTTTTAACTTGAGTAAATTGTCAGAGAATGGTAAGATGGTGTAGGTTGATCTGAAAGAAAAAAGTAGGAGTCTGAGCTATTAGCAGCTGTCAGTTTCTAGGGACATGAATTGTAATGTTTGGTTACATCTGGGAATTGCCTTTGGTTTCACAAATGCAATCATTTTAAAGATTACTGGTTTTCTGTATCCACCTATTCAGATAACATATAATGTTCCAAACCCCTTATGAGGATTGTCCTATAGATGGAAGTAAGTTGAGGAGAAACTGTAATTTTGAGTTGGAAAGTGGGCGTCATCTTATACATGGGGGTGTCTTATAGACAGAGAAATACAGTGTTTCGCAGAATTTGTACGAACATACCTAATATAGTATGGGATGTTGAAGCCATATTCCACTGCCCTTGTCCTGCAGCACTGTGTTTGAAATAAAATCCTGTTCCTGGTATACTGTGAAAGTCAGGATCTGCAGATTTCCTGTATGCGAAAGACCTTGAGTTTCAGAAAATATGAGTCTTGAATATGTTTTGGCATTGAAATTGCAAACTCCTCTTCACAGCCAGTAGAAGCAATTTCCAGTGAGGTAGCATTGTTAGCCTGTTGCAGAAAAGAAAACAAAGAATTGTATGGCAAATTAAGAAGTTTTTACTTGGAGCACATATCCATACTAGTTTGGATAGCTGGAAATGGAAAGAATAAAAATGTGAAAGATACAAAATGGGTAGCTACGTTAATGATAATCATTTCACAAGCTGTCATTTTGAGGGAAAAGGTAATTGGACACTTTTGAAAAAAATCTTGTATGTTTTCATTTTAAATGTTGTACACTTTATATTTTTTGCCTTTTGTCTTCTGCCCAAGTATGTACATAAATATCTATCCACTCAGGGTGCACTTTACGAAAAGTTCATCCTACAAAACACGTTTTAAACGCAGGTCCCATAGGAATGCATTGAATTTGTCTTGCAAGGCATCCCTTTGGAAAAAATTGTCTTATGAGGTTTTCCTATTCCTGGAAATTTCATTTGTCTTATGAGTTTTTTGTATTAAAGAGCAATCGTCTTGCAAAGTACTACTGTATTTTAAATCCAGGACTTCCAAACAGCAAGCAACCATTCTTTGGACTCTGAATCATTACAAAGTATAGAAGAAGGTCCACCCTATGTTTTGGAGAGGGAGATTAAATTTATTTTTACTGTTTCCTCCTCCCCCTTTAAAACTCAAATTCCAGAGCTGTTTGCGAGAAGGAAGAGGATCAAAATATAATTGTCTCCTCCCATCTTTTACCTAATCTGGGTTTCAATATGATCCCCAGTAGGTTTAAAATAGTTTCTCTTTCATTGTGAAAAACTAAATTAATATCCAAGCCAGTGTTCTGATTTGAAGTATGGTAATGTTAACATCTTAACCTTAAGTAGTACCAGAGTCAGAAACTGATCAGATTGTAGTAATGCTTTCTCTTGTATTTAAAGACTGTGCATGCAGATACATGCTGATAGCTTTATTAATATATCCCCATAAGAGAAATTGCCTCCACAAAGAAGTGCTTTAATTTTGTGAATGATAACCATTTTATTAAAAGTGAACAGTGAAATCCATGCCACATTGGCTCAGTGTTTAGGAATAATACTTTTCTTTCCACACAACATAAGCTTATGGCCTGATCAGAAACCTACCACATTTTTCCATCTATAAGATGCCACCGTATATTAAACTTCCGTTTCTGCAAGGAAATGCTTGGGAGTGGGGTTGGAGCAATCCATTTAGTTAATTTTCACATGAAAAAGGAGAGTCCAGTCCTTCAAGAACAAAGCAGAGAGGAGGGCAATCAAGCACTTCTGGAAAGAAAACTAAACAACGGGGTGGGGTGGAGTAGAAATGAAACAGCCAGGTCTGTTTGGATTCTCCTCTTTCATTTCTTCTCCACCCCACCCCCTGTGGGGTGTTTGGGTTGGTTTGGCTTCTTCCCTACCCCACCCCCACACCCAGAAAGGCTTACTTCCGTGTATATGATGCCCATTAATTTTTTGTGCCTTGATTTCAGAAAAAAATAGCTTCATATACATGGAAAAATACGCACATATCTGCATGCATAGCTTTTTCGGTTACTGGGCAGTGTTTTGTAATTAAAATAATTCTATCTGTTCTATATGTTCTGTTTTTTAGTAAGATGAAATTATATTATTATGTTTTGCCACTGTAGTACAAAATTGTATTACTTTTTATAACTGAATAAATACTTCAGTAATATATGGGAAGCAATTGTGGTGGATGTGGCTTTCTGAGATTACAGAGTCTTTAGAATTGAGTGCAGTTTGGTTTCCGTTGAAGATGGAACCAAACCAGTAACCACAATATACAGTTTCTATTTGGAATAGTTGTTGGTGTGTTTTAAACTGTGTGTCTAGTAAATTTAACTGAACTGCATAAATGTGTTTGCCTTTACTATAATTACTCACTTAGAGTTTTGTTATAAAGTAATATATATATCTAGAAAAAGTAGAAGTAGATATTCTCTCTCTGTAACCTTGAAGTTAGCAGTGTGTTTGTGTCACAGTGGTCTGTGAACTGCATAAACTTAATGCAAGTGAGTTGATTTGTGCAATCAAACTTTTATCCACTTACACTGCATGCACAAAGTAATTCCAACAGCTGGTAAATACTATTTTTATTTATTTAAAATATTTTATCCCACCTTTCTCCTTAAAAAGGACTTATGGTGGCTCACATGATTAAAATCACAATATTGAAAAGCTAAGAAAATAAGTATACAAGTCTTGTTAACTTGAAAAATAACTTTTAAATGCTGATATAGCTATGATATAAGTATGTCAGATTATACATTTATAAAGTGCTGTATTACAATTACAAAAGTTGAAGTAAATGTACAGTAATTCCTTGGATAACAAATGCCCCTGATAACATTTTTTTCAGAAAACACATGCAAATTTCAAGTATGGGCCTACCTCGGATAAGGCATGTTGCCTATGGGCTGCCTGATAATGAATAATGAATATAGGGAACATGCTCTCTTGTCGTCTCAGTCTCTGGCGGTGGAGCGTGGCTTTGGCTGCCACTGGGGCCTGTCAAAGCCTTCTGCCCGGCGGGACAAGGAGGAGGAGGAGCAGCAGCAGAGGTGTGGACTAGGGGAAGAGGCGGGGGCAGAGGCGGGGGCCGGGTGAGGAGGGGAACGCCCGCTCTGACTGGTTTAGCCTCAGGACATGGAGCACAGGAGGAGGGGGGGATACAAGGGCTGGGGGTGTCCTGGGGAGATTTGGGGGCTTCCGTTCTCTCCCCAATTATATGCCTGCAATAGCAATTGCCCCCTCCCCTAATTGCATGCACCACCTCCTCCTCCTTCTGGGGACTTTTGCCTCTTTCCAGTGACCATAGAGCTTTGGGGAGGGGACAGAAAGCCACGTGGAGACTAGCCCCTTCCTGAGAATGATGATCATTTTCTGTCACTAGGAAGTGGAGCACGCTGCTCTTCCTCCCTTGGAGAGCCAGAAGGGAGGCAGAGAAGGGGGAAAGCATTAAGTTCTTAAAGGAATGGGAGTGCCTGACCACCTTATCTGTCTCCTAGGAAATCTCTATGTGGCAGAAGCAGCAACAGTCAGAACTGGGTATGGAACAACTGACTGGTTTAAAATTTGGAAAGGAGTATGACAAGGCTATATACTGTCACCTTGCCTATTTCACTTATGTGCAGAGTACAAAATGTGAAAGGCAGGCCTGGATGAATCACAAGCCAGAATTAAGATTGTTGGAAGAAATATCAACAATATCAGGTACACAGATGATTACTACTCTGATAGCATAAAGTGAGGAGGAATTAAAGAACCTCTTAATGAGGGTGAAAGAGAGTGAAAAAATTGGCTGAAGCTAAACATCAAAAATAAGATCATGGCCACCGGTCCCATCACCTTGTGGCAAATAGAATGGGAAGAAATAGAGGCAGTGGCAGAGTTTTATTCTTGGGCTGCTTGATCATTGCAGATGGCGACCGCAGCAATGAAATTAAAAGATGCCTGCTTCTTGGGAGGAGAGTGATGGCAAACCTAGGCAGCATCTTAAAAAGCAGAGACATCACTTTGCTGACAAAGGTTAGGATAGTCAAAGCTATGGTTTTTCCTGTAATTAAGTATGGAACTGAGAGCTGGATTATAAAGGTTGATCACTGCAGAATCAATGCTTTTGAGGTGTGCTGCTGGAGGAGAGTCTTGAGAGTCCCCTAGACTGCAAGGAGATCAAACCTATCCATCCTGAAAGAAAGCAACCCCAAATGTTCACTGAAAGGATAGATTTTGAAGTTGAGGTGCCAGTACTTTGGCCACCTCATGAGAGAGGACTCCAGCAGAATGAAGATTGGCGGTAGTTCTGACTCCACCATAGAATCAATGTGGGGTAAACTACGAGGCCCAAGGACCGATGTGATAGCGGGGCTGTGCTATCGTTCACCAGATCAAAAACTTGAAAGGGACCCTGAAATGAGGAGACAAATCATGGAGGTGTCTAAGAGGGACAGGATAGTAATCATGGGGGACTTCAGTTATCCCCACATTGACTGAGCCAATGCGAGCTTGGGGCAAGAAAGAGAAACCAGACATGCTGAATGACTGTGCCTTAGAATAATTTGTCATGGAGCCCACCCGAGAACAGGCAACTCTGGATCTAATACTGTGTTATACTCAGGACCTGGTCAGGGATGTGAATGTCACTGAGCCTCTGGGGAACAGTGACCATGCTGCAATCTCCTTTGCCTTGCATGTCAGGGAAGAGTGTCAAGCAGATCAGACACAAAAAAACCTGATTTCTGAAGGGCAGACGTCCCTCAGATGAGGAAATGAGTTAGAAAGAAATTGAAAAGGAAGGTAAAAAGAATCTAATTTCTCCAGAGTGCATGGAGCCTGTTTAAAACAGTAGTAGAGGCCCAGCACAAGTGCATAGCACAAAGATAGAAGAGCTCATCTAAGTCCAAGAGGGCACCGGCATGGTTAACGGGTGGAGTTAGACAGGCTTTGAAGCTCAAGGAGAGGTCTTTCTGTAAATGGAAATCCTCCCCAAATGAGGAAAATAAAAAGGAACACAAACACTGGCAAAAGAAATGTAAGAAGATAAGAGAGGCAAAGACTTTGAGGAACGAAGGGCTAGCAATATAAAAGGAAATAACAAAAGCTTCTTTAAACATGTTAGAAGTAGAAAACCTGTCAGAGAACAAATTGGCCCTCTGGATGGCGAGGGAGGTAAAGGACAACTTGGAAATTGCAGAGAAATTAAATGAGTTCTTTGCATCTGTCTTCACGACAGAAGACCTTGGGCAGATTCCTCTGCTAGAACCGCCCCTCTTAACTAAAGAATTAAATCAAATACAGGTTAAAAGAGAGATTGTTTTAGGTTTAATTGATGAAGATCAACAAGTCACCAGGACCCAGATGGCATCCACCCTTAGGGAACTGAGAAATGAAATTGCAGATCTCTTAACAGTAATATGCAACTTGTCTTTCAAAATGGCCACAGTGCCGGAGGACTGGAGGATAGCGGATGTCACAACATTTTTTAAAAAGGAAGGAGGGGGACCCGTTAAACTGACATCTGTCCCAGGGAAGATGGTGGAAAGCCTGATCCAAGAGAAAATCTTAAAACACATAGAAGAACAAACTTTGCTGAGGGAAAATCAGCATAGTTTCCATAAGGGTAAATCTTGCTTGACAAACCTTTTAGAATTCTTTTAAAAGGTCAACAGGCATGTGGATTTAGGTGAACTTGTGAATATTGTCTATCTTGATTTTCAGAAGGCTTTTGACACAGTCCCTCACCAAAGGCTGGTGAGAATGGTATATAGCCTGGATGCCTTCAAAAGGGGATTAGACAGATTCCTGGAGGAAAAGTCCATCACAGGTTACAAATCATGAGGGAGATGTGTTATCTCCAGTCTTAAAACCGGGGTACTTTAAGGCTAGATTCAAGGGAGTGGTATCAGGAAACAGGTATCTAGTCTTGTGTGCTCCCAGATGCATTTGGTGGGGCCACTGTGAGATACAGGAAGCTAGACTAGATGGGCCTTTGGCCTGATCCAGCATGGCTATTCTTATGTTCTTATGTTCTTATGACTCCTTGGAAAAGTCCTTGATGTTGGGAAAGATTGAGGGCAAAAGGAAAAGGGGACAGCAGAGAATGTTTGGAGGGTGTCATTGATGCAACCACTATGGATTTGACCAAACTCTGGGAGGCAGTGGAAGACAGGAAGTCCTGGCCAGCTCTGTTCCTTGGGGTCACAAAGAGTCGTACATGACTGAACGACTGAACAACAATTGACCTCTTGTCACCTTGGTCTGATATAGGCTCATATATGATGAACTATGGCCTGAATAGTCTCGTAAGGTAGACAACAGTCTCAGTAGCCTTAAGGTGAACAATGACCTAAGGTGCCGAAACTCATAAAGTATGGGTTGTTAGTTATGGCCTGGGTGATGGGTGTACAGCAGACTAAAAGGAGAGTAAATGAATGGCTGTGAAGTATTTTTGATTTGTCAGGGGATTGTTGAAATCACAACTCGATGAATGGCAGATAGACTGTGATTGGGCCCCCCATCTCTGTTGAGAGAGGGGTTTTTAATGCTCACTTGAATGGCTTCCCTGACCCTTCTCTCAATTTACCTATCTTATCTTTGAATGAGTGCCCTTTGTCCTTTAGGTGGAGGTGTACTGCTGATTCTGGTCCTGAGCTGTTATTCCTCCTCTGTTGGACCATCCTTCTGTTTAATGGCTGTTTCGTTTCTCCAATGTAGAGGTCTGCACATGCTTCACTGCATTGGACCGCATATACTATATTGCTCTTTCTGTGTTTTGGTATCAGGTTCTTTGGGTGGACGAGACTCTGCCTAAGTGTGTTTGTGGGTTTGTAATAAATAGGGATGTGGTGTTTGCCAAAAACCCTTTTAAGTTTCTCAGACACTCCAGCCATGCAGGGAATGACCAGGTTCTTCTGTCAGGTCTGGGTTTGAGGCTGATCCATTGTTCTTCTGGGTCTGCACAATGCTTTGTTGAAGGCGCACTGTGGATATCCATACCCCATAAGTGCTGTCTTCCAGTGCCCATATTCCTTCTTGGCTTCTGTGGAGGCGGGGATGCTCTCTGCTCTTTAGTTTAGGGTCCTGATGACTCCTAATTTGTGTTGTAATGGATGGTGGAAGTCAAACAGTAAGTATTGATCTGTGTGGGTGGGTTTCCTGTAAACTTCTGCTCGCAAGCCACAGTCGGATCTGATCATGACTGCACAATCCAGGAAAGCCAGCCTGTTGTCTGGGATGTCTTCCCTTGTGAACTTAATATTAGGGTCCACCACACTGATGTGATCTGTACTTCCTTAGACTTGATTTTCACCCAGGTATCATCGACATACCTGAACCAGTGGGATGGTAGTATCCCTGGGAAGGTGTTGAGTGCCTTCTTCTCCACTTCTTCCATGTATAGGTTCACAACAATTGGTGACACTGGGGAACCCATGGCACAGCCATGCTGCTGTCTGTAGAAGTCCCCTCTGTACATGAAATACTGTATGTAGCGTTGAAACACAGGTCCATGAGCTGGCATATCTGGTCTCGGTTGAGGGTGCTTCTGGAGGTACGGGTGCTGTCTTCTCTCTTTATAGTTGTTAGGGCATCATTGGTGGGGATGCTGGTAAAGAGATGTGTAACATCAAAGGATACCATGGTTTCGTCTGTATCCAGTTTCAGCTCCCTGATTTTAGAAACAATCTCCTCTGAGTTGTGCACGTGGTGGTCTGTGAGTCCAACCAGTGGGCTAGGATAGTGCCAGGTATTTATTTTGCAATGTTGTAAGTCACTGAATTTATACTACTGGTGTTGGGTGTGAGGGGGGATTCCTTGCTTGTGGCTCTGAGGAAAGCCATAAAAGCAGGGGATGGTCTCTCCAGGGTATAACCATTGGTAAGTCACCCCGTCAATTGTGTTATCCTTCTCCAAGAGTTTTAAGCATTCTGTTACTTTTTCTTGTAGTTGCTGCTTGGGTCTCTTTTTAGTTTTTCATATGTGTGTTGGTCATCTAAAAGTGTGATAACCCTTTTCAGTATTGGGGACGGCAGTGCAATACCAGTGGTGGTTGAGCACTAGAGAGTGCGGCAGAGACTTTTATCCTGAGTGGCTATAATAAAACATTACATAGCTCATCATATAAAACAGATTATATTATAAAACAGGATATTAATAAAAGGCAGCTTTAAATAGTTTTGTTTTTAGGAGGGTTTTTTTAAATCTCAGAATTGGGCATCTGGGAAATCTCAAGTGGCATTTTATTTCAAGAATAGAAAATGCTTGGTTTCTAGCGATGTCTTTCTTGACTTCCTTCAGTGTTACAGTTTTTAACACAAAAGAATGTGAGGAGCAAGTTGGATGAGTAGCTGTTCTATAGCAGAGATGTTCTAGCAGATATCGAGGTCTTATCTTATAGGTGATAAGCAGCACCTTGAATTGGGCATGGAAATAAAGAAAGTCAGTGGAGATGTGCCAGAAATACAGATGTATCATATCTGTTGGTAGGTACAGTATGGCCACTGCATTCTGGTCCTACTAAAGTTTCTATATTAACTTGAAGGGCAGCCCTGCATAAAGAGCAAATGAGAGAATGAGAGAGCTGTGTGTTATTAGCATACTGATGGGAACCGACGTCAAATCTCCAGATGACTTCTCCCAACTGTTTCATATATGTCAAAATCATTGGGGAGATGTCATTCCTGAGAGATTCCATAAAAGAGGTCTCAAGGTGAGGATGTTGCTTCCCTAGCCCTCAAAGAAGGACTGGAACCACCAGAGAACTTTGCCTCTGAGTCTCATCTTAGGAGGATATTGTGATAACTAGAATCATAACCCACAGGAAGGTCCAGGAAGACAGCAGAGTTACACAGACCTATACCAGAACATAGAAAGCCTACAATCCCTGTAGTCTTAATATTTGCATCTTCCCATATACAGTGGTATCCTGACTTAAGAGCAGAGGACTGTTGGCGTTTTAACTGCCACCTTACAAATTTTAGATATGGTCTGCTCGACCTACAAATATTTTCATTTTTTTCATTTTTAAACATTTTTTTTAAAAAAATTTAGATAGGTACCCCAACTTAAGAGTACTGTGGACCCTTGTATAACAAACAGTTTGTATAACATAAAATCTGTACATCATAAGAAATTCCGGAGATAGGGGAAATTTGCTTAACATAATTGCCTATGGGGAGAATTCTTAAAACATAAAAATGGAATTACTCCATTTTCAATGCTTTCCTATGGGAATTTGTATAAAAGAAAATTTGCTTAACATAATTTCATTTGGAACGAATTAATTCCTTTATCCAAGGTACCACTGTAGTTCGACTTAAGAGCATGCATTCAGAACGGATTACCGTATTTATCGGCGTATAACACGCACCCCCCCTGAAAATAGGGGGCAAAGATGTATGCATGTTATATGCCAATGTCGCCCGCAAATGATGTATGCGTGTTATCCCCCCTGTGTTTGGGGGATTCCTCCCCCCCCACTCGCCTTCTCCAGAGACACCAAATGGGCCCAGCAACCCGGCCTGGAGCCGCCTCGCGCCCCCCAACAGTCCCGGGAAAACCAGGCGGCAGGGCAGAAGCCCGAGCCGCGAAGATGACGCGTCCCCACGCTGCTGCCCCCGCCGCGGAAGCCGCTGCTGGAGCCCTTATCAGGGCTCCGATCAGAGCAGCACAGCTGATCGTCGGGAGCTTGAAGAAGGGGAAACCAGCGGGAGCGCTGCTAGGCTGAAGGCTCAGCCTCTGCTGATGCTGGGCCCCAGTGATCCGGAAACACGATCCCAGGCGGCGCGGACGAAGCCGGACACCCTCCCACAGGACCCCCTCAGCCTAACACTACCTCCCCCTCACGCCCGGGGAGCAAATCCCCGCCCGCCCGGGAGCCTAACCCTCCCCCTAACCCACCCCCCACCCACGGAGTCCCTGAAGTAACCGGGCGGCCCGGCTGAAGCTCAGGCCACTGAACAGCTGGCGCGTCCTCGCGCCGAAAGAAAAAAGGCCGCCGCCGCCGGAAGCCTTGTCGCGGCAACGAGAGCAGGACGACCGGCAAGGCGAAGAGAGCCGACAGGTAAGGCCCGCTACCATCGCCCCCCGTCCCACTACGCCGCCATCACCCCAGCCACCGCCCGCTGAACCCATCACACACACACACACACGACCCCGACACAGTCACAGTTTGGGTACTTGGCGTAAAAAAGGTACAACGCCTGCCGGGTCCCTGCCAGCCTCCTGACGGTGGACAAGTGGGAGGGCAGGCGGAGGAGGGGGGATGAGTGAGTGAGCGAGTTTATTTATTTTTAAATAAATATATCCAAGTCATTTTTACCTCATTTCAATCAGATAAAATGGCTATGTTAAATGAAGCAGAAAGATTCCAGATAATCTCCCTTTCCTGGTTTTTTAAATTAAGGTTGCAGAGCCCTTAATTTATTTGCAGAGAGCCCAGGGTGCACATTTTTCCTAAAATTTCCCTCTTAAAATGAAGGTGCGTGTTATACGCCTGTGCGTGTTATATGCCGATAAATACGGTACATTTGTAAATTGAGGTACAACTGTACTTCTCTTTGGGACCTTCAAGATAAAAGTGTGTCCCAGAAAAGGTTCTAGTCTTCTGGAGTAGGTTTTAGGTAGTTTTATGACTCATGCAAGGGATGTAGGATTGTACAGGGATTATCTCCTTCTACAATTATTGTGATGTAAACTGGATGCAGACCATATTTTATAGGTAATAATGTGGTCAGTACACAGCCACTCAAATATTTTTGCCTCTTTCCTATTGTTATAAAATGAAGCACATGTTCATGAATTACATGATGTACACTAGACAGTATATATACAGTATATGATTTTTTTAAAAAAAAGTCTTATCGTTAAGGAGCAGCTGTTGTATGTGAAATTTATTAAAAGTATATATCTTTGTTATGCATTGTTTTTCCAAAAAGAGTTTATCAGTGGGATTGATTGGATATAGCTAGCATAGAATTGCTTATTTATGCAATACAGCCCTCCCTTATTTTGTATTTTACTGTAATACATTCTCTCTCTCTCTCTCTCTCTCTCTCTCTCTCTCTCTCTCTCTCTCTCTCTCTCTCTCTCTCTCTGTGTGTGTGTGTGTGTGTGTTGTGTGTGTGTGTGTGTGTGTGTGTGTATGCTTGTTTGTATGTTGAACTGTGCATGGAGATGATTAACAGAATTTACTATTTTAGTGATGGGAATAGTCTAAATTTAGATTGTGGTAGTCTGAGAACAGGCAGGTGAAGCAAAGAAGTTACATGTGCTTCAAAGCTTAAAAACCAAAGCTGTAATGTTAAATAGCAAACATCTGAGGCATTGGACATACATTAGATGGATTTTTCAAACTGAGTTCCAGAGAACGTCATCAATAGGCAGATCTGTAACAGCAGAATCCATAAAAGACACCAGGGTGTTAATAGTCGGTGCAAGTTTAGAAATACCACAATATCAGCTACTTCTGCCCAGGAAATAGTCTTTATTGTCTATAACTGTATAAATATTTGCCATGCAGTCCCATTCGCATGTCTGAAGAAATGGATTTGTCCATGAACATTCACATTGAAATGTAGCACTTAGTCTTTGAGATGCCACTACCTTTTGTCTTCTTTTGTTCTGTTCTGTTTTGTTCTTGCCTGACATGCTATCACAAACCAGCATGGCTACCTCTGCTAAAACATTATTATCATGGTGAGAATTCTCATAAATGAGAACAAAGTGTGCTGCATAATTATTTTCATATGTCACTTTCCATCATTTCCATCATTCCTCACCATTGGCTGCTATGGCTAGAGATGATGAGAATGGTAGTTAAGCAACATATGTAGGGCCATATTTGCCCACTCTTAAAAATAATAAATGCTTGCAATTCCTTCGCAAAAACGCAAAATTAGCCAGAGTCATTTGAACTGGGGAGGATTGTACTTCAAGGGATCAAAAGAAGAGGTTTAATGAAAGGTTTGCTTTGTAATGTGTTTTTGATGGTATTTACAATGTTCAATAAACCCGTTTGGCTTCTAGAGAAAAACTGAATATTTCCAAGTGTTTTCCAGTTAGCTACACTAGTAATGGTAACATCGTATTAAGAAACAATTATTTTGGAAGATTTCATAACTGATAGCAATCTGCTGCTGGTCTAAAGTAGAGTGAGTAGCATATTAAAATATAGTGGATCCAAACAATTATTACAAACAGAATTTACTTTTTAAATACCGGTAATATTTATTTTTAATTGTAAGTAACAAGTGCAGAAACAATCTCCTGAACTGTTTACTAGTTTGTGTGCAACAAAAAAACCTCTACAAAGCAATGTTTTAAAATCCACAATTAACCACTCATATTTCCTCTCCACAGTATTAAATAAAAATAAAATAAAAACCTTATTCTTTTAAAAAGAATTGAAGAGGGGGGAAAATATGTAGAAGGGAGTGGGACTAAGTTTCAAAGAATGGCCATTTTGTTGCTCTGTATTTTCTTCTAATGCTTTGAGGTCTAGCGAAGAGGACAGAACAGAACCAAACACAACCACCCACATGCAAAAACAAAAGTGAAACCTTTTTCTTGTGGCAATAGCAACACCTCCTAAACAAGGAATAAAGTCATCTTATTCTTGTATTGTAGAGTTCCGTTTGTAACCTAGAACTTGCTTATCCTTAGGGCACAGAAATCAGAATAATCTGATACTATGCATATTTTTAGAAATGATTTGGAAAATATTGCTCTCGAAAGCTCAGCAACTTTAAAAAAATTTTTTTCTTCTAGCAGTCTATGAAAGTATCACCCATAGTCTAGTTTTGCTTTTGTTTTAATGGCTGCATGGCTCCAAACCACTTATTTTACTGGAAAATATTAGAACACCCTGTCTTAAAATATTTTATTCATCATGTTAAATTAAAATATTCCATAATCATTTTTCTTTTTTCTTTTTTTCCAATTTTTGGGAACCCCCCCCAAAAGGCTTCCGGGGGGGACAGAAAAAAAGTTTCCCCCGAGTTTTTCCGTTCCCCCCCCGGGCCTTCACATCTCTACTGTTGACCCAGAGGTTGGGAGTTGGATTCCCCACCGTGCCTCCTGCAATTAGAGATATCTTGTGTGACCCTGGGCAAGTTGTACTGTCTCAGGAGGCTCCAGAAGGAGGGAATGCTAAACCACTTCTGAATACTCTCTACCTAGAAAATTTTGAATATAATTGTGAGGTTCTTCTGATTAGTGTGAGGTTCTTCTGATTAGCTTTCTCTCCCTTTCATTCATTTACTCTCCTCTTAGTCTCCTGTACACCCATCTCCCAAGTTGTCATTGTTTTTTTCCGAGCATGCTCAGAACAAATTGGACAGTTTTTACCAACTTTCAAGTTTTGTTAACTTTTGCAGACCTTGTGTTCCCATAAGCCAGTGATACTTCCCTTGTGATAGTTTGAACTGTCTTGTGAGTTTGGGCTATATAAGGGGAGCAATTTAGAGTATGGTTTTGCTATTAGTATATACACGTAGGGCTCTGCAAATTTATGGTTATGACTTACTTGAGTGTTTATCTGAAGGGTTTTAGTTAAAAATAAAATAAGATAAAACAGGAGCCCTTGTCACAGAACAATCAGACTTTCTTAAACACAACAATCTTGTCTGACTTTTGGAAGCTTGGTGAAACTATGTCTGGATAGCACTTGGATTATAAATTACCAGGACATGCTAGGTTTCTTCAGGTAAGACTGCCTAAGTGTTGCTGCTAGTGAGGGTTAGGATGTATCGACCAATAGTCTGTTTTAGTATAAAGTAGTTTCCTGTGTTTTCTAAGTTAGACAATTTTGTGCATTTCTGAGAGGGCAATATAAATAGAAGGGTTTTTCTGCAAAACATGATTGGGAATGTTTTTCCAGGCTTGCTTCACCCTTGTCCTCAATATTAATACTAGACTATATTTCAAGGGTGTTGAAAGCTGATTGCAGCTTTATCCTCCCGAGCTGTAGCAGGGGTATAATGGATCCATATTTCAAGGTTGTTGTATACAGTAGGATTCCATATCCAAGGGATCAACATCTGTAATTTCACATCTGCGATTTGCCACAGCCCTATGTACAGCATCTTAAGGTGCCACCTTGTTGCTTTTGTCCCACCACTTGTGTTGTGTATATTATCCACAGTTACAGGCATCTCTGATGGACCGTGGAACTGATTAAACAATAGTACAGTCTTACTATACTATATTCAGGCAACATAACGTTAAAAGTAAGGACAAAGTAAATATAGTTTTTAAACTTCAGGCAAGCCTGTAATAGTAATAGTACTATAAGATTGTTAGCAGAGCTTAAACTGTAGTACTTACTGCCCAAAATTCTGCCCTGCAATTATGCTTGCAGAAGGCATACAGTGCAATTTGCAGCAGCTTTTCGCTGCTAATTAATGAATTCTTGCTTGGTTTTTTTGAATACATGACCACAGACTGGCGCGTGCTAAAAACCCAAGCATCTATTTGCTAATTAACAATGAAACATAACTGTAGTTTGGCTTCTAGAGGTATTGAAGGCAGTGTGGTAGTATTTTTGGCTAGTGTGAACTATGTGATAGTGGATTTTCCGAATTGATGCATTTGGGCTATATGAGCTTTGAGGCCCCTAGTTGGTAGTTTTCTACAGTAAATGGAGTTTATGAATCAGATTGTAGTCTATTTATCTAGCAGTCACTACCTATTCTTAACTGCTTGTAGGAAAAATGTAAAGACATATCTTTATAGACTAGACTTTTCATCTCTTTTGATATAGAGTATTTTTTAAAATGGAATGTGGTATAGCACTAAAGTGAGTTCTGGGGAAGGATTCATAATAGAAGTGGTTCTTGACTTTGCACTTTAGTCTGATTTCCAGAAACAACACCTAAAAGTAATTTACTGTATACCCTCAGTAAAAATAGCACTAGAAACAGCATAGTGCTACAGTTAACTCTGGAATAAAGTGGTAGGACAAAATAAGTGAAAATGTTTGAGAGCAGTAAAAAGGTGTGGGAACTTAATTTTGAAAGAAATGAAGAAAATAGACCAATTTTTTAGGGGGAGGAGCAAAACTAGCTAAAAATCCATATATTCCATGCAGTTTCCTCTAATCTTCTCGAGCACTGAGCAGTAGCTCCTCCCATGTGGGCAGAGTTCCAGCCAAGACTGCAAATAGGCAAAAACAGAGGTTCACTCATCTGATGTGCGGCATCTCTGGCTTAGAAGTAACATGATTCCATGTAAAATACAAAACTGCATTTTTGTACTGAAACAAAACAAGGTGTGATGAATATTTTGGACAAATACATGTCTTGAAATATATCACAGTTCCATTCAGTGGAGGCTTTTGGCTTTTCTTCATTTGCAGTTAAGCAAAGATGCATATTCCAAGATATATATGGATATATAAAATATATACTGTATGTGGTTTGACTCTAAGGTCTGTTTATTTGTGTAAGTGCAAAGTAATCCTGTTACACTTGAAAAACAGCCCTAATAGATGGTTTGTGTTTGGGTGAGAAGTGGTTTACTGATGAAAAAGGGAGTCATCTTCTGGGATTTCTCCTTGTTGCTTTGTTAATGGTATTGACAGATGAGTTGTAATCCAAGAAAATATGGGGATCCAAGGCTGGGAACCACTTCCATAGACAGAATGAATATTTTGTCCCTACATTCTGTAACTTGAACAAATGTGAAAATGAATTTTTCTAGTTTATACATGCAGTTTTGATTTGGATGGGTAAAAATATAAGTAGACATATACCACTTATTGGCAGCAAAAATAGAAGAGAGTTTTTTTTAGTAATTCAAAAGAAACTGTTGGTACTGCTAAATAAATGTCCCAAATGATTCTGCTTGTCATTTCAGTAACCAATTCATAAGTTACTTTTATTAAACTGATATCATTTATTGGCAGCAAAAAAATAGAAGGAATGTTTTTAAACATTCAAAACACGCAGTCAATACTGCTAAAGTAAATGTCCCAAATGAGTGCATTTACTATTTCAGTAACCATTTCATCAGTAATTTGTAAATACACTCTCAGATACACTTAGTTTCCCCCTTTTCCTAATTTTGCAAACCTAGGTTTTACAATTTACAGCACTGCATTGAGATGTTACACAATTTAATGACTTAAGACTGAGTCTCTCAGTAAATATTTATACTGTATGTAATACAATAGGATGCATAATCTTCTAGCAGCTGGAAATATCCCTTGTTTATGTTGAAAGCACGTTTAGATAATTTCATGGCTGGATTTATTTCTTACCCGGAGTATACGGCACTCATGTTGGCATTCTGATTGTTAGCAAAAATTAACAATATTAGTATGCAAGACATTTGATGAATCTCTCCTCATGATGAATCTCTGATGAAGCACTGATGAATCTCTGCTCATGCATGCATACCTTAGAGACAAGTCAAGATATATAGCTCTAAGTTAATGTGATATATTGGCCAGAATCCAGTTGTGCAAGTTACATTGTGCAATTCATGGTAAGCTTCCTCCCCCAGGCATCAGGTATCCCTAAGGATTCCCTTTGTCCTAGAAAGCCTCTGGGAAGTACCGTAAGTAGGTATTGTTAGATGAAATTTTAAGTCAGAAGATCACCAGAAACAGAAAATCACAACAGCAGTGATTTTCTGGATTTAAATTTGTTCCCATTTTTTTTTCCGTTAGGGCTCTTCTTGGCAACCAATTTCCATAAATTGTAATCTTCGAGTTCTTCTTGATAACTGCTTATTTTTAGCCACTGATCCATATCAGATAATACCCAAATTGAAAAATTAATTTAAAACTTAAAATGATGAGAAACTTAGAGAAGACCTGAATTCATTTGCTGAACACTGCTCACAAGACTGATGTCTGCATATATATACATCAGTACCAGTGCAATGGCACATGAATGTTTGCAAAGTGGAAGAGAGTGAAAGCCAGGCTTGTGGGGGTGGGGTGTACCTCTGAGCATCTGCACTTATAGTGGTGTGTTTACAGTGTATTGTGCGGAAGGAAATCCCCACCATTCACCAAAATAACGAAGTGAGGGAACAAGGCTTTTTTTTGAAGTTAAATAGCAGAAATGTGCACCTCAACTCATTATAATGTTTAATTTATTGGGTCATTCCATGTCAAATCAACCAATGAAAGCTTGATGTCATCGATTTAGTTCATTTTTGGTACATTTGTACCTTACCATGAGATGTAAATTTTTTTTCAGATTTTTTTGGTCCACTAGTTTCTGAGATAACTGCATTTTCAAAATTGCAAAAAAAGCCAAAATTCACTTGCCCCCATAATTTCAAATGTCATTTAATAAATACCTGTGATAGCTACAGACCAGGGACAGGTGTCATTTTAAACCTTATGGAATAGGTCTTTCATTTGATATACAACATGATGCAATTTTCAAAAAAAAATCAAAAAAACTTAAACATTTAAATAAAGCAGTTGGTCTCCGTTTGGGAGCACCAATTGTTCGCCATCATGTGGGTCCCTGTGGTACAACTGTCACCCCGCAGGGCCACCATGGCCTCTCTTGCCGACTTGCTTCGGGCAAACATGTCAGACACAACATGATCAATGACATCTTATGTCATGCCCTTAACAGAGCCGGTTTTCCAGCTACCCGAGAGCCTTTACATTTGTGTGCTGGAAGTAACAAAAGACCAGATGGGACTACCTTGATCCCCTGGAGCAAAGGCTGATGCTTAACGTGGGACGCCACATGTCCAAATCCATTTGCCACGTCCCACGTACAAAACACCAGCATCAAAGCCGGATCCACAGCAGCAACAGCCGAACAATTAAAAAGACAAAAATACGAAGATATGGCAACAGGAATTGACTTCGTCCCTTTAGCCATCGAAACATCTGAAGTCTGAGGAGAATCAGCCTTTAGCCTAGTCCAGGAAATAGGTTGCAGGATAGCCATTATGTCTCAAGACGACCGAGCACCTGTGTTCCTGAGGCAACAGCTCTCAATCACTGTCCAAAGAGGAAATGCCTGCTGTGTGCTTGGCACTCTAGGCCAGCTGACTAAATTAACCAGTATAATAAAATAAACAATAAATAATTTAAATAAATATAAAATTCGAATTTTTGGAAAATTCTTTAAAAAAATTTTAAAAATCACACTTAAAGATACCTGTCTTGTAGCCAATCACTCCAATCTCAGTGGTATCATATAAAACTTAATTTTTTCTTGTTCGCAGTGACAAGGAATTAAATTGATTTAGACCCAAAAATAGAACAACATTTTGTGAGTTTGGGCATTTGCGTGTACAGTATGTGGTCTATGGGAACCCCTAATAAATATCTCAGTTTCTATTATTTATTATGGTGAAATTTGCTTTGATACCAGAGTGTTTTCTGGAACTTATTATGCTCAAAAACCAATGTATTACTGTATCAGATGCTTTTGGACATGAGTTTGACAACCATCTTTGTCTTTGATTGAAATACAACCTTTCAGGAGTCTATTTTGACCCTGATGCATCTTTTCACCACTTAAATGCCTGTTTGACCTTCACTGGTGACTCTCCTGTGTGTAAGAAGAAATTATTAAAACAGTCTAAGTACTGCAAAGAAAAGATGGGGTAGATTAACCTACAAAGAATTATGTTGAACTTCTGGAGATTATATAAATGAGGAAGAAAGTAACTGTTCTGATTCAGAAATTATTGATCGACTAAAGGAAAATTTTAAAATTGCAAAAAAAGTAAAAAGCGCATGATTTTTACAGTTTTACCAGACAGCTGGTCATGTAAAAGCATAGAAAGTGAATTTGGAGTAAGGATGGTAACTACATTGCAAGGAAGGCAAATAAACTTAAGAAAGAGAAAGGAATTTTTTCCTCACCTAATACCAAATCTCGAAAAAAAAATTGTGTGTGTGTGTGTGTGTGTGTGTGTGTGTGTGAGAGAGAGAGAGAGAGAGAGAAGAGAGAGAACATACCAACTAACCCCACAGGAAATGACAAGAGCATCCAACATGCTAGCCAAAGTGGGCGAGAAGGTTCTTAATCATTACGTATAGAAATTTTGGTCTATTTTGGGGGCTAAATCAATTTAATTCCTTGTCACTGGCAACAAGAAAATTTTAGTTTTATATGAGACCATTGAGATAGCATTCTGAACTTTGGAGTGATTGGCTACAAGACATGTATCTTTAAGTGTTTTCTTTCTGATTTTTTTTTAAAAATTCCATTTTTTCAAAAATACAAAATTTATATTTATTTAAATATGTAATTTTTTGAAAAATGTATGATTGTATCATATTGTATATAAAATGAAAGCCCTATTCATAAGCTTTAAAATGACACCTGTCCCAGGTCTGTAGCTATCACAGGTTTCTGTTAAATGACATTTGATATTATGGTGGGTAGTGATTTTTTTATTTATTACAGTTTTGAAAATGCAATATCTCAAACGGGTGAACCAAAAAATCTGATTTTTTTAAAACATCTCATGGTAAGGTACAAATGTACCAAAAATGAACCAAATCCATATCAAGGTTCCATGCATTGGTTGATTTGACATGGAATGACCCAATTCCATAACATTTGACTTGCATCTTATCTTAGATTATTGGCATATATGCCTTTTTTCTGTATTATTCAATGGTTTTTGTTTTGATTTGTTCTTTTGCATACCCCTAAATGTTCTTGTTTGTATTCCTAGGGTTATGCGTATATCAGGTTGAGAATCAATACTTCAAATAATTTCCTATCCAGTTCTGCAGCTCCCCAAGTCTCCCTGAGACTTAATGGGACCCTAAGGACTCCAGAACCTGGAAGGAAGGAGGAATGCAAGGCTCTTCATTCTCTCAAAATATTTAGTGCATGGCTGCTGCTAATGATAACATTGCATTGTGTGGTATTATTTCACCAACTAGATTTTGTTTGCTTAGCTATTTCCTCTGATGCCAGAAATAATCAGGCGGTATACACAAGCATGCTGCTTTTAACAGATAAGCCAGAGTTCCATCCCTTGAATATTGTATAGTGCAAATCCAGTCATTGTCCTATGGTATATTCTTTCAACCTAAAAACTTCAGGGCCACTTGTAACAGCTTTCTCTTAGACTAAAAGGTTCATATAGCTTTCTGAAGAATTAATGAGGAAGGTGTCTGAACTGAGTGTGGTGTTCTCGGCAACATTACTCTGCAAACTAGGCAGTTCTGAATACTATGACATCTATAATATTTATGTGTGTGCCACTTACTTGGTTCATCCCATATTTTAGAGATGACCCAATATAGTCTAGATAGAATGTATTCACAGGCTTTGTTTAATGCTTTTAATTGGTCCGATTCAAAACATAGAACTTATGTCATAGAATACGCCCTTCCACTCATTGAATGAGCTTGGCCTATTATTTTTCCTTATTCAGATACTTGTTTACAGTTTGCATCTCTTAATAACAAATGCCTCTAAATTCTTCTGAATTGCAGAATTCTAAATAATGTAGTCTCTCTTACTGAAGTAGAGCCAGTGCATCAATATTTTTACATTGCTCCATTTTTACTTTAAATTTTTTTTTTATGCAGAGTACTGTGCAGGTGTAGTTTTTGCTGGTTTGTTCCTACATTTTTTCAGGTCTTCGGTCCCATCTTACTATCTGCTGGTGAGGTGGTGTGTACAGCTGTATGTTGAGCTAAATCATAATACTAAAACACAATAAAAGTGTTTTACACCATTGTCATGAAAGCACGAAAGGAAGAAATGCAGTTGTTAAATGTAAATATTTATATTGCAGAGAATGATGTAAACTAAATATTTAATTCTTCTGTTTACTACATATAAGTTATTTTATGTGCTTATTGAGGAAGAGTATGTGATGAGAAGTAAAAAGGAGTCAAGAGAAAATTACCTAGCGTGCTGGAAAATATTTTGGAAAATCTGTATCACAGAGAGGATAGGTAGGTAGTTTTTTAAAAAAATATATCATTTATTACTCATCAGAAACAATTTAGCAACCATATTGTAACATAATATAGTACATTATTTTCCTTATAAATTACACTAGCACAATTTTAAGAACCCACAATGTAGCCCATTTTCCATCTTGCTTACTCTATCTAATCTGAGTTTAACAGTGGGTACCATATTTTCATTAAAAGGTCTTGTTTATTTTCCCCTCTGTATAGTCTAATCTGATAAGTCAATTTTTCCGTTAATAGTACTGCCCATACCTTATTCCTATAATTTTCCATATTTAGATCTTGTGCAGATTTCCAGCACCAGCTATTTCACTCCTTGCCACCTCTATGAGGGTTGTCACCAATTCTTTATTTAATTGATTTTTATTCCCTCCAGTAAAAAGTGAAGACAACAATAACATTTCATTTAGAATTATTTCTTGTTTTGTTATTTTTTCCAGATGATCACTTCAAACTAGAATTTTTGGACTTTGGGGCATGTTTGCCACATATGTTCTAATGTTCCTTTGTGTCTACATTGTTTCCAATATAATTCTGATATTTCTCTATTAATTCTATGTAATTTGTTAGGACATACATGCCATTTATGTACTACCTTTAACACTATCTCCTTAGACTGTGCAGATATTGATTTGCAAAGGTAGGTAGGTAGGTGGGTGGGTGGATGGATGGACAGGTGGATGGAAAGATTTACTGACGAGTCATTTGTTTCTGTGTTAGCATACAGTGTAAAACATTTGATATGATTATGAACACGATCTACCAAGATTCATTTGCCATGTTTAATATACATCTACATATAGCTCTCTCTTTCTCTCTCTCTCTCTCTCTCTGTGTGTGTGTGTGTGTGTGCGCGCGCACGCGTGCATGCATGCGTGCATGCATGCACGTGTATGCAAATTCAGAGCAATTCAGAAATCTGACAAATACGTGTTCTCACTCTGGAAATCTCTTGTTAAAACAGTGCATAGGGTAAAAGGTAGGAAACTGAACAAATGTAGCACTTTAGGCATGGAATATCACACGGTTAATGTATCCTACAAAGACTGAAATACTTATATCATGCTTTTGTGTGTGCTGCAGGAACTATATTACCTCAGTATGGCTAGTTGTTATGTTGGATGAAGAAAGATTTCTATGCTATGCCAGACTTTGAGGTGATAGGTTGTTACGGCACCCTTGTATCTTGAGTGAAATCTGGATCCACCTGCTGTGTTGGAAAAGAACCATAATTATTGCCTCACTGATTCTTTTAAAATTGTTATGTAATCCTATTTCTTGTTTTACTGATAACTACTTCACTTAATGGAATGTATCATTCCCATTTTCAATAAACTGCCACACGTATAACTACAACAGTGTTAAACTTGAATATAAATATAAAATTAGAAGCATTCTTTTGTTAATTAATTATTTATGCATGATCATCTTCAGCTTTCCTTGCCTATCTATTAGATGTGAATCTTCAGATCAGTGTGATCATTTTGAAGTCACCTGGCAACTTCATAATATGTTCTGCATTAATGATCTACGAGTGCTACATCTGGAAAAGTTTTCAATTTCTTCATTTTAAATCTAAGCATCATCACCAAAATCTTTTCATTAATAGTTCCAAGTGCCAAGGACCCACTGATCCAGTGGACACTGGTATTTTATATTTTTCAGGACAACATTGGAGCTGACGTGATCCTGCCAACTACTACTACGTTTTCTGGGACGTTGAAAGAACTGTCAACCCTACATTTTTATTTTTATTTTCTTTTTAACCATTACTGAAAACAGCTGCAAAATCAAGATCAGTGATCTTTATAGTTACTTGATAAGTCACTGTTAGTTAGGAGTTAGCAAACCAACCCAGTTGAAATAAATTTAATCCAGATATTTCTGTTACTTATGAATAACGAAATACTTAAGATTTATTTTTATGCTTTATGATGGTTGAAATAGAGAAAAGTTGTTTATGTATAGAATCCCTTCTGAAGTTGCTATGCACATTGAAAATAAGAGTTTTAGGATGTTTCAAAATGACTGTTTACCTGCAGACAGGTGGCTTACAAACCTGATAGTTTTCTACTTTTGATATAGCTATATAATATAGAAGAGTCAAAAGTATTTTGAAATATTTGTGTGCTTTATTTTTCTGGTGTTCCCTTCTTTCACAGATTGTTTTCAAAAAATGGTTTCTTTAGCTGTATAGCCACCACTTCCTTTTGAACAAGATTGCAAATTTGTGAGCAGTTGCATTTTGATTAGAAATGACCTCTATTGTTTCCAGCCTGGTTATAAAATGATATACAAGTGGGATAAAACAGGCTCTTTTCATTAATAGTGTTTTCTGCCTCTAATCTGTTTAATTTTTATATTATGTTATGTTGTTTTTAAAAAGCTAGGAAGTAGTTGTCTCTTCAGTGCAGTCAAAAGGTGATACTGGATTTTTATTGTCAGATTTCATATATTGGTCTTTAATATCTGGATCATACTTTATTAACTAATCAGTATGCATCCTATTTGAGCTGTTTCCTTTCTGCCTGTGATAAAAAAGCTATTTAAATATTCAGATGAATTATCATTTTAAAGTGTCGAAACCAAGAAATTATTTTGATATTTTGAAATATTATTTGTATACAAATTGGAGTTCCCTGCAAAAACTATGTCTTTAATTTTTTTTGCACCATTAAACTACCAGTATAAATGGGCAGTTCCTATTCTGCTTAGGCATCTGTTGGGAAGGTTCCATTCCTAAGAATGCAATTATACTCAGAAATTGCTTCCACTGAGATCTTTTGGCTACTTCCTAAGAAAGTTTCAGAGAGGGTAGCCGTGTTAGTCTTTTAAAGAATTTCAGGCAAAAATCAAAGAAAAACAAAACAAAACAAAAGACACAAACGTGGCACCTTAAAGACTAACTTTCATATTTTAATGTGACGTTTCCTGCACATGTGCACTTCAGACATATAGCAGCAAAATGAGGTGTGAGATACTGTATAATATGATACTGTGTAATATATGTCTCTTCCACTAGCTCTCTGATCTGATCTGATCTGGTTTCTGTCACTTGAGGAATTTACTTCCCAAACAAACAGAGCCTGGTGTGGGCCATAAAACTATTCAGCTCTAGCCCATACTTCTCACCATTTAATCTTCTCACCATTTCTACCAATTGACTCTCCATCCTCTTCTTCCCCTTCCTCCTCCCTCCCCTCCCCTATCAACCCCCCCCCAAACTCTACAGCCAATGGCTATCTAGACTACAGCCAATCAATATTTTGTATGAAATATATATCTCATATTATACAGTATCTCACACCTCATTCTGCTGCTATATGTCTGAAGAAACATGTGCACGAAACGTCACATTAAAATATGAAAGTTAGTCTTTAAGGTGCCACATGTTTGTGTCTTTTGTTTTGCTTTGCTTTGTTTTTCTTTGATTTTTGCCTGACATTTCTTGAAAAGTAGGTGTAGAGTTGCAGCCTAAACCAATATGCCTAGACCTACTTTCTTTTGAGTAACTATACATAGGATGTTTTTGCATATTTGTTTAATTTGAAATGTGCACAAAATACAGTATAAGGATTAACATTCTACAATGTCAAGTGATGTCTTAATAATTTATTTGAAAACAATAAGTTTGCTGATTAGTATTGCTTCCCTTTGTCATCTCCCCCTTAATCAGGTGTCCATGTAGTATGATTGTAATCTTTTTGAGGGCATTTACAGTTTGTTTCTAGTCTTCTAGTGATCCCTGTACTTATTACAGGGAGTAGCTTTTCTTAAGGATGCTTCCCTACCCTCTTTTCTTCTGTTCATACTAAGATGTATGTACTTTGTAACTGCAGCAGCAGCCCTATTCATTTGTTATGTACATGTGAATGAGAAGCTCTCCAGTGTTCTTCCTTTAAAATGATTTGAAAGAGGGGAGGTGGTTGTAACTGTAGCCTGTCCATGTGCCTCATTTTTTTCATGATAGTTTCATGTGGACAGACTGCTTGGGTACAGTCCCTTCTCCTCCTCAAAAGTCTGCTCTATTTATTTATTTATTTATTTATTTATTTATTTATTTATTTATTTATTTAGCTTGTATGCCGCCCACTACCCAAGGTATCTGGGTGGCTCACAATCGAAAGCAACAACAGGAGGGTCAAATGTGCTCCCATCTGTGGGCTCACCAGCCTTGGATAGCAAGTGAACTGAACTGGTTACTACATTATTTCTTATAATGGTTCATTTGCCTGTTCTGTAACTTAAAAATAAATACAGGAGCCAATGATGTGAAATTAAAACTCACATTCAATAAAACATAAACACTGATTTTCAGTGTAAATATTGGAGCATTTACTATAATAAAAAGTATACTTTATTCTTTGACTATTTTCATTAATGGCTTTGATGAATTAATAGTTTATCTTTCTCAATATATCCAAATTTAAATTTGAGATACTGTTCAACACCATAACCTCTGTGCTAACCTGCTAACCTGTCAGGACTTTTAGTAACTTAGCTGAGCTTCAGTTGTCAATACTTTAAATTCTAGGATTCTCTCTCTCTCTCTCTCTCTCTCTCTCTCTCTCTCTCTCTCTCTCTCTCTCTCTCTCTCTCTCTCTCTCTGTGTGTGTGTGTGTGTGTGTGTGTGTGTGTGTTCAGTTATAATTGCATATATGTAATATAATTGGTGCCTTTTTATTTCAATAGGACATAACTATACACTGCCCAATAAATGTGTAGCCTCTATAGAAATGGACATGAACTGCTGGTTTTGTGGTTTGTGAAAATTAGACAATGGTTAAACAAATATTCTGCAATTTGGAGCCCTACCCCCTCTGAGAGATGCCTACTTGAGAACACTGCCCCACCTTCCCTGCCTCCTGTGGGTGCTGCCTCTGAATAGGCACTAGCTATAGGAGCAGGACACAGAACTGTGGGACACCTGTCCAGCTATCATCCAAACCACTGAACTGGTGGTTTGCACCCATTCTAGTAGCCTCCTAAACTTTACTACCATGAGTTAAATACAGATGCCATTACATATTGTTAGTTGGGGTCAAGCTAGCTTCCTTTCTGACTGTCATTTACATATTGCAGATGAAATATCTCCCCCATCTCTAAATCTCTCAACTTGGAGCAGGTAACTCACAAAGATCTATATGATGGGTTCATCAGTGGGTTTAATATTTTGCATCCATGGAGTGACCCAGTTGAAGTTCATTTCAGGTGATTCACATTCATTCCATGTTTATCAATTGTTATTTGTTCATCATCCCCCCCCTCCAGATTTGAAAATCCTTTCAAGTTCAGACTTGTGGCCATGATCCTGAACAAAGTATATTAGGATGATGGTAGAAGGGCTGCTGATTTAGAAAACAAGCCTGGAATCCTTCGTTTTTTTATGAATACTTGTTTGTGACGTGTTTTACGTAGTCTCGAGACAGTAACGTCTACAGAACATGTAGAAAATACCAGCTATGCACAAACCTTCTAGATTTTTAGGGGACCCACAGCCATTTCGAGAATGTTATCACAGTGCAAATACAACATAGTACCTTTAAACAGTGATAAAATTACATGGCTAATGCAGTGAAGATTATTTTGGAAGATTTTTTTTTAAAGTAAATCTCAGTCAGATTTAGGGTGTGACTACACAGCTAGAAAAAAGCAAATTGACTCACATTCTTTCACTGTGAAGTCACATTGGAACATTCAGTTCTCTTTGATATAAGCAAACTTATGAGCGGAGGAGAAAAAAGTGTTATACTTGCAGTTCCATTTAAAGTGCCTGTAGATGGTACAGTTCAAAGGAAGAGTTTTATTCCTTTTGCCCAGTCCATTACTATACCTTGTCTTGCTGTTCTCTGGTTTGAATAACTCCAGAGATTTCCTGAAGATGTTTAAAAACAAATAAACAAGAGGGGGTGGGGAGATTTTTTTTTAAAAAAAAAATGGGGTGGGAGGGTTTTGAGGAGAGAATGAGTACAGGCACTGCTTGTTTGTGTGTGCGCGCATATACATGCAAGCTGTCTCTCTCCCCCATTTGTACCCTGTTACTTACTTACTTACTTACTTACTTACTTACTTACTTACTTACTTACACACACACACACACACACACACACCACTCCCTGCCATTTTACCCCCCTCTGTGTTCTTTCTTTTTACTGTATACAAATATTAAAAAGGAACAAAGAAATGACACTCTGAGAAATGATACAGAAAAGCAAAACTGAAAACACACTGAAAGCAGTAATTCATAAATATCCCCTTGAAAATCCTACTGGAGCAACCAGTTATTAAGGGAAAGCTGGCCTGAAGAGAAAGGTCTTTGCTCACTTGCAGAAGGATAACAAAGATGGGGGCAGTCTAGCCTCCTTTGTGAGGGAGTTACAGAGTTCTGAGCAGCAACAAAGAAAGCCCTCTCCCCTGTCCCAACAAACTGAATTGTGGAGGTAGTGGGAATGAGAGAATGGCATTTCCTGATGATCTTAACACCCGAGCAGGCTTGTAATGGGAGACTCGGTCTCTGAGATAGCTTGGACCCCAGCCATTTAGGGCTTTCTATGTTACAGCCAGCACTTTGAGTTGTGCCCTGAAAGGGATTGGCCAATGAAACTGCTCTAACAGGATATATGTGATCTCTTTAAACAGCCCCATTTGACAATCTTCCTGCTGTGTTATGTTCCCACTAACGTTTCCAGACACCCAGTAGGAAGTCCCACGAAGAGCTTATTACAGTAATCCATCCAGAATGTAACTAAGGTACGTGTCACCGTGGCCAAATCAGACCTCATGGAATTGGCACAGCTGGCACACTAGCTTTAATTCGTAAACTTGTAAAGCACTTAGAGTAGCATCATTGCTAGATAGCACAGTATAGAAATATAATAATAATAATAATAATAATAATAATAATAATAATAATAATAATAATAATAATAATAATAATAATAATAATAATAATAATAATAATAATAATAATAATAATAAATTCAAATACAGATAGACAGGGTTTTGGAGCATAATACCACGGATATTGTGATTGTGGAGAAGGAAAAATTGTGGATCATTGATGTTGCTATACCAGGTGATGATAGTGTCACCAAGAAACAACTTGAAAAAATTACCCGATATAAGGATCTGAAAATTGAACTTCAGAGACTCTGGCATAAACTGGTACAGGTGATCCCAGTGGTAATCGGCACACTGGGTGCGGTGCCTAAAGAGCTAAGCAAATATTTAAAAGAAATTGGAGTTGACAAAGTCACTATCAGTCAGCTGCAGAAAGCCACCTTACTGGGATCTGCTTGCATAATTCACCAATACATCATGTAGTCCTAAATGCTTGGGAAGCGTTCGACTAGTGATTTGTATTACAAAATTAATAATAATAATAGTGCAAGTGCACTCCTGACCACTGCCAGTATGCTTGGTGATGAAAATAGTTTGGTTCCTTGGGTTTAGTAGGACTTGTGCAGTAACAGTAGGAAAGCTGTATTATGTTAATTCCTCAAAGAAGTTTGACTAGATTTTACTTATGAGATAAATATTTTAGGAGCACAGTATGTATCCAATTTATACATAGGCAGTGTGGTTATTAAAATATGCAATATGCATGACTTAGAGATACCACAAATCCTGTTTTGTTTTAAAGTTTAATATGTCTGTTTAGCTCTATGACCTAGTAATATATTCAAATTTGTAGCGTGTGTGCAAAATCCTGGGAATTTTGCACACAAATGGATACATATATGTGTGTGTGTCTGTTGAGAGAGAGAGAGAGAGAGAGAGAGGAAAAAGAAGAAACGCCTAAATGTAATATCATGAAGTAGTTAAAGTGAGGTAGACATCAAGAATATTGTTTTAGGTATACAGGTGGTATGTGTGATGATAATAGTGGCAGTATTTAGGCAATAGCATCCACTGTAATTGGTTAATATAAACTAATGCCAAATAAACATGGAAAGAATTTTTTATTTTCACACATTTGAGACTTCCTCTAATCTCATGGTTCCAAAGGCCCTCCCAGGACTAAAGGGATCCCAGCAAATCCTAGAGAAGGAAGTATAGGGAATTTCTAACTATTAAAATGGATATGATGACATCATCATACTTGCTGATCACATAATGAGATCAGAAGATGGCCCTAAATGCAATTGATTATCTATATATAGTAAAATTCTGTTGAGCATTTTCATTTGCACCATTATTTTGAAAGCGATACCACACACATTTATGTATTAAGTATTATGCAATAGGTTATAGTGCAGGTTAAAGCCTGTATGTCTCCTGTATGTTCCATTTATATTGCTATACAGCATATATTTACATGTTAATAAATGGAGTTGGCATAGTATATCATATAGCCAATATAGTTCAATTTATAATGCAATCTTGGGACTACTTAAAATTATGATTTTGTTGAATTCAGTGAGACCTGCTTACAGGTGAAAGTGTATGAGGTGGTGGCCTTAATGATGTCACATTTGAGATCACTCTTCTTCACTAGTGAAATTCAGATGCAACTCTGTGATTGTAAATGTTGAAATTTAAAGTGGTACTGAGGTAAGACATGGTATATTAGAAGCTCTCATTCTAGAATAATCAGAGTGGTCAGGGCTCAGAAACATGGTTCTTTGAAACTGCCCTTGGCTGGCAACAAATTGTGACAGAATGTAAGGAGTAAAATGTTCCCCTCACATAAGGCTAAGTAACCTTGGTCTTGTAGACAAAAATAGCACATAGTGTTTCAGCCCTATTATCTCTATAGACAATGAAACATGAGTGTGTATGATCTCGTATCAGTTTACATGTCCAAACAACTATATAATTTATGTTTTTAGAGCGTGAAAGTTAACAATTTTAGCTGGGAAAAAGTTAAGACTGTAAAGCTTGGAATAAAGAGTATGAAGACTAATGAAATTACTGCAAACCAGTTTTGTTCCTTGTTTGAACATTCTAGAGTTACGTATAAAATTATGCATGGAGTAAGGGCATAGGAAAAAGTCTTACTTTCTCTCATTAAACTGTAGCAGCTAGTAAAGCAGGATATTTGCAACAGGCAAAAGAAAATACTTCACAGAGAACATAATGGTATTCTTAAACAAATAATGGTATTATTTGGCAGATAATGTAGTAGTGACTGAAGCCACTGTACAGTAGTGTCTCCCAGTCCCATCTGTGAGGGACAGCCAAGAAGGATAACATGGCTGATGGTACCAAACGCCGCTGAGAGGTCCAACAGAACCAACAGGGATGCACTCCCCTTGCCCAGTTCCCAGCGTAGGACATCCATCAAGGCACCCAAAGCAGTCTCTGTCCCATAACTAGGCCTGAAGTCAGATTGAAATGGATCTAGATAATCTGTCTTATTCAGGAACACCTGGAGTTGAGAAGTGACAAATCCATCGAGAACTGTACACAAAAATGGGATATTAGAGACTGGCTGGTAATTATCCAGTACTGTGGAGTCCAAGGAAGGCTTTCCCCCAATAATGGTCTTACTACTGCCTCCTTGAAGAATACTGGGATTCTGTCCTGATGGAAGGAGGCGTTCACTACCCGGTCAACCCACTCAACCAGTTCCTCTGTGGCAGCTTTTATAATCTCTGAAGAGCAAGGGTCCAACAAACAAGTGGTAGCCTTCACTTCTCCAAAGGTCCTGTCCATAGCATCAGGTTGCAGAATCCAAAACATACTCATCAACACAGGACAATCAGGAGCTGTAGTTGGATCTACAGGGCTTGTATTAGTTACAGCATCTTAGTCAGATCTAAGTCATAGCTTTTATTGTTGTTCTGTCGTGTCTGACTCTTTGTGAGCCAATGGAACAGAGGTCCCCGGGCCTTCCTGTCTTCCACTCCCTCCCGCAGTTTGGTCAAATCCATATTTGTTGCATTGATGACACCATCCAAACATCTCATTCTCTGCTCTCCCGTTTTCCTTTTGCCTTCAATCTTTCCCAACATCAGGGACTTTTCCAAGGACTCCTCTCTCCTCATGAGGTGGCCAAAGTACTGGAGCCTCAGCTTCAAATTCTGTCCTTCCAGTGAACATTTGGGGTTGATTTCTTTCAGGATGGATAGGTTTGATCTTTCAATCCAGGGGATTCTCATCTCCTCCAGCACCACAGCTCAAAATCATTGATTCTGCGGCAATCAGCCTTCTTTATCTTCCAGCTCTCACTTCCATACATCACTACTAAAAAAACCCCATAGTTTTGACTATCCAGACCTTTGTCGGCAAAGTGATGGCTCTGCTGTTTAAGATGCTGCCTAGGTTTGCCATCACTTTCCTCCCAAGAAGCAGGCATCTTTTAATTTCGTTGCTGCAGTTGCCATCTGCAGTGATCAAGGAGCCCAAGAAAAACTCTGTCATTGCCTCTATTTCTTCCCCTTCTATTTGCCACAAGGTGATGGGACCGGTGGCCATGATCTTAGGGTGTGTTTGTTATTGATGTTGAGCTCCAGCCCATATTTTCACTCTCCTCTTTCACCCTCACTAAGAGATTCTTTAATTCCTCCTCACTTTTTGCTATCAGAGTAGTATCATGTGCGTATCTAAGTTTGTTGATATTTCTTCCAGCAATCTTAATTCCGGCTTGTGATTCATCCAGACCTGTCTTTCACATTATGTACTCTGCATATAAATAAAATAGGCAAGGTAACAGTATACAGCCTTGTCATACTCCTTTCTCAATTTTAAACCAGTCAGTTGCTCCATATCCAGTTCTGACTGTTTCTGCTTCTGCCACATAGAGATTTCTTAGGAGACAGATAAGGTGGTCAGGCACTCCCATTACTTTAAGGACTTGCCATAGTTTGTTGTGGTCCACAGAGTCAAAGGCTTTGGCATAGTCAATGAAGCAGAGGTTTTTCTGGAACTCTCTAGCTTTCTCCATAATCCAGCGCATGTTGGCAATTTGATCTCTAGCTCCTCTGCCCCTTCGAAATCCAGCTTGAACTTCTTGGAGTTCTCTGTCCACATACTGCTGAAGCCTCCCTTGTAGAATTTTGAGCATAACCTTTCTAGTGTGTGAAACGAGTGCCATTGTATGATAGTTGGAGCATTCTTTGGCGTTGCCCTTTTTTGGGATTGGGATGTAGACGGATCTTTTCCAGCCCTCTTGCCACTGCTGAGTTTTCCAAATTTGCTGGCATATCGTATGCAGCACCTTTACAGCAACCTCTTTTAACATTTTAAATAGTTCAATTGGAATGTCATCACTGGCCTTGTTGTTTGCAATGCTTTCTAAGGCCTATTTGGCCTTAACATTAGTAACTATATCTATCTTGGTTATCAGGGACATCCAGATCTTTCTGATATAATTCCTCTATGTATTTTTGCCATCTTTTCTTGATGTCTTCTGCTTCTGTTAGTTCATTACCATTTTTTGTCCTTTATCATATCAATCTTTGCATGAAATGCCCCTTTAACATCTCCAGATTTCTTGAATAGATCTCTGGTTTTTCCTTTTCTGTTGTTTTCATCTATTTCTTTCAACTGTTCGTTCAAGAAGGCTGTCCTGTCTCTCCTCAATATTCTTTGGAAGTCTGTGTTCAATTTTCTGTATATTTTCCTATCTCCTTTTCATTTTGTGTCCCTTTTCTCCTCTGCTATTTGGAGGGCCTCGCTGAACAGCCACCTTGCTTCCTTGTATTTTCTTTTCTTTGGAATGGTTTTCATTAAAGTCTCCTGTATAATGCTGCAAGCCTCCATCCATAGTTCTTCAGGTGTTCTGTCCACCAAATCTAGTTCCTTAAATCTATCCTTCACCTCCACTGTGTATTCATAAGGGGTTTGACTTAGATTGTACCTGACTGGCCCAGTGGTCTTCCCTACTTTTTTCAGTTTAAGTTTGAATTTTCTATAAGAAGCTGATGATCTGAGCTGCAGTCAGCACCAGGTCTCATTTTTGCTGACTGTATAGAGCTCCTCCATCTTTGGCTGCAGAGAACATAATCAATCTGATTCCAGTATTGTCCATCTGGTGATGTCCATGTGTAGAGTCGCAGATTTGAGCAATTTTGCCTACAAAGTGCTATGCAGGTTTTTCTAGAGGGTGGTCAGTACTATTTTCCTGTGGACCATGATAGGCCCTTGACCACATGGAAGAGCTCGGCTGACACTACTGACATGTAATAAGCCTTCCAATGAAGTCTAACCCATGTTTGGTCAGATTTACTCTGCTTTTTTCACTAGCTGTAGGAGGCTTTATGGCTCTAAATACTAATTGCTGGGATATATTTATGTGATGCTGCTGAACTCAGTTGCTGTTTGTGGGATTTTTATTAGCATCAATTTGGCTGTTGTGAGTTCTGCATGCTGGATTAGATAAGTCTTTAATACAGTGTGGCTCTTTTTATATTTTCACTATCACCACTTCAGTTTAACTAACATATAAATGTTAGTTTTATATAATTTTGTATAAAATGAAGACTGTATAATTTAGGTATCCCAGCATCACATTTTAAAATCTTACAGTTCTTTCCAAGTCTTCATAACCTTCTGGCTCAACTTTTTGTACCTGTCACCGTAGCCTTATTACAAGTATCAAAAATGAATGAAAAAGCAAGGTGATTTTTCTCTACTCACCTATGAATCTGTTCTTGAACATCTATTCTAGGCAATGGGGAGACTACCAGAATATAATGGGAAATGGCTCAAGGATCAGGAGAGGGTAGGGAAAATTAACAAAGAACACTTGATTCATTTACTTGTTGGAGGCCTCTAGGGCAGGCATGCCCAAACTTCACCCCTCCAGATGTTTTGGACCGCAACTCCCACAGTCCTTTGCCATTGGCAGTCTAAGCTTAGAATTCTGGGAGTTGTGGTCCAAAACATCAGGAGGGCCGGAGTTTGGTCACCACTGCTCTACGGGATCAAAGAGCAGAAGCACTTTGTGTATGGCTGGCATTGGATACAGCCTTAGAAAACACAGTGAAGAAGTGAGACATAGAGTACAACCATGTGAGATCTAGTACAGAAGAGAGTGCAAAAGATGTGCAGGACTTAAACTTATATTTCATAGTGTGTGGAATCCCCACACACTCAAGTATGCTATAAAGTTGGGAGCAAATGATGCATTTCATTGTCGGGAAGATTTATCTGGTAACCTTAGTCATAATAACATAAGTAAACAGTTGGACACTTTAAGCTAGTGGTGTCCAAACTTCGGCCCTCCAGATGTTTTGGACCACAACTCCCACAGTCCTTTGTCATTGGCAGTACATACTTGGAATTCTGGGTGTTGTGGTCCAAAACATCTGGAGGGCCGAAGTTTGGACACATCTGCTTTAAGCCAATCATATCTCTCTTTTTCACAACTTGAGAATATGTAAGCCAGTCTGAGAGATGTAAAATACTACCCACTATCTTGTAACAGCTATCATACTGCATAAAAATGGGAAGGAAAATAAAAGTAATTTCAAAGAGAAGAAAACGATTTTTATAATAGAATGGAAACTAGAAAGGAGTTGTAAGTTTGGGAGAATTTATTGCATTTTTAAAAAGGAAAGTGTGCCAAAATGTGATATTTCTGCATTTGAATACACTTTCATTCTTAAAGGCACTGAATAGATATGTTCCTCTACTTAGTTAATCATTTAAATGTAAAACATCTGTAAATATACAGAATGCTCATAGTGCTCCAAATGGCTAACATTTACTGTCTATTCCATGGGAGGAAAACGTACAGTACCAATGTATGCCAAATCAAGAGTTCTCTGTTGGGATCTTTATGCATTCACATTAATGAGTCTATGCAATGATGCGTCTTTGCAACCTTCTCAATAGAAAGTCTCTTTTGGCAGTAGCCCCATCCTTTTACTATATCAAACATGCACTGGTATTCAACCTCTCAGTTCTCTTTTGTCTGTCACAGCAGCCACACCCCGGCAGAATTTCTTAGAGAGGGGAAAAAAGAGATACTGTTAGAATCTTTTCTTTCAATATTTAAGTTGTTAGTATTATATTTCCTTTCTTTAACACAACTCTTTTTTATTTTTTATTTGAAATCTTTCTTTTTTCTTTAGGGCCTATGGTCCAGAGTCTTTTTCAGATATTTTATTCAGTAAAAAGGCAAGATTTTCCTTACGGTTCAGCATGAAAAGTATCTTTTATGCTTTAAGGAGACATGCATCACCTCCTTCTGCAAAATGTGTATGGGCTTTTTGAACAAGATGTGAAATAAATTCAATAGCTGACTGAAATCTTCTTTTAGAAGAGTTGTTATTTGCCACATCTAGCTGCAAGTCTTAATGACCTGATGACAGTCTCAATGTCCATCATGATGGGTACTTCATTATCACTCTTAATGGAACTCAATTGGCCTTGCTCTTGTTTTGAATGTGGTATCAGCTCAGTCTTGAAGGTCTGGTCATTATCAATGCTGTTTATGAAGGTGGGCAAATTTAAATAAACAGTGTAATCAGAGCCTAAATGGGGGGACGGACCCTCAAGCACATGAACATATTCCAACAATACTGTTAGAGAAGAAGGTAAAGGTCATTTCCAGTTTATGAAGGAAATCCTGGATGAGTCTCCAGCTCTCACCAATATCTTGCCTGAAGTTCCTGTTTGGAGCTCAGTTTCAGTGGATGGATTTCAAGAAGATATATAAACCATTGAAGCAATCCAAATGCAAAAGCTAAAGCTTTAGATTCAGTTCTGCCAAAATCTGCTTTGAAGCACACTGGTCACTTCTGTGATTTCATGTAATATCATCATCTGTTGTTCCTTCAAAGGTTCTGAAGAATATGAATGTTACTAACATGGGAGTTACAATATTGACAATAATACTGTTGAGTATTTGATAGGGTATTCAGCTTAATACTGGTACCAGCCTTCTATCAGTGACATCATTTATATTTTGCAATTAGGCACTGGCTGCCAAAAGGCAAAGAAGAATATATGATCCCAGTTTTTCTCCGTTCCACAACACCAGTGCTGTTTGCATCTGTATCAGCTTGTCAAAAGATCTTGAGTATAAAATGTGCCACTCACTATCTTAACTATATCCTTTGTAATTCACATCAGTACAGTTTTCCTTCCTTAGCCGTATCCCAATATATGGAGTTACTCAACATTCACTATAGTTATACATAATTCAGGTTTCACCAAATCCTCTGGTTTGGTCTACAGCCACCTCCTCTTGCTGCTGTCCCTATTCCTTGGGTGGAGAGTGTAGCTGGTAAACTTGAACATAATATGTAGGAACCAGTATCTCGGTGCAGTCAGTATCAGAGGAGCCTGTGTTCTTGACCCTTCAGCTCCTGAATAGTGACACCTGTGACAGACTGTCAGCTGCATAATTCTTATAGGGTGCATATGAAGGTTTAAATATATTTCTTTGGCAATAAGGAGAAAGATGTACTTTACTAGAAAACTTGTCTTGAAGGAACATACAATACACAGGTAATTTTTGTGCCTACTGTGTTCTGCAAAAGAAATGCAATTCTATCTTTTTTTAAAAAAAAATGGAATATATCAAATTCTCCAGAGGTAAGTTGAACCACTCTTCTCTGATCCTTTATTAGAAAGAATCTAATGCAGTAGGACACCTGCATCTGTGGGGTAAGTTTCAAGCCAACCCATTAAACATAGTGAGAGGAGGGGGAAGGGTAAGAGGAGGTGGTAAGTGTGACTATACCCTAATGTGTATGTGTGCACAGTGGGTTGGCCTGCAGCACTGCCAATTGTAGACAACTAGACATGGTGGGAGGGAAAGAGGAGGTGTGTGAGTGTGTGCATTATAGGCTGAGTCGCAGCAGCAGTGACTGCAGAACTGCCGGCGGTGGTGGTTCTGAGTATTTGGGGGTCCTATGGTATTTACTTCATATTAAAGCTTATAGAGATTTGTTTAAAATAGGAATTATGTTTTGTGATATAAATGCTACTTTAGACCATTTATTAAAACATTTGCTATATATTTATTTTATAAATAGAAGTGGTTGGTTATTCAGAATGGCTGTATTTAGTTTTGTTAAGTACATACTAAGGAAAATATTTTTGTCATTCTTTAACAGATGAAACTCAGTGAGATGAATTAATCTGTTCAAGATATTTTTACACTAATTTCTTAACATGCTCTGATATGGTATCCATGATTTGGTAGTGGCAGTGAGTGCTGTGTACCAAACAATGGGTCGCACTATTTTTTTTTGGGGGGGTGCACCCTGTACAGCCAAATTTCTCCTTAAAGTGTTTACACGTCAGCTAGTTTAGAACAGTGTGAATGAAAAAGATCAATTTGTTTTTAGCACCTGTGATACCAAGATAGCACAATCAAACAACACTTGGTCAAAGGTGTGCATTCTATTAGTGCTGAATAAGTTTTTCCAAGGTCACCTCAGATTACCTAGGAATAATATGTATGAAAATATAAAGATTTGTATGTACATTGAAATACATTTTTCTTCATTTCAAGGAGATAGAAGGAAAAGGAAAACACATCTCTCTGTGTGCAGAGGGTGCTGATATTTGGAAGTTGACTAAATTCTGTGTAGGGGATAGAATCTGGAAGTTAGAGTTGTGGAGAAGACTTTTGTGAATGAAAGTACAAGTTTACTAGAAATGATCTAGTAAATTTAGGCTGCTCAGTCTGGTGAAAAAAAACAAGTGTGAGCTGTACTATATATACACTGTCTTTCAAGGGTTAGGAGGCTTGGAATCTATAATATAGTTATTATAGAGTAAAAAAAATGAAACTTCCTGTTCAGAGGTATTGCACAACTAAATAACAGATGCTGAGAAGCAAAAACAGCTTCATGCCTTGTGAACCTTCCAGAGGTATTGGTGTGCTCACTTAGTTAGAATATTGGTGTAGATAAACGTCAGTGGATTTAAAATGTTGTATTCTAATTTTGTTGCTCTAATTTATAATTGCATATAAAAATGACGTGTGCAAATATGTCAGTGTGAAGAATTTGGCCTTGAATAATAACCAGCATTAGATTCAAGTTTAGCCATTTCCCTCATTTAATGTCAGGTTTGTAAAATGTAGACCGTAAAAGACATCAGAAGACATCACTGAAGGCACTGAGGCCTTTTATATGAATGTGAAAAGGACTCACAAAATAATTGTTGACAACATAAAATTTAGATTTTGGAGCTAAATACATCTGCTTTATTATTTTCAGTTGAAAACTTGCTGATAATATGTGTTATATAGTTACTAATGTTAAGCAGATGCTTCTCTTACAGTGTGATACTTGACAACTGTCTTTTAAAAGAACCCCTCTAAGAAAAAAAAGTTAAATCTGTGAACTTTTGTACTTCCTCAAAATGTTGTAAGATCCTTACTCAAAACCCAAATTTTGTTATACAGGTCCAGTTATGCTGTAAACTGGTGTATCTTTTGTTATAAATATCTGTAACATTTACATGAAGTTATTTGTGTAAAAATACAAATATATAAGTCTTTATAGAGATGCAAGCAGCAACATTAAATGTCACTGTAAAGGTTCACTTGAAGGCTATATGGTGCTTCATTGGTGCCTAGCTGGGCAACAATATAGTGTGTTTTAACAGTATTCAACATTCTGTAAGGCATGTTAAAAATAGGAGTTCCCCAAACAAAAAATTATAACTATGAAACCAGACTTCATATTAGCACAAACTTTTGTCATGGATATAGCAGAAACGCTGCTCTTGCTCTCTGCTAACTGTGGGCATGTTTGGGCAAATAATTTTTGAGTTGTGAAAAAAATAACACTGGATTACACCGGTGCAGAAACTAATATCTGAGAATTCTGAAGCACCTATTTGCATAGCATAGCTTTCTGGCCAATCAGAATGTGTCTCCAGTTAGCCCACAGAGTACGTGTCTGTCACTTTGAACCCTGCCATGGCCTTCATTCAGTGTGAAAGAAAGAAGACATGGTATGGTGGAGGACAGTCTCCAGTTATGGGGTGTTCTGGGCAGAACTTGGGGGAAATTGACCTAAAATTCCCAACATCCTCCCTCCATCATAGCTAAATTTAGGTGTTTGCTCAGAAATATATTCCCTTTTAATTTCTAGTGTGCTATAGTTGGTAGACTAGAATCTGGAGACCTGGATTTGAAACCCCACTCAGTCATGGAAATTCACTGGGGGTGTGAAACGATTTCTTAACTATTTTGGTTTCCCTGAAAGCCTTATTAGGATCACTTAAAAGTTGATTTTATAAGGTTTGGATGATCTATTCAAAATGATTCAATGGATTTTCTATAGCAGTTGCATATAGAACTGTGTCCCCAGATTTGCTACCCTAGTGGTCCCTCTATTGTCTCCTCCAGATTCTGGAAGCCTCTCTCAAAGGAGGATCGATTGGTCCCATCTTTCCTCTCCTTCCATAAGCAGCCTGTCCATGATTTTCGGTCCTGTAATCGTTGTAAGCCACCTGTGGTCTTTTTAAAGGAGAGAAGTGGGTTAAAATATTTAAAATAAACAACTAAATAAATGAACCACCCTTTCTCTCTTTTGCTTTGTGATGATCTCAAAGCATTTTTCCAGGTGTACAAATCAGGAGACAGAGCAACAGCTGCAGGGTGTGGAGAGAACAGTGGGGTGAAAGGTAGAAAGAAGGGAAGTAAAGTCACCTTCTGCCCCCTCTCCTCTCCTTTCTTACTCTATATGAATTGCTGGCTTCCATCATTAATAGTTCTGATCAGATATTGCAAACCAACAGCACCTCAGGTTCTCCTCTCCTCCTGCTGCTCTTTTGCCTTCGTAGCAATATTGTATTTTCCATTAAGTTCTGCTCAGATCTTGGAAATGAACGCCTGGTACTTTTCACACTTATTGAAAAACAGCCCTGACAGATGCTTTGTGTTTGGATGAGAAAGGGGTGAACTGGTGAAAAAAGATTTTAAAAAGGGTCTCTTTGAAGATCTTAAAAAATAGATGGAGTTGGTGTCTCAGCACACTGGTGGGACCAGACTACAAAATTCTGGACAACCTCTTTCAGATGTTCGTGTCTGTGTGAAATAGTATGAGGAATCATGGAACCCTGAGACACTCCAGGGGCTAATGGTCAAGGTGTTAAACAATAGTCTCACAGCACCACTATCATGCATAAGAAACCCTAAAAGAAGATTCCTTTTTTAATAAGTTCACCTGTCAATAGAGGAACAGCAGAGAGGGAGCTACCTTAACATACCATGGAAGAGAGTTTCACAGCCTGGAAGGAACTACTACAGACTCCATCTCCCAGATGCTTGCATACATGTTTGTGAAGGTGGTATCCTGGACCCAGGTTACATATAGCTTTATGGGTTACAATTGATAGGCAACAAACCAGTGATCTTCATTTTATACTTCTGCATCTTGATTTGTTGTCTTTTATTTGCTGTCTTTATTTACATCAGGGCTGTCCAACTTTGAACAGGCCGAGGTCTACTTTTTCTGGACGAAAGTTCCTGAGGGCTACTACACTAAAACCTCTGCTTATGAATTTTATCGGTTCCAAGCATATGCTCATAAGTAAAAAAAAATTGTACGTAGAGCAGCGGTTTCCCATAGGAGGGAACATATTTCAATACATTCCTATGGTAAGGCTGATCATGCACACACTTCCCTTACACCTGCTTGAGCTGGTGTGGACGGGTGCAAGGGAGGCGAGTGCATGCTTGCGCTGATCGCCCCTTCCGCTTGCCCAGGCTGCTGGAAGACTTTTTTAAAAAGGTGCACTTTCCCTTCCAACCTGGCCAGGGCCTGATTTGACTACTTCTCCTCCTGTTTTCCCCCTTCTCCCTTCCAGCCCCCTCGCTGTCACTGCTGCCGCCGCTCATAGCTCTCATTCACTTCTGCCATGTTCTCTGTGCAGCTGGGATGGGCCAAGCCAGCAGCGGGGCAATCACATTGCCATGGCGGCGCAAGGAGGAGGGAATGGCTCAGAAGGGGAGCAGGAGGAGCGGCAAGTCACCGTCTCTGTGAGGCAGCTGTGGGGGTGGGAGGAGGAGGAGGAGGAGAGGGAGGAGGAGGAGGATGGAAGGGTGGGAGGAAGGAATTCTCCGGGGGGGAGAATAGGGGGACGTCACCGCACAAAGGAGGTGGGCACGCCCATGACCCTGCCCCTTGCTGTCCCCTCCACTCCCCTTCCGCTCTGGACCAACAAAATTGGTCAGGAGACAGTGGCGCACCAATCATCTGGCTGGTAGGGAGAGTAGGGGACTGTGCCATGGCCCTTGAACTGCCCCGCTCGGCTGAGACAATGGGCTGGCAGACCCAGAGCTTTGCTGGGGCAGTGGTGGTCCTTGAGGTGGGGGAGGTAGAGGTGGATAACTTATCCCCTCACATTTTTTATTGATTGCTGGCGGGCTACTTTTGAACCCTTCATGGGCTACTGGTAGCCCCCGGACTACCTGTTGGGTAGGCCTGATTTACATATTTTGATGTGTGGTTTGTCACTTTTGTTTTTATTCGCATTTATTGGTTTAGCCAATTGTAAACTGCCCAGAGGAGTGCTTTCACACTAATGGTGCAGTATACTAATTGAATCTAGCTTGTTTGACATTCTAACTGTAACATTTTAGACCAACTAACGTTTCCAGAAACACCTCAAAGGCAACTCCATGTAGAAATGCAGTATAGTAACATAACCAAGATACTGTATATGTAACTGATGAGGTTGTAAGCATAATCATATTAGGAGTTTCAAAGAAAAGCATGGTAGATTTTGTTTTTAAATTTCAGAGCAGTGTTGCTACAGTTACTGCTATTAATAAAACCTAATTTATAACATTCACTAGGAAACTGAATTGATTTTGAAATTACTGATTTTGGAGAATGATTATAATCCTGCACCAGTATAATTTGCAATCTTAAATTATGTGATTTTTGTATATTGTTACATTTCTCTGTGTTCTTTACCTATCCTTTATTAGAAATGTGTAATAAAAATAAATTTGAAGTTTATTATAGGTGCTTTTGAACCAAGCAAATTAAGTCATCCTTTCCTTCCTGAAAAGGCACACTGTTGTTCTGTTGACAAACTCACTAATGTTATCATGTTGTTGTAAAGTTCTAAACCTAAGACATAATAGGGCTCAATTACACCTTCCAGAAGAACCCCAGTTATACTGATTTGGCTGTTGTTTCACAATTTTCTGTTCACATGACTGACAACCAACATAGACTCATTTTCCCCGGAAAGCAGTTTATTTCCACCTCACCAGGGAAGCAGTTTGATTTTGAATTAATGATGCATCAATTTATTTCTTATAGTTTCAGCCTGCATGAATGTTGCTGTCACTTCCTTTGTGAAAGGATCAGGTTTCTGGGTGCTGTGGCCACTTCAAGGCCACTCTGCTAGTATCTTTTATTACTTTTTAAAGGTATATCAAAAATTGGTAGTAGGATCTGGTGGCACAATTGACACTGCAGCTACTGCCACAAAACCCAACATGAATTGCTTAAAAGGAGACAGCTTTCCCTTCTCCCTTTTGTGTGAAAGGGGGCTTGTGATTTCTTGCTTTGAAGTATAAAGAAGGGAGCAATGCATTTTTAAAACCTGCTCTTGACAATACTGTACTAAGTCATTCAAATCTGGTTCTTCTTCCTGACACTGCAAAAGTGACAGACATGCAAGAAAATAATAAGGGAAAGGGAACCAATAATAAGGGAAAGAGAACTGTAAGGGTCAGAGTTCTCTATAGTGTTGAATCTTGGACCCTTAAGAAACATTATGCAGGAAGCTGGAAGCATTCGAGATGTGGACGTACAGACGAATTCTGAAGATACCTTGGACAGCCAGTCACTAATGTGGCTGTATTACAGCGCATGAATAAAAAGCTAGAAATCCTCAATACCATAAAGATAAGAAAATTGCAGTATTTCGGACACATAATGTGTAATGAGAAATACCGTCTACTGCAAGTTATCCTTCAAGGAAAAATAGATGGGAAGTGTGGCCCGGGGCCTAGAACTACATTCTGGCTTAAGAACTTAAGCCAATGGTCTGCAGTGAACACAGCTGCCCTGTTTAGAATGGCTTTAGATAGAAACCAGTTCTGGCTACTGATCGCCAATAGACATGGGCACGACTTGGCAAAATTTCCGTTTCCGTTCCTCGTTTCCGTTACGTAACGGAAACGGTAACGACAATTACTCCGCCAGAACTCAAACTCGAACCGATAAAAGAAAAATTGGGTTTGATTTGTCTTGTCGTTCCTGGCATCGCAGCGATCGCGTGATGCCAAGCAGCACAGAAAAAAAGTTTTAAAAATAAAAAAATCCCCCGATTCCCGGCCAAAAAAGCAGGCGAAAATATGCCTGCCTGAGTGAGGGCACCTACCAGAGGGGTGGTTTCTGGGGGGCTCACCCCCTCTCCTGTCCTGGGCTGATCTGGTGGGGGGCATCCTCGTCGTCTCGCCAACTCGCCATGCCATGCAGTGCGGGCGGGGGATCCAAAATGGGGTGACCGCAATATTTATTTTGAAATCGTGGTCCAAAAACACACCAAAGCACCACAGAAACATGCGAAAATAGCATTTTAAAACTGCCTGAATTTTTACAGTAGCAGCAGTGGGTTTTTCTTGCAACAAAATGTCTCCATTGATTTTATTTTATTTTATTTTATTTTTATTTTTTTACACCTGCGCAATGATGGGCTGGCCATGGGAGTGGACCATGCAAATTTTTGGAGCCATTCCACCAATTGCATGGCCACTTGGCCAGGTTTTGACCGAGACTTCTGGGATGTGCCAGTCGGGCATAAAAAGCCCACTAACCCTAGCCCGAACCCGAACCCTAACCCTAACCCTAACCCATATGCCAGTACACTGTCCTTCTTAGTGGGTCAGAGAGGCACCCAGAGGTGCACCCCACTAACTCACCCTAACCTTACCCGTAACCCTAAGCCTAGCCCTTGCGCTAACACTAACCCTAAGCCAGATCTGTGTACTCGCATTGCACTACACACAAGTACACTTCCCTTCTTAGTGAGCCAGAGGGCGCCCATAAGGGTCCTCTCTCACTTTGTTCCCCAGCCCCAGCCCAAGTGCACCGTACACCAGTATGCCAGTATGCTGTCCTTCTTAGTCACGGTAGAGGCACCCAAAAGAAAGAGAGGTGCCTCTGCCTGCCACTGCAATTTGGTATGCATATCCAATTGGCTATGCATACCCTTTTGTAGCGGGCCAGAGGAGGCACCCACCCCAGAGAGGTGCCTCCAGGAGCCCGCTACCCCCCCAAACCAGTACTAACGACAGATGAAAAAACGACAAACAAAATGACAAATTTTTGAGAAATTTTGCAACAAATGGAAACGAGCTGAAATGGGCCGGCTCCAACACACGACAACTCGAAATGTCATTTTTCCTGGTCGTGCCCATCTCTAATCGCCAACATTCTATGAGGACACGACACTTGAAGAAGAAAAGGGAACAAGTGAGTAAAGGGGAGAAGGGAAAAGGGAAGAAAGAAAGAAGGCTCAGACCCCTCTCTTCCTCTATCAAGACACCTCTTTTCTTATTTTTTTTAAAGGATGGGGGGATAATTGCCCCAGGAAAATGATATTAAAAAAAAGAATTAAGAGCAGCATAGCTTGCTATATTGGTTTAAATAGAAAGAAATGAATGGATGCAGTTTAAAGCAATGTGGACATGCATGCATTGCCCCAAGACAAGATAATGTGCTCATATATAATTAGTTTGACTGTCATATTTTGGACCTGCAGAAGTTTCCCTACTGAACTTAAAGGGCAGCCCTAAATGTAGAGAGCAATTATAGTAGCCTCTTTTGTTTATTACTAACCACGGGTGTGTTCTTAATGCTTTTCATCAAAGCACAGCACCCTAGGTGCAGTGGAGGCCCATCTCCCACTCCCTCTGTTTGTGTACAGTCCATTGTATATACTTACAATCTATCTTTACAGAAGTGTGCTGTTGGCATGATAACATGGTAGCTTATTTTATATGAACAAATAGCACATGGACCACTTTTTAGCTCAATGATGCATTCTTAATATAGATTGTGAACTTCCACATTTTGTATTTGTTGCACACCGTAGTTTGTCAGAGTATTTTCACTAATTGTCATAAGAATAATTCTGCAATTTCAAAGTTTGCCATTTTCTCCAACACAGATATTTACATATTTTTCAGATACTACATTGAACCCATTTTTTTGTAGTAATTTGTCTTCCATGGAAACAAGCACTGGGTTTTTTTCCCATGAAAGCTGCTGTTTCTGCTTGATTTGTAGACAGTAGCCTGAGCACATTATTGATTTGTGCTCATAGTAATTTTATAATAGAATATTCAGATTTTACATTAAGTTATTATGAAGTATTTTGAATTACAGGATGCTGTTCAGATTGCTGATGTTTTATTTGGGCAAATGAGATGCAGCACCAGTAATGTATTAATAAACAGTCAGTATAGACCAAATTGAAAAATATGCAAGCATTAGGGGTCTTAAATGTGCAGAGACAGTTTATGAATCGGAACAACTTCATTTCCAAATTTCACTGCCTTCGTCTTAAACTGGCCTCTCGCAGAAACATCTGGTGCAAGCAGAAGTGCCTTTATACTGGAACAACATCCTTCTTCCCACTGATCTCAGATTTGTTAACACATAACTACTGTTCTGGCTAAGATCAGTTCACTAGATAATTTTAAAAAGCACAAAGGGGGATGGGGTGAAGTTGATTTAAACTACATCAAATCTTCTCTTAGCCGAATCTCAGAGTCACACAAACTTATGTCAGGATCAGGATAATCTTAAATAATTTCAATATTCCTGTTCTGACAGGGCTCAAGTACATCCTAGTATAAGATGGCCTGATCTCATCCTAGACAGCCCCCAGCCTCCTAGGCTTGTGATGATTGGATTCTTATATCAGGGAAAACCAAAAGGTATATGTAAAAAGACAGACAGACAGACAGAAAGAAAGAAAAAGTGACACCCTAAAGTCTTACTGTTGTATTTTATTTTGAGCTTTTGTGAACAGATCCACATATTCAGACAAATCAACTGAAATACAATAGAACTCCAGGACCTACAAAAATAGTTGTGAGATTTTTCGGGCTGTTTGGCTGTGTTCTGGAAGTTTTTCTACAAAACATTTTCTACAAAAACATTTATCTGACTACAATATTGTCTCTATACAATTAAGTAACAAATCAAGAAAGCAAGGCAGATAGTAACGTACTACAGGACAAACCCAGAAGAGAAAGTGCCAGAACACTGTTAGTTTTCACTTTCAGTCCGCAACTGAGACCATTCACATGCATCAAGTGATCTCCAACCACTCTTGGACAAAAATACTACAATGTCCCAAACCTGTGGTTGCAGATGTATGCTTGCCTAAAGACAACCCCCCAATCTCAAGCTACTACTAAGACACAGTGGATCTAGTGATTAAGATGGCACAGAGCTAGATGCCAGCTGTGACTCCACATCTATTGCAGCATGACAAACAACATTAAGAGCACCTACACTTCCTCAGCTGACTTGATCTATGACATGTTTTGTCAAAAGCTGCCCCTCTTCACTCTGTATGGGACAAACAGTACACTCTATGCAAAAGGTTCAATGGACATAAATCAGACTACAGAAACCAGAATACAGTACACACACAAAAAAGTCACCAGCCATTTCAACCTACCAGGACACACCACAAGATATAAGCATAGCCATTTGTGAAAAGAAAGACTTCAGAACAAGATAACGGAGGGAAACAGCTGAAATAAAATAATGGACACCCATATAAAAGGACTGAATGTAAGTCAGAGTATCTTAACTTGTTACCACGTGTAATACTTATGCTGTTGACTCCTGTTATTATTTTCCTTCACAACTTGCAGGTCCATCTTTTTACCAAAGGTAAAAACTGAAAATATTTTCTATACTAAACCACACTGTTCCTCTGCTGTCCTCTTTAATTATGTTGCTGCTCACAAATAGCGTTTGTAGCACCACAACCCCCTTTTCCTGTCTTCTGCTCTTGCCTTGTGTTTGGCTTTATTACTCTTGTGGGTGGTGCCTGGGCTATTCTGGGTGATAATATGTATAAACCAAGTGGAATGTTATAAACCAGACTTGATAATTGTATGTATGTATGTGTGTGTGTGTGTGTGTGTGTGTGTGTGTGTGTGTGTGTGTGTGTGTGTGTGTGTGTGTGTGTGTGTGTGTGTGTGTGTGTGTGTGTGTGTGTGTGTGTGTGTGTGTGTGTACTGCCCCCTACAAGGTTGCTCTGGGCAGCTCACAACATAATAAAATAATAAGCACTTTGAATAAATTAATAAACAATAATAGAACGAAATCCAATTAAGCATATCAACACCCTGACTCTGAAACCCCATATGAATGCTTTTCTTGTGAAGTCTATATTTTACTGTATATCATTCAGTATGTCTGAATATATGGTTCTGGTGCCAATTGTAAGAAACAAAACAAACAAAACAGGGGTAAGCTTGAAATGAAAAGAAACATTTTTCCGTTTTGTGCCCATCCCTAATAATAACATATATAATATCAAATATAAAGCAAACAGTGCACTAAAGCAAACATAACACTACTGCCCACGTAGCTCTCAACCTTACTGTAGCATGTAAGTGGTTCTACCTCAACAAATCCCCCCATGGAGGGGATTATGATTATGATGATGATTCTATTGGTTTTTGCCTGATATGCTTGCAGAGGTATATATGACTACCTCCTGTAGATTCTTATACCAGTTATCTGTAATGCCTCTAAGTATTTTGTATTTTGCTCTTTGCGTTCAAACCTAAAATAGAAATAGAAGTCATGAAGGAAAATTAAAGTGTCAGCTAAGTAATCTAAACACTATTGATGAGCTTGGCAGTTGGATCTTTCTTGGGAGGTTATGTCAAAGAGTAACTTTTGAGAAGATTCCTTCTCTTGTAGCCACTCTATCCTCCATTGTGAGCTGTAGTACCCAACAAAAGATTATTTTTGGAACTTACAGCAGCAGTTGGACTATTTCTAGCTGCTACATTTCTATTCTATATCATTATCACTGTCCTCTTAACTTATTCAGAGTTTTAAAGGTTGATAGTAATATTTTGAATTGTGTCCATACATTTACTTGGAATAAAGAGCATATCCTCTGTTTTTCTGTACTGTTAGAACAACATAGATGATTAGAAGTATCCAAGGGAAATCGGGTATTTTCTATAATTATGTTGTACTGACTTTTTGTGCAGTCTCTTGTCTTTGGATCAATCTTGTTTTGTTTTTTTCTTTGCTGGATAAATGGATTTGTACATTTCACTTTAGGATAAATTATGTAACAAATGCCAGAAATTGGACATGTCTTGATGTTGTAGTTATTAAAATGACGTTTACTTTACCTTTCATGATTGTGTGACAGATCCATAATCCTAGATGCACTTACAAGAGAATGAGACATATTGCTTCTTAGCATTCTAAGGATTGTGTTTCATGAATCTTAGTTTTTAATTAGCATTGGTATAGTGTTTTGGGTAATTTTATTTGGAAGACATTGCATCAATGCTACATTTTCTATTTGGATGTAATTTACTCTCACCATTTGACTGGTGGACAATAGCTAAACTGATCACATTATTTGGTACACATTAAAGGGTTTACATATTCAGGAATCCAGCTTCCTATGTTCCTTAAAATATCATTGACACAGAGATTAATATTTACTAGCAACATATGTTATTGTAGAAGAATTTGGAGGGATTTTTTTCATTTATTTGAGTACATTGCAGTATAGAACTTTTATACTTGCAAAATTCTACCTTGTATTTTTCTCTTAAAACCACAAGCCCAACTATTTTGAATTCTGCCAGAAGCTGATTAATATTTATGTTTTGATTCAACACATATAGCTATAAACTGATTGAACAGTAATCTGCAGAAGTGGAGAGAGTAGTTTCCTGTCCTTTGTACTTAAAAGACTTTGGCTTATTGATCTGGCCAAACACCAGTGAAACAGGGAACCTGATATTTATGAAGAGAGAAGTTGATTCCATGCTTTTTATTGAGGATAATCTATTTGTAGGATCTCAAGTTAAAAGGACAAGGAAATACTTTTGCTTGGTGCAGACTAAACTACACTGATAATTATAAGTCCTCCTTCTGTATTCCTATCATCAGATTCAAGTAAATAATGTTTGGATCCATGCAGGATTTTTTTTTTATTTTCCTTCAGAATTAGAATGAAGTAATATTTGTGAGGAGGTAATGTACCATACTAAGACCTGGCTGTCTGGTCAATAACTCTGTCACAAATTGTGATTGCTCTCATTAAGTATGAAATAATCCTTCATGAGTTTTGATCACAGCAGCAGCATAATTTTTGTCACATTAAATAATATATCTTTCTACTTCTGAATCTGTTTTTGTAACGTTTTTAATAAGTTAGTAATCATTCTTTATATTTGAATAATTATGTACATAATGTGCCTCTAGATGTCCAGGAAACATTTTAAAACAGTTCAGTATTAAGTTTAAAAATGAAATGCTGGACAGTATGTGTTATTGTTTATTTCCCTCCAGAATTACGATGACATTTGTATTGACAGAATGGGACCTGTTTAAACTCACCATCCTGTACTGCTGATACCAGAGCATTTAGTTGGACTATACTGATAGCTGTGTTTTTGTATTAAAGATAAATAAAAATTGGTCCCTATCCGTCCTTCACTAAAATAGCCCAGACCAACTAAGAAAAAGTCCCATAGAGCAATTAGACCATTCAACTGGGTATTTAAAAATATAAATTCAATTCAATTCAATTAAATAAGGCTTAGAGGGAACCTTGGTTGTATTTCAACATTCATTTAAAATATGTTTAGTCAGTCTCATTTGGAACAAGTAGATGACTGCTAATGGTGTTCTGATATTCTTTCAATGGGATCTATCTTCTGGCAGATTGATTGTTACTGGTTATCAGTACAGCTGTAATCATTGTTTTTTCATTGTGTTGAGTGATTATATTTAAATAAGTGTCTGCTTTAATTCCATATTGGTTTTGAATTAAATTCCATATTGGTTTTGAATTGGAAGGAAATCTGTCTCTGTTGGAGAGCTTAGGTAGAGATGTGTTCCAGATGGTATCTTAAAGTTTGTGTGCAGTTTTTGCACTGGTTTAGGCTAAGGGAACTGGAATAATGAAAATTAAATGGAGTCCTGGTGAAATTTCTCCAGCAACTCCTTTCTATAAGCTAGGATGAAGACGTCATTGATAAATCTCAAAGAAAGGAATGGTTTCTAGGTCTAGGAATTGAGGAAACTACAGTATGGTTCCGGACTGTATTGCATATGATGACATACTGTGGAGTCATAAGTGTTCCTATAACTGTCCTTCTCTTTAGAAAATGACCCAAGGTGGCTTACAGTAATGAGGGATAATATAAAGTCCAGTACAATTAAGACATGTTCAAGTATTGAGAACAGGGAATTGAGGGACATCTTAACTTTAAGCATTAATAGACAACATTACATTAAAGCTACAAGAGAACGCGAGCAGTTCCATGTAAAGTTATGAGTGATGGAAACTAACATTGAAAACATAGTGTCAATGTAATCACACAAGCTTATAAGTAGTTATAAACACAACGTTTGTGTGATCCTATAGATTCATATAAAAGACACATAATAGTAGTTCACCATTCAGGGAAAGCTTGCCTGAAGAGTCTTTGCCTGTTTCCGGAAAGGCAACAGAGATGAGGCAGTCCCGGTGTCTAGTGGGAGGGAGTTTCAGAGTTTGGGAGCAGGAGCCGAGAAGGCCCTTTCATGGGTTCCCACAGGTGGCAGGATGGAGAGAAGGGCTTCTCCTGAGGACCTTAACACCCGAGTCAGTTCATACTGTGAGATTTGATCTTTGAGGTAGCTAGGACTCAGGTCATACAGTGCTTTGTAGGTTAAGGTCAGCACCTTGAATTGTGCCCAATAGCTGATTGGCAGCCAGTGAAGCTGCTTTAATAGGGGTGTAATGTGATCTCTGTACCCCGCTCCAGTGAGCAGTCTGCCTGCTGCATTTTATGTCCATTTTGACCAGCATAATGTCCTGTGAAAGACTAGATGGACTGTAGTTAATTTACAACAACAGATACTGATCCTGTGAATATGGGAGTCCTAATGTACTGGCCATAGTGCAAGCACTCTTGGGGCAGTTCACAATTAAATCACATTCATGTGGAGTCTATGGTCAGTCTGAACACTGCATTTTGGCCTGCTGAACTTTCTATACTAACTTCTAGGGCACCCCTGTTTGGAGAGCATTACATAGTCTGTTTTTGAGTTTAACCTAATGGAGACCAAATGCATGCCTCTTTAACTTGTCTAACAGTCCTCCTGACAGTAGGCTCTCCCATCTTGTCTGGATTCTGTTTTAGTTTATTGACCCTTATCTAGCCTATTATCATCACCGGACAGCTCTCAAAGACCTCTACTGCGTCACCTGCAGAATAAGAAAAGGAGAGACAGAGTTGTGTGTCATCCACATATTGATGATAACAAGCTACATGTCTCCATATGACTTCTTCCTGAGACTTCATATAGATATTAAAAAATAGAGGGATTAGTTGATCCCTGAAGGTTCCCGTAACAAAGATTCCAAGGGTTATATATTGCCTACTACAGCTGTATCCTCTGAGACCAATCCTTGAGAAAGGACTGGAACCATTGAAAAATGACACCTCCAAGTCCTACATACAGTAGCTGTCTCAGAAGGATACTGGCAGGGAGGTTGGTTGGTAGAATCAAAGGCTGCAGAAAGATTCAGAAGGACCAGTTGGGTTGTATTCCCCCTGTTAGCTTCCCTCAGGCTATCATTATACTGGAGGTTGCTTCTAACTGAAGAAGGATAACATTAGCCAAGGAAAAACAAGAAAAATGATAAAATTCAAACTGTATTGTGACACAATAGCCTTTGCAATTGCCGCCATCACAATTTCCACCAAATGATTTTCACTTGGTAAGGTGTAATGGTTGAAGGTATTCTGAGGACATGTCCATGCCAACAAGCCATCTTTCTCTCATTTTCTCTGTTACTGATATTACTCCTAGTTGCTGTCAGATAATAATATTTGTGACTTAATAAAGAGGCATACACAGTTCCATGGTATTGAGATGGCTCTCTATGGCCATTGTTGCTGCCCAGCACTTGTGCCATACTGTGAAACAGGGCAGACAGTCATCATGAAAATTTTAGATTTGAAATGGATTGACATTTGTCTGTCACAAAGCACATCAGTGAGTTCTCACCAATGCATTCTGGCTGCATTCACCCTTGCTTCATGTCACCACTGATTATTGCCTTGGAGTTGAGAGCCAAGATACCAGAAGATACCACACCCTCTATAAGTTTTGGCCAGTTATTTGGAGCATTCCATGGGTGGTAACATCTCCAAGTATTCGGTTTTGTTAATGTTTAGTTAGAGGCAAAGTGGTTGAGGAGAGTCCAGGGAGCATTCTGCAGCAGGTGATGCTATCCATGACTAATATAAGCAGGAGTGGTTACAGTGCCACACCTTGGTGAACTCCAGCTGTCACCAGAAAACAGTTAGAGAGGCCAGCTGGGCACCACACATAACTGCTGGTGTTCTTGTATAGCATTTTGACCCAACTGATGAATTGTTCCTGCACCCCTTTGTCACAGAGGGCATACCAAATCAATTGATTTGTGACATGATCTAATCTCTGCTCCAGGTCTAGGAATGCCATTGCAATGATTAGGTCGTCTCTCACTGTTTCTCTATGAGCTGACAAGCTTCAAAGGCAGCATCGGTTGCTCCTCATCCTTTGCCAAAGCCTCATTGTGCATTGGACAATTTTGCTTATGCACTGGCCCAGAATCTTTTCAATATTTTTCATAGTGTGGGATTGGAGGTAGATACTTGGCATAGTATCTTTTTTCTTGAATATGGGAACTGTTTATGTTTGTTGACCAATCAGTCAGTATTCATTATGGCATTGAAGAACTGTCAGCCAACGTCATGTCTTTGAGTTCTTGTAGTTTCCAGACTTCTGCGATAGTAATGGGCAGAATTGGCTAAATGGTTGACATATATGTAGGGATTAGTGGGTACAGAAATTCAGTGTTGGAGATCTCATTGAAACACTCTTGAAATTGTTGCAGAATTTCCCTTTACCTTGGAGCCTGTCCTTCCTCCCCCCCCCCCATTTCTAGATATTCACATATATATTGGTAGTGTTTTACGTTGACTTTGGCAATGTCGTTTTGGTTGCTCCTTTGGCAGGCACACAGTAACATAAGAAGAGCCATACTGGATCAGGTCAAAGGCCCATCTAGTCCATCTTCCTGTATCTCACAGTTGCCCCACCATATGCATCTGGGAGCGCACAAGACTAGATATCTGTCTCCTGATACCACTCCCCTGCATCTGGCCCTTCTGTCAAATTTCATGTTTTACCTGCTTGCTGTTTCTTAAAATCTCTGTTCTTCTGTTGCATTTTCTCCTGTACTTGTTTAGTCCACAAAATGCTGTCATCACCGTATTTGTTAAAGGAAATTAAAACTTTTTGATACACATATACAACTTTGTGGCTTGTGGGATAGAACAGGGAGTTCTAAATTTCCTCTTTTTAAAAAAATCTAAAACATAACATAAAATTACATTCTATTCACATGAATTAGAAACAAAAATTAACACAAAATAGTGCTCCCTTCAACCTGGGAACCAGAATATCTTACTCACCACTTTACTTATATCTGGCCTTCCTTCCATCTCCACATATCACTTCCAGAAATACATATAGTCTTGGTTTGGCATTCTCACTTTCCCCTTACTCAGCACGTTTGTTAGTTCATCCTGTATCTTATTAAGTGCAGGGTGGATTTGATTTAAATCACTTTAATTGAAATCATTAGTCAGTAAGGCTCGATTTAAATCACGATTTTCTACATAAATATTTTTTGCTGAAGTTGTTTTAATCTTAACATTTACAACCAGATGAAGTTTTCATTTTTAGAATAACAACTTCTCAGATTATTTTTACAGTTATATCAGAAAATTACTGATTTGGTGGTTCTATACCTTTAGAAATATATTGATATATAATTATGAACTTATTGCAAGGTGAACTATATCCAGTTTAATAGGTTGATCATTCATATTTGGACAACTGTTCTGTTGTACTTTATTGGAAGGAAAGAATAATCATTACCTTAATAATAACAATTTAAATAGTTTTATTTAACCAAAACAGTAACATTATATAGCATTATGTGTGCTTGTATTTGCTTAAACATCCATGTTTCTTAACTGATGTGTTAAAATATCTTTTAAAAAAACTTAGACTGACTGTCATTTACTACATCAGCCAGGTCCACCAGAAAAACCAAAATGTCTTCTGCAGCTCACTAATCTTCATCTTCATTTTCTTGTTTGTTCATAATCTGGAAAATCAAAACAAGCTTTCCTGTTTTATTGGGTACCAAACTATTTCTCAATTTAGAATGAATGAGTCAAAAGGAAAATAATATTCTTTCTACACCAGCAGAAGGACTACTGCTATTAAAAGTGAAATCCAAGCGCTTAAGTGAAGTGTGGGTTTTCAGTAAGACATAAAGACGTTTGTTGCCTAAACAAACTTCTAATGCAATGTTTTTTTTAATCACAAACTTATATATGGTGGTAGTTCCTGGATAGTCTGATTTTTTCCCTTTCTTTTTAGTGAAATACTGTAGATATATGATGTTGATGATGATGTGACTAAAACACTATCCTGGACAGATAACTCTGTAGATGCTGAAGGTGGATAGTTTCCTGAATCCTTTTTGTTGATGGATTCCCCTAAAAAAAAAGTCAATTTTGTAACTTATTTATTTATACCATTTCGGCTTATTTAGTAAATTATTATTATTACTCTTTGTATTCACTGCCACAGTACCACTCAATACTGCCCAAACAAGGAATATGCTTGTTTCAACTCAACTCTTTATTTCTTCATAACAACTGTATCTGACAGTAACATACAGTAACCTATATTTTTTCTCAAACATGCTATTCTCCTTTCCAATATTTGACTTCATTTCTTTCTTTGCAGTTTTTAACACACTAAGATACAATAACTTCAATTCTCTTTAAGTGTCTAGAAGCTTTATTTCCAGTTTTAATATCAACACAGTTATTAAAGTGTGCTCAAAATCACTTTCTCTTAAATTTATTTCCTAATACGTTGTGCATAATTTGGTCGTATATCAGTAAGCAATCAATACTGTGCTTTATACTAAATTAGACCATGCATATCCTACTACAGCAGGTTTCAAATTCTCTGCTTTTGGATAACAACCTATATGGAAAACATTCTGTAAAGCGGGAATTAGTCTGTGCTTTCACATTTGAAGGAAAATTAATAAAAATGTGTTAGTAAATCTGGTTGTTTTTAAATAATGTAATACTTGTATGTACAGTGGTATCTCTATTTACGAGTGGCTTGATTTAAGAGCAAAAAAAGTTGGTGTTTTAACTGCTGCCTGACAAATTTTTGATGCGGTCTGCTGTACTTACATTTTTATTTTTTTATTTTTTTTATTTATAGATCTTTATTTTTTATTTTTAGATAGGGCTGCTCTATTTAAGAGTTGTTCGACTTAAGAGCATGCATTCGGAATGGATTAAACTTGTAAGTAGAGGTACCACTGTGCTATGTTTTTAAAACAAACAAAAACAAAAACTAACTTTGAGAATTGCTCCAGATACAGATGAAACTCGAAAAAATTAGTATATCAGTAAGTCAACTCAAAAGGTGAAAGTAATATATGAGATGGACTCATTACATGCTAAGCAAGATATGTCCAGTCTTACTTTGGTATAATTGTGATTATTATGACGTACACCTTATGAAAACCCCAAATTCACAATCTCAGAAAATTAAAATATTACATGACATCAGTAACACAAGGATTCGAAATAGAACAATATCGGTCCTCTGAAAAGGTTAAGCATATGTACACAGTTCTTGGTTTGGGTCCCTTTTGCATCAATTACTGCCTCAATGCGGCGTGGCATGGATGCTATCAGCCTGTGGCACTGCTGAGGTGTTATGGAAGACCAGGATGCTTCAGTAGCGGCAGTCAGCTCCACTGCATTGTTTGGTCTCATGTCCCTCATTTTTCTCTTGGCAATGTCCCTTAGATTTTCTATGGGGTTCAGGTCTGTCAAGTTTGCTGGCCAATCAAGCACAGTAATCCCATGGTCATTGAGGCAGGTTTTGTTCTTTTGGCAGTGTGGGCATGTGCCAAATCCTGATGGAAAATGAAGTCAGCATCCCCATAAAGCTTGTCTGTGGAAGGAAGTATGAAGTGCTCCAAAATCTCCTGGTAGACAGCTGTGATGACCGTGGACATAATGAAGCACAGTGGACCAATACCAGCAGATGACATGGCTCCCCAAATCAGCACAGACTGTGGAAACTTCACACTAGACTTCAAGCATCGTGTGCCTCTCCATTCTTCCTCCAGACTCTGGGTCCTTGGTTCCCAAATGAGATGCAAAAGTTGCTCTCATCAGAAAAGAGGACTTTGGACCACTGAGCCACAGTATTCAGGAGCAGCTTGACAAGAGGAATATGACATTTGAAGCCCATCTCCAGGATCCGTCTGCGTGTGGTGGCTCTTGATCCGCTAACTCCAGCCTCAGTCCACTCCTTGTGAAAGTCACCAGCACTTTTGAATGGCCTTTTCCTGACAATCCTCTCCAGGCTGCGGTCATCCCTGCTGCTTGTGTACCTTTTTCTTCCACCCTTTCCCCTTCCGCATAACTTTCTATTGATGTGCTGTAATACAGCACTTTGGGAACATCCAACTTCTTTTGCAATCTGTTTTGGGGCTTTCCCTCCTTATGGAGGGTATCAATGATGGTTTTCTGCACAGTTGTCAGGTCAGCAGTCTTTCGCATGATTGTGATTCCTACTGAACCAGCTTGAGAGACCATTTAAAGTCTATGGAACTCTTTGTATGTGTTATGGATTCATTAGCTGATTAGAGTGGGACACTTTGAGCCTAGAATATTGAACCTTTTCACACTATTCTAATTTTCTGAGGTTGTGAATTTGGGATTTTCATAAGCTGTATGCCAGAATCATCACAATTATACCAAGGTAAGGCTTGACATATCTCACTTTGCATGTAATGGAGCTATCTCTTATATTAGTTTCACCCTTTGAGTTGTCTTTTATTTTGTAGAATATTTCATACTTAGTATCTATAGAATTTCCTGTAGGTTTCTGAACCAGGTTTACGATTCTGCTCCACTTTGTTTCATGTGCAGGTTTTTTTTTCTGATACCGTACTCCCAGTTTCTGATTCAAACATGCTATTCTCCTTTCCAATATTTGACTTCATTTACCCTCTTTCTTTCTTTGCAGTTTTTAACACTCTAAGATACAATAACTTCAATTCTCTTTAAGTGTCTAGAAGCTTTATTTCCAGTTTTAATATCAACACAGTTATTAAAGTGTGTTCAAAATCACTTTCTCTTAAATTTATTTCCTAATACGTTGTGCATAATTTGGTTGTATATCAGTAAGCAATCAATACTGTGCTTTATACTAGTACAGTGTATTGATTATGAATTTATAGAATGAGCTAGCAAAAAGTAATTCTCATTCCCTTAATGTCCTATAACATACTTAATAAAAGAATAGAAATACAAATCTGTCCATACACTGGTGAAGTTATCTACCATGGATGGATTTTTTTTCTCTTTCGCAGATTATATTATCATCCCGTTTTACAGAATGTTTTCCATTTAGGTTGTTATCCAAAAGCAGAGAAATTGAAACCTGCTGTAGTAGGATATGCATGGTCTAATTTAGGTATGGGCAATATCTGACATCTTCTAAACTCTGTCCTCAAGGACTGCACTAAGAAGAAAGCTTGAAGTGGATTCAGATTTCCTTGGGCACATGAAGGCCACACATGTTCACCTCAGCATGATTAAAATGTAAGATGGCAAATGTGTATCTACTGCTAAACAGTTATACATTTGTCAGGATTAATAGTAGTTAATAAAATTCAAGAGACACACCTTTAAAAAAAGTTGGGTAAATCTGACCTTCATGCCAAATGTGTCACTTTCATCATCGTGACCTAAAAAAAATTAGATAGCAGACATAAGGTGAAGTAATTGATATAAAAATCAAAGAATATGGCAGAGAAGAGCCTTTCTCATGTCGGTAGCCCCAACTGATAACCTCTCTCCCAAGTCTCTATTAGTTCTAGGAAAGAAACGTAATATGTTCCAGTGGAAATGTCCTTCCTAAAGATAATAACAGTCTGGGCTGGGGGAATCTTCTTCCAACTCTACACTATCATTTTGGATATATTTATTCCACTGTTAGCACATTGTGCAACTTAATGTATAAAGATAACAAAATATTATTTCTAGCTTGAAGTATGAAAATAAAATTAATATTCTTATGTGCCATCATGTCACCTCCAACTTAATGGTGACTTTATAAATGAGTGATGTCTAAAATGTCCAGTCCTCAGTATCCTTGCTCAGCTGTTATAAACACAAGATTGTGGCTTCCTAATGGATTTAATCCATATTAAATTTGTTTTTTTTCTTTTCCTGCTGCTTTCAACTTTTCCTAGCATTATTGTCTAGACAGTCATTATTTTTGCCTGCAAATATAGTTTAGGCTTGATTTAATTTAGGCAACTCTTGCACATCTTCTGTCAATCCAGCCTATTGCCAAAGCTCTCCCCAGCACCAATGAATCATTTTTTTCCTGTCAGCTTTCCTTACTTTCCTGCTTTCACACCAGTAGATAGTGATCGAGAATACAGTAGTGTGGATGATCTTGATCTTGGTCTCTCCAGTGACACATCCTTACACTCAGTGATCCTGTCTATTTCTTTCATTGTTTGACCTTCTGAGTCTCATTCTTATTCCGATTTCTTGACTTCAGTCTCCATTTGGACTGATGATTGAACTAAGGTATACAAAATCTCTAATAATTTCAATTTTTCCATTGGCAACTTTAAAGTTATGTAATTTTTCTGTAGTCATGATTTTGTTTTAATGTTTAACTGCAATCTGCTTCCATTTTCACCAAATGTTTCAAGTCATTGCTGTTTTCTACTAGTGGCTGGTGTCATCTGCATATCTTCTTGATGTTCCAGCTACATGTGTCACATGCAGAAAGGTTATGTTTCTAGTACACTGCCGAAAGTTATAAAGAACACAGTTAAATGTAATTTGTGGTACCACCATCATGGCCAGATTAGGAGGAGAGAGATGGAGGGAGAGAGAAGAGAAGATTCTGAGGAGCTGTTAGAGGCAACAGCCAGATGGGATATGTTTTCAGTCTATATGAGATTGGATGGGCAGTCATGCTGGCACAGAAGGAATTAATAGTAGATGGATGAATGCATACATTTGTGAAAGAGTGTGCTTGTTGTCCATCTTTGTATGGATTGAGTTCTCAGCTCATTTTCAGATATTTCTTCAGACTACAGTTTTCCGTTTCAGAATCTGAACTATTGTAAATTGTTTAGGTGAATGTATTCTGTTTTTTCCCAAGTGTAAACTATATATGGCATGTAATCTTTGATGCAGTGAATTATATGCGTCAAATTCTTTTTATGCATGATTAGATGGAGCTTAGGGTGCAGAAATAAAAAGTCTATTGGCTCCTTGTCATTTTTAGATAAATTGCTCATGAGCAGAGCACTAGAAAACAGCTCTTCTTTTTACCTATCTAACTGAGATGAGCACTCATTATTGAGCTTCACCCATACATCTGTGGGAGATGTCTCCTCCTTATTTCACTCTTCCAGGGAGTTCTGGATGAAACCCAAGAATTTTGGAAATCCTGAAACTGATAATTTGGCAATACTTCACAAGCTTGCCAGTCCATTTTTGATGAAACACATACAATAGGCACTCATAGTTGTTCAGTGTGTTAATAAATAATAACTTTGTTGTGAGTTTTTCCTGCTGTTTGGCCGTGTTCTGGAAGTTTTTCTTCCTGACGTTTTGCTAGACTCTGTGGCCGGCATCTTCAGAGGTCAAGGAGCTCAGGAACTAGGAGTTCTCTTGCTGCTCTGGGAGTCTCACTCACTCTATACCCCAGAGCACAGAGAGAAATCTTAGTTCTCTGAGCTCCTTGCCCTCTGAAGATGCTGGCCATGGAGTCTGGCAGAACATCAGGAAGAAAAGCTTCCAGAACATGGCCAAACAGCCCCAAAAACTCACAACATTTAACAGATCCCGGCCATCAAAACCTCCGAGAATACAGTAATAAGTTTAATAATAATTGAGTTGTTGACATCATACTAATTCAGTTCACATCTAAGAAGCAATTCTAAGTTTTAAATGAAGCTGAAATATTTGCAAAGATCTGTTTTTTCCTTTGATATTTTTACAAAGTGGTTTGAATATTTATCACTCTGAATTACTAATACAACTATTCCAACAGCATATGAAAGAGTTTTTACTATCCAAATAGATTGATTTTTTTTCTTTAGGTAATTGTTTGTGTAAGAGGCACTGTTGCAGGAGGCATTATTGAAAAAGACTCATAACTATTAAAACAACATAAGAACTATAATTACAATATGTAATGGGAGCAAGACAGATTATTTTACATCAGTATTACTCTATAGTTTTTCAGCAGAGCATTAATAGTGTGTGTAAGTATGGTCATTTTAATTCACATCTATTTCAGTAAGGAATTATTTATTTATATTATTGTAGATTCAGAATTGATTGAATCTCCTAGCTTATAACAATGCATATGCTGGGAGAAATATTTAGAAGGATGTGCAAAATCTGTATAAATTTCTCCTTCCCATTGTGTGAGAGTAGCTCTTTAGGCTTTATGGATTGTCTGTAGGCAATGGCTGTTCTATAGTTCTGAACAAACAGTTGTGTCAGAGACCATGTCTTTAGACTGTGCACATGATGGTGTCTCATTGGAGAAGCTAGAGGCATATAAGTATGCCCTCAACACATCCAATCTCGCCTGATTTCGGAAGCTAAGCAGGGTCTGCCCTGGTTAGTACTTCAATGGGAGACCACCAGGGAATACCAGGCGCTATAGGCACCTGGAGTAGGAACTGGCAAGCCACTCCAGTACTCCTGCCAAGAAAACTCCATGGACATGGGGTCACAAAGAGTCGGTCATGACTGTAAAAACAACACACACACACACACACACACACACACACACACACACACACACACACACACACACACACACACACACACACACACACACACACACACACACACACACACACACACACACACAATGAATGATTGCTTGACTTTTTGCATAATGCATTGTTGGTTTGTCCCTTGTGCTATTGCACAGTGGTATCCAGAAATTATACTTCTTATATAGACTAGTCCAGACTTAAGTTGGAGGATGAATGAAAGTTACTGAAGTTTTCGATAAAATTTCTTCAGTATTTCCTTGCCAGTCTAGAAGCTATCAGAGAATTTCAGATAGTGGAGACATTTCTGGATGCACTGAATGAGGCCAGCCATGACTATATTTGTGCAGTGTGATCTATACATGTCCCCATGACTGTCATTCATCTGGAGATTTATGTTATTGCTGAAGGTTAAATATTTACATATGAGTATGAAATCACACATTTAAGTTGCCAGAATCACAGTGACCTCATTTGAAATTGTAGTTTCAATGGCTTGTAGACCACTTTTGAGAGGATGGTTGGTGTAAAGTACTTACCGTATATGTCTATGGTTGCCAGGAGTATGTCTCCTGGTAGATTATATGCCTGGGTAGCTCGGTTGGTAGAGCATCAGACTTTTAATCTGAGGGACCAGAGTTCAAGTCTCTGTTCAGGCACTGTCTCCTCATTTTAATGAATAAAATGGTCAACTGAGCCTCATGCTTTCACCACGGGGATTTTACCGTCCCGGGTAGTGCAATTTGCATTAAGGGGGTAATATAGAATAATAAATAAGCTGTCATTTCCTGAGGAAGCTTAATGTAGACCCTTTAACTTCCCCCTTTTATCAATATGATAGGAAACAATTAACAAATAATGTTGGTTTTTTTCTATATGTTGCTATTCATATGAAGTGTCTCTTCTTGTACAGAGTTTTATTGCTCCATAATTCTTACTACCAAGGATTTCCTTGAACAGAATGCGCATATATGCAGAGCATGCCAAGGCTGCATCCTCTTCCATTTGGGTTTGTGGTTATGTACCTCTGATAGTGAATATGGCAAGGTGAAAAGTTAGTTAGAAACATAAGCGGGAGTTGAGTCATGGCAATTGGACTTCTTTTCTTATTAGATGGAAATGTTTCACTATTCATCCCAGCAGTTTCTTCAGTCTGAGGACAGTGGGTGGAAGGCTTCCAATTTATATTTTATCTTGGTTTCACCCCACCCTAGTCTGAATCAGCCTGTTAAGTAGAAAATAGCATGGAGTGTGTGAACCTCACACCTACCTACTCATACCTGCTCACGTTAAATATGGGTTGTTAGCAAAGGCCTTCTTGGTGGAGGTCTACAGACTGGGGTACTTCAAGGACCAGATGCAGGGGAGTGGTATCAGGAGACAGATATCTAGTCTTATGCACTCCCAGATGCACTGTGAGATACAGGAAGCTGGACTACATGGCCTTTGGTCTGATCCAGCATGGCTCTTCTTATGTTCTTATTTATGTTTATGTTATAATTTGCTGTATACCACCCAGAGTTCCTGTGGGAAAGTTGGGTAATTAATAAATGTAAATATAAATATAAATAAATATTATCTTCAGATGCCTCTCTTCCTTTTTACTGGCTTCTGTGGATGTGGGTATGCTCTTGACTCTGTGGTTTAGAGTTCTGATAACTCCTAATTTGTGTTGTGATTGGTGTTGGGAGTCTGGTGGTAGGCACTGGTCCGTGGGGTGGGGGGCAGTCATGTAAATTTCTATTCCCAAGCTAAAGTTGGGTCCTATAATAACCTTGCAGTCTAGGAAAGCCAGTGGGTTGTCTTTGGCATCTTCCCTGGTGAACTTGATAATTGGGTCCACTGTATTTACTTGGTCTGTAATGGCCTGGACTTCCAGGGACTTGATTTTTACTCAGGTGAGATGTTTCAATCCCACAAGAAAAGAAGTCCAGTTGACATGACTCATCTCCCAGATAACTTTACCTACTGTAGAAGACTGAGAATCTCCACAGACATTTTGAATTATATGGTTCTTTGTAGCAGAATCAGAAGAGCAGCATTGTTTTGACTCATGTCAGTGTGTTATTTGCAACTTACTTTATTACTTACCAGTAAATATTACACAGTGGCATCAGAAAGAGAGCAGATGTGGAGGGAGCATAATCTTTAACTCTTTTTAAGATGACACAGTGTTTTGGCTTAGGGCTTATGTTGTATATGTTATGTTGCATATTTATAAATTACTTGTAAAAATGAGTAGATGGGATATGATCCAAATTTCCTGGTAACACCTGGAGGAAGAATAGTAGTTACCACTTTAAAAAATAAAGATTAAATACATGACCCCAGGTGGTCAGAGAACTGAGAGAAAAATGGATTTTTTCCAGTAAAAAATGTAATACAGTAATTCCCCCACCATTTCGCGGTTCATGCACTGCAGTCCCGCAAGTCTCAGGGCAGTGCGGGCGAGTGTCGGTGTGGGATCAGATCCCCCAACACCGCTCGCCCAGGCTGCTCCAAGAAGTCTTGGAGCAGCCCATGGGGGGGGATCTGATTGCCCCCTGCCCCCCTAACCTGGATCCTCATATCGCGGATTTTCAGTCATCGTGGGTTGGGTGGGTCCCTAACCCCCGTGATAGGCAGGGGGGTTACTGCATTCTACATTCAAGCAGGATAAACAATCAGATGCACAGTTATAGAAAGGGTGACAGCTGGCTTGGCAGTAATGTGTGAAAAGGGTGTAGGAATCGTAGTAGAGCATAAGGTAAATGTGAATCAACGGTTTGCAGTCACAAAAAAATTGAATGCTATATCAGCAACAGTTTATTGTCGAGCTCAAGGGAAGTAGTATTAACTTTCTGTCTGCTTTGGTCAAACCTGAATTGGTATAGTTGGTGCCCATCTGAAACCACTGTTGAAGAAATATAGTGGAAAGCTAGGACATGTCAAGAAAAGTGGGACCAGGATAACAGAGTTTGGAGACCAAGTTAGGTAGTAGAGGAATGATTGGGACATTTGGGAGGTTTGGGTAGCTTCAAGAACAAATTATAGCCATTTTCAAATACCTGAATGGCTGATCTTTAGAACACTTGTCCAACACAGTGGTGCCTCCTAAGACAAATTTAATTCATTTCATGGGTCCATTCGTTTTACGAAAAATTCATCTTAAGAGCCACGGTTTCCCATAGGAATGCAGTGAAAACCAATTAATTGGTTTTGGAGGATTTCACTGGATTACAATGAATTTAAGGATCTCAGTGCACAGAGCCATATGCACAGTTAATCAAAAGGATTAATTACTGGCTGAGGTCAAAACACAAAGAAAATTCCTTAAGGCAGACATTTCTTAGGCAAAATCCCCTTTTGATTCACCTTGGGTTCTTCTTTAAATGACATATCTTTGTGAGGCAAAATGTCTGATTAAAAAAAGATTTTTATTTCTACTCTAAATTACAAAAAAGTTGTACTTGTAAAAAAGATTCAAAAAAGAGATTTAAATTTGTCAAATTCAATTATAAACTTATTTCCCTAAAAATAAAAAGTCTAAATTACCCTCTCTAATTTAATACTTTGGTCCATTTTGTCTAAGCTACATAGACCTGTTCCTGACTAGCTACATCTGGCATGAAGCAGAAACTCAAACAGCAGTCTGAAGTGGATATTAATGGCTTCTGTATCTCCTTCTTCATGTCCGAAGAAGCTTTCAAATGTCACGTGCTTCAATCCACCAATGGTAGCTTGACTACGCTCTGCTCTACAGGCATTGTTATGGCTAAATTTCTACATACTTTAGATAACAAACTCTCATAAAGAATGAAAAGTACAGTTAATATTGAGCTTTACAAATCATACCATGTCCCATCATGATTATTTTCTTACACCATTCGAAGAGGAGGCAGAGGCTTGTGGGCTTGTTTGTAGCCGCAGTTTATTCTGCAGCCATGGCCGCAGAATAAACTGGGGCTACAAATGAGCCCACAAGCCGCTGTCACCCTTTTGCCTGGGTCTTTTTGCTGACACAGCCCAGCACAGAGATCCAGGCAAAGAGGGGTAGTGGCGGCTTTGATCCTGGCTTTCCTGACCATGAAGCACCCATGGATCGGGTGCTACATGGTCAAGAAAGCCAGAATAGAAGACTAGACTTTAGAATTTCGCACACCCATAACCTCCTTGGGTTGTGGACGTGTGAAATTCAAAAGCCTGCCCCGTAAGATGTTTTCGCAAGACATCTGGTACGCAAACTGCTGTCTTGCGAAAAATGCCTATTGCTGGAAATTTCATTCATCTTACAAAGAATTCATCTTGCAGGGCAATCGTCTTGCGAGGTACCATTGCATTGTGCGTCTGTAACCAATGATAACCAGCTGTTTTAAATAGTAGTGATGCAGACTTAAAACACATTCTAGGGTAGGATTTCTATGACATTTCATACTTACTCTGCAATATATACTTGAACCCACAAGCAAGTTTAAACATTTTTCTGAGTTGTCTGGCCTTTTTCACCAATTTACTCATAAACATGTCCAAACCCACATAAATATTCAAGCACAGGTTGCAGAAAGAATATGTCATGTCATAGAAATTCTCCCACTATGACTGTGATTTGTCTGCAATGAAGAATGCTCAAGGCCATGCACTCCCTCTTCATGTCGGACCCAGTTCCATTTTCTGCCTCATAAATGACAACAAACTAGAGTTTTAAAGTACAATTTGAAATAAATCTGGTTTGGGATGATAATTTAAAAGAGAGTGAAGAAAGAAGAGAAAAAGAAAAATCTGTTCAATGTTTCATGGTTCTTAAATTCTGAAAACTTTGTGTATATAGTACTTGAGATTGTTGGGAAATACATTTTGGCCTTATTCTAATTGTTATTCCACCAGGAAATAATTTCTTTATAGACTGTAAGTATCCCTTTGCTCTGGTAAACTAAAAACAATTCGACATGTGTTGCTAAATTCAAATTTTGTGTTGCTATATTCAAATCAAGGATAATTTTGCAGCAGAATATTTAAGGAACTGGCTCTTTTAAAATTTATTTCACTCTTGTTTGCACATATCCCAAAGGTTATCCCAATCTCTTATCAATCCCTATTCTTCTGTATCTTTCTAGCTGACATTTAGTCTTTTGTTGCCTGGTAACAATATAGAGAAGACAAAATTTATGTTGTGTACAAGCTTTCAAATACTACATTCCACTCATTTAGATGAAAATTTGAAAAAATAGTTTTAAAATTTTACATTAAGAACTTTCCATCTTCATCAGCCTCCAAATAATTGCAGCTGTTAAGGTCTCTGGCTGAAATTCATTTGCTAACTCCAACTAGAGTAGACATTGAACCAATAAGATTTTCATGCATTTTGGTTCTACTACAATTGTTTCTTTTTCCTTTTATAACTTTTTGCTATCTCCAAGGTCTCTCCTGTTTCCTAGCATTCTCTCTTATATTTGGTACAAGCCCTATAGTTTTTTGCAAACGTTTTATTGAATACTTTGTAATTGTCATGTGGACATCTATCTATCTTTAGTTACCTTGTTGTCAGGTGTGCACTGGTGAGTATGAGAGCATACTTGAGAAAGTTAGGGAAAGAGGAACTTTTGAGAAAGCTGTGAACTTTGTGTTTAGTGATTCTCCCTCCCCTTTCTTATTCTAAAATGTGTACAGAAATATTCTAAAATGTGTACATGAAATTAATTTGTTCCATAGGTCATTTCATAGAGTGAAAATGCTGTTAAATGAAATGTGGTTTCCCACTGAAATGAATGGGAAACCTATCAATCCATTCTGGAGATTGGATTAATTGACTTTCACCTCCTTTCCCTCGCTGCAGCACTAAGCAGGGGAAAGGAAGTGTTGGATCAGGTGCCCCAAAGCTGAACCCAGCAATTTGTGGAAGCTTTGGGGTGCCTGATCCCAGTGGGGGGAACCACACCCTGTGGCTGGGCAGAGTGGCAGATCAGATCCACCAACCAGGAAGGTTCCCACTTCCCTCTGTGTTGTTGTCCCATCTCTGTCTCTGGGGAGGAGGAGGCATGGGCCGGTGGTGATGAGGAGGGGCTAACGGTGGCAGGTGGCCAACGGCTTCTTCCTGTTGCAAGCGGCCACCTCAAGCCCTCCGCAAGTAGGTGAAGGAAGGCTCTGGGGCATGAAAGGGAAGGAGAGAGGCAGGTGAGGCATGTTTGAGTTGGTGTGTGTTTGTGAGAGGGGGGAGCCAGCTCGCTACAAGCCTAGCAGGAAGTAAGACGTGGATGCTATCAGCTTTCAGGCAGGTATTTCATTCGCCCTCCCCCTGTGCGCGCTTCTCCTTACCCACTCTTGAAAAGTGGGGGGTGGAGGTGGCTGTAGTGGCACAACCAAGCTTCACTATTGCTGGCTGGTTTGCAGTGGGATGTGCCTGAAAGCCTTAAACTGGGGAAGCCCATTGGATTTTTTTGCAAACTGACACGTCTATTCCCAGAAATTTAGTTTCATTATCCATTTTTTTAGATAACTGAAGCTTTCACTAACCAAGGTAGTACTGTATTCTGTGCTCTAGGGTAAGGCAGGAGGATTTGTAGGGCTCTAGACATTGTTACATTACAACTCCAGTTATCTCCAACAGCATGCCCAGTGGTCATGAAATATGAGATTGCATCTGGCAGGCCATAGATTTCCCTCTTCTTCACCATACAGATATTACTGATAGAAACCCATATGATTGCTGTCACTTTATTTCAGTCCCATGTGCATGACTTGCAAAATGTGCTTCATACTAAGAAAATAATAAAGATCCATGTTTTGACAGAATAAAAGGTCAAGAATGAATATAGGCATCAAGAGGTGCAGAGCAGAACCAACTGTTCAGTTCACATTCCCACAGCTAGTTGAATATTTCTCTGAGAAACTCACTATAAATTTCTGTAGACAGTTTAGAAATCAATGTGTGGTATGGAACATGTGTTTTGACTCTGCATGTGTGACTGAAAATGTGAATATTTTAAAGCTAATGAGAACCCAACCCTCTGCTTGTCATATCAGAAGAGTTTCAGTGAACTCTGGAGCAGTAGCAGTACGAAGATACAGTATATGTGATTGATAATTCAGCTTTACTGAGTAGAATGGAATTTCCCATATACCACGTGTTTTCCCTCTATAAGATGCCCCCATGCATAAGATGACCCCCACGTTTGCAACCCAAAATTAGTTTCACAACTGCGTGGTTCTCATCTTGCCTTACTTCCATGTATAAGATGACCCTTAGTTTTTAGTCTAACAATTGTAGACAAAAATATAGTCTTATACAAGGAAGAAAACTGTTCATGCCATGGGCAAAAAACATTCAGCTTTAAAATATGAATCCCATTTAACAGAGATACAAAATAAATATTGGTGGAAATGAATGATTACTTTGGAAATGAATGATTACTTTGAAAACTAACAATGAGAGATTTTAACTGCTCAAAACAGTAAATGGCTTGATTGTTTGCTCGAGCCACTAATGGAACCTAAAATCTTTTGAAGTAAGAAAAATCTGCCAAATTTCAAGAGTTTTATTTTTGTTACACACATTAACGGTATAACTAATAACATTCATTATGTATAATTTCATCTGTAAATTACCATATTGTGGTTTCTCAATTTTAGACCATTGCACTTGTGTATAAGAACATGTTGTCTGTTTTGAGGATTCAGTCTACCTCTACAGGTCTAACTTTTCTCTGACACCTAGACTAAAATTCTTCAGTTTAGCAAAGGTTTTATATATAAAACCTTCCCAGAATCATGTCAAGAACTAGTGTAAAAGACCATGTGTGTGTGTGTTGTGTCGTTACAGTTGTGACCGATTCTTTGTGACCCCATGTCCATGGAGTTTTCTTGGCAGGAATTACTGGAGTGGCTTGCCAGTTCCTACTCCAGGAGCCTACAACACCATAGTGGTACTAAATATTCCATTCCATTCCATAAACCTTTAATTTATTTATTTATTTATTTTTTTATTTTAGAGTATTTTTACCCCACCTTTCTCCTTGGAAAAGGACCCAAGGCGGCTTACAGTAATGAGGGATAACATACAGTGCAGTAAAACTAACACATGTTCAAGTATTTGAGAACAAGGAATTGAGGGACATCTTACAGCATTAATAGACAACATTACATTAAAGCTACAAGGCTATAAGTAGTTATAAACACAAAGTCTATGTGATCCTATAGATTCATATAAAATACACATGGTAGTCCATCATTGAGGGAAAGCTTGTCTGAAAAGAAAGGTCTTTGCCTGTTTCCGAAAGGACACCAGAAATGAGGCAGTCCTGGCCTCTAGTGGGAGGGAGTTTCAGAGTCTGGGCGCAGCAGTCAAGAAGGCCCTTTCATGGGTTCCCATGAGATGTACCTATGAGGGTGGCGGGATGGAGATAAGGGCGTCTCCTGATGACCTTAAAACCCAAGTCGGTTCATACTGTGAGATTTGATCTTAGAGGTAGCTAGGATCCAGGTTGTATAAGTGCTTTGTAGGTCAAGGCTGATGGTTTTAATGGCATTAAAACAAAGGAGTATACAAATAAAGACTAAACAGTTACACAGAACATTATAAAATAAATCTCATCAATGGTCTAAAGTTCACAGAGGATTGCTCTTTTTTTAATACAGCTGTTAGAAATTCAGCCATCCGAGCAGTGACTAGTTCAGAATTGTCCTGAAGGAGAAAGCCCGTATATCCTTCAGGAGGGCCTGGGAAATCAAGGAGGGTTTGCTACAAGAAGAGTTTGTGCAGCTTATTGTGTCCCAGACAGTGACACAAGATGTGGGAGACTGTGTCAGGTTCTGAGTGGCAAAAATTACAAATCCTCTGAGCAAGAACGATATTGTGGTATCTTCCAGACAAAACTGAAGAAGGAAAGGTGTTAGATACTAAATATTCATTTTTTTATGTACTGCAGGTAAAACTGTGCTCACGACCTGTAGTTTAATCCCAGGTAGCAGGTTCATGGTTGACTCAGCCTTCTAGTCTTCAAGGTTGGTAAAATAAGTACCCAGCTTGTTGGGGGAGGGGCAAGGTGTAGCCTGCATACTGTAATTAAAAATGCAAACCGCCCAAACACTACTTGAAGTGGTATGTGGCAGAATGTTTTGCTTTTTATAGTAATAGTTTATTCACACCATGTATGTGTACAAATCATGGAAATGGAATAATGTTGAGGGTAAATTTTGCAGGCACCACACACTGTCCTTAGAAATCATCTCTGAAGCTGTGTTAAAATCCAAGTTGATTTTTCAGATGACTCCAGGTTTTTGTTTTGAGGGCATTTCACTCTCTTCAATGGCTACCTTTAAACATAGCATTAAAGTGTGTTTTAATATTACATGCATATGCCCCGGGTCCACATGTTCCACTGCTTATCCCCTCCGTATTAGCTGTTAAGAAGCAATTGTAAGCTTTTGCTTCCATTTCCAGCTGATTTGAAAGTGAATCATGACAGACTGTATAGCCTTGGCTGTGGCTCAGCGAAACAAGCATTGATCAGAACCAATTTAAGTTATCAAGTTTACTTCTAGCTCTTAATGTTCTAATATTTTAACATTCCAATACAGTAGATCCCTGGTATCCACTGGGAGTGGTTCCAGGCTGTCCCATGGATAATGAAAATTGGATAAGAGAGAACACCACCACCACCCCAAAAAACTGTTTTTTGTGCGAGTAACATGCTTTACAGCTGTTATTTTGCAGTATTAGCTTTTACAACAGTAGTTTGCTCTATAGCTGCTGTTTGTTTTGTGGCTGCTGAATTACATATTTAATTTTTTCCTCTGCCAACCTTGGATAACTGAATCAGTGGTTAATGAATCAGTGAATATGGGGGTCCAACTGTCCTTGAATCTGTTCCAGTTGGTTTATTTATTTATTTATTTATTTATTTATTTATTTATTTATTTATTTATTTATTTATTTTGTTTAATGGTACCTTGAAAATGTTGTCAGGGGTAGATTAAATAAGTAAGCATATAATTATAACTAATCACAGTCTGTCTGGGCTCAGACATAATGAGAAATCGCCATCACTTGAATATTTAAGCAAACGCTTAAACATTGCAGCCTAGCTGGAGGAAAAGAAGAGGACAAGAACACAAATGTCAGAGGCTCATTTATATAGAGCATAGTTTCAAATCATAGCACATCTGGTGTATGATTAAGAATACTGCAAGATTTTTGCCACAGACTTGCTTGATTTAGGCAAAATCTCTTCTCCAGGATAATGTCCTCATTTGCATATGGAAAATATGCTAACCAAATCTTACTCAATAATTCGATAAAAGCGGGTAGAAGCAGTCTAGGGGGACTGTATGCTTGTTTCATGTTCTTAGTTTACTATTTTCTTGTATGAGGACCAAAGTGAGGAAGGAGTGGGCAAAGCTGACATAACAGAGAACTCTTAACACAGTGGATTATTATTTTTTAAATGGAAACCTTGCATTTCAGATAATGGTACCTTGAATTCTTTAGCTCACCTCAAGATGTTGTTTTCTATCAGATTTCCATGTTTGTTGGAGTAATTTCCCAATCTCAGGAGTCAAGTTTGTGGTAAAACACAAACTGTGTTTTACATCTAGAAAATTAAGCCCCACACTCCTTGCCCGATGTCAAAATGGAGAACGCTGTTGCAAGACTAATGGAAGCCCTCTTTTCTTCTTCTTCCAATAGCAGGCAGTGCATTTTTTCACAAGTTGGTAGCTGTTGTGGATTTATTTACAGAGCTCTCATAATGTTTTAAGGGCAATGTAGTGTAGTTGGTATCATTGTATGGCTGATGGAATGTGCTTCCAATGCAACTTTTCTTTTAAAATGTGTATGTTGAAAAAATAGAGTGACTTGAAGCAATATCTGGTTTTGGAATGAAGCTCCATAAATAATTTGTGAATGAGAACAGTCACTCACCCCCCATCTTATCTATTACAATCACAAGTCAAGTTTGATCATACTATTAGAAACTTGGGCATCCAGCACAGGCAGCAAATAGGTGAATTGTAAACAGGCAGCAAGTTTCCACTCGGATGCAGTTTGCAGCCAACGGTATGTCCTCCGAAGTCTATCTAACTTTATCTTATACCTCCTTGCTCCCTTCTGCCGATCTTGCTATTATTATTATTATTGAGACTTTTGGGGGAGTTTCCAATCTTGCAGCAAGTGTGATAAGACGTTTGCTTTGAGAGAAATCTACATTGCTCCAGACGACAGCAAACGTCCAAGGTTTTTGTGTCAAGCTCATTATCTATCACACACTTCTGGTTTACCTAACAATATAACCACTGCACTTATTTGGAACAGCAAAACAAGGAGATTAGGGGGACCTTGAAGGCCAGCACCGACAATAATAATTAGAACTGAAAATAGAAACTGGAAACTGTTTAATCATTTGTTACTACTTCGTCACACGCCGAGTGCCTTGAAGACTAACAACTCCATAGAACTGTGTTACTCGATTATAGTGACTTTTAAAAATCATTTTACTGCTTTTACTGCTTTTACTGTTTTTACAATTTATTACAGTTATATTTTATTATTACTATTTTGCCATTTTATAATTTTAACTCAACTCCTTGCTTTGCTCGGAGCCTTCAGTGCAATCACCTGTTGTAATTCATCATCCTGATGGACGCAGAGGCATTGGAGATACTGGATCTCACCCTCTCTCCCCCGGTGTTACGGCAGATAAAGAAAAACACTCCAATCGCCATTACACCTGTCCTTGATCTAGCCAGATGGAAGGAGGATTTACAGCACCAGCAGTCACCACCCCTGAACAGAGGATTTCCAAAATCCCCCTGCTCCACAGCCCCCACTGAAAAGGGCTCTAGCATCCAGCTTAAAGCAGGACTTCAAAACATAACACTGAGGAGAATGCACCAACCTAAAATAACAGATTTTACCAATCCTCAGACACCCTCCTCATGTAAAACTGGCCCCACTCCAGAGATTGGGAGCAACCATTCTTCAAAAAATGTTGCAAGCCCACAAATTGACTTGCCAGACTATCTCTCCAAGGATGACCAGATATTGGATGGTGTGTCTTTCAACTGTGACCAGTTCAATAGTACAATGTACATGGATTTTGGTGATCCAAAAATGAATAATCTTCTGCCTTCTCCTGCTATTTTGCCTGAGCACCTGGCAATGAACTCTGTGGCAACCAACCAATCACGGTGCAGCAATCCACATCATGAATCTTCAAGTGTTGGAATACTCAATCTACCTACATCCAATTATACTATACCAGTGGCAGCAGGCTGTGCTCCTCCTCTGTCCACCACTACCAGTCCAACAGCTTCCTCCTCAAGCATTTTAGCATATCATAGCAAAACAAATTCAGCAAAGGTAGGGGGGAACTGTCAAACCCAGGCTTGCCTGGTTGAAATCAGAGATACACTTCAAGAAATTAAACAGCTTATGTATGATATGCAGAGGTCTTTGAAAGAAGCAGTGAATTTTACTGGACCATCAAGGCAAAACAAAAATGACAACTCCTCACAGGATGTAGGCAACATGGATTATTATAATCTATCCCCTAACACCATAGATAAAATAAACAGTTTGTCTTTAGAAGAACTACTTTTGTGTGTGGGATCCTCCTTTGGGTAGCTCAAAAATTTCTGCTACTACAACCCCAGTGAATGTGGACAGAAATACACCTAATCAAGAACTGTCAACTGCTGTACTAGCCACAGAAATCTCCAGAACTGTCGAGGCTGCTCTCCCATCACTGGTCCCTTTAAGTAGCAAAGCAAAAAATACTATTACCCCCAGAAGAACCTCACCCGCTAAAAAAATTCCAAAGACAAAGGCCACCCATAAAATTCAAAAGAAAAAGGGGCTTCCAAGAATAACACCAAGAATGCAAGAGGTTTGAATTTCAAGCCCCTATTCAAACTGTTAGACTCCATGACTATCAGCCCAAGGGAAAAGCTGATTGGGGGAAATCTGCATTCGGAAAATTTGCAACCCAACAACAACCAAAGAAAAGGGCAGCAAAGAGCTAAATCTATGGCAGCTCAAAACAACACCTTAAACAGCTGTCTTAACAGTACCAACAAAATAGCTGTTAACAGTGCTCCTGAACAGGGTATACGCCCCCTTACCATGGAGACCCAAACAGATGCTCAGCACCCCCAGAACTTTCAAAATAAACATCCAACAAACCAGTCTATGATCCAAATACCTGGGCTCCCCATTCCTTCTATGGCCATGCCTATCCCTGTGCTCATCAGAGACAGGAGCATCCACTCCAGGAATAAAAGAAGAAAATTTAGAGGGCCAGTATCGGAGAGGAGACCTCTAACAAATCGTATGCAGTTAGACCACTGGAACTCCGAAGAGTACCCAAATTGGAGAAACCATAGGATCCAGTCTGTGAGAAATGATCTAGCCCAATATAACTTGGTCTGACTTGGGGATACTGGGCCCTCCCAGAAGTGTCATAGAGCTACACATACTGGAGATGGGGAGGTTGCGAAACTACAGATTTCTGGGGTCAATAAGGGCGGTACCAACCATACTATGTATATCTAATCCCCTTCCATCAGAGCACAGTGTACCAGTTTTCTTCAATCAAGTTTCGTCATTCATTGCCAAAGACCAGTCCAACCCCTTACAAAAGCAACAATGTAAATATGGTACGAACCATAACAGGAAATCATCCATCAAGATTCTTTCCTGGAATACAGCGGGGTGGTCAACTAAAATTTGGGACACAGCCTTTACTGATTACTTAACCATATTTGATATCTTGTTACTTCAAGAGACATGGACTCAAGAGGACCCAATTTTAGATGGTTACACAACCCACACTCTAAAAGCGGCCTCCAGTGAAAGAGGTGGGTGGAAAAAAGCAGGCATGGCCATTCTGGTATCAACAGACCTCAAAGCATCTGTTCAAAAACTTCAACCCTCTTGCAATCTAGCCCTTGCAACTGTTTTGACATTCACCTCCCATCTTTTATTAATCATTGATGTATACCTACCTCCTCTTCAGTCTCGTACAGAATGTAAAGACCAATGGGCTAAACTAGTTGCTTATATAGATAACTTGTTATCATTATTCCCAAGTGCTTCTCTAATGATAGCAGGAGATTTTAACGCCAGAACTGGAGAAAATGACGAGGTACTATTTGCAAAGTACAACATGTTGACTCCGGACGCATCCTCCCCCTGGTGTCCCCACAGACAATCAAAGGATCGAGGCTGTAACTATGGAGGTCTTTGTCTCATGGAAATGGTCAATAATTTGGACTTGATACTTTTAAATGGGAACATGGAAGGAGATACACCTGGAGAACTTACTTTTACCTCACTGGCAGGTGCGTCCACTATAGATTATATCATGGTCTCAAAGGATTTGAGGAATTTAATTACTGATTTTAGGGTCGAATGTCGCTCTGAAAGTGACCACTTTCCTTTGTCCACCATACTCAATCTTGGTGCCACCAACGTGTTTGCAGACAAAGAAATGACATTCCCACCCTCATCTGAAATTAGAGCTGCCCGGGTCAAGTGGACTACCGAATTTGATGTTTCCATGAGACAACTACTTTTCCCAGATCCCCTTTCTCATCTCGGTACATTGATCATAACCACGGATTCTAGTTCAACTGCTCTGGATACTTACAAGGATTTGGTCCAGCATCTCCAGCTACATCTAAAATACAATAATACAAACTAGTGGTGGGAAAATGTGGTTTGATCTTGAATGCAAAATGGCAAAAAAAGAGCCGATGGCCAAACTCAGACTGTATCGTGAACAGAACTTAGCCAGGATTCCTCCTGATTGGTTCATTCTGAAGAGAAATTACAAAGCCCTAATCAAAAAGAAAAAAATTCAAGCCCAGAGAGAGACCTGGCAACGGTTGACAACGGCAACTATCCTCAAAGACTAAGCCACTTTCTGGAGGATAGTGGCAGGTGAAATGCGGGAACATTCCCTCCGGATTGTTTCTCACATTTTGCCTAGTGCTTGGGAGGAGCACTTTCAGAATATCTATTCCTTACACCCTGCCTGTGCCCAAAGTCCACCAGTAAGTGATAGAAATCTACCAGACTGGTCTCCAGTCTCCCCTGCAGAAATCTCTGCCCTGATTTGCAAATTGAAAGCTGGTAAAGCCCCCGGGATGGATTATATTTCAGCAGATTTTATAAAATCAAACTCTGATTGGTGGGCCCCAATACTGGCATCCCTGTTCTCCTGGATCAACTACACCACATGTATTCCAGAGGACTGGGGTCTTGCAATTATTGTTCCATTATTTAAAAAGGGCCATAGGGGGGACCCAGCTAACTACCGGCCAATAAGCCTACTTAGCACTGTTAGTAAGTTATATGCCAGCCACTTATTGTGTAAACTAACAGACTGGCTGCAAGTAGAGAACCTGTTGGCAGAGGAGCAAGATGGATTTAGATTGGGAAGATCTACCTTGGACCAGGGACTTATTCTCCACCACCTTTCTCACAAATATAGCTCCCCTAAAGGTGGCACCCTGTACGCAGCCTTTGTTGACTTTAAACAGGCTTTTGATCGCATTCCAAGGCACAAACTTTGGGCAAAGTTTGAAGAGACAAACATAGACAGGAGACTTCTCCTGTTAATGCGACGTCTCTATGAAAACTCAAGTCTACGAGTTCTTTGTAATCCAGCAGGAGTGTTGTCCAACTTAATTTCAGCTCATAATGGGGTAAAACAGGGTTGTGTGCTCGCTCCAACCTTGTTTAACTTCTACATAAATAGTATTGTGAGCAATCTCTCGAAACCAGAATTTCATCCCCCCAAGCTATTTTCACGACCCCTTTCCATGTTACTGTTCACGGATGATGTAGTTTTATTGTCTTTAACTTGTGTTGGCCTGAGAAGGTTTTTGAGGGCCTTCTCCAGCTATTGCAGTCATGAGCAACTAGTAATAAACTACTCAAAAACCAAAGTACTTATTACTAGTAGAAGAAGAAACAAACACAAATGGGTTATAAATAACCACCCCATAGAGCAGGTTTCATGCTTCAAATACCTGGGCATAATTTTAAGTTCTACAGGCTCCTGGGTCGCTCAACTAAAACACGCATCATTGAATGCCCAGAAGAGTGCTGCAGCAATAACCAGATTCTTTTATTCTAAAGGAGGGCGACAAGTATCTTCTGCTATCCAGGTTTTCAAGGGCAAGGTTATTTCCCAAATGTTGTATGGTTCCCAAATTTTCGCAGGTACAAACTTACATTTCTTGGAAGTAGTACAGACTAAATTTCTGAGATCAATTCTGGCTGTACCTCCATGTACATCAAATGTAGCCCTTCGTTTGGAGGCCGGTCTAGTGTCCATAAGAGCACGGGCCAAAGCCCTTATGATTAACTATTGGCTAAAACTTATGTTCCTTACAGAAGGGTTGGCCCCCTTGGTACTAATTGATTCTTTCCAGTCCAAATGGAAACAGTTTGTAGCCAAAGAAATACAGCAAATTGGCTTCTCTAACTGTATCTTAACAGCGATGGGCTATGCTAATGCCAAAGCTGCAGTTAGACAAAGGATTTGGGATATAGAATTCCAAGATCATGTGAGCCTTCTGGGTAATCACAGTCTAGTCACTTACAACAAATTTACTATATCCCCATACCTGACTGGTTTAATGCCTCCAAAGATTAAAAGAGCTTTTACTTTAGCCAGATTGAACGCTCTCCCTTCCAAGCTTTTGGATGGGAAATTTCAAAATACTCCCCTCTCAAATTGCTTGTGCCCATGCAAAATGAACCAAGTAGAAACAGTCACCCATGTCCTTCTTTACTGTTCCTTCTACTGTGACTTACGTAAGGAACTTATTCAACCTGTTATCAAGAAATTTCCTGGGAGACCTTCCAAATTCTATGCAAAGTTACTTCTCTCTGACAGGTCCCAGCAGATTTCAAATTGTGTTGCCAGATTTTGCACTGCTGCAGTAGTTGTACGTAGGCTTATGACTGCCAGTAATTCTAGCTCCTGATCACCATATGGAGTGTGGTCTCCACTCTGCGGTTTGATGTTGGCCTGATCTTTGATATATTACATTATCTACCCTTCTGATGTTGACTGTTTTATAACAGTCCTGTTTCTATTTAATGGCTTTTATCAAACGTTTTACAATGTTTTTAAAATGTTTTTAAGGTGTTTTATTCTGGCAAATTTTATGTTTTATTCTGGCAAATAGTTTTATTGTGGCAAATTGATATTTGGTATTTCTTGTCTTGGTTAACAACCGTAAATAAAGATTAAGTTGTTACTTAATTTGTTGTTGCTATATTTTCATTACCAGAGGTGAGAGATAGTTGTTTGATCTTCCTTGAGCAAAATAACTTGGCTGACTTTCTATGCACCAAGACTTGGGTAAGGCAAGGGATATTGTTAATTGTTTAGTTTTAGTCAGAGAAATTTCTTGGGCCGTTTCAACAAAAAGTCCTTAAATAAATCTTTGGGAACTCTTCACTTAAAAAGTATGGTTACTAACTCTCTTTAATGTTCATTCTTACTGATATTTTGAAAACCTATTTTTTAATTTAAGGAAGATGGAAGGCGCTGAAAGGTAAACTAAGTGGAAGCAGCTCAGTAGACATAGCAGTACAGAAAGGTTAGAGCTTTGAACACCATGAGTTTAATGGGGGACCTGCCCCACATAGGACCTACACACCTCTTCCTCCACAACCAATATAATAATATTAGATGAAGTGGGGACATAAGTTCGTAAAGACAGAGTGACTGAACTGCTTTTGTTTCTGGAGGAAATGTTTTGTATGAACACATACCAGTTTTTGAATGTAGAAAGATTTAGCATGCCTGAATGCCCACTGCTCATTATACTATAACTTAATCTAGTTTAAATATATTTCCCTGCTAGAATCTTACTTGCTGGGGAGGCTTTTAAATTTTAATATTATAGAATAGTATTCTTTTCAAGAGGTCAGAGTGTGTACATGCTGGATACCATGTGAGTCATTATAACGTATAACTTCTAAAGAGCCCAGTATGCAGAAAACTTGAATCTAAGCTTAATTAAGTTTCCTCTTGGCTCTGTCTGCTTTCCTTGCTATTATTTCAGTAGTGTTCATCCCTTTAAGTGCTTTCTGTGTCAGGCTTTGAGATCTTCTATGTAAGCTGATCTGTGTTTTGTATAAATGTTTTGTCTGCTGACTGAGACAAGAACACTGCATTAGCTGCATTGATCAATCCACATTGCTTTCTATCATACAGTAGACAATTAATACTTCATTGTAAAGACTCCCTGGTGCACTTGTTGAGAACTAGATCACTTAACACAGGAACCACAAGAGTTCCAGGCAGATGAAGGAGGGTAAAGCTTACAAGAGTGGGGAGGGGGGAGAGATAAAGAAGGAAATTGCATTCATAGATCAAAATGTGTTGTGTTGTTACAGTTGTGACCGCCTCTTTGTGACTCCATGCCCATGGAGTTTTCTTGGCAGGAATACAGGAATGGTTTGCCAGTTTCTACTCCAGGCACCTATAGCTCCTGGTACTCCCTGGTGGTCTCCCATCCAAGTACTAACCAGGGCCGACCCTGCTTAGCTTCCAAAATCAAACTAACTTATATTTTAATAGCTTTCTGCCAGATATTTTCTCCAATACCATAGCAATTGTTTGAAATCACATAGAGAAGTTCATAGTGTGTGTGTGTGTGTGTGTGTGTGTGCTCCCACACTAAACAGTAGAAGCATGTTTTATACTTGTACCATGTAACCCCATGAGTCAAGAGAGGGAGGGGACATGATGTTGGAGGATTCACACAAAAGTAGATGTACAGCATGGATGTTTGTATCATTGTTACAAATATATTTTACAGCATTAAACAAACAAACCATTTTTCCAAATAAAAGTCAATTGCCATATCCTTGTATTTCATTCACAAAATAGCTAACATCTAAAAAGTTCCAACATATCTATTGCTTTTTGCCATTGGCCACAACCTGTAATGTATCAGACAGAAAGTGGTCATTTTCCCAAGGGTCAACATAAAAGGGATAAAACCTTTTTAGTATCAGAAAAGTGCCACTATGGCAGCTTCCATAGCGGGAATTCTGCTCAGGTATTTGTGTTGATTAGAAGCGGAAATGATTTGCTGAAGCTGGGAGTCCATTTGATAGGTTGGTATGGAAGCAATTTTAGTTTTCAATGGGGTGGAGAAATAAAAGTAGTATACATAAAAATTGAATCCTTAATATCCTGGAATTTTAGTTAGTGTTGGAAATTATCCTCCAGCCTACTCAGTGCAAGCTGAGGTTTTCTATTTGTTTGATTATTGTCTATTTTTCTATTCTGTTGCATAAAGATTAACAAAGAAAATACTTTGGTTTTCTTTTTGCATACTTATCAAGTTTATTTTTGTTAAATAAATTAATAGACTATTAAATAATGTTACATATATGGTCCTGTTTCAACATATATACAGTGGTACCTCTACTTACAAGCAGCTCTACGTACGAGCAATTCGACTTGAGTGGAAAACCATTGGCATTTTAACTGCTGCCTTACAAATTTTAGATGCGGTCTGCTATTTTTTAAGATATGGCTGCTCTACTTATGAGTTGTTCAATTTATGAGCATGCATTTGAAATGGATTAGGGTTAGGGTTAAGGTTAGTATTCCAATCCAGCATTTTACCTGTGTAGAATTCCTGCCGTTGATGCTGCGATAGTGACAGCTTTCTGATACTAGAAAGCATTGCATCCCGTCTGTGTTGAGACTTAAAGGAATGTATTTGTAAAATTTTGCTGACTCCAGATTCCATAACAAATAATTATTTGGTACCAAATTGATTTTGCTAATGGCAAAATCAGGATTATCTGGGCATAAAATACTCACGAGTGATTAACATTGCCTTGTAGTTACAATATAGAAGCTGATTGTTCTTCTGTGATGCAGAGTAGAACTGAAGTCCAAGTGTCTGACTTCACAGCCAGAGACCTAACCAGACTATAAATATAGGGGGGGAGGCAAAAGAAAAGTGAGCTTTCCCTCCTTTCTACTACAGTAGGACCCCCGTATCCACTGATTCAGTTATCCACGGTTGATAGAGGAAATAAATAAATAAATAAATCAGCAGCCGCAAAGCAAGCTACTGTCACAAAGAGCAGCTGTAAAGCAAGCTACTGTCATAAAACAGCAGCCCTAAAGCAAGCTACCATCACAAACAGCAGCTGTAAATCAAGCTACTATTGCAAAACAGGAGCTGTAAAGCAAGTTACTATCACAAAACAGCAGTTTTGGGGAACATTTGGCATTATCTCTTATCCACCGTTTTCATTATCCACAGGAAGGATTGTAACCAATCTCCAGCAGATACTGGGGTCCTACTGTACTTGTATTTTTAATGAAAAGTAACATCAGTCAACCTATGCAACAAAGCCACCATATGACCTTATTACTGTTTTCAACCGCAGTGCAGTAGGGCATTCTCAGCTTGCTGTTGGAACATTTACATATGTAAATCCCATTTTCTTTCACCATCTTATTAAATCTTTTGTGCTGTTTCCTTCGAGTGCAAGGCAAGAGCAGGATCGATCTTACTTTTAACTTGCTATTTTTAACTAGCTTATAACTTGGTATTTTATATAGACCTTCAGTATACCGTAAGGTAAAGGTAAAGGTTCCCCCAGCACAAGCGTGCTAGTCGTGTCCGACTCTCAGGGCGATGCTCATCTCCGTATTCAAGCTGGAAGAGCCAGTGTTGTGCAAGTCCATGGCCATGTGGCCGGCATGGCTGCAAGGAAACACTGTTTTTACCTTCCTGCCTTTTACGGCGGTACCTATTTATCTACTTGCATTTTATGTGCTTTCGAACTGCTAGGTTGGCAGGAGCTGGGGTGAACAGTGGGAGCTCACTCCACTGTGTGACACCCAGGATTCGAACCGCTGAGCTGCTGACTTTGAAGTCAACAGTTTTCGGAGCCTTAGTCCACTGAGCCACCACTATGTACTTGTAGACTAATTCTCAGGGTGTTGAACCCTGGTGTATGAACAAGGAGAGCAGTGTGCTGGAATTCAATTCTATGGGATACATGGCAGTACACACTAGGGTCTTGATCTAAAGATCAGCAAAGACCCCAAACTAAAGAAGGGACAGGCTGTAATACCTTAGTTTATCAGTTTGCTAGCATAAACCAGTCAGGACAACTGGCTTAAACTGATTCTTTGATACCGTACTCGCCATCACTGATAACAACTGACTTCTTTGGAATGTGTGTCTAGGCTGTGAGACATCTGGACTCTTATCTATTGGTAACACAGAGATGACAAAAAAGACAGAGAAACAGAAAACCTGGAAATAGTCAGTATACAAATATATATTTTATAGTTATATATTTGGGGTTATATTACATTCATTAAAATACAAAACTTTAAGAAACTCTAAGAAAACCCTTAATGCAGTGGTATCTCTACTTATGAGTTTAATCCGTTCTGAATGCATACTCATAAGTCGAACAATTCATAAGTAGAGCAGCTGTATCTAAAAATAATTTTAAAATGTAAGTAGAGCAGACCTCATCTAAAATTTGTAAGGCAGCAGTTAAAACGCCAGCGATTTTCCACTCTTAAATCGAATTGCTCAGGTAGCACTATATACTGTTTTTATCTTCTCTTTTCTTCCCCGTTTGATAGTGTGCTTCCATCTTGGTATTTCAATATTCCTAATTTATTTATTTATTTATTTATTTATTTATTTATTTATTTATTTATTTATTATTGCATTTATATCCCACCCATCTTCCCAGAGGAACTCTGGGCGGCTTACAAGATAGCGACAACGCGCAGTATTCAAATACAATATAACAAGCCACAGCTAAACAGAGTAAACAATAAGCAATAAAACAATTTTAAAACACACATGGGCACCCCAGCGACACGAACTAAGGGGAGGCGAGTTACGTAGAAACAAGTGTTGATGGCGGCATAGAGGAGGAGGGGGGGAAAAGATTATCACTCACCAAAGGCCTCGCGGAAAAGAAGCGTTTTTAATCTAAGTTTAAATTTCCCTTTTGATTTCTTGAGTCATAGAAAAGTGACTGCTGCTGTGAAAGTAATGGGAAGAAATAAATGGTTCATAGCCCCAGAGACTGAATTTGTCAAACTTCTAATGATAATATGCCAACCAATATGGAAAACAAAACAGTGGTGTACAGACTGGAAATCTTCAACGTACATTCCACTCCCCAAGTAATGAGATACCAAAGCAAAGTGTTCTGCTTATATACCGCCCATAGTGCTTAAAGCATTCTCTGGGCAGTTTACAATTTAATTATGCAGGCTATACATCGCCCTCTTCTGGCAAGCTGGATACTCATCTTACTGACTGGATTGAAGGCTACCTGGAATTTAACCCTAGATCGTGAGCACAGTTTTAGCTGCAGTACAGCAATTTAACCACTGTGCCATGAAGCTTCTACCAAGGAGTGCAATAACTAGAACCATTGCTTTAATTTCCCATGAAAGGTAAGATGATGCTCAAGATGTTGTAAAAAAGACTTGCCTTATATGGAATGAGAAATCCCTCATGTTCAAACTGGTTCCAAAAAAGAAGAAGCTTTTGAGATCATATTGTAAATATATGTTGGCTACTGGAACACACCAAAGAATTTAAGGAGATTAGTCTGTGCTTTATAGATTATAGAAGAATCTTTGACTGTGAATTGTGAGAAAGTATGGGTTGTTCTGAGATGTGCATTCCTCAGCACTTGATTATCCTGATAAATAATGTGTATTGCTTACAAGAAGCTACCATAGGGAGAGAATATGGAGAGACAGAATAGTTTCCTATAGGCAAAGGTATCAGAACAAGAGTGCATTTTATCCTCTTATATCTTCAACCTGCACAATGAACATAACAAAGCTAGAGTAAATTCAGATCAAGGAAGAGTTAAAATTAGTTGAAGGAATATTTATTTATTTATTTATTTATTTATTTATTTATTTATTTATTTATTTATTTATTGTTATATTTATATCCCGCTTATCTTCTAAACAGAACTCTAAGCGGCGTACAACAGGCGACCAAACGCCGAAACAAGACAGAGATAATTTATAATACAACAAAATCAACAAATAATAACAACTATGCAACAATACATGCAATGAATAAAATCATTTAAGTCCCGAAACGCCAGTGAAGGCGTAAATCCTAACGATGGGAGTCGAAAAACCCCAATGGTCAATGATCAATAAAGATGGCGGGGGGGAAAAATTAAAGCTCGCCAAAAGCATCTCGAAATAAGAAGTTTTTTAAAGCTTTTCTAAAGGCCTGCAGGGACTCTGCAGAGCGCACTTTGAAGGGGATGGAATTCCATAAGGAGGGGGCTGCCACAGAGAAAGCCCGGTTCCGGGTAACCGTCTTCCGGGCCTCTCATGGAGTGGCAACCCTCAGCGAGTGCGCTCGCAACTGCTGAACAGGTCAGGCCGAGGTGGATCGCTGGACGATACGCTCCGTCAGGTAGTCCAGTCCCAAGCCATGGAGGGTTTTATAAACTAAAACCAAGACCTTGAATCTAATCCGGGCTGCAACGGGCAACCAGTGCAAGCGGGCCAGGACTGGGGTGATGTGGTCGTAATGACGCACACCAACCACCAGCCTGGCCACCGCATTCTGTACCCGCTGCAGACGCCGGAGAAGAGTCAAGGGCAACCCCATGTAGAGGGCGTTGCAGTAGTCTATCAATAAGATATGCAGAAACAGCAATTTGGAAGTGAATGGAGAAAGGGCCAACACAGGACTGTGGTTGAACATGAAGAACACAAGATAATCACTACTGAATAACTAAACAACTTTAATGCCGACAATGGAAAAATTAAATAGTCAATAATTCTGTATACATTGATTCAATCATCTCCTTCCTTGGAAGTTTTTAAGCAGAGGCTGGATGGCCATCGGTCGGAAATACTGTGATGGGGTTCCTGCATGGCAGGGGGTTGGACTAGATGGCCCTTGAGGTCTCTTCCAACTCTATGATTCTATGATTCAATTCAATCCAAATGGAGACTGCAGCCAAGGAATCAAAATAAGCCTGAAACTTGGAAAGATAGCAATTAATTTACTGTATTTATTTATTTATTTATTGGATTTTAATACCACCCATTTGGCAGCAAGGCCACTTTGGGTGGTTAACAACAATCAATACAGCTCAACACAATGCAAGTTGAGGAATTAGAAAAGATCTAACGAAGGAATTAGAAAAGATCAGCAAGTCTACTGCAGGCCAAGGCTAAGATCATCCGCAGTGTTATAAATGTGACCACCATGTTATAGGTGTGAAAGCCTGGCATAAAGAAAACTGTCAGGGGAAAAATGGATTTGTTCAAAACATAGTGCTAGAGAGTTTTATAGATACCCTTGATTGCCAGAAAGATAAAAAATGGGTCCAAAACCAAATAAATCCTGAACTATCCAGGGAGACAAAAATGAAAATGAGGTTGCCCTACTTTGGCCATATCATGAAAAGACAGTATTCTTTGTAAAAGACAATAATGCTGGGAATGGCTGAAGGCAGAAGGAAAAGAGGAAGGCCAAATGCAAGACAGACTGACTCTGTAAAGACTTGAATTAGCAAGAGCCAAGTAGAGCTGTTGAAGATAGGACATTTTGGAGATTGATCATTCCTAGAGTCACGAGAGGTTAGAGGTGTTTTGGCCTCCTGTAACAAGAACAGTTAGATGAAGTGCCAATTTTAGTGGTGTATTTTTATGTTGTTATTCCTGAATACTCAGAAAAGGGAATTTTTTTCTGTGAAGAGAACAGATGTAAAGTGGAAAATACCATTATAAAGTTGCAGAACAGTAAATAGTTGCATGCATTCTTTAGGCGTTGTCACATTTATATTGATTTAGCTGAGCATATTGATCAAAGAGAAATTTTAAATTTTCCTCTAACATTATCCTTCTTCCACCCTTGACTTGGATGGCAATGACATTATTACCTAACATGGATAAATTGAGGGGTACATTTGTATGTTCAGTCTGGTTTGGGATGATTTCTGACCACAGAGATCTGTGTAGTGAAGTCGAACCTTCCATTTGAGCCGAACACATTCATTTTTACTCTGTGAGCTAGTTCATGTACACATCTCTTTACATGTGATTTCCTCTGTTGTAATAGTTTGTTCTGTGTGCAGCAATTTGTGGAATTGATAATAGCATTTGGAAAGTACTTGTTTATATAAAATATATCACATCTAGATATGAAAAAGGCCTCTCACTTTAATTTATGGATCATGTATTATGGCCCATAGATAGTTGAATCTCTCTGAGGAACATATTTGAAATTGTCTTGAGCATGGGTTTCTGAAAGAAGCACAACAGAAGAATGAAGTTGGGTGAAGTCATTTTTCTAGCATTTGAAACATAAAAAAAAAAAAAAAAAAAAAAAATTATGAGGGTCGGCATTTCGGTTTCTATTGATGGCAGGATCATCTGGGAACTGTAAAGTAAGATAAAATTTACAAATGACTGGCGCTTTATGCTCCCATAGCCTTTGCATTCTTTAAAAGCTTTCAAATGGAGGAAATAAAATAATAGAAAAAATATACTGAAATTATTGCATCAAGAAATCTGGTTGTAAACCATGTAAATTGTGAGGGTAGATGTAGATATGAGGATAATTGCATGTGGCTTATGCACAGCAGTTTTATGATCTGCTATGGTGGCGTTGAACGTGGGATGTCCTGGTTCATATCCCTGTTGTGAGGTTTACTCAGTGGGGTTGGGCAAGCAAAACCCAAGCTAAGCTGATTATGAAATTAAATTAGCACTCGTACCTTACAGCAAAACCTAGAAGGGAATAGTAAAGTTATAAATAAAGGAGCTATACATATTTTAAAGTACAACTATAAAAAAAGTTTTATTACTTACTGGGATCCAGGCTGTCACAAGTGGTGTGCTGTGCAGAGATGAATCTTTTTCAACTCTTCTAGTAGCTATCTCCATGCCCATGAAAAAGCATCTCCTCATAAAAGAAAAAAGTAAATCTGTGGCTTTCTAAATAGTACCCATGAGTAAAGGGACTACCTCTAGAAGTTAAAATCATCCTCCCATCTTTGTAAACATTTTCTACAAATGCATGGCCAGCCTCCTTTGGATTCTAGCCGTTATACTATATAGTATGGGAGCAGGGGAGTTGAGTCACTTATTGCACTCACATTAGCTTAACTAAAGGGCTGCAATTAGAAAGATTAATGATGCTATGGACAGAGTTAATATTTTTAAAAGCAAAACAAAATGTGCTTTGTTTCTGAAGGTACGACAGAGCGGGTGTGTTTGATCCAGGGAACAGTGGAAGCATTAAATGCGGTGCATGGCTTCATTGCCGAAAAGATTCGAGAAATGCCTCAAAATGTGGCCAAGACAGAACCAGTTAGCATTCTACAGCCTCAGACAACCGTCAATCCGGACCGCATCAAACAAGTGAGTTTTGTTGGAAAAGATAAGCTGCTTTTGTGTAAAAGCATATTTCAAAGAAGCCTTAAGAGATTAACAAGTAAAGTAGTAATATTCAAATTCATCTTTTAATACTGTCGGAAGCTTATTAGCACTCCTAGTTAACTCTGATCATATTTCCTTGAATGGGAACTGCCTGATTTTCAAGGCAACTGTTAATTTACAGATCTTTACCTGGCTACAGAATCTTCAACACACAAACCTCCAGAATTTGGTATGGATAGTTATTTTAGATTGTAATTTTTAGAATTTCTCTTTTCTCTTGCATGAGGGTTAATTTGGAAAGTTATTCTGCTCACAGGTTTTGCTAACCACCACTCAGCCATTATGTTTGTCCACATTAAACATTTTTGGGAGTTGCATACTTACCAAAATGTGTATCATAGTTACCTCCCAACTTTTACCCAATATTGTTCTCCAACTGAACTAACCTAGCTCAGACAATATGTGTTTGTTAACAAAAGGAGTATTGCATCTTGGCTGGTAAATCAGCCATTTTAGCCTGCATCATGACTGAGGTATGAGACTCGTCAAGAGAGATTAGAATGGAGAAGGCATAGGGTAGAATTTTGAGGCAGTTAGTGTTATTGTCCTCCAAGCAGTCTTCATGGTCTCATGGCTAATCCACTCAGACTTTTGCAATTGCCAAGTTACTGTGTATCTTAGGGAAATGGTTCAGATCTGCTTTGAAACATTCTAGAATGATGGACTTTCTACAAAAAATTGCAAAGAAAAGTTTTGATTTTCTCTTTAGGAGCAAAGTTATTTGTCTTTATTATAAATAATTATTCCAAAGTTAAAAAGCCCATATGTCTTTTTAAACAAATTTAAAATATGAAAGATAAAAAAAATTCAGTAACACACCTGTGCTTTAAAAAAAACTAGTTTTAATCCTAATGTACAATTAATAACAACCATGATAGCACTGTTACTTACACAATATACTGTATTTTCAGAAAATAATTATGATGAAGCAAGTTATACATGAGGAATATAGTCTGTCACAAGTTAAAAGAAACTGTTCATCATATATTTGGCTGCCCTAATGAGCATTCTGCAGCATTTGCCTAAATGTTATAGATTATGTGTATATTTTCCTTTATAGTATAAATTCCAGACAGCTCCAGTTTTAGAAAGCAAAATCACAATAATATGTATCAGGGAAAGCAGGTTATCACAGATAAAATGGTTGATGTTAAAAAACCAGACATTATACTTCTAGGTAAGCGACAAACAAAAAAAAATCCTTACATAAGTCAGAGTTCCGTCAGCAAGCAACCTCAAATGTACAGACAATACAAAAACTGTGATGTTCAAAACATTAAGACAAGAAATTAAAATAATATTGAAACAAGATCAAGTAATCCTCCTCTCCATACTAGTTTAGCAATGCTGAGCAATAAGAAGTGTAATGCAACATACACCAACAACAATAGATGAGATTGAATCACAAAAATTGTGATTTGGTTGATTTCTCATTCATTGAAATCAACGAATTGGGAAAAATATGATTTTTTCCTGATGAATCAACAAATTGACAAATTCATTTTTTAATTTAAAGCCCTAGAGATTTGCAGGGAATCTTCCCATGACTCTACATGCCATGCATATTTGATGAAGTTTGGGTGTCAGACATCTGAGATATACACTATAAAGTGTTCCTCCACCCCCCCCCAAAGGAAAGTGCCTTTGGAGGGACTGTAGAGGAAGCTTCCAAAAATATTGTCTTGAATGAAGATAATTTTAAAAACAGTTTCTCTCCATGTTTTTGTAGTTGCATATTTTACAAAATACACACCTTTTTAGTTGTGTTTAGTGGAAGTGAATGCAGATGTTTGTGGTAGAGATTTATGAAATTATATATGGGATGGAATAATAAGGAAGCTTTTTCCATCTCTAACTGTAGAATAGAACCCAGGATTATCCAAAGGACCTGAATTGTGGAAGATTTGTAGCAGACAAAAGGAAGAACTATATTTAGAGCTCTAATTTAAGCTGGTTATGAAACATCAGGATTCCGGTTAAGAATCATCATAGAATTTCTATAACAAGGGAACCAATAAGTACTTTTTCACATATTGCTTGGTTAAAATATGAAGTCCATTGTCAGGGAATTTGACAAAGGGGGAAAGGGCTAATTGTGAATACTATTCATAATTAAGAGATGTGAAGGCCCAGAAGAAAACTGGAAAAATTAAGGGGAAAAAAGCTTTTTCCATTTCTCTGAAAAATGGAAAATTTAAAAAAGGAAAAGGAAAATGATTATGGAATATTTTATTTCAACATGATGAATAAAATAGTTTAAGACAGGGTATTCAAATATTTTCCAAATCATTTCTAAAAAATATACATAGTATCAGATTTTATTCTAATTTATGTGCACTGAGGACAAGCAGGTCCTAGGTTACAAACTGAATTCTCCAGTGCAAGAACAAGATGAATTTCTTCCTTTAAAAGAAGAAATGCTTTTGTTACAAGAAAAAGGTTTCACTTTTGTTTCTGCATGTGGGTGGGTATGTTTGGTTCTGTTCTGTCCTCTTCACTACACTCCTTCTATACATCCCCCCTTCAATTCTTTTTATGAGAAGGAGGTTTTTATTTTATTTTTATTTAATACTTGGAGAAGATATAAGAATAATTGTAAATTCTGGATATTTAAACATTTTTTTGTAGAAGTTTTTTGTTCCACATAAACTGGTAAACAGTTCAGGAGATTGTTACTTCATTTGTTACAATTAAAAATAAATGCATTTAAAAAGTAAATTCTACTTGTAATAATTGTTTGGACCCACTATATTGTAATATGCTAGTTGTGATAATTTTATGCCAAGTCAAATTGTCCATAGTCTTAGTTTTTGTTCCTAAAGTTACAGAATGACTTTCAAGCTGTAAAAGGGGAGGGGGAGTGCCAATGTAGCATTTTTTTTTCAATTTTTCCTAAAATATCTGTTTTTTTTCGGGGGAGGAAAGGGTTTTTTTCCTGAGTTTCAAAATTTTCGGAAATTTTGCATCTCTAATGCAAGATGCCTACAGGATACCATTGAATACCTTTCAAAAATAAAAGATGCTACTAACCCTGTATGTTTTTTGTAGACTTCTGAAAAGTTGTCGGGCCAGTCACTGTGGAAAGCAGCACAGATACTGGATAGGCCTTTCATCTGATGCAGCAGAATCTTTGCGTTCTCATTTTCTGAGAGATTGTCTCTCCCTCAGGTCCATCAGGAAAATGTTACCTTGACTATTCAAGGACAAATACCTTGACTATTAAGAACAGAAAGAAAAGCACAGTGGGCCAAACAAACCCCACCATGTCCAGAGGAGCAATGTCTACAGCTTCTCTTATTTGTGGTTTGCTGCAGCCCTATATACGACATGCAAGTTTTCTAACACAATGGCTAAAACCCTGTTGTTTAATGTAGCAAGTTTCAACTAGAATATGCATATTGAGTCAGCAGGCGACTCTCCAAATCACACGATTTAGCAGATATACTCTAGTTGCAGGTCCGCTGGTCAGCAGCAGGATTTCAGCCATTGCTTCATAATTTATTTGTGGCAGATAGAAGTAGTATAAAAACATATTTTTTTAAAAAAACTGTTGAGAGAAATTATGTGTATATTTCATGAGGATTTTTATCTAGAATTAAAAAAAATTACCTCAGAGATTAGACATGTCTGTTTGCAGAGACAGGGGTCTGGAGTTTGATTTCCCATTTCCCCCCTCAGAGTGGGTCTAGCTAGAATTACCCATAATGTGTGTGGCTTGAAGAAATTGGGTGCCTGGTAACTGTGGGCTTCGGAAAGCTGCAAAAATACCAGAGCATCTGCAGAAGGAAAGAATTGTAAAACACTTCTGAATAATTTGTACCCGAAAATCCCTGAGGAGGTTTGCTATAAGTTAAAATGAACTTTATGCAGCCTAATTATAATTTACTTAAACTAACCTTAAAATACCCTGGGTTCTTTTGCATTCGTTTTTGAGGGCAAATGACATATTGGCTAAAAATCCTGTTGCTTAGCATAATTCAAATTGTAACTTTTCGTCTGTTCTTTCCTAAAACAGTGTCCCCACAGTGATTCTTGGGGCACACAAATATGGATACATATCACTATGCCAGTGTGTGCAAGTTGTGACAGAGATGGTTTGATTATTGGTGAGGAACAGACTGAAGGTTACCTTTTGGCTTACAGTAAGCAACAGGATTTTGGCCGTTAAGTATTTGGTGCACTTTTATATTTCTCTTTCAAGATGTATAATTTTGGGGAAAGCAAAGACAGTTCTAAAACATAACCTTCAAATATATTTGAGATAGTTTCAGAAAGTTCATTTCTTAAAATATGACATCTTTGTAGAAAGCTCTTCCACTAGAGAGGCTAAAATTGTCTAACATTGGAAGAGTACAGTTTTTTTGAGAACTAAGACAAAACAGGATGCTATATATCTTCCAGCTTATAAATATTAAATTTTAATATGTTGTATAGGACTTGCATAAAGGTACTGGCTTGTCTTTTTGAACAGTATATAGTTACCAATTCTAAGGTACTTTTCATCAATTGATTGTACTATTGTGGGGGAAAGAATGTATTGACCCTTTTTGATATCTTTTCTGGACAACAAGAGAACCACCATCCATCTGGGCACCACAGCAAATATAAATAGCATGCCTCCCACGAAAAAAGTCTATATGAAATATTCATATAGATTTTTAAATTATATATGAAATATGGTGACTAGTTTATCTAATAATTATAAATTATTTGCTTAATTTAAAAAGTTAATTTAAAAAAAACGTTTTCTCTGTATGTATTTCTCTGTATTCATTGTTATTAAATTGCTTCTTGGTTTCTTAAAATAAAATATTCATGGTTAACTGAGATCTTACAGATAAAATCAAAGGAAAATCCAGTGTTTTTTCTAGCTGGAGTATACAATTTGAAATCAACATGTATCAAGTTGTTTTGACAAGCAAGTCCCATTGATTTCATGAAATGCTTCCTATTGACCACCTCCTGATACCTTTTCAACAGAACATATTTGATTTTGTATGGATTTTTCGACTACGTTGATCTGTCTGAGTATAGTCTTGCTAGTAGTCATACTGCCTATGGCTCTTTCTCAAAGCTGCCAGCTACTGCCTTGTTTGTACACAGTAGAATCCCTGCTTTGACCTTGGAATACCTTATTCCAAGATGCTTTGTATTTCTTCTCCTGGCCATGCTTGCTTTACCTATTGTTAGGCTTAATCTATCCCAAGAGAAATAAAACTCATTTTCCTCTCCTCTTGTGCCCCATTAATCTCTTATCTTCCAGTTCACATGCCACTGCCCTTCCTTTTTCTTCCTCCCTGTGCCTGCCCTTCTATCAGAGCACTGCTACCTTTAATTCCCTATAGTTTCCCTTTTCTCTCTTTCTTACATTCTGTCATAACTGTTATTAACTTGTGTGTGAATCAATATCTTGCTGTATTGCAATAGAAACTGTTTTATAGGTTATTATTTTCAAGTTTCAGCTCTGCTTTCCGTTTCTTGGAATCCTTTAGAAATGCTCCAAGATCTTGCTTATTTTGTGCTCCTGTTAATGGGTAAAATGTGCTAGTTTCTGACCCAGTTGTGCCAGAGTTAAATAAGTTGTCTAGCAACAGCATTAGAACCAGGGCCTACAGAGGAAACCTGTTGTTCTAAAGGAGCTTACTTTATATAAACAGAAATAGATCAATATGTATATAGAGAAATGTATCCCCAGAAAGCATGACAGTGAGAAATCTGCTGAATTATAATGTCCATCTTACCCTTTTTTGGTTACTTTTCTCTCTCTGAGTAGATCCCAGGTCTTCAAAATGGCATTTTAATAATAAATTCCATAAGTATATTTTTAGATACACTTGAGATAGGAGAATTTCACTTCTAGATTTACCTAAAACAATGTATAGGTCTACAAATCTCCATAGATGGCATATTGTTTATTTTTTAAAATGTAATTTACTTTGATAGACAAGTGGATATTAATTTTTGAAATCAGAAGCACATATGAGAAGGCAGTGCATTATTCTAGTCATCAGCAGCTTGGCAATGATTCTTTCCCTTAATGTTTTATGCTAGAGATCAGAAACTACCATTTAGTATGCCTTGCTGTTTGGAAGCCAGCAATTTATCTTTCTAATAACAACTTTCTTTTCTATACGCTCACATACTAGCTTAGTGACGTCTCCTAGAACATTAATAGGTGTCATGGCAAGAACTGAAATCCAATAGTCCATCCCATCTAGAATCTACTTTAATTAAGATTGATATAGTTAACAATCAATTTGCTCTCTAATTTTTGCCCACGCTGCATGGGCTCTGCCCCCCATTCGACCCACCACCACCACCACCAAAGATTTCCATTGCAACCAAAACAAAAATAGTAGCTGCAGTGGAGAGGAAAAGTCCTGTGTGTGTGTGTGTGTGTGTGTGTGTGTGTGTGTGTGTGTGTGTGTGTGTGTGTGTGTGTGTGTGTGTGTGTGTGTGTGTGCAGAAGCCTTTGTGACTTAGAGGTGATAAAGTCAAGAAGTGTACCTTAAAATTGGCATTGAGGGGTTCTTTATAAATTGCCAATGCACCATTGATGGTTCATCAAAATTGCCACACTGAGTTAGTTATATAGCAAAAGGTTTATTAAAGACAGATAGAGATACAACACAGAACACATACAGTACAGAAAATAGTTTAGTAGACATCTTAGCTTAAGGGTCCAAGGGCCCTTAAGGTTCCAAGACATGGCACAGGCACATCTGCCCTGCTGTCCTGGACAAAAGACTAAATGACTTTCCATGGTTTTTCTAGTTTTCTGTATGGTAAGCATGATCTAAGACTGACGTATTTTGTACACCCCTACACGTGCTTACATGTGCTTGTTCATCAGCTCATGTTCTTGGCTTATAGCCATTTTGGCCATCAAAGCCTACAGTGACCTGACCCTATTTTCCTAGTTCAAAGTTGGTTCCTTATTCCTGGCTAACCGCCATATGTTGCTCTCAGCAAATTGACACCTCGGCACTATAGAGGATGGGTTACCATGACCATAGTCTTGTCTCCTACTTCCTAGCTTGGTTTCATTCATAGACTGGCACCCACACACTGTAAGAGATGGTGCCAAGTCTTAGAGGATGGGTTATGCCAAGTTTGCTGGGTCATTTTGACCTTATACCTTGTCAGCATATTTGGGTCTGTTAATGCTTATAATATATTTTGATTTTTTTCTCATGTTTATAAATCCTTATCAGAGGGAACCTTGGTAACAAGTTAGTAGTTGCCATTGTCTATTCTCCCTGCACACACAAACACACCATTTCAAAGGAAAGAAATACTTCTCCATCTCCTGACATTTTGCTTTTTTTAAACAGTTTTCAAGAACTTTAGACAGAGTTCTCAGATCTGTAATAGATAGAATGATGATCAATTTAATTATTTATTACATTACATTACATTATATTTACATACCTCCCATCTAGCTACAAGGCCACTCTGGGTGCTTTACAGCAGTAAAAATAACATGCAAATAAAAATCAGTAATACAATAAAATTAAATAATTGGTAGAAGAGGCAGTGGTGGGAAAGACTAGAGTGCAATATATACCCCTGGGAGCTATGTCCCAGAATCTGGAAAGGCCTGCTTAAATAACCAGATGTTTAATACTCTTTTAAATATTACCAGTGAGGGGGGCAGGCGTATACCAGGGAAGAGCATTCCAAAGACTTGGGTGGTAGTGGTGGTGTTACCAGCAAGAAGGCCTGATTCTTAGTTTTATCTTTCTGGGCCTCTCTTGGGATCAGAGCCCTCAATTGTCCTACCTGGGGAGAATGGGTAAGATGGGCAGTTCTTGTTGGAAGAAGACAGTCCTATAGGTAATGAGGCCCTAAGCCATTTAGATCTTTTTTGTTTTTGTTATCATAATAACTATGAAGTTGTTGTGGAATCAGACCAGTAACTAGTGCAAGGCTGCCGTTGTGGGGAAAATATGATGGCTTCTTCTTTCCCCAGTCAATCTGTCTGCCATGTTCTGGACCAGATGAAGCTTCCACATCAACTACATAGGTGCAGCCACACATAGAGACCACCGAAGTAGTCTAATCTCAAAAGTACCAATGCATGGACCAGCATAGTGAGGGTTCTGGTGTCTAGGTAAAGGCATGGCTGGAAAATCCACTGAAAGTGGAAGTGGGCTGAGAGGACCACAGACACTACCTGAGATTCCATAGACAGTGCTGAATCAAGAAGGATGCCAAGCCATGAAACAAGCCTTAGCAGAGAGAAAAGGAGAAGGTTTCCCAAGCTGCCAAGCTGCAGACACTGGGGGGATGGGGAGCCACCCATAGGACCTCTGTCTTGTCTGTGTTCAACCACAGTCTTTGTACCCATACAATCCAACAAGGTCACCAAGCAGGACTTAAGAAACAGAACAGCATCCACTGCAGAAAAAGAAAAGAGAGATAGAGTGGGTGTACTGAATAGTGTACTGATAACATAAAGCTCCAAAACTCCTGATTAGCCATCCCAGCATATGGTCACATATAGATGTTAAATTTTATTGGCGAGATGATCAACCCTTGTGGGACCTCACAATTGAGGGTCCACAGGGTGGAATCATTTCACCAAGTTGTATTATCTGAGGGTGGTCCTCCAGGACGGACCAAAGCCCTGCTAAAGCAAGGCCACTTGTCCCTAACCCAGGAAGCATCTCAAGGATGATACCATGGTTGATGGTATCGAAGGCCACTGAGAGATTGAGGAGGATCAACAGAGACACCTTGCCCCCATTGGTCTTCCTCTGAAGGTCATCTTGCAGGGCAGCTAATGCTGTGACACAGCCTAAAACGGACTGGAACAGATAATGCACATCGGTTTCATACAGAAGCCCCTGAAGCTGATCAGTTACTGCACTCTCCATGATCTTGCTCATAACTGGGAAATTGGCAATGGTTCTATAATTACCAATGTAATCTGCCACGCTAGGCTTCTTTCTTTCTAATGGGCCTAATGAGTGTCTCCTTGAGGGCTAGGGGGATCTTGTCCTTTTGGAGAGATCTATTAATTATGGCCGTGGCCCATTCTGTTGTCACCAGTCTGGCTGCTTTTATGATCCAGGCTGGGCAGGGATCCAGGGATCCCAGCCTGGCTTTTATGGGCCCAGCTGGGCAAGGATCCATCTCCCATTATTGTGTGCTATGAAGTTCCCCACCCCCAATCAGGCTACTTAAGCAGCCCTGATATTAGTCTCTCCTATTATGCCACAAGAATTTATAATAGTAAGACATGAGCTTATATTTATCTTTTAAAGGGCACTATCATTTGTAAATTGTGCTTGGTCTAATTAAGCAGCCAAAATTATTGTGCAGCTTAAATATACTGCCCAGAATCCTGCTAAAACAGGAAAATTATCACTGCCAGTATCAGCATCAGCAATTTGCCAGCTTTCATTTATTTCCCACTACAGTAATACCTCTTAAGACAAATGTCTTGTAAGACAAAAAAAAACTCATAGGAAGAAAAAAAGAATTCCGGGAATAGGCATGCTTCGCATGACAAAAAAAATCCCTATGGGATGCTTCAGAAGATTTTAAAAAGTTCAGCATGTACCTAGGGGGAAAAACCCAGTTATTTTTGGCTTTATTCTAGCCTCCAGAATGGATCAATCCATTCCTAATGCATTCCTATGGGAAACCGTGTTTTGTAAGACAAAAATTTCTTAAAACAATTGACCCGTAGAACAAATTGAATTTGTTTTTAGAGGTTCCACAGCTTGCAAAGGCTCCAAGGATGAAAGGGATTCCTTGGAATCTCTGGAACCTGAGGTGATGGGGATGGAAAGCTTTTTATTCCCTCAGCCCTACTGTGTAGGGCTCTGCACTTCACACACATGAGTCCACATCCCCCATGATTCCAACCCCTCCCCATTAGGTCTATCATGATTGGAACTACAGAAGCTCAAAACAGCTGTGCAAACGAACAGGTTTGCTGCATGGAAGGAAGTGAAGTCACATCTGTGAGAGGGAACCCTGTTTGTGACTAATGACATATTTGAAGCTGTGCAGTATAACGTGCTCCAGCCGGAGTCTGGCCACTGTTTGATACATCTGTTTGCATAAGCATTCAACTCTGGTTGATATTTCTTTTATCTAGTCAGGAGGTCACTCCTTAATTATTCCTCATGCATTCATCAGTAATTCTGTATTGATGGACTTAAATAATTTTTATTTCTGAATTTCATTGAGTTGGGACTAACTCATGAATTCATGTATGTACTACAGTTGGCAGCAGTACATGGAGAATCTAGAACACAGGATAAAGTACAGTAGGACCCCTGTATCCACTGATTCATTATTCACTGTTTCAGTTATCTACGGCTGGCAGAGGAAAAAATTAAATAATTCAGCAGCCACAAAGCAAGCTGTAAAGCAAGCTATTGTAACAAATAGCATCTGTAAAACAAGCTACTGTCAGGAAGCAGCAGTTTGGGGGTGGGTGGGCAGATGTTCTCTCTTATCCATGGTTTTCATTATCCATGGGAAAGCCTGGAACCAATCTCCAGCGGATACCGGGGTCCTACTGCATGTGTTAACTGTGTCTCATGACAGATTCCATACTCCAAAACATGAATGTAGTTCTAGACTTAATCAGCAGAAGCATAGTTTCCAGATCACAAGAAATGCTTGATGATGATGATGATTTAGTTATCACTCCATTCTGTTTACTGTGTCTGGTTCTGAACCACAGTTCAAAAGGATATTCAATCTTAAAATGACATAACAATGGTAAAGGGTGTGGAAACCAAGCACTGAGAGTAACAGTTTAGGTAATTAAATATGCTTTGCCTTGAGAAGAGGTAATTGAAATGCAGAATGATGGTCATTTTTGAATATGTGAAGGGCTGCCAGACAAAAGATGTAGAAAACTTGTTTATATGCCTCCAGAAGATAAAGATCCAAACCATTTGATTTAATTTTTTAAAAAATCAGACTTGGCCAAGCATTAGGAAAAGCTTTTTGACAAAAGGAGCTGTTAGAAAGTGTAGTGGACACATTGGAAGACAATGGTTTAAGGGTTTGTTTGTTTTTTAAAAGAGGTTGAAGGGCAATCTCCCTTGGATGTTTGGGGGTAAATATTCTGGTTTGGTAGCATGTTGGAATAAATTACCCTTGGTGTGCCATCCAACTGTGTACAATGGATGTAAAATAGTAGTATCAATGTATCTGCTTTGCACAGCATTTAGGAAACTCCTGCTTGTGATAGTAGCCACGACATTTATACTTAGTAGAGTCATCCCCCACTATATTGCGGTTCATATACTGGGTCCTGGTGTATCGCAGGACCACAGTATATGAAGGCAAGGTCTCCTGGGGTAAGCTGTTTGGGGCCTCCTGCACTTACTCGAGACCTGGCGCTGTCCTGAGTGGGCCTCCCAATGGGCTTCCATGGCCTGTCAGAGGCCCCAGAAGTGAGTGGTTTCCCGCAAATAAGTCACTTATGGTTCACCAGAAACCACTCACTTCTGGGGCCTCCATCAGGCCTGGGAAGCCTGATGGAGGCCTGCTCAGGCCAGCGACAGGCCTGGGGTAAGTGCAGGATGCCCTAAACAGGGCCCACAGTCCCAACCCAACCCAGCATCTACATAACACAGATTTCCCTTTATTACACATTGAGTCAGGTCCCTAACCCCCACGATAAATGGGGATTACTGTAAGACTATACATTAAATCACGAGTTTAAGGCAACTCTATTAAAGTAGTTAAAATCTGTACTTCTCACTTTCGTTTTTTATAGTGTTAACTAGTAGAGATGGGCACGAATAAAAAAAAATGGTGTTTCATTTGTCGTTTGTCATTGAGAGGTCCGTTTCAGTTCGTTTCTGTTTTTCGCGAATTTTTGGGGAAAAAATCATTTTTGTTTTTTCGTTTGTCATTTCTACCCGCTTTTTGCGCGATTTTTAAAAGCATTTCTGTGCGTGGGCGTCCCCCAACGCCCCAGACCAGAAGGAAAACACTAAAAAAAATTGATGCTGGCAGAGACACAGTATAGACTAGGTTCGCAGGGAGGCTGCAAAGGCAGCGGCGGGCGTTGCCCAGGGTGCAAGGCAGCCACAGAGTGACTGCACTGCGGGGCAGGGCAGGGTATTCACCGAGAGGTACGCACACACGCACACAGGGAGGTTGCAGGACTGAAGCTAGAGTCACAGAGACAGCAATCCCACCCTAACTCCCACTGGAGACTGCAAGGAGGACGGGGGCTGCCAGATATTTTTATGCCCTGTGTGGCCGCCAGACCTGCCCAGTCTGCCAGCTGGGCATGCTATTGGTTGAAGTTGTCCAAGAATTTAAATGATCCCATCACATGGCTTGCCTCCATGTTGTGGCTGGAATGGCGACATCCATTTTGTCATCCATAAAGGGAAAAGAAAAATACATCGCAATGGGAGAAGACAAAAACAAACGTTTTAAGGACCCCTACCCCCTGGTAGGTAATAATTTCAAATAATTATCGCATTATTGCTGCATTTTTATGGATTTCCAGGGCGTTTTAATACCCAAGAAATCAATATTAGGCATCTGGGAGCCATTTTGGGTCGATGTTCCCTAACTCCCCTTAAAGGAAAAAAATACAGTGATCTGAGAAAAGACATAAATGCACGTTTTAAGGACCCCAACCCCCCCGGTAGGTATTATCAGAGAGTATAAATAATTATTGCTGCGTTTTTATGGATGTCCAGGGCGTTTTTTAACATTTAAAACAGCTCATTTCATTGCACGCCACCAGTAATGGAAACGAAATGTAACGAACACAATTTTTGTGGTTCTGTTCGTTTCGTTTCATTTTCATCACAATTTCCGTTTGTCGTTACGTAACGAAATGACAAACGAATAACGGAAATGAAAAATTGTTCATTTCATGCCCATCTCTATTAACTAGTGTTAAGGTGCACTGTTCAACCATAGGTTCTTAAATAATTGTTATTTCTGAAGCTCATTGACTTGGTGTCCAAATGACTCAGTGGTGATGGGACTTGTGCAGTTCTTAAGACTGTAAAAAGACTGTGGGATTGATTGACTTCATCCATTGAAATTCTATGAATGGATCATAGAAGCAACAGAGAATAAGCAGTCACATAGGAATAGAAGATGCTTTTAGCAATTGGTGAAAAACAATTTACCCACTAGAAATGTGTACAAGGGCATGATAGACAAACCCTTGTTTACGGATGAAGTTGGTCAGTCCACATTAGAGTCTTTTATCCTGTGCTGTCACACTTCAGTGTGTGTTATCAAGATTTTTTCCTCTTTTTCTCTCAACTTAATCATAACACAGAAATTATCCCACAATTTATCTTGTGGTTTATAAACCAGCCATTTTATCACTGTAGGAATGAAGCCTACATGAATTTCCAGACCTGTGATATTTTGCAGAGATATAATGGGCCCCTTTTTAAAAAGGGACCAAGAAATTATGTGAACAAAATAATGATACAGTGGTGCCCTGCCCTTTCGCGGTTCATATACTGTGGTCCCGCTATATCGCAGAACTGCAGTATATGAAAAAATGCAACAACACAGTGACTATGAAATGTTAGCACACCAAAATTCAACCCCTTTTCAATGTAGATGAATTGAGAGCATTCAAACATGCTGAAACAATATGGAATGAAATGGTATATGAATGGAAATTCATAAAACAATTTAAATAACAGCATATAATAAGGGGTATTTTGTTCTGTATGATCGAGCTCTTAGAGAGAGAAAATTTAAGGCATTTATGGTTACCCAGTTTCCATTTCCGTGGGATTTCTGAACCTTTCACCTGGATGTATTTAAGGAGAATGGCAGGAGCCTGGATAGATTTTGTTTAGTGAAGGATGTTAGCAACTTCCAAGTAGCATGTTGTGAGAGTTTTGGAAAAAGTTATCTTATAGGATGAATAACATCAAAATTTCTGCTAGTCAGTGAAAATGTCTGAGTTGTTTCGTCTGTTATGAACAGACATTAAGTTGGAAATTTAGTCTTCTTGCTTTTGTTTAAAACCTATCCAACAGTCATTTGAAAACCTTTTTACAGTTGCACAGAGTATTACAGGATCTCTAGCTATAGCATACTCTTGTACACCTTGAAAAGAAAAAATAATATCTAAGTGACACAATAAATAATTTAGCCTTTGAAAGTATGTTTAGTTCTGTGAAGTTGCCATAGCATAATCATTTTATAAGCACTTACATGAAAGTGGAATAATTAATAGGAGTAGTGACAGAATGATATATTTTGCTCACTTTGATAAAGAAACAGAGTTGTCTAGCTTACATTCATTTATGGAAGCTTGGGAAGTGTTAACTAGAACAGATGTTGTAAGATCAGGTGTGCTGTAGAATGAAAGACATGAATAGAAGAAATTATCTGAGTAGCAGTGCTTCAAGAAAAAAAATCAGATTCTCAAATTACTGTTTGAGAACAGTAATTACGAGAACACTTAATTAGGCAAATATTCTTCACTTCAACCTTTTTTATCGTCTCACTTTATTAATGAAAAAATAGTACTAATATTTATTTATTTATTTATTTATTTATTTATTTATTTATTTATTTATTTATTTATTTATTTATTTATACAATTTATATGCCACCGACTAGCCAAAGATCTCTGGGTGGCTTACAATTAAAATAAACAGATAAAACAGTTAAAACATTAAAATGACAATGGACAATTACAAACAAAAACATTTAAACACAAAACACTAAAATTGCTATCAGGACCCACAATCTATATTATGTGAGTTAAAAAACTTCAGAAACAGGAAGGTTTTTATCTGGCACCAAAATGTCAACAGTGTTGGCGCCAGGCAGATGTGATTTGGGAGGGTGTTCCATAACCTGGGGGCAGCTGCCAAAAAGGCCCTAGACCTACAAGGCATCCCTTTCATCTCCTTCAGGGATGGCTCTTTCAGGAGGGCTCCGTGGCTAGATCTTAATTGCCAGGTAGGTTCATATGGAAGGCGGTAGTCCTTCAGGTATCTAGGTCCTAAGCCATTTAGGGCTTCATATGTCAAAACAAGCACTTTGAATTGGGCTTGGGCAACAACTGGTAACCAGTGAAGGTTATGCAGAATCAGTGTAATGTGATCCCTGGCAGCCCCACCACTCACCAGCCGGGCTGCATGAAGATGAATCAACATGCTGTGTCCCATTTCTTTTGCCATCTTGGAATTTCTTTCAGCTTCCAAACTCTAAACTCTTTTCTCTAGTTTGTTTCCAATACAATATGAATTCATTGAAGTACACGGGCTTTAGAAGTGATTACCAGTCAAACCAACATTGAGTAACATTGAATATGTATCCATAAACACTTGAGTTGTTGGATTTAACGAGTTCTGATGTGAACTTCGCATGTTATCAAAATAAATAAATGTCAGAGCAGTTCATCCAGTGGATAATAATTCACAAAAGATACCATTTTGACCTGCTATTATTTGTTTGGCATTCTTGATTCTTTTCTGAGCATCACAGCTCAAGGACAGTTAACTGGAGGATCAGTTAAGCTCCTTCTACAAACTACAGACAGAATAAGAGAGAATAGGTTTAAAATATACAAAGACAATTTATATTGATCCTTAACAAAGTTCTAGCTCATGGACATCATTCCATGACAAAGGCCAGGCTTTATATAAACATGCTCTCAATCTGTGTCCTCACTGGTTATAAAATATTATAAAGCTTAGTCAGAAATGCTATACTGTTTGTTTGTTTGTTTTCAGCCAGAGTTGTATAAGCTAGTTAGAAATCATTAGTTAGAATAACCTGTTGTTTATGTCTTAGGGGTGGTTTTTTTGTACCTAATAACTAAAGTACAAACAACAATATAGGTTAAACATCATTTTCTCAGGGCTTTTTCATACTGTGCAGCAGCAACAGTGGTATCAACTTGCTTGTGTATAGAGAGTCTATTATATAATCTTAATCCTTTTTGCAAATTGTCATGTAGATCAATGACTACTGGAGATAACTGTGTATACATTTCCTAATATAAAGTATTTATATTTCTTTTTTATTACACTTTTAGCATTCTGAAATATTCAAAATATTCATAAAGTATTTTTCTAAAATCTTGAAAGTTCAAATATGTTTTTGTAGAGCTATGTTAGTGTCTGACATTTGTGGTCACACCATATTAGAAATCTGAAATTGTGACATTTCTAATTGTAATTTTACCATTGATGTAATAGATGTTTTTATATTCTATGTGCCTACTGTTTTTTAAAAAATCAATAAATATTTTGGCAGTTTATTGTTTTAAAAACTTTGAATTCTAAAACTTTCAATATTATGTTACATTATGAAATGGACAGCTATATTTATATGATATTAGGTAGATAAGGCAAAATGAAGGTGTGATGAGGAAAAAGTGTTATGCCCGAAGGCAAACTTTACTCTTCCAAGCACTTTTTTTAGCACATTCAATTGGTTAAATGTTGGTTCAAAATGGTACATCTGCTCATTGAACTTGCTGGAATTTGTGTTTGCTTTTACTAGATGTGTGAGGAAAATATTATTCATATAGTCAGCAGCATATTTTCATTCTTTTGTGAATTTGTCATCTTGATTTTAAACCATTAATTTGTTTTACATGCATATGCATGCATATATACATGCATTAGTTATTTGCTTGATTGGCATTAAATTCCATTAAGTTCCAATGAGGAAGATAAATTCTGTTCCCAGGCTTTTTCTATTTAATTTTCTATTACATTACATTTTGTTTAATTTTTTATTTGACTGTTGAGTCTAAGGCTTGTTGAGGTTGATTTGCTCCTGAATTGCTTTGTTCCCAGACATTGCCATCATCCCCAACTACCACCAAGTCCTCTCCATCTGATCCCATGACCACCTCCAGAGCTAATCAGGTACAGTATCATTCTACCATCTACACCATACTTTTTCCATGAACAGCAGCTTGCAAAGTGGAGAAAATGAAATGGTGGGTTACGGACCTCTTTCGCTCATTTGCATATATACACCCATAATCATTGATACCTAGTTAATGTGTGTGTGTGTGTTTTGCGTCGTTACAGTGATGACCAACTTTTTGTGACCCTATGTCCATGGAGTTTTCTTGGCAGGAATTCTGGAGTGGTTTGCCTGTTCCTATACTGTTATATAAACATACAATGTTAACATTGATAAATGAAATAAATTATCAAGATTTATGCAGATGATTTTTATATCTGTCATTATTGGTTGCAAATGGAATACAAGTAGACTTGAAAGCCCTTTTGCTTTAACTCACTGGACCTTTGCACTTGGCTGTGTTGTATGATTGCATAATTGACTTCAGGAGACATCCAGCAAGCTGATGACAGGAAAGAGGGATTCTAAATTTTTCAAAGACAAATAAAGCTCAATATACAACTCCTTGCACAGGGTGGAAAAGAGAATGTGCTAGTTTATTGTAAACAATGTTTGTAAAAGGTAGCAAAATTATTTTTGTAACAATGTCAATATGCACACAGGTGCTGTGGGATTTCAAAAGTAGTTATGATACACCTCATTTTTTTACTAATTAAGTCTGAAAATACCAGCATTGATCAAAATGTTCCTTCTATTTAATTTACACTTAATATAAAAGATTGTTGTATCATACAGTCATGACCGACTCTTCATGACCCCAAGTCCATGGAGTTTTCTTGGCAGGAATATTGGAGTGGCTTGCCAGTTCCTACTCCAGGCGCCTACAGTACCTGGTATTCCCTGGTGGTCTCCCATCCATGTACTAGCCAGGACCAACCCAGCTTACCTTCCAAATCAGGCAAAATCAGATGTGCTCAGGGCATCTTATGATTTTGTGAATTTTAACCAATATTTGATTATTTAGAGAGTAAAATAAATTTGTAATTTTAATCAAGGTAGCAAACATTTTAGTTGTGGTTATAGATACTTTATAATCTGTTCTTTAATACATAGTCTTCTACATACTGAGTAAGCTCAGTAGTTGTTTTTATTTACTTATCATTCTATATGAATGAGAATACTAAGGATATATCTGAACTAAAGAGTTATATTAGTCCGATACTACTTTAACTATCATAGTTCCATGATGTGGGATCCTGTGTCTTGCAATTTGGTGATATAGAATGTTGTGCTGGAGAGGTCATGTGCAGTCCCACAGAGTGACAGCACTTGGGTTCTGAGGCAGATAATTTTAAGAATTAACCCAGATTATGCTTTGCTTCAATTTAAAAGTTGAAAACTTTTCTGTTCAGCAATGGTATTCCCACAGAACTTTGTGCCAGAACAGTCAGATGAGCAGTGCAAAAATCTGTGAATTTACCACCTGATGAAGTATCAAAAGCAAAACAAGTTAATATGCAAAATACAGAGGGTGGAAAATATGCTAGGAGAAACAGACATTTTATCTTTAAAAGGAACTCTGCCTCTAATGTAACATCAGTTTGCCCAGTTTTACAAATTGCAGGATGCCTAGTTAAACTAGGTACTCTCTTTATATTCTAATTAACAATGCAACAAAATGAGTTTGGTCCCAGGCATCCCCCAAAATGCAAAAGCAGTGCTTTTACCTAAGGAATATCTGTTTTCAGGTTCATATTAGAAAAGTGAAATTAAACCCAAATATGTTTTTCCATTCTCAATGCAGAAGCTTACAACATTTCTTTTATACAGCTCTGTGAAATTTCTTCAGATTGAGTTCAAAACAGCAAGAGTGGCTATTTCATTTCATCGACATATAGTCAGTCCCATAAGTCCCCTACATATATTGTGAATAAAGAGAAAAATCTTCTTCAAGTGGTTCTATAATATTATAGTAATGCTTTCTTCCAATATGTGGTTAATTTAATTTTATAAGGGTTTGGCTAGAAATTGCAAGATTTTAATTCAACAGTTATGAATTATTCATGTATCTGCTGTGTATTGAGAAGCACTGGCAAGACCGTATTCTCTCAGGCTTTCATGGCTGGGATCTGATAGTCGTTGCAAGTTTTTCAGGCTGTTTGTCCATGCTCTGGAAGTTTTTCTTCCAGAACACAGCCAAACAGCCCAAAAAACTCACAACAACTAACTGACAAGACTCTTCAGCACATGCAGCAGAGATTAGCCCTAGTTTCCTCAACCTGCTTTTTAAGCTGCTGCTGCCCTACTGGAGAAAACAGAATTCAACACTAGGTAGCCATTGCTCTAATACAGTAAAATGACTCTTTTGATGTCATAACTAATTTGCAATAATTTCCCTTTAAATGGGCTGATGAAATAGCCAAAATATCTGTAGCTAGATACAGATGTGCCCATCTGTGAAAACAAAGAGAGGTATTTCATTAGATGCCTATAGTCCATTGCCATACACAAATTGTTCTGGAAATGTTCTATGACATTCCAGAGTAGAAATGCAAGAACAGGTGATACCTTTTAAGACCACTAAAAAGCATCATCAAATATGCAAAGTTCCATAAATCAAGATAACTTCTGCAGGCTTATACCAGTGTGAAGAACCTAAAGTCCAAAATCATAGCAATATGCATTTTGCCAGGAAAGCTGTTTTTAAATGTAAAGTTTAGAAGTTTTTAGCAAGGTAGATTTTGCCAGGCCTTTATTTCTTAGAAGTAAACCACTAAAGATGCAGTACCAGAATTCTTATTTTAAAGTTATAGCCAATACAGGTGTTTATTGGGAATCAGTTTCCAAGTTCTTTAGATTCCAAGGTAAAATGTTAACATGGCACAGAGAACTACAAAGGGAAGGAGAAATTAGCAAGAGCCACTACTTCACCATTTTATTCCAGCAGAAGAGGAGCTCCACAAGTTCATATCTGGATTGAAATCATAGATAAATACAAGGAATTGCTGTAAAACTGGAAAGATGAAAAGTGTCAAAAGGGAGCTTGTACATTGGAGTGCCCTGCTTAAGAAACCCATTGTTTTTGTTCTGACTGATTTGAAATACTTACATTAATTTCTACACTAAAATAATATAATGATATGAGATGTGGCATGAAACAAGTTAATGGGTATATGTAGATTTGCACTGTACATCTCAGTATCTATAGGATATTGACCAATCTGAGATAAAAGTTTAGTGTCATGTATTCTGTAAACCTTTCAGTGTAAGAATATTTATCTATAATATTTTAGAAGCATTTAGAAATAGAACTCATGTTTTTCTGTTTCAATGTATTTTGATTTTTGTAATTTATAGTGCATAAATCTTGAGATAATTAATCACTTACACGATTCCCATTGTTTATGCCTTTGGTCACTATTGAACACATTTAAATGAATATCAGTCCTCAGAATTTAAATTACTTTCTGAAGCTGTTTCACAGGTATATGTAGTTTACTTTACTCCCCATAATATTTACAGTTACTTCTGAGGGGGGAATAAAAAGTGCCTAGCAACTGTTTCTAGCCTACAGCTCGGAGTAACATTCTACACCATCACAAGGATCTGCACTGCATTATATGAAAATTCGTTCCAGCTTGTTCATATTTGGGCAGGGGTAGCTAAAAAGATTTTTTTCTGTTTGCTCACTGGAAGAAATAATGCCATGTAGTCAATGTACAGTAATATTTTAAATGAATAAATTTTAAAACCAAAGTTTTACCTGGCCTTGCATTCTTGATTCATATTATGCCTTTATGCTATATAATGTTTTAAAAATACACCTGCACTAAATCGATAGCAGAGGAAATTGACTTGGGAAAATATTACTGCTGGTGTTTCTTGTCAGTAAACATAAACCCTGCTTCACACATTTCCCTCTTTGGGAGGTTAGTCCAGGATTTAATCTAACATGTTCTTTTTAAATGTTAATTTTCCTGATGAAAATGTATACCTAGTTTTCATATTACATAGAGCACAGCCTGGCAACATAATTTGGGTTTGCAAATCCATAACATGGATAGACAAAATCATAATATCATGGAATAATGGAGTTGGAAGGTGCCTGTAAGTTGCACCCTCTACTCAATGCAGAAATCCCAGATGAAATATACATTAGATACAAAAAGTTTACACACCTCTGTTAAAATATATATTCCAACGATATATCTTCCATTTCAAGTGCCTCTAATGTAAATAAACGAGACAAACATAAATCGCTTCATAACTTTTTCCACCTATATTGAAACCTATGAACTGTACAATTCAGTTGAATCACAAGTTGAAACCTTGTTTGTGGTTCAACTGCGTTATACTGTTCATAGGTCTCATTAAAGGTGGAGAAAATTCTGAAATGATTTATTTTTGTCTCATTTATTTACATCACAGACACTTGAGATTTTAACAGGGGTGTGTAAACTTTTTATGCCCACTGTATCTAATGGTTGTATAATTTTCTCTTGAATGCCTCCAGCACTAGAGAGGTCTCCAGTTCCCTTGGTAATTGTTTCCATTGCTAGGCTGGACTGTGATTTGGAGGGCCCATTTCAGCTCTACAGTTCAGAGGTTATTACTAGATTGTCATACTCTCTATCAGTTAGTGATTTCTCCATATTTAACAGAATCATGGCTTCCTTTAACTTAAATGTGTTAATATTTGTCCTACATCCTGGAATGATTGAGAACACATCCTGATCCTCTTCCCTACGTTAAACTATCAAGTAGTTGAAGGGCTCTATCATATCTCCCACCAGTCTTCTTTACTCAAGTCTAAAAATGCCCTGTATAGAGCTTGATTTCCATTCCATATATCGTTCTTGTTACCCTCTTCTAAAGTTATCCCAATTTATCAGGATTCTTCTTAAGGTGTTGTGTCTAAAACTGGATGCAGTACTAAAGATGAGTATTAGCCAGTGCTGAATAGAAAAAACTAGTACTTCATAGAATTTGGAGACTGTATTTCTGTTCATGCAGCCTTAAATAGTATTTGACTTTATTGCAGTCACATTGCAATGTTTGCTAATATTCAGCCTGTGAACTACAACAATCCAACATCCTTCTCACATGAAGTATTATTGAGCTATGTATTCATTCCTCTTCACATCTTGTAACTTGGTAAGGTTTCTTTTCACTGTGTGTATAACCAGTGAAAGTGTAGAAGCTTGTACTTATCCCTGTTGAATTTCACTTTGTTCTGTTTCAGCCCAGCGCATGAGCTTATTAAGATCTTTTTGAATTTTGTTTTTGTCTTCTAGGATGTATGCTATTCCACCCAAATTTTTGCCTCCACAAATTTGGTAAGCATTCCCTGAAGCACTTCATCCAAGTGATTGATAAAAATGTAAGAAACATTGTCTTAGGACTAAGCCTTCTGGGTACCCCACTTGTTACTTTTTCTGAGATAAGTACTTGATGAATACAAATCTGTAACCAACTGCATATCCACCCGATAGCTGTTGTGGTTCCAGATTCATCCTTTTTGAAAAGAGGGATGTTAGCCCTCCTCCAGTTATCCAGCACATCACCATCCGCCATGTTTTCAGGAAAATACTAGACTGTGATGCCAAGTGTTCATCAGATATTTCCTTCAATGCTTTTGAATGCAGTTCATCAGTCCTGGAGAGTTTATTCCAAGTAATAAGGTATCAATCTCAAGCTGCAGTCATGTCCTCTTCATTTATACTTCACATTTGCCTAGAGGGTTTTACATTGTCTTTTGGGGAAAAGTTGAATATGCTGCCGCAGAGGGTGGTTTAGTCTCCTTCTTTGGAGGTTTTTAAACAGAGGCTGGATGGCCATCTGTCAGAAATATTGTGATGGGGGTTCCTGCATGGCAGGGGGTTGGACTAGATGGCCCTTGAGGTCTCTTCCAACTCTATGATTCTATGAATTTGTAACAGCCAGGGCATGGGCAGCAACAAAGCTATCAACAGAAGGCTAGAACCAATGTATTTTCAAGAGCATGGTCAAGCAGTCCAAGGTCAAGGGACACAGAGCAGGTCATCCACAAGTCCAATTTCAAAACACAGTGCAACAAGAAGGTAGAGATCCAAACTGGCAGACTTACAGAAAGGAAGAGTTCAGAGCCAGAGCTTCCTAAGCCCAAGGTCTCAGTTGCTGAAGCAAAGAGCACTGCAAGTTTTATGCTAGTAGCAAGCCCCACCAGCTGCACTCCCTGATTGCATCAGCCTGAGAGGACCCTGATTCTGGGAAGAATCAGAGTCAAACAACCCCAATCCTGACAGCATTGAGGCCTTCTGTATTTTCTTTGTCATCTGTTACACTTTTCCAGCCTCATTGAATAGCTGAGCCACTACTTCTTTTCTGTCTTATGCTACACAAGGATCTGAAGAATGCTTATTTGATGTTGTCACTTTTAGCATCTCTTAATAACCGTAGCTCATTCTCATCTTTTGCCTTCCTAATACCTTCCCTGCAATTCTTTGCTACTTGCCTGTACATTTCCTTTGTGACCTGGCCTTCTTTCCACTTGCTGTATGTGTCCTTTTTTATTTTCAGGTCCTCTCTGATCTTAGTGTCTAGATAAAGGGAAGTGATAGAGCCACTCTATTCTGCTCTGGTCAGACCCCATCTGGAGTACTGTGTCCAGTTCTGTGCGCCTCAGTTTAAAAAGGATGTTGACAACCTTGAGCGCGTACAGAGGAGGGTGACCAGGATGGTTGAAGGTCTGGAAGAATAGAATAGAATAGAATACTTTTATTGGCCAAGTGTGGTTAGACACACCCAGAATTTGTTTTGGTAAAAATGCTCTCTCTATATAAAAGGAAATATAAGAATCATATAGTCAACAATAAAAACACAGTACAATACTACAATATAACCTATTATTTAAAAAGGAAGAAGAAATGTAAAAATTAATTATTCAACAGTTTGATAGCACTTGGAAAGAAACTATCTCTATATCTAGTTGTCCTAGTATGCAATGCCCTAAAACGTCGCCCTGAGGGTAACAATTGAAACAGATTATGTCCAGGATGCGTGGAATCTGTATATATTTTCATCGCCCTCTTTTTAGCTCGTGTGGTATACAATTCCACAATAGATGGCAAATTAGTAGCAATAATTTTTTCTGCAGTTCCAATTATCCTTTGAAGTCTATATCTGTCATGCTTAGTCGCAGAGCTAAACCAGACAGTTATAGAGGAACAGATAATAGATTCAATAACACCTCTATAGAATTGAATCAACAGTTCTTTTGGCAGTCTAAACTTCCTAAGTTGACGAGAAAAAAACATTCTTTGTTGTGCTTTCTTAATAATACTTTCAATATTAGATGACCATTTTAAATCTTGAGATATAATAGTACCTAAAAATTTAAAGGACTCCACTATTGACACTAAGTTATTTGATATCATAAGAGGTGGCTGTATAGAACGAGTCCTCCTAAAATCCACCACCATTTCAACAGTTTTGCATGTATTTAATTCAAGATTATTTTGAGTACACCATAAAACTAGTTGTTCAATCTCTTGCCTATAGGCAGATTCATCATTGTCTTGAATGAGACCAATCACCGTAGTGTCATCTGCAAACTTCACTATTTTAACAGAGGAATCCTTTGAGGTACAATCATTAGTATATAAGGAAAACAGAAATGGAGAAAGCACACAGCCCTGAGGGGCTCCTATGCTAACCTTGCTAATATCTGATATAATTTTACCTAACTTCACCTGCTGCTTTCTGTCTGTTAGGAAGCTTACAATCCATTTACAAATGTGATCAGGTACAGCCAGCTGTTTTAATTTAGTCATAAGGATACCTGGAATAATAGTGTTAAATGCAGAACTAAAATCAACAAAAAGAACCCTTGCATAAGATTTTGGAGATTCAAGATGTTGCAATATATAGTGTAAGGACATATTAATAGCATCATCTATTGATCTATTTGCACGATAAGCAAATTGCAATGGATCTAATGACAAATCCGTGATAGATTTCAGGTGAGCCAACACTAGTCTCTCAAAAGTTTTCATGACCACAGAAGTTAAAGCAACTGGTCTATAATCATTCAATTCCTCCTTGACAGAAGATTTTTTTGGTACTGGAATAATCAATGAATTTTTGAAGCAAGAAGGAACATAACACATCTCCAGTGATCTATTAAAGATGCGGGTAAAAATAGGAGCCAGTTGTTCAGCACAGACTCTTAAACAAGAAGAAGAGATTTTATCTGGACCTGGTGCTTTTCTTAACTTCTGATTGTGAAACAGACTTCGCACCTCCTTCTCTGTGATCACCAAAGATGGAGGACCTGATAACATGGGATAAATTTCCACAGGCTCAGTTGTTGTTGTTAAATCTGAGATGGAAATTTCAGGAATAGATGGCTGCAGTTTCCTCTCAAACCTGCAGTAAAACATATTCAAGTCATTCACCAGTTGATGATTTCCTTCAACATGGAGAGGGGTCTTACTATGACCAGTAATGGTTTTAAGAATTTTCCACATATTTGCTGATTCATTTGTTGAAAACTGGTTCTTTAACTTTTCAGTGTAGTTCCTTTTTGCTGCTCTAATTTCTCTGTTCAGTATTCTAGCCTGATTATACAATGTTCTATCACCATTTTTATAGGCTTCTTCTTTGGCATGACGTAGCTGTTTGAGTTTAGTTGTAAACCATGGTTTGTTATTACTGTAAATTTTCACATTCCTAGATGGCACACATAAGTCCTCACAAAAGCTGACATATGATGTTATAGTGTCTGTGAGCTCATCCAAATCAGCAGAAGTGTTTTCAAATAGGTCTTATGAGATGTCTTATGAGGAACAGCTTATGGAACTGGGAATGTAGGCTGAGGGGGGATATGATAGCAGTGTTTAAATATTTGAAAGTATGTCATATTGAAGAGGGAACAGGTTTGTTTTCCATGGCTTCAGAGATTAGGACTCAGGGCAAGGGTTTCAAACTACAGGAAAAGAGATTCCATTTGAACATTAGGAAGAACTTCATGACAGTTAGAGCTGTTCAGCATTGGAATATGCTGCCACAGAGGGTGGTGGAGTGTCCTTCTTTGGAGGTTTTTAAGCGGAGGCTGGATGGCCATCTGTCGGAAATATTGTGATGGGGTTCCTGCATGGCAGGGGATTGGACTGGATGCCCCCTGAGGTCTCTTCCAGCTCTATGATGCTATGATTCTTTTTGTAAAGGCACAATGTTCTTCTTTCTCTATTACACACCTTTTTCATATTGGAATTGTTTGTAATTGTATCTTAGTAATTTTTCTTTGTAACTCTCACCCATCTTAGGCTCCTTTTCCTGTTAGGATTCCCTGCCAAGGGACCTTAATTATCATTGTTCTAATAATATCATTAAGGATCCAATGTACACAGTGGGACAACCAAGCTTACCCTCCTGCAGTTCTGTGCAAAAATATGTATTTTTGACATATTTTGAGTCTCCTGATCAACTATTAGAACATAAGAACATAAGAACATAAGACGAGCCATGCTGGATCAGGCCAAAGGCCCATCTAGTCCAGCTTCCTGTATCTCACAGCGGCCCCACCAGATGCGTTTGGGAGCGCATGAGACTAGGTATCTGTTTCCTGATACCACTCCCCTGCATCTGGCCCTTGAAGTACCCTGGTTTTAAGCCTGGAGATTACACATCTCCATCATGGTTTGTAACCTGTGATGGAGTTTTCCACCAGGAATCTGTCCAATCCCCTTTTGAAGGCATCCAGGCCAGATGCCATCACCACATCCTGTGGCAGGGAGTTCATGGACTAACAACGCGCTGGGTGAAAAAATATTTTCTTTTGTCAGTTCTTACTCTCCCAGCCCTCAATTTGAGTGTATATCCCCTAGTTCTGATATTTTGGGAGAGGGAGAAGAGCTTCCCTCTATCCACTTTACTCATGCCCTGCATTATTTTGTATGTCTCAATCATATCCCCCCTCAGGCGCCTTTTTTCCAGACTAAAGAGGCCCAAATGTTTTAGCCTTTCCTCATAAGGGAGGTGCCCCAGCTCAGTAATCATTTTAGTCGCTCTCTTCTGCACCTTTTCCAGTTCCACTATATCTTTCTTGAAATGAGGTGACCAGAATTGTACACAATACTCCAGGTGCAGCCTTACTATTGTTTTGTATAATGGCATTATAATGTTGGCTGTTTTCAATCCCCTTTTTGATAATCCCTAACATGAAATTGGCCTTCTTCACTGCTGCCACACATTGGGGAGACACCTTCATGGATCTGTCCACCAACACACCAAGATCTCTTTCCTGATCCGTCACGGATAACTCAGAGCCCATGAGTTGATAGAGTTTGGATTTTTTGCCCCAATATGCATTACTTTACATTTGGCTACATTAAAACGTGTTTGCCATTTCTCAGCCCATTCCCCCAGTTTGGAGAGATCCTTCTGGAACTCTTCACAATCTTCTCTGGTTTTTACCACACAGAAAAGTTTTGTGTCATCTGCAAACTTGGCCACCTCAGTGTTTATCCCTGTCTCCAGGTCACTTATGAACAGATTGAAAAGCACTGGTCCCAGGACAGAGCCCTGGGGCACACCGCTTTTCACTTCTCTCCATTGTGAAAATTTCCCATTGACACCTACTCTTTGTTTCCTGGATCTCAACCAGTTCTCAATCCATAAGAGGACCTGCCCTCTTATCCCCTGACTGTGCAATTTTCTCAGCAGCCTTTGGTGAGGGACTGTGTCAAAAGCCTTTTGAAAATCCAGATAGACTATATCCACCGGTTCACCCAAATCCACATGCTTGTTGACCTTTTCAAAAAATTCTAAAATATTTGTCAGACAAGATTTACCCTTAAAGAAGCCATGCTGATTTTCTTTCAGCAAGGTTTGTTCTTCTATGTGTTTTAAGATTTTATCTTGGATGAGGCTTTCCACCATCTTCCCTGGGAAAGACGTAAGGCTAAATGGCCTATAGTTTCCTGGGTCCCCCCTCCTTCCTTTTTTAAAAATTGGTGTGACATCTGCTATCCTCCAGTCCTCTGGCACTGTGGCTGTTTTAAGAGGCAAGTTGCATATAACCGTTAAGAGATCTGCAATTTCATTTCTCAGTTCCCTAATAACCCTTGGGTGGATACCATCTGGGCCCGGTGACTTGTTAATCTTCAATTTATCGATTAGTTCTAAAACATCCTCTCTTTTAACCTGTATTTGATTTAATTGTTTAGTCAAGAGGGGCGGTTCAGGCAGCGGAATCTGCTCGAGGTCTTCTGTCGTGAAGACAGATGCAAAGAATTCGTTTAATTTCTCTGCAATTTCCAAGTCCTCCTTAACCTCCCCCTTTCCTCCCTCACCATCCAGAGGGCCAACTGGTTCTCTGGCAGGTTTTCTACTGCTAATATATTTAAAGAAGCTTTTATTATTACTCTTTATATTGCTAGCCATGCGTTCCTCAAAATCTTTCTTTGCCTCTTTTATCATCTTCTTACATTTCTTTTGCCAGAGTTTGTGTTCCTTTTTATTTTCCTCATTTGGGGAGGATTTCCATTTACAGAAAGACCTCTCCTTGCACTTTAGAGCCTCTCTAACTCCACTCGTTAACCATGCCGGTGTCTTGTTGGACTTAAATGAGCTCTTTCTTTGTGGTATGCACTTGTGCTGGGCCTCTATTACCGTTGTTTTAAACAGGCTCCATGAACTCTGAAGAGATTGGATTCTTCTAACCTTCCCCTTCAATTTCTCTCTAACTAGTTTCCTCATCTGAGGGAAGTTTGCCCTTCGAAAATCAAGGGTTTTTATGTCTGATTTGGTTGACACTCTTCCTCCAACATGCAAGGCAAAGGAAATTGCAGCATGGTCACTGTTCCCCAGAGGCTCAGTGACATTCACATCCCTGACCAGGTCCTGAGTATCACACAGTATTAGATCCAGAGTTGCCTGTTCTCGGGTGGGCTCCATGACAAGTTGCTCTAAGGCACAATCATTCAGCAAGTCGAGAAACCCAGTTTCTCTTTCTTGCCCAGAGCTCACATTGGCCCAGTCAATGTGGGGATAATTGAAGTCCCCCATGATTACTATCCTATCCCTCTTAGCCACCTCCATGATTTCTCTCCTCATTTCAAGGTCCCCCTCAAGTTTTTGATCTGGTGGACGATAGAATACCCCAACTATCACATCTCTTCTTGGACCTGGTAGTTTAACCCACAGCGATTCTGTGGTGGAGTCAGACCCTCTGTCAATCTCCATTCTGCTGGATTTTATCCCTTCTTTGACATAGATGGCCACTCCTCCTCCAGCCCTCCCCTCTCTATCCCTCCTATAGAGTTTATAGCCTGGGATTGCTGTATTCTTCTTGATTGTTTTCCATACTCCTGATATTCATATACGGACACTGGATACTGTATAATTTAGGGTCCACTTTCCTTCATACATTTTACTATTATTATTATTATTATTATTATTATTATTATTATTATTATTATTATTATTATTATTATTATTATTATTATTATTATTATTATTATTATTATTATTATTATTATTATTGGGTTAATTGAGGTACTCAGTTTATTCCTCTTACTGTGTATAAGTCTTCATCTACCTTTACCTCTGACCTGCGTGTCCCTTGCCCTTCCAATTGAATTCAAAGCCCTCCTGGTGAAATTCTTCATGCTGTGAACAAAGACGTTCTCCTCAGTGCTTGTGAAGAGCAGCGCATCACTTGCCAGCAATCCATCTTCCAAAAAGTGCAATCATTAGGCGCAAAATCCAGATTCCGCGCATCAGCATCATCTTCATAGCCAGTCATTCACCCACAGTATTTCATTTTGGCTGTATCATTTGTTCCCAATGCTATGGCAGTCCTTCCATCACATCCCTAATTGACCCTCCAGGAAGACAGCCCACCTGATAGATCCATGTATCTTCCTTGCATATTTAATTCTCAGTCTCATGCAGTAGGGAGTCTACTACAACTACTCTTTTTTTCTTTTTGTACAGTGTGAGTTCATTGACTGTTTAGCTGAGCTTCAACCTCTCTCATGTCCTTCCGGAGGTCCTTTGTATGTTTCTTCTCCATGCCCTCTGCCAGACCCCTTTTTAAGAATGTGAAAGTGGATTCACAGTTCCACTGGCAAATACTGTCTTACTCTTTTGTTCCTAAATGTGACTCATTTGCATGATGCTTCCTGCACTGTTTGCTTCTCCTCAGGATCCCCCTTCACTGCTTTGTCTTTCTGTTCTTCCACCTCCAGTACCTCCACTGGCAGCAGCTGCCCAAGAGATCTGTTTATGTACTCACCATTTTCTCTTATACCTAGCTTGCCCTTGCTGTATATGTACACTGTGTAATTGTACACTGTGTAATTTTCAGGCTCAAAAGCAAACATTGCACACACTTTACAGGTCATCACCACTGAAGTATCTCTTCCTTCCATAAGCCATTGCCTTTTTTCCTTTCTTTTTTCATCTGTGAGTGCCCTTTCCTTTGTCTTGCATACCCTGAAGGTACCCTGACAATAATAGATCAAAATCTAATTAAATGTATCAGCCAACAAAACTAAAAACACCATGTAAGAATCATTAATAATAAAACATAATGGCAGAGCAAATAACAAGTGGTAACAGCATCTCGGCATTCTGGTAATAATATGTCCAGGAAAACTGGTCTGAACAACCACATTTTCGAAGATCTCTTGAAAATTCCCAGTGAAAGGGCCAGGCGCTAAGTTTTTGCAAAGTGCCAATACAGCAATTTAACCTGAATACAGGTGGCTGTGAAGGGGTGATGTCGGGTGCCCATAGAAAAAGCTCCAAGTGCCACTTTTAGCACCCGTGCCATAGGTTTGCCAACACTGGTCTAGATATAAAAGCTAACACCAGCATCTCTGTTGTCAAACATTTGGCTTTAAATTAAGCAAAAACTTGCTGTAAAACATCAAACGTTATTATTTATAAAAACACAGAGCTTTTTCTGGTTTGAGTTTCCTGGTTTTCTATCTGAAAGACTGATTTCAAGTAGTGCAGCACAATTCAGTTTCATTTCATTTGTGCTGCACTGCTATAATCAATAGTGGATTATTGTTTTTGTTATTGTGGGTCATTGGCCTGATAGATAGATAGATAGATAGATAGATAGATAGATAGATAGATAGATAGATAGATAGATAGATAGATAGATAGATAGATAGATAGATAGGGATGGGTTAGTGTCTAGGACCCACTGTTATTTGTGGAAGAAAGAGAAAATGATGTTCCTGGAGTAGGAGACAGGAAAATTTAGTAAGGGTAAAGAGCAGGTGAGAGATGAAGAAAGGGACTAATAGAGCAGGATAGAGGGGATTAAGATTATTGAAACTGTTGAAGAACCTCTCATAAGAAGATAGTTTCTCCATTGGCTGACCAGCTTCATAGCCAAGACAATTCTAATGGGAAACAAGTAGTACATTATTCCTGAAATCATCATTCTGAACACATACTAGTGTTCATTAATATTTACATTAAATGTTTATACCCTGTCTTTCTTCTGAAGAGGACCTGTGGTGGACTACAATATCAAAAACAATATAAACACTGCAAAGGTAGGGCTAAAATAAACAGCAACAAAAACATATACACAACAGGAAACCAGCAGCCCAACTCTTAGGCAGCCGCAAGAGGTGTTTAAATTCCAAGCTGTCGAAAGGTACAAAACCAAGTGCTACATAATAGCTGATACATATTCTCTGAATAGCTTCACAACCCATTTTCAGCCCTGACCACTGGTTCACACTGAAGCAAGAGTGACAGTGAAAAAGAGCCCAGGTTTGGAAGTAATTCTCCATTTTGCCTCTTTGAAAGGGGCTGGACTTCACGATCCAGAGTGTCTCCTACAGCCCTGTAAAAGCATAGTGTTCTGCTTATATACTACCCCTTAGTATTTCAAGCACTCTCTGGGTGGTTTACAGTTTAATTATACTCATTTTACTGACCTCGGAAGGATAGAAGGCTGAGTCGACCATGAGCTGGCTACCTGGGATTAAACCCCAGGTCATGAGCAGTTTAAGCTGCAGTGTGTGTGTGTGTTGTGTTGTGTTGTGTTATTACAGTCGTGACTGACCCTTTGTGAGTCCATGTCCATGGAGTTTTCTTGGCAGGAATACTGGAGTAGTTTGCTAGTTCCTACTCCAGGTGCCCATAGCACCTGGTACATTCCCTGAAGGTAGCCCATTCAAGTACTAGCCAGGCCTGACCCTCCTTAGCTTCTGAAATCAAGTGAGATCGGATGTGCTTAGGGCATCTATGCAGCTTAAGCTGCAGTACAGCTGTTTATCCACTGCGCCATGGGGTGCCTTAAGTTCAAATATTATTATTAATAATAATGTCAAGGAAATTATTCCTGTACACCATTGTCTATAATTATTATAGATGTCTCACTAGTATTAGAGTATTGTCTTCATTAAACTTTACTCTGTGTATATTCACATCTTAGAGTATAGCTCTGTATATCCACACTAATCTTGATTACATATTTGATCCAAAGTGCTCTTGGAAACAGAAGGATTTCCTTCCCTCATCAAAAAGACCAACTTTTTCTATAAAATGCTAAAAATATATCTTTTCATGTTTTATTAACAAAAGCTTGCAAAAGGATCATTGGAGTATTTTGCAGCCACAAAATATTTTATATTGAACAGTAGTCCATTTATTGTCGTATTATTTGCTCTGTCCATCAGCAGCTTCCATGAATCTCAAGTAGAAGTCTATCCCCATCTTTTATATGAAATTGTATTCTTCCTTAATGATATTATTAGCATTATTATTACTATCTTTGTATTCATATTATGAGAAACCCTTCTCAAAGTTGCTTCTAGCCTTAAGAAATTCCTTTTTCAGCTTTGGGAAGCTTCTGAACGTTATCATATAAAAGGCAGCATAGTGTTCCACTCTATCATTTTCAGTGTTATAAAGACACTTAAGTGACATTTGAATGTTTCCAAATACTTGTTGTTCAGTTTCAAGTGATAACTAATTTATGCTGACCATATCTTCTAGGAAGGGAATATGGATGCCATACCCTTACAGTGAATACATTGGTCCCAGGTGGTACAATCCCTAATATAACCAGCTGCCAAGTATTGCTGACATTTAAACCAGGATATCAACGTATGTTTTAAAAAATACTAGCCCCTGCCAAACTCACATGGATGAGGAGAAACAATTCATGAATTTCATAATAGTGACAATGATTACAACACAAATTTCAGAATAAAATGATCCCTTCCACATCACTGGCAGCCAACTTTCCTCATTTATTCAAATATACTTCACCAACATTAGTAGAAATAAATTAGTATGACTGCTGCTATAAGCTGCAAAAAGAGACTATTTTACTTCCAAAGAGAAGCATAATATGCTTATTCTATAACTCCATCTTCACACGGTGCCAGAGTCTAATATGATCAGATAAATATGGATCAAAATGATGATACCTTAGTTTGCTCTGCCACTCAGTAATACAGCTGAGGAATCATTTTAATGCTGCTCTACATTTTAAAAAATGTGCCATTCTTCACAATGGTATCCCCATTTGGACATCTCAATTTTCGCGTACTTGGAATACAGACATCTAATGCATTCATAGAAATGGAGTGGGGGGGCACTGGATGTTGTTGTAAGCTATTTAATATTATTGTAATGTTAAATCTAATATTGTGCACATAGCAGTCTTCATAATGGGTGTTTTGCTATATAAGTTTGTTACACAAATGAAACAGATATTGAATATATTTGTTATGTTGCACACTTTATTCTTTTTTTACCATTAATTTAATGCCTTTATAATAATTTGAAGTAAGTAGTTCAAATGCAACATCCTGTTTGGTCCAGATGGATTAGATTAGATTCTAGTTAGGAACTTTTTCTTCAACAATGTAAAATCAGAATCTGCATAGTTGACCTAAGCAAGGCATGAAAGTGCTAATCCTCTTCTGCTTTATTACCTTGGCAACTGGTATGTAATAGTTGAAATTCTGCTCCTGTTAAGACCAATGATGTCTACAGCTGAAGCAGTTTTTCAGAAATAACACATTTCTAATTTTCTCCACAAAGGTCTCAAGGCTGCAGTCAAATCTTTTTCGTTATTGATATTCATTTCGTCATCCTAGCAGCTGTGACTTTGGCATTTAAATAATTGTCCCCCTCACATTCCCCACCCCCATAGCTTCCCAATGACAAAGGGATTCCACAGGAGACTTAGAACTTTTTGGTGGTGGTGGGAAACGGAAATGTTGTTTCTGAAAAATCACCTCAGCTGACAAAATCATCAACATCATTTGGTATAACTTAACAATTTCAACCAATGAATATTGTGTCTGTTCTAAAGAAGTAGTGGCTTTTAAATGTTTTCCTTTTGATTTTTTTTCTGTCCCTTCTAAAGCCATTTAAGTCAGCAACCACCACATTGTATGTTAGTGAGTTATGTAAACTAATGATGTAGTGCATAAATGCATATTTTGTTTTTTCGTTCTCTGTATTTATGGAATATCATTGTGTAACACCATCTCCGGGTTCTAGAATTATGTTGGTTGAGTATCTAGATGCAGAGCCAGAGGTCAAGAGTTTGACTTCCCACTGTACCTTGGAGAAGATGAACCAGACCACACATGTAGCCTTGGGCAAGTGGTGTTGCTTTAGAGTGCTTCCAGAAGAAGGCAATGGTGACCATTTCTGAGTACAGTGGTACCCCAACTTATGAGATTAATCTGTTCCAAGCATACGCTCATAAGTCGGTTAGTTTGTAAGTCAGGGAGCGGTTTCCCATAGGAATGCATTGAAAGTCGATTAATGTGTTCCTGAGGCTAGGGAAAACACACAGACACCCTTGTGTGTGTGTGTGTGTGTGTGTAAAATTCTTTATAAAGCGCACTTTAAATGCATGCACACTACACAGCAACATTGCTTTTCAAGAACAAACATTTCCAACACCACATATCACTTTTTAAAAACATGCTACAGAACAGTTCAGTGCATTTCAAAGCCACGCAGGCTCACTGACATTTTCAAAACCCACACAACACAGGATTTGGACCTGATGCAGGTCCCTTTAGTGCAGTTTTAAAGGCATCAAGTCACACTGGACATCAGCACTCTCTGCCCACATTAACAGAACCCACTCAACTCAGGATTTGGACCTGAAGCACTTTTCAGTCAGTAACTCTGAAAAGGAACACACCTCAACTGGTAGCAACAATTTTAAGCATCACACATTGCAGTTTTGGAACAGAAAAAACACACTTTCAGAGTTTAAAAACATTTCTGTGAAGAGGAGGCAGATGATGACAACTGGGAAGAACAGCAAGGCTGATCCTCCTGCCTACCTTGCTTGACAAGGAACTTGTCAAGGGTATGCTGTCTCCGTCTCTTACGGAGCATTGTTCGCCATGGGGCAATGATCTCGTCAAACTGATCCCAAGCTCCAGGATTCTAGCCTGCTTCTCGTGGTGCTTGCTCAGCAAGGTATGCAGCTCTCCCCACAGTTTGCAATCTCTCCTCAAAACTGTAGCAGACACCCTCCTTGGTTCCTCCTGTTCCTCCTGCTGCGAACCTTGCTGCTCCTCCTGCTGCTGGACAGATCTATGGACAGATCTATGTTGCCAATCTTCATCAGTTCTGTTATGTCCTCCTCTGAAGCCTCCTGCACCACTGCTGACTCCCATGTGCTGTCCCCTGGAGAGACCACACAGTCTGGCCACACGTTCCTCAGTAAGCGTTAAGTTCCTCTGGCTGACACCTTCCCACATAATTTTTATGACCTGCAGGCAGCCCACAATGTCAAACTGGTGTTTCCAGTAGTCAGCCAGGGTGATGGTAGAACCATCCGTCATGTCCAGGCATCGCCGGAACAGCTCCTTCATTTAGAGCTTCCTGGAATTCTAAATCAGCTGCTGGTCCATGGGTTGGATGAGGGATGTGGTGTTGGGTGGAAGGAAGATCTGGATGAACTGGAGCTCCTCCAACAAGTCCTCTTCCAGGCCAGGAGGATGTGCAGGGGTATTGTCCATGAGAAGGATGGCCTTCAGTGGCAGGTCCTTCTCCAGGAAGTATTTCTCCACTGTTGGACCAAACATCTGGTTGACCCACTCCACGAAGACAATGCACGTGACCCAGGTCTTGATGTTGGATCACCACATCACACTCAACTACTCCTTCTGGACTTTGTGCTTCTTGAATGCATGGGGTTTTTCCAAATGGTAAATCAGCAGTGGCTTTCTCTTCAGATCTCCACATGCATTCCCACAGAAAAAGAGGGTGAGACAGTCCTTCACGGGCTTGTGGCCAGGCATCTTGGTCTCCTCCTGGGTGATGAAGGTCCTGTTCGGCATCCATTTCCAGAACAGGCCAGTTTGATCACAATTGAAGACCTTCTGTGGGAGGTAGCCCTCTGAAGTCACGATCTCCAAAAACTCAGTGGCAAAATTTTCAGCTGCCTCCAGGTCTGAACTTGCTGCCTCTCCATGCTCGACCATACTATGGATGCAGGATCTCTGCCGGAATCTGTCGAACCAGCCATGGCTTGCCTTGAACTCTTCCTGGGAAGCTCCTGGCTGTTGGGCAATCAGGTCATCCTGCAAGGCCTTAGCCCTGGCACAGATGACTGCCTGAGTCACAGTGTTACCTGCTCTCTCCTTCTCCCAGATCCACAGCAGCAGCAACTTCTCCACCTGGTTCTTGGTGATGATCTTGACCCCCTTGGCTGTGTCATGACCCATGATCCTCTCCTTATCCTTGAGTATGGTGGCAATAGTCGAGGTATTCCTCCCATACTCTCTGGCAAGGTCTACCAGTAGCATGCCTGCATCATGCTTCCGAATGATTTTCCTCTTGTCCTCCAAGAGGATCAGCTCCCTCTTCAGCTTCCCAGTCTCTACTGCCTTCTTGGGTACCGTGACGCCACAGACACTAGGAAAGAAAAACAACACTAGATTTGGGTACGAAATGAACTTTTAGTTCATTTTGTTATTCATTTTGTTACGTAATGAAATGAATAACAAGCCTAGGGGTAAATTTAAAACAAAACAAAACAAAAATTGGTTTGGTTTGGTTCATTTCATTAATGGGAGGGCGGAGATGTCTCCTACCTGGTGCTGGCCCAGAGGTCCAGTCTTCCTGGCTTCAGGGATGGCGACCAGAAACAAAAAAGCTGACCACCGCACTACAGCTGTAGCGTGGCCACATGGTTGGCAGTTTTTTTAAAAAACACAATAAAATAAATTTAAAAATAAAAGAAGCGCCGACCCGGCCCCAGGGGTGACTGGGTTGGCACCCTAAAATCAATGAAAAAATATTAAAAATAAAACCAGTGCCGACCAGGCCCCAGGGCCTGCGTGGTCGGCGCTTAAAGGAAAAGAAGCCCCGCGCTACAGCTGTAATGTGGGGCCAGGAACCTGGAAGTAAAATAAAATAAAATAAAATAAAAAGAAGGAGCGCTGACCGGGCCCCAGGGGTGGCTTGGTCAGCACCCTAAAATCAAGGGAAAAAGTGTGTGTGTGTGTGTGTGTGTGTATATATATATATATATATATATATATATATATATATATATATATATATATATATATATATATATATATATATATATATATATATTTGTTTTCGTAGATTTTCACGGGTATAGGTATGCATGTTAGGGTGGATTCGGGTTTCTTCCCGTGTAGAAATCTGGTTGTTTTGGCGACGTTTCGACGAGGTCTCACTCGTCATCTTCAGGCTGGTGTTCTGGCTTCTTTCTTCTTGAAGCAAAGTGTGGTCTCAGTTGAAGTCCTTCTATAAATACTGCTGGGGGTGTGGTTTGCTTGCTCTGTTGCTGATTGTAGGTTCCTTTGTTCCTTTGTTCTTTTGTGATCTGCTGTGTGGCTGAGGCGATCGTTAAGGGATTAACTGCTGATGGCTGTTTGGATGGCTGTTTACATGCTGGTGGGTTAGATGGCTGGTAGGTTCTGGCAGTATCCTGGGCTTTGGTGGAGTGGGGTCCTGTGTCTTGTGAATTCATTTTGGTCTGGCTACGTGTCTGTGGTCTCCCAATGTTTTTTTGGGGTGTGTGAGTGTGCTCCATGTGGTGACTGGAGTGGGGTGCCGCAGTAGATGGTGCAGTCGTGGTTTTGTTATTGGATGGTGGTTTCGTTTCATCTGTGGGAAGGGTCTGGGTTTGTGTTTGGTGTGGATGGAAGGTGGTGGCATCTTGTGTCCTTTTGGACCTGGTGTCAGTCTTTGTGACAGAGGCTCGTCTGTTGACCAGGGCTAGTTTCAGATGTCAGGCAAGCGGGAGGTGTCATCACGTTTATTCATGTTGTTTGGGTGTTTCTCTATTTCAATGGCTTCCATGATTATTCGACTGTTGAAGTGTTCAGTTTTGGAGATGAGTTTGGTTCTTTCAAAGTCAATTTCATGACCTGTTGTTTTTATGTGCTGGAAGAGAGAGGAAGATTTTTCTTCTTTTTTGACTGCGTTCTTGTGTTCTGCGATGCGTGCGCTTATTCTCCTGTTTGTTTGTCCGATGTATGTGGCTGGACAGACTTTGCATGGTATTTCGTAGACTCCTTGGTTTTCTAGCTCAATCTTGTCTTTGGGGTTTCTTAAGATGTTGGCTATTTTTTGGTCGGTGCAAAAGGCTGTCTTGATATTGTGTTTGTGGAGAATTTTGCTGATTTTGTCTGTGGTGCCTTTGATGTAAGGGAGGAGGGCGGTGCCGTTGTTCTCTTCTGTTTCTTGGTTCTTGGGGGTGTTTCCTTTTGGATTAGTTTGGTGATGGTGTTTTTTTGGAATCCGTTCGCAATTAAAACATTCGAGAGAGTGTGTAATTCAGTTTTTAGGTGGTCTTTGTCAGCGAGGCGTTTGGTTCTGGAGATGAGGGTTTTTGCTACTGAGTTGATCTGTGCAGGGTGGTGGTGTGATTGTGCATTTAAGTAGCGGTTTGTATGTGTTTTTTTCTGGTAGATGGTATGTCCTAAGGAGCCGTCGGGTTTTTTGTAGATTAGGACGTCCAGGAAGGGAAGTTGGTTGTTGGCTTCTATTTCCATAGTGAATTGTATTTTGGGGTGTAGGCTGTTGAGATGTGTGAGGAAGTTGTTCAGTTTATCTTTCCCGTGTGGCCAGATAACAAAGGTGTCAATCAACATATCTGAGCCAGAGTTTGGGTTTATGTTCGGACTTCTGTAACGCGTTGGTTTCAAAGTGTTCCATATATAGGTTTGCGATGACCGGTGAGAGGGGTGATCCCATGGGTGCTCCTTCTATCTGTTTGTATCTTTGTCCATTGTGGATGAAGTATGTGTTGGTTAGGCAGTGGTTGGTCAGATCTAGGATGTGTTTGGGGGGGTTGTATTTGTTGTGGATAGCTGTCAAGGCTTCTTGAATGGGCACTTGTGTGAAGAGCGAAACAACATTGAAGCTCACGAGTAGGTCATTGGGTTGTAGGTCTTGTTTCTTTATAATTTCTATGAAGTGGAAACGAGTTTTGTACGTATGAAGTGATGGATTCTGCATAGGGCTGGAGTTGTTTGGCAAGAAATTTGGCGAGGTTTTGTAGAGGTGAGCCTATGGAGCTGACTATGGGTCTGAGAGGTGTTCCTTCTTTGTGAATCTTGGGGAGGCCGTAGAGCTTGGGGCATCTGGATGATTTCTCTCTGGGGATGATGCTTGGCTTGATTTCTTCACTTAAGGGAGAGGCTTTTATTTTGGCTTTGGTGGTTTTTTCCAGGTAGGTGGTGGGGTCTGTGTTCAAAGGTATGTAAGCAGGGTCTTGTAGTAGGTTGGATAATTTGGCTTGGTAGTCGGATGTGTTCATCACCACTGTGGCATTGCCTTTGTCTGCTGGGAGAATGATTATGTTGTTGTCTTTCCTCAGGTTGGAGAGGGCTTTTTGTTCTTCTTTGTGTAAATTGCTTCTGGGTGGTTTGCTGGAGCAGAGGACATTGGTGACTTCGAGTCTGATTTTGTTGGCTTCATCTGGGTTGATTTTGGTTAGGCTGGCTTCCACTCCGCATATGATGTTTTCGGTGGGGATGTGTCTGGGGGCGATTGCAAAGTTGAATCCTTTGGAAAGGACTTTGGTCTCTGCGATGGTGAGTGTCCTGTCTGATATGTTGTGAACTGTTTGTTTCATGGGCTGTTGTGTGGGGGGTTGGGCTTCTGGCGTTTTTCCAGTTTGTGGAGTTTGTTGGTGTGTGTGTCTGTCTTGTGGGAGGTCTCTGTTTCAGCTCTCCAGGCGGCCAGTTGCTTGGATTTGTTCCAGAGTGTTGGGTGGATTTTGTTGCTGAGTTTGAGGTGGAGAGTGAGTAGGTCTCTGTTGGTTTGATCTAGTAGGTATCTTTTCCTGTGTAGTTCGCTTCTGATTAGGGCTAGTTCTGTTCTTTTCAGGATCCTTTCGCTGGATGGGGTTTTGAGTGGAATTTCAGTTGGAAGCTTGTGGGGATCACATTTTTGTCTCGGCAGTTGCGTAGGAATGCAATGTCACATAAGATGGTGGCTCTTCGGACTTCTAGTTTCTCGTAGGTTCTGGTCAGCTGGAAGGTTTCCTCCCGTAGAGGTCGGATATTTGTTTTCGTAGATTTTCACGGGTATAGGTATGCATGTTAGGGTGGATTCGGGTTTCTTCCCGTGTAGAAATCTGGTTGTTTTGGCGACGTTTCGACGAGGTCTCACTCGTCATCTTCAGGCTGGTGTTCTGGCTTCTTTCTTCTTGAAGCAAAGTGTGGTCTCAGTTGAAGTCCTTCTATAAATACTGCTGGGGGTGTGGTTTGCTTGCTCTGTTGCTGATTGTAGGTTCCTTTGTTCCTTTGTTCTTTTGTGATCTGCTGTGTGGCTGAGGCGATCGTTAAGGGATTAACTGCTGATGGCTGTTTGGATGGCTGTTTACATGCTGGTGGGTTAGATGGCTGGTAGGTTCTGGCAGTATCCTGGGCTTTGGTGGAGTGGGGTCCTGTGTCTTGTGAATTCATTTTGGTCTGGCTACGTGTCTGTGGTCTCCCAATGTTTTTTTGGGGTGTGTGAGTGTGCTCCATGTGGTGACTGGAGTGGGGTGCCGCAGTAGATGGTGCAGTCGTGGTTTTGTTATTGGATGGTGGTTTCGTTTCATCTGTGGGAAGGGTCTGGGTTTGTGTTTGGTGTAGATGGAAGGTGGTGGCATCTTGTGTCCTTTTGGACCTGGTGTCAGTCTTTGTGACAGAGGCTCGTCTGTTGACCAGGGCTAGTTTCCAGATGTCAGGCAAGCGGGAGGTGTCATCACGTTTATTCATGTTGTTTGGGTGTTTCTCTATTTCAATGGCTTCCATGATTATTCGACTGTTGAAGTGTTCAGTTTTGGAGATGAGTTTGGTTCTTTCAAAGTCAATTTCATGACCTGTTGTTTTTATGTGCTGGAAGAGAGAGGAAGATTTTTCTTCTTTTTTTTGACTGCGTTCTTGTGTTCTGCGATGCGTGCGCTTATTCTCCTGTTTGTTTGTCCGATGTATGTGGCTGGACAGACTTTGCATGGTATTTCGTAGACTCCTTGGTTTTCTAGCTCAATCTTGTCTTTGGGGTTTCTTAAGATGTTGGCTATTTTTTGGTCGGTGCAAAAGGCTGTCTTGATATTGTGTTTGTGGAGAATTTTGCTGATTTTGTCTGTGGTGCCTTTGATGTAAGGGAGGAGGGCGGTGCCGTTGTTCTCTTCTGTTTCTTGGTTCTTGGGGGGTGTTTCCTTTTGGATTAGTTTGGTGATGGTGTTTTTTTGGAATCCGTTCGCAATTAAAACATTCGAGAGAGTGTGTAATTCAGTTTTTAGGTGGTGCATATATATGCATGTTAGGGTGGATTCGGGTTTCTTCCCGTGTAGAAATCTGGTTGTTTTGGCGACGTTTCGACGAGGTCTCACTCGTCATCTTCAGGCTGGTGTTCTGGCTTCTTTCTTCTTGAAGCAAAGCGTGGTCTCAGTTGAAGTCCTTCTATAAATACTGCTGGGGGTGTGTGGTTTGCTTGCTTTGTTGCTGATTGCAGGTTCCTTTGTTCCTTTGTTCTTTTGTGATCTGCTGTGTGGCTGAGGCGATCGTTAAGGGATTAACTGCTGGTGGCTGTTTAGATGGCTGTTTAGATGCTGGTGGGTTAGATGGCTGGTGGGTTCTGGCAGTATCCTGGGCTTTGGTGGAGTGGGGTCCTGTGTCTTGTGAATTCATTTTGGTCTGGCTACGTGTCTGTGGTCTCCCAGACACCTCCCTGAGGTGTCCGCTTGCCTGACATCTGGAAACTAGCCCTGGTCAACAGACGAGCCTCTGTCACAAAGACTGACACCAGGTCCAAAAGGACACAAGATGCCACCACCTTCCATCCACACCAAACACAAACCCAGACCCTTCCCACAGATGAAACGAAACCACCATCCAATAACAAAACCACGACTGCACCATCTACTGCGGCACCCCACTCCAGTCACCACATGGAGCACACTCACACACCCCAAAAACATTGGGAGACCACAGACACGTAGCCAGACCAAAATGAATTCACAAGACACAGGACCCCACTCCACCAAAGCCCAGGATACTGCCAGAACCCACCAGCCATCTAACCCACCAGCATCTAAACAGCCATCTAAACAGCCACCAGCAGTTAATCCCTTAACGATCGCCTCAGCCACACAGCAGATCACAAAAGAACAAAGGAACAAAGGAACCTGCAATCAGCAACAAAGCAAGCAAACCACACACCCCCAGCAGTATTTATAGAAGGACTTCAACTGAGACCACGCTTTGCTTCAAGAAGAAAGAAGCCAGAACACCAGCCTGAAGATGACGAGTGAGACCTCGTCGAAACGTCGCCAAAACAACCAGATTTCTACACGGGAAGAAACCCGAATCCACCCTAACATGCATATATATATATATATATTTTAAATTTTTAAACCCTCCCAAACACAAAGCGCCACATGACAACCACTTTTCAAAAAAAAAAAAAAACAGTAAGTCAAGGAAACCCCATCTTTTGCTTGTTAGGCAGCGGAAACAACGGAATTGTGCTCGTAAGTTGGGGTACCACTGTATTCTATACCTAGAAAACCCTGAAAAGGGTCGCCATATGTCAGAATCAACTTGATGACACATTGTTGGTAGATCACTAGCCCTAGTGGTGCTGTTTCTTAAAATGCTAGAATAATCATTCCTCTTATTTTCAATCCATAATCCAACTATATGCATAATCATTTATGGAACTCTGGTTTCATTCTGCTCATAGATTTACTCTTGAAGGCAATATCCAGTATTTCCAGTGGAGCCCTTAGATCAGAGCCCTGATGTCTACTTTAGGATGCAGAACAGCACTCATCATTTGGAAAGGTTCAGCTTGCTTTCTTTATTTATATCCAAGCATTACAGAATTTAAAATTATGAATGTATATAAAATATTAATAAAATTCAAACAAATTAAAATGATTATACTATTTTTGAGCAGAAGTGTATTGCTTAAATAGCATTACCTTGGCTGTTACTAGATTTTTTTTTGTCCACATGCATGTGATAAGGCATACATTGCTGCACTGATTGAATTTCTCCACTCACAGAAAATTAGCCTTATATCTAAGCAGCCCCATTTTACTTCTTTGATCTTCCTACCACATTTGGAGTCTGTCAAGTGAATTCCTGATGGTTCAGCCAGAATCTTGTACTGCTGGGAAACACTCTGGCATTTATCCATTTGGCAAGGTGTGTTGTTTTGGCTCTCCATAGGTTTAGCCTATCCTCTTCTGGTTTAATATTTAGATCTTGAGAGGTGTGCAGAAAGTCTTTCCTTGATTTTGGCCATCATCTAGGAAGTTGGTGTTCGTTACGTGGATGGATTTTGTGCTGTATTTACCTTACTTTGTTATTTGCTACCACCTTTCAGCATGTCTGGAGGGGCAGTGCCAGCCAGATAATAGACTTTTAAAATGGGAGTAAATTTCAAACAACTAATAATCCTGCAAGATTGCATCTGTTTCATTTGTTTAGCAACAGTTTTAGTATTGCAGAAATGTTAGTCTGAGAGAAATTTGGTTCAGTTTTATTGCTGAAAATGAATATACTGTAGCTAGTCTACCCAGCCTTGCAGGTGGTTGGGAAGTAAATAAATAAATAAATAAATAAATAAATTCCATATGATTACTTTTTTCTCTCCACACTTAAATTGTGGATAAGTTCATTATCAAGTTATTGAAATTTTTAACACAGAACATGATGTATGATTACGTAGCTATCATCAGTTTTGGTTTAGGAACTTATTGGGATAAAGATGGGATAACCAGAATTGAAACAAGTTTCTGCCACACACCTAGCATCCTTGAAATCCCAAACCGCAGGACATAGTGCTTTTTCAAGTGTTAACATAAGAACATAAGAAGAGCCATGCTGGATCAGGCCAAAGGCCCATCTAGTCCAGCTTCCTGTATCTCACAGCGGCCCCACCAGATGTGTTTGGGAGCGCATGAGACTAGATATCTGTCTCCTGATACCACTCCCCTGCATCTGGCCCTTGAAGTACCCTGGTTTAAAGCCTAGAGATTACACATCTCCATCATGGTTTGTAACCCGTGATGGACTTTTCCTCTAGGAATCTGTCCAATCCCCTTTTGAAGGCATCCAGGCCAGATGCCATCACCACATCCTGTGGCAGGGAGTTCCATAGACTTACAACGCGCTGGGTGAAAAAATATTTTCTTTTGTCAGTTCTTACTCTCCCAGCACTCAATTTGAGTGTATGTCCCCTAGTTCTGGTATTTTGAGAGAGGGAGAAGAGCTTCCCTCTATCCACTTTACTCATACCCTGCATTATTTTGTATGTCTCAATCATATCCCCCCTCAAGCGCCTTTTTTTCCAGACTGAAGAGGCCCAATTGTTTTAGCCTTTCTTCATAAGGGAGGTGCCCCAGCCCAGTAATCATTTTAGTCGCTCTCTTCTGCACCTTTTCCAGTTCCACTATGTCTTTCTTGAGATGCGGTGACCAGAATTGTACACAATACTCCAGGTGGGGCCTTACTATTGTTTTGTATAACGGCATTATAATGTTGGCTGTTTTATTTTCAATCCCCTTTTTGATAATCCCTAGCATGGAATTGGCCTTCTTCACTGCTGCCACACATTGGGGAGACACCTTCATGGAGCTGTCCACCAACACACCAAGATCTCTTTCCTGATCCGTCACGGATAACTCAGAGCCCATGAGTTGATAGATGAAGTTTGGATTTTTTGCCCCAATATGCATTACTTTACATTTGGTTACATTAAAACGCATTTGCCATTTCTCAGCCCACTCCCCCAGTTTGGAGAGATCCTTCTGGAGCTCTTCACAATCTTCTCTGGTTTTTACCACATGGAAAAGTTTTGTGTCATCTGCAAACTTGGCCACCACACTGTTTATCCCTGTCTCCAGGTCATTTATGAACAGATTGAAAAGCACCGGTCCCAGGACCGAGCCCTGGGGCACACCGCTTTTCACTTCTCTCCATTGTGAAAATTTCCCATTGACACCTACTCTTTGTTTCCGGGATCTCAACCAGTTCTCAATCCATAAGAGGATCTGCCCTCTTATCCCCTGACTATGCAATTTTCTCAGCAGCCTTTGGTGAGGGACTGTATCAAAAGCCTTTTGAAAATCCAGATAGACTATATCCACCGGTTCACCCAAATCCACGTGCCTGTTGACCTTTTCAAAAATTCTAAAAGGTTTGTAAGACAAGATTTACCCTTACAGAAGCCATGCTGATTTTCTCTCAGCAAGGTTTGTTCTTTTATGTGTTTTAAGATTTTCTCTTGGATGAGGCCTTCCACCATCTTCCTGGGACAGATGTAAGGCTAATCGGCCTGTAGTTTCCTGGGTCCCCCTCCTTCCTTTTTAAAAATTGGTGTGACATCCGCTATCCTCCAGTCCTCCGGCACTGTGGCCGTTTGAAGAGACAAGTTGCATATTACCGTTAAGAGGTCTGCAATTTCATTTCTCAATTCCCTAACAACCCTTGGGTGGATGCCATCTGGGCCCGGTGACTTGTTAATCCTCAATTTATCAATTAGTCCTAAAACCTCCTCTCTTTTAACCTGTATTTGATTTAATTCTTTAGTCAAGAGGGGCGGCTCAGGCAGCGGAATCCGCTCAAGGTCCTCTGTCGTGAAGACAGACGCAAAGAACTCGTTCAATTTCTCTGCAATATCCAAGTCCTCCTTAACCTCCCCTTTTCCTCTCTCACCATCCAGAGGCCCAATTGGTTCTCTGGCAGGTTTTCTACTTCTAACATATTTAAAGAAGCTTTTATTATTACCCTTTATATTGCTAGCCATGCGTTCCTCAAAGTCTTTCTTGCCTCCCTTATCATCTTTTTACATTTCTTTTGCCAGAGTTTGTGTTCCTTTTTATTTTCCTCATTTGGGGAGGATTTCCATTTACAGAAGGACCTCTCCTTGTGCTTTAGAGCCTCTCTAACTCCACTCGTTAACCATGCCGGTGTCCTCTTGGACTTAAATGAGCTCTTCTTTCTTTGTGGTATGCACTTGTGCTGGGCCTCTATTATTGTTGTTTTAAACAGGCTCCATGCACTCTGAAGAGATTGGATTCTTCTAACCCTCCCCTTCAGTTTCTCTCTAACTAGTTTCCTCATCTGAGGGAAGTTTGCCCTTCGAAAATCAAGGGTTTTTATGTCTGATTTGGTTGACACTCTTCCTCCGACATGCATGGCAAAGGTAATTGCAGCATGGTCACTGTTCCCCAGAGGCTCAGTGACATTCACATCCCTGACGAGGTCCTGAGTATCACACAATATTAGATCTAGAGTTGCCTGTTCTCGGGTGGGCTCCATTACAAGTTGCTCTAAGGCACAGTCATTCAGCAAGTCGAGAAACCCAGTTTCTCTTTCTTGCCCGGAGCTCGCATTGGCCCAGTCAATGTGGGGATAATTGAAGTCCCCATGATTACTATCCTATCCCTCTTAGCCACCTCCATGATTTCTCTCCTCATTTCAAGGTCCCCCTCAAGTTTTTGATCTGGTGGACGATAGAATACTCCAACTATCATATCACTCTTTGGACCTGGTAGTTTAACCCACAGTGATTCTATGGCGGAGTCAGACCCTCTGTCAATCTCCATTCTGCTGGATTTTATGCCTTCTTTGACATAGATGGCCACTCCTCCTCCAACCCGCCCCTCTCTATCCCTTCTATAGAGTTTATAGCCTGGGATTGCTGTGTCCCACTGGTTCTCCACATTCCACCAGGTTTCTGTTATGGCTATTATATCAATGTTATCCCTAGCTGCCAGATGTTCAAGTTCTCCCATCTTTGCTCGGAGGCTTCGAGCATTGGCGTAGAAGCACTTGTACAGTGGGTCCCGCAACAGCTGCTGCCTTGTTCTTCTCCCCCCACAGCTTTTATTTTCAGTAGACGAACTGTCACATTCCGCTATTCTGCCAGTGTTAATACTTGCTATGTCATCTCTATGTGATTCTCTACCCTCTCCAACCTCATTCCCCGAGGTTGTGGGCTTCTGAGGTTGTCATTCCCCGAGGTTGTGGGCTTCTGAGTCATGAAGTTGGGGGCTGCATACTCTGAAGAATTTTTAAAAATCCAGTATGCGCAAGATGTCTCGAGTGGTTGTTTGTATCAATGTCTTTTCCTTTTCATGAAGTTACAGTTCACGTAGGCTACCAAATGTTATTAACTGCATGCTACATGTAATGTTTAATTGGACTGCACATAAAGATGAATTGGAGAAGAAAATGTCTGTATTTACATTTACATTACAATCAAAACTGTGACATGACTATAAGAAGTTATGAATAGTACATATACAACCAGATTCTGTATTGCAGAAAGTATTAAACTGAGGTGTCCTGAACCACATACTGTAACAATCATGATTTTAAAAAACAAATAGCCTTTTTATCCACATTACTGGCTGCAGTTTCCAAGAAAGGCATTCTTAACCCTGATGTTAAGAAACCTTTAGATTGTTCATAATTAATTATCTCTAACAAATAAATGATATAAGACTCAGTTAGCTGTTGGACCAGATAATCACTTCCTAGAACCACAACTGGCATCAGCTATTAAATGATTCTGCTGAAAAGGAGGAAAAAGAGTTAGCAACTCTATTTCAGTTCTAACTACCATGGATGTGTACATGGGTTAATTTAACAGTTTCAGTTTCTTCCATGCTTTCTCTGTCTTGTGTGTAAAATCTTTAAAAAAACAAAGAATAGAGAGTTGTCACCTAACTGTGTTTACAACTATATTAGAAGTAGATATTCAGGAAATGTCTATGAGAGAAAATATTAGTCTTCGTGGTTTTCTGTGATTTCACACTTTGGGTTAATGTGCACACATGTAGTAACTTAATGGAACCTTCTAGAGCTAAAACTTTCCATAGGGACCTCCCCTCCATATATAAACCCGACTCTGCCCCTTCTTCCCTCAGTTCCTTTTGAAAATGGAATCACCCAGGGCAACCAAGATTGTTTTTGTTAAACCCCTAAAATCAGGGTTTATCTAAACCCCATTCTATATAATATATATAGAGAGAGAGCCCCTGGATGTAGGCATTTCAACTTCTATGCCATCTTTATCCCAATACCTTCCTAAACCAAAACTGATAATAACTGCATAATCATACATCACCAGTAATACCCTAAACAAAACTTAATTTTTTCTTATTTTAACTAACAGTATTTATATTATATAAAAACATCAATCTGAATCTATATCTGTGTCCATCTATATACTGTATATTATAAAGAAGAATACTTGTAGCTTCCTTTATTTATGGAGATGTAGATATTGATAGCAAAGAAGAACTATTTATAGTTATCTTGAATAAACATAGACCATGTAATTTTATGCTGGAGTTTCTAATCAGTTCAATTACTTTTGGTTTAACTAGAGCATATCTTTAGAAATACTGTGTCCCATTAGTACCACACAGCAGCCATAAAACTAATGGATTGAACTCTCTGAAGCTGCAAATTCTGTCCAAGAAAATCATGTGATGCAAGGAGCATTTTCTAGCAGCTCCTTGTCACATTGTTTTTGCCCTAGATGAGAAAAACACTCTAGGGAAGAAAACTCCAGCTGAAGCATTCATTGAAATACTGGCAGAAAAAGGTGATGATGACTTTTAGAGTGACACCCAGGCTAAGTAATGCTGTCCTTTATACTGGTCTTTCATCTATGAAATGTAACACAAAATATTACTTATTTAACTCCCAGATGCAGTTTGTCTATACAGTTAAATAATCCACTGTATACCCTGTTCAGTTAAACTGTATTGATTGAGCACATCTCATCTAACTACAAGCGTTGTACACTTTCTGCACACGTTTTCACACACTCACATAAAAAGTTGTTAACTGCCTTGTTTAGCTCTTGTAAACTCCATATAAGCTGACCTGAATATAAGCCGAGGCACCTAATTTTACCACAAAAAAACTGAGAATACTTATTGACTCGAGTATAAGTCGAGGGTGGGAAATGCAGCAGCTACTGGTAAATTTCAAAAATAAAAATAAATACCAATAAAATTGCATTAATTGAGGAATCAGTAGGTTAAATGGTTTTGAATATTTATTTCAAAGAAAACAGTAAACTAGCTCTGTAAGTGCAAAAAACAAGCTAAAACACAAGAGTTAAAATCCTTCAAAACTGGATTCTTCATCATCTTTATCTCCAAACAGAGCTTCAGCTGTAACTGGTGTAAGGCTATCAGCATAGACATTGTCATCATCACCGAGTTCGCTGACCATCATCAAGGTCTTTTGGCAATTTCTGTGAAATCTTTGTTCTTTGCCACAAACATAAAAATGAGAAACAGTCTGAAGGAGTCCACATGCAAAATAACAGTAGGAAAATTAACATCATGGGGGAAGTGTATATTTGTACATTACGTAAAAATTGTTATTTTTTCATTTCATTTTATTTATTTACTTGATTTATATACGGTCCATCTAGGACAGGGGTGTCCAAACTTCAGTCCTCCAGATGTTTTGGACCACAACTCCCAGAATTCCAAGCCTAGATTGCCAATAACAAAGGACTGTGGGAGTTGTGTTCCAAAACATCTGGAGGGCCACAGTTTGGACACCACTGATCTAGGACTTAGCCTACCCTGGGCAGTTATTCCCAAGTTTATAAACAAAGATCATTTTTAAATGAAGTTATCTATCTCAGATCAGTGAATTGGTACCACAGAAAGGAAGAGCCTGTGGCCAGTCCAAGGGAGGCAATCCGGCTGGGGAGAATTTCACCCAGGGGGCTAATTAGTGTGATAGTGACCATTGAGTTGTGGACTACAACTCCCACAATCCTTCACCAAGCCGGCCAAGTGCTTGAGAGGCAGTGGAATGGGCAGGACTTGCCTTCTGCTGCCTTCTCCAAACCAGCCAAGGGCTCCGGAGGCAGTGGAACTGCGTTAACTTTGTTGTTGTTCAGTCGTTCAGTCGTGTCCGACTTTTCGTGACCCCATGGACCAGAGCTCGCCAGGCCTTCCTATCTTCCACTTTATATTCACTCAAATATAAGCTGAGGGCATTTTCTTTTTCAGGCAAAAATAAGGGATGAAAAACTCAGCTTTTATTTATTTATTTATTTATTTATTTAAGATTATTTTTACCCCGCCTTTCTCCTTGGAAAAGGACTCAAGGCGACTTACAGTAACAAGGGATAATATGCAGTCCAGTGCAATTAAGACATGTTCAAGTATTTGAGAACAAGGAATTGAGGGACATCTTACAGCATCAATAGACAACATTACATTAAAGCTACAAGGTTATAAGTATTTATAAACACAAAGTCTAGCTCGAAAGCTGCCCTCCAATCTTGTCTGCTTGTGAGCAGCAGCGAATGAACACAGAGGGCAAATGGGCGTTTGGCAGTTGTGTTGGAGGGGGAGGCCAAGAGTCATCGCTGCCCCCAATCAAAAACACATGTGGATGGCAGGAAACATCTGCGGTGGCCTACAACGTCTCTACAGCATTTCTTTTCTTGTCTGAGGGTTAGGTAGTCTAGCTTGCAGTCAGAGCAAGCTGGGTGTCCTGCTGGAAAATGAGGCCTGCCTTATAACACATCAGGGAACCTGAGTTTTTTGATGGAGCAGAGCAGACTCTTCTGGAAAGGATGTGATACCTCTTGGAGGAAGGAAGAAAATCAAGGGCAAGAGAAAAGAACTTATAATAATGTTTCATGGAGAAGCAGGACTACAGCAATGCTGTAGTTTGAAACAGATAATCATCAATGGGGAGCACTTTAGACTTGCACCAAAGAAAACTGGAATTCAAGACTCTTGGGGTACCTTCCAATACTAAAGTACTATTACCCTGTATTTGACCACAATATTTTAAAAATGGGGGTAGGTATGTGGTATATGGCTTACTTTATGGTGTTAGACCATCTCCTATTTACTCTTTTCCTGCTGTCTTCAGCTTTTCTTAGCATTATTGTCTTTTTCAGTGAGTCATGACTTATCATGTGCCCAAAGAATAACACTTAGTTTTGTCTTTTTTCTTTCCAGAGAAGGTTCAGTCTTCTTTTGATATATTCTAAAGTGTGCTGCTAGAACCTACTTCTCCATTTTTCTGGCACACAAACAGCATCAGATTTTAGATGAATTGTTTTTCACTTTCTAGCTTTCACACCCATACAGTAACTCCAAATGCAGTTTTGTTTACTATATTAGCCTTGATTTCCAGATACATCCTTACACTTGACAGTCTGTTCTAGTTTGTTCACTGCTTTTCAAATCCCAGTCTTTTGATTTCTTGGCTGCAGTCTCAATTTGGATTGATGATTGAATCAAGGTATGCAAAATGTTAACAATTTTGATTTTTTTTCATCGTCATCAGTAATTTCTGCAGTTCTTCTGCAGTCATGATCTTGGTCTTCTTAATGTTCAGCCAATCCTACCTTGGAACCTTCTTTCACTTTCACTAAAAGTTCTTTCAAATAATTGTTGCCTTCTGCATCTGTTATTGATTTTGCTGGCATCAATTTCCATTCTTCCATCTGAATTTACTCTTCCTTGACAACATCCAAGCTTGTTCCAACATCTTCCTTGTTCCATCCAAGCTTTCCTTTTTCCTTTTTTTTTAGCATAAATAGTTGAAGTTTAGACTTGAATGATGGTTATGTTAATAGATTTTTCAAGAACTATGATTGATATTATTTAGTCAGAACTTGCATTATCATACCTATTTATCTGTGGCACATCTTGCCTCAGTATTAGAGTGACTCCACTCCTTTTGTGTTTGTCATTTACAGAATAAAACATTTGGTAGTTGTCTGATTGAAAATATCCTATTCTAGTTCACCTTTGGTCATGTACACCAAGTAGTGCAAAGTTTAAACATTCTATTTTTTTTTTTTTGCTTTGTTTTACAGTTTCCTTTTTTACTTTGATTCATTTTTCTTACATTCAATGTGCCGACTGTATGTGTTGTACTGCAATGGACTTCCCTTTCACCTCAGTGCACATTGTCCATTAGACATATTTTCGGTTTTAATTGTGTTGCATCATTTGTAGTTGTTATATGTATTTCTTCTGTAGCTGACTGACTGCCGCCCAATGTAGGAATCTTGTGTTCTGGCACTATCTCTAATTTCATTTTGGATTGTCTCATAGGGTTTTCAAGTTAGAAAATATCAGCAGTGATTTACCATTGCCTTCTTCTGCACAGTACTAACAAAAGTTAGTTTGAGATTCGCTGCCATGGTCTGTGAAAGGAGTTTATCCATCATATCACTATTGGAGCCAGTTAGAGAATATGAAGTGAGAAAATCTGTTCCTTCTCCTCTTTAAAGGTTGGCTATTCCTGTATGGTGTAAAAGACAGTAATTACCATGGTTCATTAGATATACTATCAGAGTGGTTTACTTAAAGTAGTCAGGCAGGTTTACTTAAAGTAGTCAAAAACTGATGTTTTGCTGATCCACTACCCTGTTTCTTTACTTTTTTGAGTTCACATTGGCAGGTGAGAGATTTAACAAACAAAAAAACCCCAAAGAATTATCTTTATATATTTAATTTTTAGATATTTAATGTTAAGTGAATGTTACTACTTCAGCTATAGATAAAATATTAATGAACCAATACAGGGAAAAACTGGTAGTTGCCAGACTGAATTGCTGAACCATTTATTTTTGAAATATCCAGCCTTGCATACCTTCCTGTTGGCTATCCCATTAATTATTATAAAAATTTAAACAGAGCCGTTCAGAATACACCAGTTGCTCTTACAAATGTAATTTGAAACTTATGCAACATTAATGTGTGAAGTATGTGATACTTTTAGACTACAGGGAAAATAAAATAAAGATAGTAAGATTAAAATGATACATCAATGCAGTCATGTTTTTCTCTTGTTTAGGATTACCTGTTGTATGAGAAAAACATCTGTGTGCACCTAAACAAATGTGTGTTTTGGGTATGGCAATGCTAAGTACAGGCATGCACTCACAAATATTACTTTGCACAGCTTAATAAAGTAGAGGGACTTCTATATGATATGTTTAATCTCTATTACCTAGACCACCTTGCCTCACTTTTGAAATAGTGTCAACCAACAGTAGGGATGTTGTGAGTCAACTTCCCCATAAATTGCACTGATTCAAATCAGCCTGTTATAGATGTGATTATGCAAAAGTATAATATGTTAAAACTAGATTATGGCCATTTATTCAGTGAGCCTATTCTACTGTGCACCTGAACCACTGTAAGAAACAAAATTTCAGCCAGTATCTCCACCTTGTTTAGATTATAATTTTATTTCTGTGTTTGTTTGTTTTGGTCTGCATCTGATATCCTATAGTACTTAGACACTTTTAAGTACCCTCAGAATCTCACCTGGATGTGATGAAAAGGAGGGGTGATCTAAAAAGATGTTGATTCTTTAACTGGTAAAGCCAGCAATCCCTCGGGGTTCTCTTTTGTCCCTTATGGTGTTTAAGATATGGATGAAACCACTGGAAAAAGTTGACTAGAATTTTGAATTTGGTATCAACAGTATGCAGATGACACCCAACTGCTTTTTCTTCACAGTTCCAAGGGACCAATTCTTATTCTAAAAGAGTTTCTGTGATTGGCAATGTGTTGAATGAAGGCAAACATATTGAAACTTAATCCGTACAAGACAGAGGTGTTCTGTGTCAATCAAAAAGCAGATCAGGGAATTGAAAATAAAATGTAACATATGCACTGGATGGTGTTACATTTCCCCTGATATTCAGGCTCATGGTTTGAATGTGTTCCTGGACTCCCCTTGAGCCTGTACATTCAAGGTGCTGGCCAGGAATGCACTTGCACTGTTAAATCTGATATACCTGGAAATGACTTATTTGTCTGTGGTGACACATGCCTTAATCCTGTTTAGATTGCTGCAATGCTCTGTAGGTAGGACTACCTGTGAAAATAGTTCAGAAATGTCACCTAGTTAAAAATGCTATACTCAGACTGCTGAGCATATAATTCTCCAGTTACAACAGCACTACTGGCCGGTGATCTGTTTCCAAGGTCAATTCAAAGTGCTGGTTATGACCTAGGAAGTTCAATATATCTTGTAGATCTTCAGGAGAAGCCCTTTTTTTCAATCCCACTGCCGTCTGCTTGGAATACAAGTGAAGCCTTTTTATGACAACACTCTGTTGTGGAGTATCATCCCTCAAGAGCTAGACTAGCTTCTCCTTGTCCTTTTACAACAAGCAAAGACCATCCATTTTAGACAAGCTTTTAATAACTAAATAGGCAGTGAAGAGCTTTGATTTTAGGTTCTTACTCTTATTATTTTAGTATTTTAAGGAGTTAAGTTCTTATAATTGTTTTACTCGTAGCATCTTTGCTTTCCTGCAGGAGCAAAGAAAAACTTAAATAACCATTTTTTCTATTTATTTATTTATTTATTTATTTATTTATATCCCGCATCTTTGCATGTTTCCTGCAGGAGAGCAAACACAATAGAAAATCAAATATAAAGCAAAATCAACATAAAACAATAAGACAACATGAAATAATCCCATTTTTCCTAACAAATTAAAATTAAACACACCTTAGAAGGCGGTCAAAATTTGATAACAGTAGTTCCTCGTCCATCATGGGGGTTAGGTTCCATAACCACTCGCAGTAAATGAAAATTCATGATATGTGGATGCTGTCATGGTGACGGCATCCACATATCTTGTTGGGTCCGGAGGCCTTCGCTGCAGCCGCAGCTGGGTCCGGAGGTGGCGGTGGCTTCTGCTCTGTTTTCCCTCCTTACCTCACCAGCTTCCTGCTTTTGCCTGAGATAGTTAAGAGAAAGGGATCCATTCCCAGTCACATCACCATGCCAGAAAGGTGGCGAGTGGGCGGATGGGCAAGGGGTGGCATGGCTGGGAACAGACCCCTTTCCCTTAGTCAGCTAAGGCAAATGCAGGAAGCTGGTGAAGGAAAGAGGGATAATGGAGCAGAAGCCGCCGTCGCCTCAGCTAAAGGAAAGGCAGACTGGCAAGCAGACAAGGGGATCCCTTTCCCTTAGCTGGCTGAGACAAAAGCAGGAAAGGCAAGGGAATGAGAGGAAATGGAAGCCACCTTGGCTGAGGGGAAGGCATGTGGGTGGCAGGCTAGCTGGCTGTGGCCGGTTCTCCTCCGTCCGTCAGTCTGCCCCTCGTGCCACAGACAGGGTGCTTCTAGCACCCACATTGATCCACCACCCAATCCATCCTGCTGGTGACTCTCTCCAGCAGGCAAGCCAGCAAGCAAGCCACAAAGCCACCGAGCAAGCAGGCAAGTGGAGAAAAGCACCAAACTCTTTAAAGAGAAAAGGGCGTAAGCCTTCTGCTCTGGATCCTGTACAGTAAAATCACCCTCTGTCCAGACAATGAAGGTGATTTCCCCTAGTCCACTGGCTTCCCAGTCTGCAGATGCAGCCTGCCAGATGAATGCTTGTCCTCCCCCCCACGCAAACACGCACCAGTTCAGCTATTGATCACTGGGGACATTGGTTTAAAACGATCTCAATGCAAAGGGAGAATCTTTGGAGAATGCTTGGCTTTGCAGATTAAAATGAAGGTGCTCCCACAGGTGGGTTTGGGGGTGGTGATCCATAGAGGGGGCTCAATTGCCCAACTTTGGTGGGTGGGGTAGGGAGGAATGAAGGGCCGTCTAGGGCTCCCCTGTGAGCGAAAGCAAACTCTGCTCTGCCTTCCAGCCAGAACTCACTCCAGAGTGGGACCTCCTGATAAGAGCCTCTGGAGGGAAAGAAAAGAGAGTGGCACTCTTAGCGGACTCTCTAGGCATGTAGACACAATCGTTTTAACCCTTTGGAGGATTTTCCCCCTGCCTTTGAGTCTGAGGCCATTAAAGTCCTTCCTCTTGCCAAGCCGGGCGGGGGCTCCTTCATCTTGGTGAGGTGGAGGAACGTGAAAGCAGCGCCTCCTAAGCACCCTGTCTTTGGTGCCAGCGGGCAGGAGGAGCCCCACCAGTGAATTCAGCTTGATGAGACCATGGTACATGAACCACTATGTTAGTGATGGCGAACCTTTTAGAGACCGAGTGCCCAAACTGTGATTCAAAACCCACTATTCTCCATCATGGCCTTCATGAAGCCACACAGATAGGTTTCCCAGGCGCCCCTGCGCCAGAGGTCGGAACTTCCCTAGCAATAGGAAAGTTTGTTAGTCTCCGCCCCCACACCCTGTGCATGTGTGTGGGTGTTCCCGCCTAAACGCCTCAGTTCCTCTTAACCGCCACGGCTAGAGGTTCTTTTCCGTTGGTCTCCGTGCGATTTTTCTCCTCAGAAATTTTTTCCGTCTTTTTGGCTTTGATCTCGGACTGTATTTTGGCTCATGTCTTTTGCGCCTCCCTTCAAACATTGTTCTATCTGCTAGGCCAAGATTCCTCATACAGACGGGCATGACGTTGTCTTTTTTGCCTCTGTGAAAATCATCGCACTGAGACTTGCCCGATCTGTAGAGGATTCAGCTCTCAGGCCCTTAAAAATAGTCCCAACCGCTTGGTGAACTATCTTCTCGAGCACTCCCTTCACCCGCAACAGATGGAGCAGAAAACGGTCAAGGTATCCCGTAAGTCGGAGGCGTCGGGTCGGGTGGAAAAACCTAAGAAAGTCAAATAAACTGTTTGTGTGCCATGATTCTGCAGTGCTGGGTACTCCTGTCTCCTCCCAACATATTGGCCTGTATCTGCTTGTGAAGTTCTGCCATCTAAGCAAAAATGACATCAATGGCAGTATCAAATAGCCATTAACTAAAGAGTTGCATTTTCAGTTTTCGAATGCAGGAAATTTGTGTGCAGTCTGCGGCAGTCATGTACACCTGGAAGTTGAAAAGGAACTCTTTTTTGGAGTATTATCTCTTCTGTCCAGAGGAGGATTTTATCTATCAAGGATTCTTGCTTTGCGAATCCCTTAGTTCTTAAATCTTGAGAGTATATGGATTTTATTTGTAATAGGGGCCACCAAGACAATTTTGGACCCTGTCCTTCTAATTGTTCTTTAGATACCAGTGAATTTTCCTCAGTCAATAAAACATTATAACATTTTCGAAATTTATCAGCTTTGGATGCATGTTTGCTTCTAATGGAGAAACCCACCTCAGTATTTCCTGATAATATTTTTGCTTTATTTTTGTCCAGATTATGTATAGGGAGTTTCTTATAGGATGTCTCTGAAAATATTTGTGGGTTTTAGCTTTATCATGCCATAGGAAGGAATGCCAGCCTGATTGCAGGTCGTGGCCTTCTAGGTAGAGTGTTCTTTTATTTTTTAATTGCATCCACTCCCTGATCCAGACTAATGCGCTCGCCTGGTAGTATATCGACCAATTTGGGAAGCCCCAACCACCTCTTTCCACTGTCACTTATAGAAGCTTCATTTTTATTCTTGCTTTCTTTTTTTGCCAAACAAAACTTACTGTCCTCTGAGATGGAAGAAGAGGAAGTTAAAGAAACAATGATCCATTGGGCCAAGGATTTTGGATATTCGATTCAGCTAGAACAGTGGCAAACATTATGGATGTTTAACTATAAATCAACTGCAGCAGTAACTTATTAAGAAAACTTACTAAAATGTTCCATAGATGGCACATGGCTCCTGCAAAACTAGCAAAGATAGATCAGAAACTGTCAGACAAGTGCTGGAAGTATTAAAAAAGCAAGGGAACATATTATCACTGTTGGTAGGGCTGTAAAAAAGCAAAAAAAAATTGTGGATAAAAGTAAATGGTTGGATAGAACAAATAGTGAAACAGAACATCCCCTTGTCTCCAGAGTTGTGTCTTTTAGGGATTCTACCACCAATTAGAAATATTGATGGTAGTTACCTTATAATTCACATCTTCACTGCTACAAGATTAGCTTGGGCTGAATGTTGGAAAGCAACTCGTAGCCCAGGAGATGAAATAGTGATTAATAAAATCCTTGAATGTGCAGAGTTGGACATCTTCACACATAGATTAAGAAACAAAGAAGAAAGCAAATTTGCCTTGGTTTGGAATAAATTTTATACTTGGATTTATTGCAAAAAAGAGGTATAACAACTTTTTATATTTGATAATTGAATTTGATAATCGAATTGTATTAGTACCTTAAAGTTAGTAATGTATAATACACTGAAACTATATATCTCAGTTCCTTCGAAACCTTATTAGCCAAGTCAGATTTTATTCTGTTTTAGTTGTAAAATTGTTGAATAAATATTATTTGGGGGGGGAGAGAGAAAATTAACTTTTTAATTAGCAACAGTCTGCCACGTCCAGTGATGTCATTCCTGTTGCACCAGAAGAATTCTGCAAGAGGATATTGCTTATCCTCTGAAAAATAAAGACAGGAATTCATTATATCAATTTTTTGTTTGGGTAAGTTAGTACTTGTGAAAGCCCCATTGATTTATTTGGTCTCTTCTAATTGGGATTAGCAAATGAATTTATGCTGTATTTAAGACACAAATCCTCAACTGTCAGATGGGGGTGGGGGAATGATATGTGCAAAAAGCCTTTGGCATCTCACTCTTACTACTTCTTCAATACCTACTTCAGAGGGCTGAGGAATATTTTAGAATAGGATGGGATTAACTGCAGGAAGTGGGTGTTATTGGAGAACAGAATTTGCAGCAACTGAGGATTTTTTGCAATGCCATCTGATCCAGCAAAGCCATCTTTTCGTCTGGAATTTTTATATTGTGTTAATATTAATCATACTCTGTGAAAATATATATTGCTGATCTCCCTGTAAAGAGTTCTTCAAAGAATTTTGGTTATTCATAGGCATTCCTGGCAGTCATCTTTGGATGATGGCATACATCCCTTCTTCATGGTCTCATTGAGTTGTTCAAATGGGTCGTGCATCAAGCCACATGCCAGATTTTTTTAGAACTAAGCAACATTGTCTTCCTCCCCTATCATGCATGCTTACATGTACCCACCACATTGCTCCTTAGTTTCTCTTCATCCATGGTTCTTTCTAGAGGTTTCAGAAGATGTGTTCTCAGGATATTGTTGTTGATCTGGTCTCTTCAAAAAAAAAAATTCCTAGTATATTTTTGGTGTCTTTTTTCCCTTTTCCTTACAAAATAAAAGCTGAAGCTTCGTATTTTCCTTTAGACTTTCTTCATGACCTCCGCAACCCTTTTCAGTCTGTGGAGGGTAAGTTGCCATTTTCAACAAGCACATCAATTGTTTGTTTTGCCTTGGTGAGGGATACCTGAAACAACAATGTAGTATGTATCATGGCTTCATCAAAGCTGGCCTTTGTAACTCTCAGTGAAAATTAAAGTTACATCTCTGGGAGGAAACCTTTCACTCTGCTGACTTAGCTGCCCAGAACAATCTGTTGTTGTTCTTTGATTAGTAATTTAAGAATAACACATGATGTTACAGTTACACAGGATTCTGATGTTCTTTGTTCTCAAGTCTTCAGTCTTTTTACATTGATTTGACACTGACATTGGAGATGTTCTGCTTCAAGTTAGTCATGGTCTTATCACCCTACTTGTCACAGATTCTTCTGAAGCTTTGTCAATATTGTCTGGAAAAGGCCTCATGTCTTATCTAAAGACAGCCAAAATGAAAGAAATGTGAAGACACAAAATGCTAGTGAAAGCAAAGTAACTTTAACTATTATGGGGTGCCCCTTATATAACACCCCATACCACTTCAATCACTCTCTGGGCAGGTTATAATCTTAATTATGAAGGCTACACATTGCCCACTCTTCGTGAGTTGTGTCATAAATGTACCAACTTTGGGAGGATAGAAGGCTGAATCAAGATTGAACTCAGGTCATAAGCAGAATCTTGACTGTAGTACAGCGCTTTAACCACTACACTATAAGGGTCTTCCATTCAGCTTCTACTTCCTCTGTTACGTATCACTTTCAAGTCTTGCCTCATAGTCTCCAGTTCAATTGAGGCTTAAATCTCTTTCAGCCCTTGTGGTAAATATGTGTTCATCAATCCAATATAAGACTTCCAACTCAAGTCACAGAAGGGTGTATACACCACCATTTTGTGTGAGTGAACTGCAAAGTTTGTCCTGTTACTACATACCATGTTTCCCCCTCCAGCAGTGAGGATGAAAAAACAGTGCTCTCAAATTCAGACTGTAGTATTGTATTCAATAAGGTCCAAACAATTGTATTCTAAATATCATCTAAACCAGTGGTTCTCAACCTATGGCTCCCCAAATGTTCCTAGACTCCAACTCGCAGAAACCCCTTTTGGGAGTTGCAGTCCAGGAACATCTGGGGACCCACATGTTGAGAACCACTGATCTAAACCAATTTCAGTCATCAGGAAATGAATCTTATAAGTTAACCTGAATGAGAAAAACTCACCCTGAGGGGGATGTTCCAGCATGGGTCATTTATGACTTGAAGACTGCCTACAAGGTTCTCTGCATCACTTGGTGCTATATCAGAACTACTTGTCATAATCCCAGGCTTTCATTTCCTACTATCAGCAGCAGGGCCACCTGCTGCAGTTGTCAATACTGATTTCCTTCTTGTTGGAGTATATGGAACCGCATCCTCACAATCACTTCCACGATTCATCTTCTGATATTGAAGGCTATTTTTTGTGCTGCCATCTCCTACTCTACTGGTCTCTTCTTTGATCCAAAGCTCAAAGATACTGCATTACTTTGCTAGATGATATCCATTCTCACATGAACAAATTATTAGGGTGTCCAGATTGTTGAAAATAAAAGTAAAACACTGGACAAAAACACAGAATCTAGTAGAATTCAGCGTACGCCTTGGCTTAAGTGCCCCACTATACCATTCATCTCTTGTTGAACCAACCTGTTCATCGTGGAAGATGCAGATTTTCTTTTTTCCCACATCTACCAAATATAATTATTGTTGAAAAACACACTATAAAGTTAAGATTAACCTTGGCACCTTCTATTAATAAAGAGAGTAAGGAGTTCATTTTTATGATTAGCTGGTTTTATTCATTTATGTAAGACCTATATCAATAATTATCAGGCTGCAGTGGAGGAATACTAAAAAATTCTCTTCCACAGATCTATAAGAATATGGCTATCTCATTTCAGCATGCAGTGAATTACCTGCCACATATGTGGCAGATTATATACTAAAACTGGTATCACTACATGATGGCAGATTCAGCAGAATGGAGATTGACAGTGGGTCTGAATCCACCATAGAATCACTGTAGGTTAGATTACCAGGTCCAAGGAGCGATGTGATAGTTAGGGTATGCTGTTGTCCACCAGATCAAAAACTTGAGGGAGAACTTGAAATGAGGAGACAAAGCAAAGAGGTGTGTAAGAGGGACATGATAGTAATCATGGGGGACTTCAATTATCCCCACTTTGACTGCATCAATGCAAGCTTATGGCATGAAAGAGAAACCGGGTTTCTCAACATGCTGAATGACAGTGCCTTAGAGCATCTTGTCATGGAGCCCACCCAAGAACAGGCAAATGTGGATATAATACTGTGTGATACTCAAGACCTGCTCACAAATGTGTATGGCACTGAGCCACTGGGGAACATTGACCATGCTGCAGTCTCCTTTGCCATGCGTGTTGGGGGAAGAGTGTCAAGCAAATCAGACACAAAACCCAGATGAGGAAACTAGTTAGAAAGAAATTGAAAGGGAAGGTAAAAAGAATCCAGTCTCTCCAGAGTGCATGGAGCCTGTTTAAAACAATGGTAGTAAAGGCCAGGCAGAAGTGCATACCACAAAGAAAGAGGAGCTCATCTAAGTCCAAGAGGGCACCGGCATGGCTAACAAGCAGAGTTAGAGAGGCTCTAAAGCACAAGGAGAAGTCTTTCCATAAATGGAAATCCTTCCCTAATGAGGAAAATAAAAAGGAACACAAACTCTGGCAAAAAGAAATGTAAGAAGCTGATAAGAGTGACAAAGACTTTGAAGAACGTATAAAGGGAAATAAAAGCTTCTTTAAATATGTTAGAAGTAGAAAACCTGCCAGAGCACCGGTTGGCCCTCTGGATGGTGATGGAGATAAAGGGGAAGTAAAGGTAGACTTGGAAATTACAGATAAATTAAATGACCTTTTTCATGACAGAAGACCTCGGTCACATTCTGCTGCCCAAATGGCCCCTCTTGACTTAAATCAAATACAGGTTAAAAGAGAGGATGTTTCAAGTTTAATTGATAAATCGACAATCAGTAAGTTACTGGCCCCAGATGGCCCCAAGGGTTATTAAGGAACTGAGAAATGAAATTGCAGATATCTTGACAGAAATATGCAACGTGTCTCTTAAAACAGCCACAGTGCCAGAGGACTAGAGGATAGCGGATGTCACACCAATTTTTAAAAAAGGAGGGAGTGGGATCTGGGAAACTACAGGCTGGTTAGTATTACATCTGTCCCAGGGAAGATGGTAGAAAGCCTCATACAAGATAAAATCTTAAAACACATAGAACAAGCCTTGTTTAGGGAAAATCAGCACGACTTTTGTAAGGGTAAGTCTTCCCTCAAAAACCTTTTAGAATACTTTGAAAAGGTCAGTAGGCATGTGGGTTTGGATGAACTGGTGGATATTGCCTATCTTGATTTTCAGAAGGCTTCTGACGCATTCATACACCAAAGGCTGCTGAGAAAATTGCACAGTCATGGGATAAGAGGGCTCGTCCTCTTATGGATTGAGAATTGGTTGAGATCCAGAAAAGAGAGTGGGTGTCAATAGGCAGTTTTCACAATGGAGAGAGGAAAAGTGGTGTGCCCCAGGGATCTTTCCTGGGACCAGTGCTTTTCAATCTGTTGATAAATGACCTGGAGACAGGGATAGGCAATGAGGTAGCCAAGTTTGCAGATGACACAAAACTTTTCCAGGTGGTGAAGACCAGAGAAGATTGTGAAGAGCTCCAGAAGGATCTCTCCAAACTGGGATCTAAGCTAACTGATGGATCAGGAAAGATATTTTCGTATGCTGGTTCACAGTTCAATGAAAGTGTCTACCCAGTGTGTGCCACTGGGCTAGTTCCAAGCTAGGGATAATCAAAAAGGGGATTGAAAATAAAACAGCCAACATTATAATGCCATTGTACAAAGTGATAGTAAGGCTGTACCTGGATTATTGCATACAGTTCTGATCACCGCATCTCAAAAAAGACATAGTGGGACTGGAAAAGGCGCAGAAGAGTGTGACTGAAATGATTACTGGGCTGGGGGACCTCCCTTATGAGGAAAGGGTAAAACATTTGGGGCTCTTTAGTCTGGAAAAAAGGCACCTGGGGGATATGATTGAGACGTACAAAATAATGAAGGGCATTAGTATAATGGATAGAGGGATGGTTTTCTCCCTCTCACAAAATACCAGAATGAGGGGGACTCAAATTGAGGGTTTGGAGAGTGAGAACAGACAAAAGAAAATACTTCCTTACCTATTGCGTTGTTAGACTGCCACAGAATGTAGTGATGGCATTTGGCCTGGATGCATTCAAAGGGGATTGGACAGATTCCTTGAGGAAAAGTCTATCACAGGTTACAAGCCATGATTGGGATGTGAAATCTCTAGGCTTAAAAACAGGGTACATCAAGGGCCAGATGCAGGGGAGTGGTATCTGGAGACAGATATCTAGTCTCATGCGCTCCCGGAGGCATTTGGTGGGGCCATTGTGAGAAACAAGAAACTGGATTAGATGGCCCTTGGCCTGATCCAGCATGGCTCTTCTTATGTTCCACTGGAATATCTTGCTGTCTTCAAATTCTTGACATGTTTGTAATCTTTCTAAAAGCCGAGCTGCTCTACCTAGCTACATACAAAATAGTCACAATGTATTACATGAATAAGCAGGTAGAGTTGCAATCTTTGGAGCAATTTCAATATATCAGAATTCTATAGGGTTGATGTATATCAAAGCAAATGTTTTCCATTGCAATCCAAGTAGCTTATTAGGGCAGTAAATTAACATGCTGTGTAAGATGAAGCCACAAGCAAACATAGAAATGGAAACCTGCTCATCTATATTCCCCATTCTTACTGGAACTGTTTGCACTGAAACACCATCACAAGTGTCCCAGGTTTTCCTTATATGTGTGGACTGCACCTTAATCTCTGGTAGATGCCGTTCTTTGTTGTAATTCCTCAAGAACCAGTAGAACTGAAAACGGGAGGTGTATGGTGCAGTTCTGTTCATCCCATGGTGGCCACTACAGCCACATTTCACAACATAACTTCTGTGGCTCATTTACCTCAAGTTGTGTGTCATCTATATTTTCTCATATAGAACAGCCTGGGTTCAGCAGCTGGACAGTAGCTCCCCAATATTGACAGAATGTCCTATCTGCTGTTGTAGAGCTTTCCCCCAGAATCCTTCACCATAGTAATATTTTTCTGTGCTTATAAATTAAGCTATTTCATGGCCTCTGCTACATACTCTGCCATATCAAACAATACTTACCTTCATTCTCAACTCATCTGGTCTTTCTCAGCCTGTTGGTCTGTAAGTTTGCAAGCTGTAGTTGCACATTAGTCAAAGCTGAAGTTGCACTTCAACCAAATACTGTGACTGGTTTGTCCCTCATTTCTCGCCTGTTTATTAAAAAGTTTTGTACGAGTCTTCAAAATACATATCGGTGATATCTTCTGGTCCATATATTCCTCACCAAACCCATGCCCCCTTTGAACTTCCATTAGCCACTGAACTCAATTTCCTTCTGTTAAAAACCTCTGCTTGTACAGCCAGTGAGATTTATGTTTCATGAATTCATTCATGGGCTCTTACATATTGTAAGGACCAAGGTGTACTTAGAATATTTCCTTATTCCTTAAAGCAGTTTCTACTTTTGACATCCGTTAGGGCATTGTGCCTTGTACTTTTTTCACAAGACTTGCAACATCTGTGGATATTTCTTTTCATTCCAAGGGTGTTCATTATGTTTTAGCCTTTTATCTAAATGGGGACTTTTGATCATTGCTACGGCAGCAGTAGGATAACCAGGTGTCTACTTAGTGGTTTGTTAAATGGTTATTATTCGTCTTTCTTATTAGTTTGCATATTTGCTTGTTCCCAGCAATGTTCATGTTCACTCTTCTAGCGTGCTGGTGTACTTCTGAGACATGTAGATGTCTATCAAGCCACCACATAATCATGCCAACTCACATTCATGATCCCCTGCAGACTGGATGATAAAGTCTGGATAGACGCATTATTTGGTTGTGTTCGAATTATCTTCCAGCCTGGCCTGGCATCCCCTGTTCTAGTAATTTAGCTATTTGTGTGGTTCACGGGCACCACAGACAAGCACAACAGGTTGCTTATATCTTAACTGTAGTTCATCAGGGGCTGCCTATGAACTGATTCAGCCCAGCCAACTCCTCATGTTATATGATGTTAATGACTGTTTCATGAGCAGCAGACACACGAAAATGATACCAGGGCATACATGATAAAGACATGAAAGCATGTGGGTTGTTTTGTTAAAGGTTGTGGTTGTGATAAATGTATTATCTAAGTTTATATGCCTGGCTAGGCAAGGAATAGAATGGATGTGAGGTTTTTTTTTTTGTTTTGGGGGGTTTTGTTTTTGTTTTTTGGAGGGGGTGCTGGTGGGGACTAAAACAGCAATAAGCAGAATGTGGCCAGAGGACTATGTGAAGCCTGCACAGCAAACTCTCATCATCTCATTTTAATTTTGTTTTTAATATTCTCAAGAATGAAGAACAGTATTGCCATTTTTAGGGGAGCTGAAGCAATCCTCACCCCACCCAAAAAAGGTCTTTTAAACAACTTTCTAAAAGCTGTCTAAAATGTTGTGGATGTGCGTGAGGAGTGGATATGGCCCTCCAAAGTGTGTGTGTGTGTGTGTGTGTGTGTGTGTGTGTGTGTGTGTGTGTGTGTGTGTGTGTGTGTGTGTGTGTGTGTGTGTGTGTGTGTGTGTGTGTGTGTGTGTGTGCTTGCAACCCTCAGATCTCGTGGAATTTCCCACTGTTGGTCTGCATATTCTCCTATACTAATCAACTACCAATCAATATCTATTTTTAGAATGGCATTTTCCCATTTATTGGGATGGTGAGACATCTTTGGCAACTTTGATGTCCTCTTTTATGGATATATGAGGCTCATCTCTGCAGGCACCTTTTGGGAGATGTTAAATCTGATCCACATGCACAAATGTTTTAATAGATTTAGATAATAACCTCTGAAGTATAGATCCATCATTACTGACCTTCATTAAGCATGTTCTTGATATTCTTATTCATTCTCAAATGCTTGGAACTGAGTTTTATTAAACATTATGCATATTAACATGTAAAGGTCTGTGATCTGCACTAGCACTAGGGCCAGCCTCTTTTCAAGTTAATCTGGGGAGGGAAATTTAAGTCACATTCTTTTTTGAAGATTAATAGAGAACAGGGGCTCAATATGGGGACCATTGTAGTGCACTGATTTAAAAAATCCATCAGATAAATTTAGAGAATGGGGAAGAATTTGTTTCAACGAAGATAACTAGGCATGGGACTTGTGTACTTTTTGCAATTCAGCCCTCAGATTTCACTGGCAATTTGCCAGTCAAAGGTGGGCACTACAGGCAATAAATTAAAGTCCTCAGAGGTGTTTTCAGTCACTCACAGGTGTAGGTCTCAGGAAGCCTCTTTGGGACCTCCATTTTGGCTGTAAAGAAGAAGAAAGTGGCTGTGAAGGGTCAACCTGTAGAGGAGCTGCAAGGGGTCATGTGACTGGTAGTCCGTCTTGTCAATTAAGCTCAGTGCAAGGTGCCTCTCAAAACCTACCAATCTCATAACCTCTTGCAACTCTGCTGCAACTTGGCCTCTCCCAGCCACTTCTTTACAGCTAAGATGGAGGTTGCCAAGGAGGCTTTGCAAAAACACTTCTGAGGACTTTTTGTCAAATTCAAAGCTCCTTGAATTCTGGCTGGAGGAATTGCTGAAAAATTGCATTTTTAAAAAACAAAGAACATTGATGTCTAAAAATAACCATATGCAGGAAGGGGAGAATTTCCTCAGTGTAATTTATTAGTTTTAGCTAAATTTCATCTGATTGAAAAAGCTAAAAGAACAAGTTGGTCATGATTTACTCAAATATCACAATTTCAATTGATTTTAGTCACAGTTAATATCAGTGTCTATGACTGAGGTATCTTCTTGTGTATGTTTAATATTTGCACATTGTTGTTCAGATTAAGATGCAAGATATTAGAAGATCTATAGAAACTTGCAGTTTAAATGTGATTTTGTCCTATAAAGAAGATTGGAAATAACAAATGCTGCTAGTTTGATCCAAAGAAGTGATATCCATTGGAAAAAGTTCATATATCGGGGGGGGGACGGACACTTTTATGAATTTATCCCAATATGCAAATGCCCTGTTGAATTCAAAAACATATGTAAGGCTGATACGATATTGTTAGCATAGATTTATACACATTCAAAAATAAAAATATCCCACAGAGCTTCATGGGATATACTATGAAGTAAATATACACAACTTTTTTTTTGCAATATTTGTTGCTAACATGTAGTTACACTGAAGTAAATGAAATTATTTCACATAACAAATCCAGGAATAAGAAATCCCTTTGTTTAACCAGGACAATAATATTCTTATTGCTTAAGTGAAACATCTTTTTAGCAAACACATGTCCAGTGTATTCTTAAAAATATTTTTAAAACAGGTTATTAGATCTGTATTGCCATTTTATCTATCTGATGTCTTGCTTACCCACTGCTTTAAAAAGTTAATTTGTATACTGTGGTATAGGATGTATGTTTTTTATGTTCTGTATGAAACACAGAGGACCAAACGTAATTTGAAGCAAGTGCTAGCAGTGCTAAAAAGTGTTCAAAATACTTCTTTTTATGTTGATATCTATGTAAAAAAAAAGAAATATGATGAAAATTACTTGTTTCCTAATTTAGGCTGATCTTTGAAAGAAAGTAACATAATCTTCACCTATTATGCAGTTTTAAACTATGTTGTATATGCAAAGCAGAAGTATTATTCATGTATTTTTTTTAATTACAGGTAAAGATTATAGTTCCCAACAGCACAGCAGGTCTGATAATAGGGAAGGGAGGTGCTACAGTCAAGGCTATAATGGAGCAGTCAGGGGCTTGGGTGCAGCTTTCCCAGAAACCTGATGGGATCAACTTGCAAGAGAGGGTTGTCACTGTAAGCGGCGAACCTGAACAAAACCGGAAAGCTGTTGAACTTATCATCCAGAAGATACAAGAAGACCCACAGAGTGGCAGCTGTCTCAATATCAGTTATGCTAATGTCACAGGTCCAGTGGCCAATTCCAATCCAACGGGATCTCCTTATGCAAACACGGCTGAAGTATTGCCAACAGCTGCAGCTGCTGCAGGGCTATTAGGACATGCAAACCTTGCTGGAGTTGCAGCCTTTCCAGCAGTTTTATCTGGCTTCACAGGTAATGACCTGGTTGCCATCACCTCTGCACTTAACACATTAGCCAGCTATGGATATAATCTCAATACTTTAGGTTTAGGCTTAAGTCAGGCAGCAGCTACTGGAGCTTTAGCGGCAGCAGCTGCCAGTGCCAATCCAGCAGCAGCAGCAGCCAATTTGTTGGCCACCTATGCGAGTGAAGCCTCAGCCAGTGGCAGCACTGCTGGTGGTACGGCGGGGACATTTGCATTAGGTAGCCTGGCTGCTGCTACTGCTGCAACCAATGGATATTTTGGAGCTGCTTCTCCTCTAGCTGCCAGTGCCATTCTAGGAACAGAGAAATCCACAGATGGTTCAAAAGATGTAGTTGAAATAGCAGTGCCAGAAAACTTAGTTGGTGCAATACTTGGAAAAGGAGGGAAAACATTAGTAGAATACCAGGAGTTGACTGGTGCAAGGATACAGATCTCAAAAAAAGGAGAATTCGTACCTGGCACAAGGAATCGGAAGGTAACCATTACTGGAACACCAGCTGCAACCCAAGCCGCACAGTATTTAATAACACAACGGATCACGTATGAGCAAGGAGTTCGAGCTGCCAATCCACAGAAAGTGGGTTGATTATGCTACACGTGAGATTGTTTTAAACCCCTCTTTACCCTATTTTCAAGAAGGATGTACTGTACTTTGCAGAAGTGAAGTTTTTTCTGTTATTAATATATAATTATGCAAATGAATGCGACTATGTTGACAATGTGTATATGTAAATATAATGTGTTTTACCAGATGTTTCATAGAAAGAATTTTTTCTTGATCTGTTTTGTTCTCTACTTTGCTTGTGTATATTTGTCAGAGGTGTTTCTAGTGTAAGATTTAAGCCTGCCATTTTACCAGCATTATTGTAGTTTAATGATTGAATGTAGACAGGGAAATGCGTAAAGTTTTCAGTATTAGTTCTAGCTAACACTAAATTAACTACTGTTAGGTTGGGTATGGTGGGGTCAGTGAC